>JALAZF010000296.1:4800000-6000000 GCA_022829125.1 Lathyrus tuberosus | reverse complement strand
ACGGCCAGATATAAGTATAGCGTTTCGCCGTTGTCTGGTCGAGAGAGGACCGACGGCTCTGAGAGTGCCCGTTTCAGATGGAGAAGGGCCTTGTCTCACTCCTCGGTTCATTCGAATGCTGCCTCTTTGTGGAGGAGTTTGAAGAATGGCAGGGCGTGCTGGGCGGACTTGGCCACAAAACGAGATAGTGACGCGAGCATCCCGTTGAGGGACTGGATGGATTTTTTGGACTTGGGCGTAGGAAACTTGGAGAATGCCCGACATTTGTCGGGGTTGGCCTCAATTCCTCGTTTTGTTAAGTAGAAGCCGTGGAATTTTCCTGCCCGGACACCAAATGTGAACTTCTCCGGATTGAAACGCATTTTGTATTTCCTTGCCTCTTCGAAGACTTTTCGTAGATGGGCGGTGTGATCGATTTCCTCGTGGGATTTTACGATCATGTCGTCCATGTAGACTTCGAGCATGTCGCCTATTTCTCCCCGAAACACTTTGTTCATCATTCGTTAGTACGTTGCCCCGGCGTTCTTCAAGCCGAAGGGCATTACGTTGTAGTAATAGTTGTCCGATTCGGTCATGAAGGTCGTGTACTTTTTGTCGGACATTGCCATTGGGATTTGATTGTAGCCCGAGTAGGCGTCCATGAACGATAAAAGTTTAAAACCAGCAGAATTATCAACAAGTTTATCAATATTGGGGAGGGGGTAGACATCCTTCGGGCATGCCTTATTGAGATCGGTATAATCAATGCACATGCGCCATTTTCCACTAGATTTTTTAACCAATACAACGTTGGACAGCCAAGTGGTGTACTTGGCTTCCGAAATAAATTTGGCCTCGAGGAGGTCCTTTACAGCTTTTTCAGCAGCATCCGTTTTCTCCGGAGACTGCTTCCTTCTACGTTGTGCTACGGCCTTAATGGCAGGGTCAATTGTCAGCTGGTGACAGACGGTGGACGGATCCAAACCGGGCATTTTCGCGGCGCTCCACGCGAAGAGGTCGACATTCTCTCTGAGGCATTCTTTGAGCTACTTCCTCGCGATGTCAGGCAGGTCAGCTCCGATCTTCACTCCCCGTTGGGGGTCTTCGCCAAACAGAACTATCTCGAAGTTGCCATCCGGGATTGGGCGCATCGGATGGGAGTTACTGCTAGATGACGTGGACGGGCTGGCTGAAGCTGCTCGTTCCTCCTGTTGGTCCTCGGGGAAGCGACTGTCGAGGTCGATAGAGTCGACCTGGGGTAGAGGCTTGGCCTCCTCGGAGCTGCTTGGTAGTGCTGGCTTGCTCGACGCTTTAGGCTTGGGCGCAATAGCGTTGAGCCCCTTTGTAGCTGCTTCAAAACACCGTCGGGCAGCTTCTATATCACCGTGGAGGGTGGCGACCATTCCTTTCGAAGTGTAATACTTCATCTTCAGGTGGACGGTCGAGGGCACTGCTACCAACTCGGCTAGAGTTGGCCTTCCGAAAATGCATTGGTAAAGCGACAGGCAGTCGATTACCAGAAATTGCACCTTGATGGATCTGGCCGTTTCAGCTTCTCCGAAGGTCACGATCAGCTCGACGTAACCCCACGGCTTGGTCACAGACCCTTTGAATCCCTGTAAATCGGACCCTACGTAGGGGGTAAGGTGCGATTCGTCCAGCTGAAGCATTGAGAATAGCTAGGAGTACATGATGTCGACCGAGCTGCCCTGGTCGACTAGGATTTGGCGAACGTCGAAGTTTGCCATTTGGGCTCTGACGAGCAACGAAATGCTTGAGTTCGGGGAGCCGCCGAGGAGTTCCTCCCTGTAGAAGGAGATGGGGACGGAACCCTTCGGGGCCTGATCAAGCGTGGTCACTTTGTTCGAGCTGGTGTTAATCTGGTGTTTGAACTTCTGTTTCACGGACCCCACAGTAACTTTGTTGAAACCCCCGCCAGAGATGACCATGGCGGAGGGAAAGGTCTCCCACGGGCTGTGGGCCGCGAAATATGCAGGGGCGCTGAGCCCGTCAGGGACGTTGAAGTCCTCGGGTCGCGATATGGACATAGCGACCTGTATGTTGGCGTCTTCCGAGGAGGGTACCTCATCCTCGACCTTCTTGGATTCCTGGACGTCCTGCCGAGGAGTGTCCTTCTTCTTCGCGAACTGCTTCAGGTGGCCGTCCCTGATCAGTATTTCAATGGCATCCTTTAGATGGATGCAGTCCTCTGTAATATGGTCGTGACTTTTGTGGAAGCGGCAGTATTTTGGGGAAGCGGACCCCGGCTTGTTTGAACTCCGAATTGGCACATTCGGTCAAAATCTTCTCCCTGGAAACGGTCAGGGGAGTGTAATCATGGAAACGCCCGGAGGGCCCTTTATTGTCACGGGAGTCTCGTGGACGGTCCTCGTGCCTTCGTTCACCCCGACGAGATGTCGAGGCTTCTTCTCCTTTAGAGGCCCGAGCGTTCTCCTGGCGGCGAGATGCTCGGATGTTGCAGGCCGCAATCTTCTCTTCGTATTGAATGTGAGATTGGGCTTTGAGGAGGAGGGCGTCTAAGTTCCTCGGTGGCGCGAGGCCAATGGCTTTAGAGAACTCGGAGTCCGGGCGGACCCCTTGTTCGAGCAGGAACTTCTTCATCTTATCTGTCGTCGGGACCTGCACAGCTTCCTTGTTGAACCTCTCGATATATGCGCGGAGAGGTTTGTCTTTCCCCTGGATTATGGCTCCGAGGGAGGCCTCAGTTTTGGGATGGCGGCGAGATGCTGTGAAGTGCCGCGAGAACATCCTGCCTAGTTGTTTCCACGAGGTGATGGATTCCTCGGGCAGTTGTTTATACCATGTCATTGCTCCCTTCCGAAGCGTGGTCGGGAACAGTCTGCATTTGATGGCGCCCCGTACGCCGCGGTAGTCTAGCAGCGCATCGATGTTCTCGATGTGCTCGTCGGGGTCAGTGGTCCCGTCGTATGTGCCAAGTGACGGGGGTTTCTCCAAGCCTTTTGGGAGACGGGTGGCCAAGATCTCCTAGGACAACGGGCCACGAGGCTCGTCGTCGTAACTAGAACTGGTGTATGATGGTGACCGGACGGGATGCTCGCATCGGCGGTTCCTTCGCGGAGAAGGTGAGCGGTTCCTTCAAGGAGAAGGTGAGCGGTTCCTTCGAGGAGAAGGTGAGTGTGCCCGTCCTTTGGACTTGATCGGAGGAGATTCCTCGTTCCTTCGAGTCATTTTGTGGTCATGAGCGTGCTGGTCACGCGGGGAGATCTGGTCGCGCTTTCGGGCTACGCGAGATCATGCTCTTGGCGCAGCCTTCGGTCGATTTCTCTCCGTGGCTGCGGGCTTCTTGATCGTCGCTGGTTCCTCTGCGTAGGAGGGGATCTTGGACGGCGAGACTCTTCCAGTGCCCCGATCCTCTCGTTTTGCTGCAGGATCAGGATGTTAGTTTTGTTGAGTGCCTCCAGGAGGGCTGCCACGACCGAGTCGGCATTGGGCGGAACAGGAACGGACTGGAGGTCGAGAGACGGTTGATCGTTGTTGCGATCAGCAGGGGTAGGGGAAGGAGAAGCAGTGGCTCCATCCCTAAGGAAACGGGCATCTCGGAGGAGAGGTGATTGGCCATCAACGTCAGATTTGTTGACGGGGAGGATGGTTGATTGGAGAGCATCCTTGGAGCGATATTGGGAGGCCATGATCGTGATGATGTTTGAGAATTGTTTTGATCTTCGATTACCGAGGAAAGAAAGATGGGGAGAACAAAGGTTCCCACAAACGGCGCCACTGATCGTGAAGGCTGGATCAGATCCTATAGAATCAGGCCGCCAAGTGCGTCAGGGATGCTGGTCGTATGGAGAGGAAGGAGTGTACCTGCAAGGCACTCCGACGCTCAAGTAAGAAAGAGTCAGAGAAAAGGGGCAAGTACAAAGTATGAATTCTTAGGGTGAATATTGGATACCTGACCCTCTCAAGCGAGAGGGTTTATATAGAGCCCCCAGCGCGTGGCCAACGGTCCTATTTTCGGGGCGAAATAACCGTTTTCCCCAAAGAATAGGCAACTACCCAAACTAGCCGTTATGTCGGGCAGGGTGCCCAAAACTAGCCGTTATGTCGGGCATAGGCATAGTTCTGGGCACCTGCCCATAGCTGTTTGGGGAGCAATGAAGCCATGCGTGACGGGCAGTAATTCCGGGGAGAAACGTTGCAGTCCTTGCCCGGTTGGAGGGGCAGAAAGTTAACTTTTGCCCCTCTGTGGATTGGACTTAGGCAATTTGGACCGCTCTGGAGCAGAGGCGGATTGGGCCAATTCTAGCCATTGGTCTAGCCCAGAACAATATATATTTTTCCTAAACAGTATATGATAAATCACAAGTGAAGTATAATATGTGACAATTATATATAGTTCCTAAACATTATAGTTCAAAACCATATACAAACTTCCTCTACAAGGTCCCTTTGGATCAAAATCAAACAGTAAATAACACACCATTACCTCTACAGTGTAGAATTGCCATGTCCAGTTGACCTTGCTCATAATGTATACTGGCCAAATTACCTGTAACATCATTTGTAACCCAGTAAAGACATTGTGATTAGCATAAAATTGGGTTTACTAAATTGTAAATTGTAAAGCAAGCATAATTTGAATAAATTGAAGGATACTTGGAACAACCATAGATATCAGAATATAGATAAGCAATTTTAAATGATATTCACTGTTTCACTATTTATGCAGCAAAGCATAGTCGCGTGGAAATACTCTCTCCACTAAGAAGCAACCATAATTATATTACATTTTGCAAAGGAAACCATGAAAGGAAGGTCTGTATTCTTAACGTCGTACCTTTTATACATTCCCAAGGTTCAAGTAGGCATCAGGGAAGGAAGGTTTGAGTTTAACAACTTCCTAAAATATTTAAATAAAATTGTTAAATGAGAATATACAATGATAGATTGTTTTGTATAAAATTCATAAGAGACTAAAATGCACACCACTTAACATATCATACACCAAAAATGTGATTAGTCACTTCTAAAGGTGAACATTAATAAACTTGTAAAAAATAAAAAACCAACATGTCAGAAATAAACTTCCCCCTGTGACCTAATCTCCATCTTCATTAGCATTAACTTCTGCGATTTCTCAAGGCTTCTTGTTAAATAGTCCTTTAAATTATTTCCAAGCTTTCTTCTCAACTTATATACATTGACGACGAATAGCCAAATATAGTTAAAAATAACAGTATCTAATGGTGGTTGTGTTTTTATTCCATACATACCAGGAATTTTATTTACCAATATCCGAGCTTTCTCTGCTCGTTTGAGGTTTAAGTGTGCACCTCTGCTTGCATTATACCTGTTCTCGTCCTGTTTTGCATTGATGTGTAAGATGATAAAATTATTATATTTAAAATGGGGAAGCTTGTGCAACCATTAAATGCAATGATCAAGCTTGCAGTAAACTAAAGCTAAAGATTAGGCACGATCAAATAGCAAATTGATACTGATTTGCATTTCTCTTTCTTAGCACATAAGTTTTAGTGATTTTCTATTTGATTGTAAATGTCTTGATTCACTCTCACCAAAACTGCGCACAACTAACTATACCAAACACGCAGAAAAATGCACAAGGGAGATTATAATTACCCGATTATAGTCCTCAAGCCAGCTCTCTTCTTCACATGCTGACATCCATTTCTCAACCTTGTCCAATATATCTTTTCGGCTTAAAGCTTTTTCTTTCGTTTTTATTATTTGATTGTCCATGTCAGCCAGTAATTCAGTTGGTTCAATGTCTCCAGAATCAATCAATGCCATGATCTTCTCCCTTGCAACATCTGACTCTATTTCTATATGAGTATGGGCAAATATCTCTTCGAGTTCTGATTGTTTCTTGAAAGCAATCTTCATCCTGCTTGCTTTGAGTTGGTCGAGTCTCTCATCTTCCACTTCAGCCTTCACAATAAGAAAAGAAGAATGAATTAGCCTAATTTTTGGATCCCAGGCATTTTACCTTCAGAAAGTCTTTAGTACCTGCTCAATCAGATCCAGGGCAAGGGAACCAGGAATAGTGACTTCATCAACGGAAGCTGAGATGTTACAGGTAACATGGTCAAATAGTTTCCTTTCCTCTTGAGGAGTATCTATTAGATTCCAAAGATCAATTAACTGAGAAGCTAATTCTTGGAGCTGCAGGGTTGGACAGGTTGAAGTAAAATAAAAATTATACCACAGACTAAAAACCAATATTCACTTCCAAGTACGAACTAACATATTTTGAGATAAACATATTAAAAATATGTGATAAACATATTTTGTGAAACATATTAAAAATATGTGATAGACATATTTTGTGAAACAAAAACCTCAGGATGCAAAAATTAAAAATAATTGAAAGCATATAGTTAACAACCTTGTGCAGCCTCTGCTTTTTATCTTCTTTCAGCGTTAAGACAGTGTTAGCGAGCCTAGCTAGAGTGTCATTGCTTATACTTTTGAATTGAACACCAGTAGAATCATTCAAGCTTGGATAAACCTCAGTTATGGTACTGAAGAAGTCCATACCAAGGACAACACAAAGATCATGCACAATACTCACCAATTCAAAAACCTTTTGCAATCTGCCACTTTGCCAAACAAAGAGATGCAACAAAACTCTCAATGTTAGTTAATAAAATCCAATGGGATGATTTTCATTCAGCAAACTAACTGATATAAAGTTAGACATGGAAACAAAAATTACCTTTTCCTTTTGAAGTTCATGAAGCTCAAATTGATATTCCTCAACCTTCTTCAAGGACAGGTCAGACTCATCAACTGCATGTACATCATTATGGTTCAGGCTCCCGGTTATCTCTCCACATATTCTTTGGATCTGTGATTGTACATCTGAGAAATCCTTTATTCTTTCTTCCTTTTGTTCCCATAACTGTTCAAGTACCGGTGCTATAGCTGCAAGTTGTTCCTTGATAGTTCTAGAAGTATTATCAGGCTGCAAAAGAATAAAAGATATACATAAGTAAATTAGTCTGTAACTCTATAATTTGAATGCATCATGAAGCAATATATGCAGTAATTGTGCTGTGTTTCTGCCATAAGATCATAGCTAGGTAGTTACTCATCATGTTGTGTATGTATCACCCTACAAGTTTGAGTATACCATATCATAAAGAATGATAAATATCCACTCACATGACACACTTTCTAGTAGGTGATTATCTACACTTGCTCAATTGGATCTGCAAAGCCATAACATCGTAAATTTCAAATTAAGAAAATAACAATTCAGTAAAAATAATTGCCAAACCCTCAGAGTATGTGACTAAGACTTTCAATTATTCTGAAGGATTTAAAATGTCTATGAGAGAAAAAGAGGTGGTGGAAAGAAAAGAACTGAGATCCAAACATCAATGAAGTTTCGTCTAACCATGGGTTCAAGGGACTGGATTTCAATTTCATCTTTACTATATATCTGAAATTTTCCGTGATCAAACCCATTCTTGGAGTCTCCATTAACAGGACCTAGTTCCAGTGAATCAGGTGGGCTGATCAGAGCCACCTTCAGCTTATTTTCTTCTACATATCTCACTTTGTCTTTGACAAACTTTCATTACAAATAAATAAAAAGTCAGAATATTTAAAAATAAACAAATTAGTAACAAAGGCTACCAGATACAAAATTACAGCCTAAGCAGTATATCCATACCAAGCTGGCAGTAACATCTTCGCTGGTTATATCAGCATCCACCAATGTGCTTTGAACTAAGAACTTGTCCTTGCACACCAAATCTTCAGGGGCTACCCGTTGGGCTTGCATTGTAACTGTTCGATGCAAAAGTTTAAAATAAACAAAAACAATTAGGGGGTTAATTCTTTGTAAAATAAGTATCATTATTTGTCAACAATTCATTTAGTGGCTGGCTCAACAGGTCTCCCATTAACTTTCTAAATTAATTCACAGATTATGATTAAAACACCCTTATTCTCTTATGACAACTAAAATATAAGCAGGAATATGAAAGGATTGTTGGCAAATAATGATACTTATTTTACAAAGAATTAACCTGACCTACTAAAAAGCCAACCATTCCATTAAAATTAGACAAGAACTGTTGCAACATGTTAATGGAAAAAAATACAGGACAAACATGAAAATGCAACTTCCATGTCTCCATTGAAGGTTTGTTCATTTCTTACCACATATATCTCGCGCTTGAACTCTGTAGCAAGACATTAGTTATACCTCTCACTGAAACATTAAAAACCTAAAAAATAGGTATGAGACCAAACAAATTTAAGTTCTCTTACCTGTTCTTTTCATGAAAAGGAAAAAAGGAAAGTTCTGCAATTTCGCTCCTTGGACGTTGCGGAAGGAGAAACAAACAATTTTCTTCATCAACCATGGCAATTGAACCATGCGCTTGCACCTGAAAATGATAAATTAATTTCAGATGGAAGCTTGCTGAGACAATTCCTCACAAATATGTACACAAATAAAACATCAGAGACAAATATTGAATTTTGTATAAGAATCTGGATCATATCATCAAATATTTTCCAAACCCTAAACCGGATTCAGATCAGAAACTCTTACAAAACCCTTGCAGATCTCGTTATTTTCAAATCAGAAACTCTCACAAAATCAACATTTTTCCCAAACCCTAAACTGGATTCAGATATCCGGAGGCTGTAAGAAAAAACACATATTTATAGTCAAAATAAAAATTTGAAAATGATATCGAAAAAGGCAGAGAGAAGGTGAGGGAAAGAGTGAAGGGAAGGAGACGAGAAAAGAGAGAGATAGTGAGGGAAGAATGCAGAGAGAAAGACGGTGAAAGAGGGAGACGAGAAAGAGAGAGAACGTGAGAGAAAGAGGGAAGACAAGAGTGAGAGGGAAATGGTAAGAAAATAAGAGAGAGGGAGAAAGAGGGAGAAAGGAAAGATAAGAAAATGAGAGAGAGGGGGAAAGGTACGACGAGAGAGAGGGAGAAAGGAAAGAGAAGAATGAGAAAGAGAGGGAGAAAGGATTTGAAAAATTGGTGCCAAGTGTACAAACCAAAGAATGTGATTGGTTCATTAATATTGAATTAGTGAATTAACATTAAGGGCATAATGTAGTGTAAAATTATTTTGCTCAAAAGGGTAATATAGGGAGTTTGGGGGTACCTTCCAATGATAGGTAGGTAGTTGATTGAACGTGTATCAGTAACAGTAACTCCATGAAGTACATATATACATATGTGATATATTGAAATCCTCACCTGAACGAAACACTAGTGCAATATCTTCTCTCAATGAACAGTTATGCCACATATTTGTTCTATCTGTCTCCTCCTCCCCTTTTTCAACAATAAATTGATTTTAGGAACACCTGAATCCATTGAGAAAAATCCCTTTTGACAGTAATACTAAACCCAAAAGTTGATGGCTTTTGTGGTTCTTCCTCAACCGGTACTCCTTATGCCTCAAATTCTCTTCAGATGGGGAGAAGAGATTATTTTTATTGTGTACGGTATTAGGGACCATAACCTCTATATGATGTGATGGCCAATTATGGTTCCCATTATTTCCAAATGGGTCATCCTGACATCTAGTCATATTTGAGTTCATACCCAATTAATTAATTAAATAATTCCCAAATAAAATCTAAATAGCCTTTTAACATTATTTGATCACATAATTTTAGACACTTTATTTGATAAAATAGCTAATATAATTAAATAAATATATTTGGCCACATAATTATTGGGATATTAATATATTACAAAATTATTAAACTATTAAACCGAGGGCCACAATTTGCAAAGATCGCCATTGACAAAAGGACAATGGTGGGATCATAACTGCAAAGAAACAGCGACACTAAAAGGATGACGGTTCTATCACCAAAAGGATGATAGTGAACACACTCAACTCGCTATCACCAAAAGGATGATAGTAAGTACACAATCTTTAAAGATTACCGACACCAAAAAGATGAAGGTAACAATACCACTTGCTATCACCAAAAGGATGATAGTAAATACACAACTGTAATGATCACCAACATCAAAAGGATGAAGGTAACAATACCACTTGCTATCACCAAAAGGATGATAGTAAGTTTCCACTCTTCAAACATTATTGACACCAAAAGGATGAAGGTAACAACACAATTTTCTATCACCAAAAGGATGATAGTAACGACACAATTTTCTATCACCAAAAGGATGATAGTAAATTCCAAACTTTAGTGATTACCGACATCAAAAGGATGAAGGTAATATCATAATTCTTTATCACAAAAAGGATGATAGAAATTCCCAACACCAAAAGGATGAAGGTAAGAAGATTAAACAACCAAACTGGCTATCACCAAAAGGATGATAGTAGGCACATGACTCAAATGATCGCCATCACCAAATGGATGAAGGTAAAAAGATTAAACAACCAAACTGGCTATCACCAAAAGGATGATATTAGGCACATGACTCAAACGATCTCCATCACCAAAAGGATGAAAGTAAGGCAGACAAAGCTTGGTATCACCAAAAGGATAATAACAAATACATAATTTAATGATTACTATCATGAAAGTGAAATCAAAACCACAAATATTGCTATCACCAAAAGGATGGTAGTAAGACTGGCTTAGGGAGGTCAACCAAAGGTTGAAGAAAGAGAATTCATCAAGGAAAACCATCCTTATCAACAAAAGGTTGAAAGGAATCAACTTACTGGGGAACACCCAATAAGTAAGGTAGGAATTATTCAAAGAGATACCACATGAATGGTCTGATGATAATAACTTTGCCAACAAAAGGTTAAAGGAAACAACTCAACGGGGAACGCCCGCTAAACAATGTTTGGTAAGAACTTTGCTCGGAGAAACACTAATGAATGATCTAGTCCTAAGAGAACAACTTCATCAACAAAAGGTCGAAGAGAACAACTCCATGGGGAATGCCCCTTGGTTTAGCTGAAGATTGGCCTGTAATCTCGTGATTGATCCTGGATCCTGACTTATGCATGTATGCATGTTTGAAACAGGGTACTTCACATTGGATGGAAATATTATGGAAACAGGGATGCAAATGATGGGGATGTATATGAATTCTGGTCATATATGCAATGATACTTATGATGCATATGATGCTTGAATGTAGACAGATGATTGGATAGGTCAGGGCTGACTCCCTGGCACTCGATCTGATGATGTCATGACCACAAGATGGATCCGAATGCATTTGGTGCCCCAAGCTTTATCACTTGTTAATAAGTTGTGTATCCTTTCCTGGGAGAAGCACAACTCTTATGCTTGAGGGTCAGGCCTTCCTGAGAATGAGCGTAGCGACGTAATCAATGCCTGAAGATTATGCTTTTGCTCTAAACTCAATGGGTGCTAGTGTCTGGCAAGATCTGCTTGTCCCACTTAAGAGTACCGAGAGAACCTGCCCCTTGCAACTTGTTTTGTCCTAGTCAGTTGGGTTCTTAAAAGAATTCTGCTGGAGAATTTTGAGAGTTACCGCGACATGATTTGCACATGTGTCTTAATATGGTAGGTTGCTCCTAATTGAGCCTTTGCGATGATTTTCCCCTAATTGAGCTTTTGAGGGACTTGCCCCAGATTCACAGGGTTTTGAGGTAGTATTGGTTCGGGTCAGCACCAACGAAAGTTCCAATTCCTCTTTGATTACCCCTTGTTGGAATCTCCTTGATGTCAAGTACTGATTTGTAGTTAAACTGTTTATTCACAAATGGTAATTTTAATGCGATGTTCACGTAAGTTTTGAAAAAGATCATTTATTGGGATGATGTGATAGTGTGTGACGAATGGACCATTAGTCCAAACGCAATGATGATTTAGCTAGTGTGTGAAAGATACAACAAGAATATGACACCAAAACAAAAGATTTAGCAAATATCTAGGAGTCAGTTTACGCAACCTCGTTGTAGTATGCTTTTAGAATAAACTTTACCTCAATTAGATCTTTTGAGGGTTGTAATGTGGCTTGGTTCAAGGTTTTTGAAACAAAGGATATAAGGCTCAAAATTTGATTTGTACCCACCCCTTCTTCGTGATGATCTCCAGTCTTACGTTCAGTTAGTTCTATACTCATCCGTCTTCCAAAAGGGATTTGATGGTGTAAGAGTGAATGTGACGATTCAAGATTCTCTCGAAATGGTAGTCACCTTATTTGTCTTTTGGATGTTAGTAACCATTTTGATTTTGGGTATGGTGGCCACTCTTTTTTTTTTACTGAGGATTTACACGACCTCTTTGATTTTTCTTTTGATCCCTAACTTTTACCTGGACTGATTTCGTTTTTTCAAGTCCACCGGGATTGCCCTGATTTTTGCCTAAGTCACCTTTTTGGTGTTTGACTTAGCGGGCTTTTTCTTTTTTGATTTTTTTCTGAATTTTTTGGAAAGGCTTGTGAATGCCAAGTCATTGATCGTTGGAGAACAACCGCCACAACTTTTGAATTTTGCATGGTTCCTTCGACATGTCAAGATGTGTGCGAAGAATAGCATATGGCTGATCCACAGACGTATGTATCATCTTGAAATCAAATGTGTAGTCAGATTAACTGAACATTACCCATGCCCGAGGTTAAGTGTAAGGTTTTATAGATCCAAAAGAAACTTCTACTTCTAGGCTCGAAGTAGTTAACTAGGGACTATCTCCTTATATCTCCAGTGTTTGGTGATTTGAAAACAATGTCTGTACATCATCGGTAAGATCTTATCCGAAAGTATACAACCACAATTATGGGTATTTCGTTTTCATCATCCTCCCTCTAATTTTACTAAAACAACAGAAAATGAAGTGGGGGGAATATATTTCTTGTGTATTTTTGTGATAATATGAAAAAGATGAGTGAATACGAAAAGATTAATTCAAAACATGCATAATCATCTCATTAATAAAACAAAATACAAATAACAATGTTTAAGGCAACCAATACTTAGACAAACAAGAACAAAATACAGGAATGCAAAAATGGAAACATGGCATAATGAATGCCTTTATTTGAGGACTTGAACTCTTCCTGACTGACTTGCTACTGAACTAGCTTCCTCAGAGACCGCTCTGCTTGTCTTTAACAACCCCTTCAATAGCATTCACTGACGGGCCATATGCGGCGGCATGGGGTTTGTTACAACATTTGAATTGTTCCTTGTGAAGGTGAGCTCATTCGAGTCAATCAAGTTTTCAACCTTGTGCTTGAAAGCTTTGCAATTCTCAATTGTGTGCCCCGGGGCACCCTTATGATACTCACAGTGAGTGTTGGCATCATATCCTAGCGGGATAATGGTTGGAGGTGCTAGATCTCTCAAGGCAACGGATCCATCCTTTAGTAGATAAGGGAGGATTTGGCCATATGGTACATGTAGAGGATCAAAGTGTCTCTCTGGCCTCCTCACCCTTTGTTGGTTAGGCTGACGCTGTTGTAGAGCCTGTTGCTGTTGATTTGGGTGTTGTTGCTGATATGGTGGTTGTTGTTGGTAAGCCGGATGCTCGTATGGAATAGGTGTAACGTTAGCAACTTGATGATAGGGATTTTATTGTTGAGATATATGAGCAAGAATTAGAGTTGGAGCAATTTGCTGATAAGGTACAGGAGCATATTGCGTAGCCGCAACATATGGGTACTGTAAGTAGGGTATTGAAGTAGGCACCCTCTGATGTGCTTTTCCACCATGAGAAGAGACAACATTTATCTTACCCTCTTTTTTATGCCCATTGAAAGACATCTTGATTCCAGCCTGGCTACTAGAACCTCCCTGAATCTTTCCGCTCTTCAAACCTTCTTCAATTCTTTCACCAACAATCACCATGTTTGAGAATCCTGAAGAAACACTGCTGATCAACTTTTCATAGTACTGCCCTTGCAAGGTACCCTTGAAAATATCAATCAATTCACGATTGGCCAGCGATGGATGCACTCTTGCAGCTAATTCCCTCCAACGTTGTGCATACTCTTTAAAGGATTTGTTGTCCTTCTGAGCCATACTCTGGAGTTGAGTATGATTTGGAGCTAGGTCGGTGTTGTATTTGTATTGCTTAACAAAAGCTTCAACCAACTCAGCCCAAGTATGCACACTACTGCGTTCTAGTTACATGTACCATTCTAGCGACGTTCCAGACAGGCTATCTTGGAAGCAACAGATCATCAACTAGTCATCCCTGGCATATGCAGCCATCTTTCGACAGTACATCTTTAGATGAATGTTAGGATAGCTGAGGCCCTTATATTTTTCAAATTCTGGCACCTTGAACTTAGAGGGGATCACCACATCTGGCACTAGATACATTTCCAAGGCATTCAAAGAGGTTGGGTTATGTCCTTTCATAACTCGGAGTTTTTCAGCTAAATCAAGACACATCTTGATGGCTTCAGAATCTTGAGCAGCATGAGGACTGGTAATGGGGGCAGCCTCATGATCATTTTCCACATCATACTTATCTTGTATTTTCTTTTTAATATGAATTTGAATAACAATAGGTTGAGCTTGTGGGATAGATCCAAGAGTAACTCTAGATGTTGGAATTGGCTGAGTAGTGGCTCCTTCAATTGCAGGAGTGAAGTTCATAGGAATTCCATAGATGATGGGATTGGGAACGGGAACTGAAAGCCTTGAGTGCAAAGTAGATCCTTGCACAGGAATATTGTTCGTTGCGGCAGCGGCGTCACACAGTTCTTCTTCCTTTCTGGCCATAGTTATGGCTTCGAGAATCTGGTCAATCTTACCCTTGATAGAGTCCAACTCCTCTCTAAAGGCAGCTTGTTCTTCTTTAATCTGATCCATCATTCGTTTAGTATTGGCTTGAGTAGCGTACTGGTGTTGGGGAATCAACTTGATTTACTGGAGACGAATGAAGATGAAATGAAATGAGTTTTTAGTTCTGGAATGCAGGATGCACAATTGATGCATATGCAAGATGTAATGATATGCGTGGATGCAATGTTAAAATGCAAGATCCAGGATCACGGGATTAGTCAAGTCTTCGAGGTCATCCAAAGCAACGGGTAAATAACCAAAATTTCCGATCGCGGGAACTCATAAATCTGAGGTACGGATGGAGGATAAGGCTGACCACTCTCCTCACAAGGATCTCTGGGTAGGATCTAGAATTTTAAAGGAACCCCAAAGTCATGAATCCATATGGCTGTTCATCATACACGTCACAAGCATGCCAGTTGATGACTCTCTCATATGAATCTCTTCTGTGTGAGATCTTCGTATCAAACTACACGAGAGAAGCCTCTCGGTGCCCCATACTACACGACCATCAACATCGAGTTCTAAACAATGGTACTAGAGTTATGGACTTCCTTGACTGTTCGTTGCGTATGTCAGTGATTGCCAGGCAAACGACTCCATCAAGAAAATTTCTTCTGATTGAGATCTTCGTATCGAACTACGCGAGGAGTAAACCTCGGTGTCCCATACTACGTGACCATTAATCCTAGTTGTTGGCCAAATGGTTCAAGGTTCTAAAAGGTCCTTAGAGTTATGGATCCCAATGAAAATGTTGGTCGTCCACGCTAAAATTTTGTAGGTCGCCAACATTTTTATTAGAATCAACTCTAAGCGAGTTTCTCGTATCGAACTACACGAGGGAAAACTCCTCGGTGCCCCATACTACTCAACCTCTCCCATCTTATGTTTTCTCTCTAGACCCAGGTATAGGGCATTTCCCTCAAGGTTTACAATAAAAGCCTCCATAATGCCAAGAACCACAGATATATACATAATATGGAAAGCAATTAAAAGAAATATAAGCAAGCAATGAAAGATAAACAAACACTCAAACATGCGAAAGAAACCTAGACTAGGCTTGACTTGCTTAGGGGTGAACCAGTCCCCAGCAGAGTCACCATCTGTCGTACCTCGAAAAATACGACCTTGCGAAGAAAGTTCGCGGATGGACTAACAGAGAGTCACCACCGAACTTTATTTATTCCTGAGAAGAGAAAGGGAGAATATCGAGAAAACCCGCGGGAAAAAGGATAGGGTATGGTCGTCACAACCATGTTAGGTTCGGAAGTCGGTTATGTAAAGAGAAGGTGTTAGCACTCCCTACATTCATCGTACTTGATGGGAACCATCTAAGTCGTCTAGGCATGAAAGGTGTTTGATATCTATAAGCTTGCTAAGGGGAAAGGTGATTGATTACTTGAGGGAAAAAAGAAAGTTTTTTTATTATTGAGTTCGTCTGAATTTACAATCGAGTGCCTACGTATCCCAGAAGGAATTAGAACTCCGTAGTTCTTGTTGAAAATGTTTTTGGTTTGTTATGTGTTTTTTATGGACGATGCTAAGTAGCATGCCCTTTTTGAAAAATTTTAAACGGAAAAGGCCCGAAGGCAAAAAGGTTTGAGATTTGTTAAATGTTTTTTAGAGTTTGAAAAGAGGTTAGAGATAATGTTAAAGTATTTTTTTTTTTGGATTTTTGAGAAAAGAGATTTTAGTTTTAAAAAAAAATACTCGATGTACGATTGAGGTTTGAATTTGCGTGATGGCGATTGCAAAAGGCAACCGACTTATGAGAGAAGTAACCACTTGACGTTGAATTAAGGGTTTGAGAAAAAGTCAGGTCGATTCCTAGTCCCTAAGGGTGCTCCTAGTAAACAAAATCACAACAAAAGAAAAAGCTTCTAGTGCGTGCATGAGGTTGATGGTGATGCTAAAAAAGGCAATCGACTTACAAGGTTTAAAAATGGCTTGATTAAATCAAGAATTAGTTTTAAAAGCAATCTAGGCGTGAGCGGAAATATAATGCATACACAATATTAACATCACACATCAAATGAATCAACACATAAACTAAAAAGAAAAGTGCACAGATTAAAATCATGACGCGAATACGCGAATCAAGGTCGCGTGCGCGAAAACATGCAAAGGCAACCAAAAAATTAGATTCGATCTAAAGATAACTGCGCTGGATCATTGAAAAATAATACAAATTGAAATAGAAAATTGCTACCGTATTAGCGGTCATCGCAAGTCGAATCAATAAGCAACAACATAATAAAATCAAATTAAGACACAAAGTTGCAAATCAAAACACGATTTGGTCGGCGCACACCAAGCGGATTGCCGCTAGGCCGAACCATTAGACGCGGGTATAAGATTGAAGCGCAAGAATAATCAAACATGGAACCGCACATAAACCAATAATATTGACCTAGAGTTTGCTGCACTCAACGTGATCATCACAATAGGGATCAAAATTGTGCGGATCTGAATTTATCCAAAAGAGACACAACGAAAAAAATGAATTTTAAAACGTGCTTAAAACCAATAGTATTGCTAATGCCGAAATGCGATCATCGCAACCGGATCGAACTAACACAAATGTCTCACATCATGCACACCAATATGCATATAGCGTATCGACACAATTCAATCCGAAAAATCTAATAAAATATTAACTATATATATATATATATATATATAAAATGTTATGGAATATACTGTGAAACAAGATTTGAAAAACGAGATGTTATACTGTGAACAAGATTTGAAAATTAAAACGAAATGTTATGGCATATGATCTGAAACGTTTATCATTACAATGTGTTAAAAATTTTAGAACTTGTTTGCATATTATATAATATAAGTGTCAGTAAGTACACATGTAATATATTGAACGTGTATCAGTAACAGTAACGCCATGAAGTACATATACACATATGTGATATATTGAAATCCTCACCTGAACGAAACACTAATGTAATATCTCCTCTCAATTAACAGCCGCACCGCATATCTGTTCTATCTGTCTCCTCCTCCCCTTTTTCAACAATGCAACTTATGTATATATAGATATCAAATAGAGTTACTATTTTTTAAAATTTCAATAATGTTCTTAATATTTATTTTAAAGTCCAAACAACTAATATTTCTTAAAATTAAATAAAATTTAAATAATTAAAATAATTAAAATAAAATTAAGATAAGAAACTAATAATTCTATTTATTTATTCTAGATATCTAGGCAAAAATGTAAAAAATAAATGGACTCCAAATACGTAAAAGTCGGACGTTCAAGTGTTCGAAAAAATAAACCGAGTGCACCAAAATGATCAGCGCGAAATAAACGACTCGGAAAAATAAAGTGTTTGGTCATATTTTAAAATAAATTTTGACCCGTTAAAATGTTCAAACTGATCAAAATGCGATCGAAAAATAGTAAAAAAAAATAAAATGAGCACGCCGGGTTAAACTACGTGAACCTTAGATTAATATAATTGACGTTTGCACGCTCGATTTTGAATTTTTCCGTCCGTTGATTTTAGGCACAATTGAGATTTAGTTTGACCGGTATGGTCTGTAAATCCGAGAAATTATTCGGCTGACATTTTAAGCACTACGTGGTATGAAATGCATGTATATGATGCAAAGTGAAAATAGAGTCAGATAAATGAAATTTTTGAAATGTCCGGACAAAATTGGGATATGACAGGAACCTTGAATCTTATACTTGATGAGGCTTGATATGTCTTCAAGTTAATCACCGTCATCATAGAGTTAGAAAGATATTACCACTGGCTTCTACAAGCATAAGCGTTGTTGTTATCAAAACATTAAGAATATCACCAACCTTAGTATTATTAGCTTCATACCTGCAAGCACAAGATCTACATTCTCCACCTTTTTGATGATGACAACGCATCTCTCAAGAGTATACTTTACTCATCTTGGGAGTATACTTCTCCCCTTTGGCAAAATTAAAAAGGTGGAAAAAACGAGCACTACCACGGAAAACCACCGGCGAAGACACAGAGTCGCCATCGAACTTTATTTATCCCAGCGGGGAAAGGAAAACATCGAGAAAATCTCAGAAGGGAAAGAACATGGTCTTGCAACCAAACTTAGGGTTCGAGAGTCAATTACGTAAGAGGAATGTATTAGCACCTCTCATGTCTGTTGTACTCAACGGGATCCACTCTTGTTATTCTAATCAAAGGATGTGTATATCTAAAGCTCTACTTGCTAAGGGAATGCAGAAACGAAAAAGGGAGAAAAAACAAAAACGAGACTCGGTAGGATCTCGCAATCCTATGCCTACGTACTCCCTCGTGCAATGGGAAAGTTAGAGTCAACATAGTTCGGAGGACTACAGGTGAAAGGGAAGGTTGCACGCCAAGGATTAGGGCCCTTGTGCCTACGTATCTTCATTCGGACGAGAATGAAGAAATCAGAGCGTCCATAGTTTGTGGGACCACGAGTTGCTTAGTGTTTTTTATGGATAATGCTAACGTTCACGTTCCAGCAGTTTAGGTGTTTGTCGCTCGTTGTCGGGAGTCTTACGCATTACCTATTTGAGGTAGAATGGAAATAGCATGCCCTTTCTGAAAATGGTTTGAGGAGAAAATCCTGAAGGACAAAATGGTTTGCATTTGTTAGAGTGTTTTAAAGAAGTGACTTGAATCGGTTTGTGACGCGTATAGTGCTAAAGTTTATGACAATAGGAGCGAGCACTTTATACGACCGATCCGAAATGGCTCATGCATAAAGATCTCTAAATGAGGTAAGGAGAGACTCCCGTTCATCATTTCCCATGCGCTTAAGGCTCGTGATGCACTATATACATCACATTTATTAAGTGTTTTGAATTGATTAAGAGAAAGAAGAGAAGTACGCAACGAAAGAATCTAAGGGAGACTTGGCCCTAGATGTTATCATGCAAAATGACCCTAAGGTTAGGATTAGAAGCCGATTTATCCTAATGTTGTCATGCAAGATGACCCTAAGGTTGAGGATAGGGAGAAGCTACCCTAATGTTGCCATGCTTGGATTAACAACCTAATGTCTATCCTACTCCAATCTTAATCAATAATTAAGTTGGACTAGGAAGCCTTAAGGGAGAATGAAAAAGCAAGCAAAACAAGCTCAGAAAAAGCACAAATAGCAGCATACGACAGCGCTTCAATCAGAACAGCAGTGTATTTCCAGCAACAACACCACAACATTTAACAACACATATTTTCAGAACAGACATGTATGCAGCAGGAACAGAATAACAGTATTAACAGCGCATGAGAAGGACAGCAGTGTATGCAAAGCAACATAAACATGAACATGCATCATACATTCTACAAGGCTAAGCAAGTATCATGAGCCCACATCAAGAATTCAAGCAATCATGAACATGTGTTGTGCAAGGTCGAGCAAAGTACGCAAGCATAGTATGTGAACTTGTGACAAAGATCAATTCATCACTATGAACATGCATCAACAACAATCAAGTGAACATACTTTTTGGAGCTCAACACTTAACAATGCATATGACCATGTATCAACATCAAGCATCATGAATATGCAAGCTGTACGCAAGCGATTTTTCGAGGTCGACCTTTTACATGTGAACTTTTAATTTATCCCAATAAAGGGAAGGGGAAGAAATCTAAATAAACCTGTGAGTGGTGCAAAGTATAAAACAGTGCAATAAGAGACCGGGAATCGGGTTTGGTTATACTAAAGGGAGGTACTAACACCCTAAGTATCTACATTATCCTATAGAAACCTCTTGTGTATATTTGTGTTACTGTTGATTAAGTCATCTGCTGTGTATTGTTGACTATTTTGAGTGAGTGATAAGAGTGGGAAATGTTTTTTTGTTGTTTTTGTAGTGTAATTTGAAATAAACTAAGACAAAGGTGTATGAACCTAAAGGTTTTACTTATTATTGTGCTCGCTAAGATCTCGCAATCTTATGCATACGTATTCTCAAAAGGAAGTTGAGAAATCAAAGCGTTCGTAGTTCCACCTACTAATGGGTGGAATTGGGTTTGTTGGGTTTGAGAGAAGAGACAAATTGTCATCTTAAAGGAGATATCTCACCTATTCACCACAAACATTTTGAGAAAGAATATAATAAAGGGGAAGAAGCTTTAAACTTGGATGTAGAAAATCCAGTGTAATGCCACATCTTCCTTTAAATGTGTCTTTGCATATTAAGAGAAGGACCTTGACTTGGATGTAGAATCAACAAGTGTGCCACTTATATCACTAAAATGAAAGAAGTGTTTTTGTACCATAATAAGAGAAGGACCTTGACTTGGATATAGAATCAACAAGTGTTTCACTTATATCACTTAAATGGAAAAAGTTTGAAATGTTTGATTTATATTGCGGGGAATAGAAGAGACATCCCTTCTATAGAGATGATTTATGTCTCATCTCTAGGGGAAAAGTTTGAGTTTGAAGCCAAAGGGGCTATGGTTTTGACTTGAATGAAGTTGAAAAATTCAAGGGGAATCCTAAGATTTTATTGAGGTTGAGAGCCTCAAAGGGGATCCGTAGGGTTTGAACTAAGTTGTAGTTTGAATCCTAAAGTTTGAACTAAGTATAAACTAAGGATGAGTATTGAAATGTAACAGTTGTATGAATGTAAGTGTTATTAATGTAAATGTCAAGAGAAACATAACAAGACAAAATTGATTAAGATTTTAAACAAAATGAAATAATCAAGGATGAAATGAACATGATTGTGATCAAACATGGTATATCAATGTGTGAATGAGTATCAGACAAGTAGATATGTTCATCATGGTGAGAGTTTATGAAGGAAATACTTGAACATGTGAACAACAGTTTAATCAATAAGATCAATCACAAAGAAATTCAAGTAAGCCATATATTCAAGATGAATCGAGGATCAAATGAATATGGTAAAGGGTAAACAAAACCCTAATGGAAGTTCATGAATATGAACAAAGGAACAAGACATTCAAACATGGTTGAATCAAGGGCTTTTGGGAATCCAAACTCAAGTGGAAGCCCTAGTCATGTATCATGGTGTTTTCAAAAGATTAGTTGACAAAACCCTAAGGTTTCAACTAAAACAAAAAATAATCAAAGTATTTTTCAAAAGAAATAACATTTAATTATGGTATATGAATGGTGTATAAGTCAAGACAACATGTTATGTACATTAAACAAAACTTAGACAAAGTATATTATGACCATGAAGACACATATGTACAATTAGGCCAAGAGAAAAATAAAAAGAAATCATGAAAAGGCATTAAAAATACTTAAAAAGTACTAGTTTTCAAACTAATAAAAATGTCAAAAATAAATATTATTTTTGGGATTTTTTTATGGATTCTCAAAACAGGAAGATAAATGAGAAGTGTGCAAAAAATTATCTCAAAATAATTAATTTTTCTTGGTGAAACAATTTGATGAAGTTGTGAAGAAAAGTAAGAAAAATAGTGCTAAAAAAGAAGAGAATGCTCCCACCAAGGGTTGAACTCACGCCCTTGGAATGATGGGCCTAAAACATTACCAATTGACCTATTGCTTGCATGGTGACAAGTAACACGTGGTGTAAATAATATTGAAATTCTAGTACAGATGTGTGATGTCTAGTGTAATGTCACAACATCGCAATCTGCTGTATGAACAAGGCAATAACAGTAAATCAACACAAGGATTGTTCACCCAGTTTGGTTCAACAACCTACATCTGGGGGCATACCAAGCCAGGAAGGAAGTCCACTATTAGTAGTATCAAATTACAGACTCAACAGACCAGTTGACAATCTACCTAATTCAATCACTACCCAATGACCCTTCTATCTAAGTCCTCCCTAGATAAGAGACTCCATCTCACTTCCAATCATCGCAATGATGTCTAGCAGTCAACAACTCCGCCACTACATCGACAGCTTGTTTACCAACAACTTTTCTAACACAGAAAAATAGAAGACACACTTCCATGACTCACATTGGAATTGCTTCAAAGCTTCCTCCAAGAACAATACAATACTCATTACCTACAGGTTTCTGAGTAATACCACAGTGACCATCTCACAACCCGAGTGGTTCACTAAGACTAAGCCCTAATGATCTACATCTTGGACCCGTGCTAATTCTAGATTACAAGCATTCTATTTATAACCTTTTCCCAACTGGATTTGGGCCTTCAAATCATATCAAATCTTCTGTACCAAATCTGCAAAAGATTCTGCTCCTAAATAGATCTTTAATCAATTCTTCAATTAACTCTAAATATTCTCCATATATTTATGCATTAAATTCGCAACAAACTAATCTTCTTCACACATGATTGCAACAGAATATATCTCCCATGATATTCGCCTGCAATCTCTGATTTTCTTCAGCAAAATATTTCATTAAACCAAAACCATGTGCAACCCTAAACATCTCAGACCTGATGTTCACTACTGATGTCACGACATCGGGTGTAACATCAGCACACAGCTGCAACCCTTACATCTTTAACAAACCTGAATGTTACCTAAACATATTAATAATGCTAGAAGCTCATGTTGCAACATCAACCATGACATCAACATTGTTTTAACAAAATTTCAGCCAATTACAAGAACTTACAATCTCCCCCTTTGGCTAATTTTGGCTAAAACACATAAACATTACAGCTCAATTTACAGTAGCAATTACAACCCTATACTACCGTTAGAAGTCATCTGATCCTAACAATAAACATCAGTAGCTACTATGTACTGTATCCATCGAGAATCATCTTCTTGGCTAATTTTGAATGATGTTAGGACATCATGTTGGACATAACATCACCATATAACAGCAACTCCAGGCAGCACATCAGGACCTAAGTACAAGACAGTCCTGAAGTATTGGTGCACATGAGGAAGAAGATATCTGACACTCCCCCTCAACACAACACATTTCTTTTTCCTTCCAGGACAGACCCAGAACAAAAGTAGAAGACTCCTCCAGAAAAGAAATTTCTGTCTAGACATCAAAGACCAATGGTGGCATAAGAGAATTCTGCACACCTCATTTGATTAGACGCCCCCAGTCGACCTGTGGCATAAGATGACACTTAAGAAGTGCCAATCTTCCAACCCAGGTAACTCAGAACACAAGTCACAACTGTGTTCATAACTCAGGACACAAGTCACAAAGACTCAACACCAACTTAAGGATAGAACATCCTCTACAACATCAGGAACAACAAACTCCAGACATAACATCTGCGCAAACCAATTAGCCAAACCCTTTCCTTTCTCCCCCTTTTTAGCCACAAATTGACAAAGGAAGCCCTCACAGAACCAGACCCAAGAAATGCTTACCCAAAAACGAACAAACGCCATAAGACTTAAGACACAAGCACACTCACTGGCTGAAGGAGAACAGAATAACCCCTATATATAGCTGATCAGATACTTTGGAATTAACGAGCTTTGAATAGTCAAGGTTCTTGGTCATAGAAACGCTATTTTAGGAACTAAAAACTCCATCCAAATTCAATGTTTATCATCCAAAACAGTCTTGACCACTTTTATTGTTTCCTAACTGATTTTTACCATAAATTGTGCCAAAACAGTTCCATGCACAGTCGAAGCCACGTGTTTCACCTTATCCTTACACCACCGTCCAAAATACTTCCTTGTTTGGCTAAAAAAAAACATGTCCTATACCATGTTCTGACATCGTATCAGACATTGTCTGCTGGCTTACAAAATTAACAACCCAAGACTCCTCAGAATATTATGCACACAAGCATAACTCACAATCCCTTCTAGATTCCTTTAGACCAGCAGAGAAAAACAACTTCTTCCACAAAAGATTAACTCCCCCTATCTAAGATAACCGGTGCTCCTTTGCAAGAAGATCACCCTAAATGAATGGAAAACATAAGACTCATCTTCATGTCTTCAAGAGCGCACCCTTTGTTCAACTCACCTGCTGAACGCATTCACTCAATGCTTAATCCTCAAACAATCCAAATACCAAAATTCACATGATTCCTTCTTGATTGGTTATCTTCTCATGCTCCAAAACTCACATCTTGCCAAGCTGATCAACTTCTCTCAGGAATGAACTTTTTGATCATAACATTCTGAAAATCCAGACATAGTCTTCATTCATCCACAAGTTCTGAGGTTCAAGCTGGGGAACCTTCAACATATTCTTTTTGGGGATGTAAACCACTTAAAAGGCGCAAAAATAAATGCCCTTTTAATTCAGAGGTTCAAGTTATCAAAATGGTCAAAAGACCGACTTAATCCAGGAATAAGCTGGAGAGATACCGTCAAACAAGACGCTAACTAGTGAGTGTCGTAACCCAAAATTTGACCTCCCCATTTTCCTTTTTGCATAAGCATGTGCATTCGCATCGCTGGCATACACATTAGCATTTTTCTCTGTGATTTTTATTGCAGGAATATTCAGAATTTCACAGGATTTCAAAGCCTGATTAATCATATCCTTACAAAGTCATCACATCATCAATACAATCAAAATACAAGGGTTTCTATGCCTATTCATCAAAGCAAAAGGTCGGAAATCGGAACCATGGCCATAGCACATTTTTTTCAAGCAAATTAGGCAAGTTTTGGCTGTGTTAATCGATTAACCATTTGCTAGGAAAAATGTGTTAATCGATTAACACATGCTTTTTGGCAGATTTTACTGCATTTTCATAAAAACAACTTTTCCTCTACTTATTTGGGGTTTACTTGGTTCTAGCATCATGTGGAATGTTCTAGACACTTCAAGAATCCACTTTCATTTACTACAATACATCATTTTCAATCAAGACCACCATGTAACTTCATTTCCAAGAATATGAACCATTGGATTTTGGACTTGCATTGGGATGTTCCCACTGAGTTAACAAATAACTAACTGAGTCAACTTCTGACTCAGTGAGTTAGATGTAACTAACACTTAAGCAAGCTCCAAAGCAAGCTTCAAAGCAAATTCCAAACCTAGCCCACTCCAAACCTCCACTCTATATAAAGAAACCTTCACATTTCTGAAAGGGGGTTCAACCATTCTCACTATTTTCACTTGATCACTCTCTCATTTCTCACATTTTTCTCTGATTTTTCTGCAACTTCTTCACATTCATCTTCATCTTCTTCCCAAACCACACACAAAAGCTCAATTTCCACCATTAGAGTGTAACAATCTTCACATCAAAATTGTTATTCTCTCGAGATAAACCTCAATTCCACTACATTTCTACTTGGATTTCTGGATTTAGAGTAGCTTCTACTTCAATTCAAGTGATCATTTCAATCATTTCGGTGCAAATTCGTATTCGGAGCATTTTTTGCGTTCTTATCGGTTTCGCTATGATTTGATCTCAAGCTTGGAATTCTCTGGTTTTCTTGGCTTATTCTCACTACATTTTACTTACAACAATTACCAAGGCAATCCTCCGCCTTTTAGGTTAGTAACTCTTGCTCAATTTACTATTTTCGATCACTTTCGCATGTTTGCAATGTAGTTCTGATAGCTTTTCGGTGTTAATTAATCATTCAATTGTTTGATTGTTGATCTTGATGATTGTTGAACTTAATTGGTGATTAATTGCTTCTACTTGATGTAATTTTCATGTACCATTGTATGCCATAATATGTGAGTGATTAGAGAAGTGATTAGTTGCTGGAAGTGCTTTTGGGAAATTGCTTTTTCTGCCACTGTCACAGTGTTAATCGATTAACTATTTGTAGTGCAAAATGGTTAATCGATTAACCAGTCATTTTTCATGTTTTTCTGAACTTTTCAAGAGGTTAACCGATTAACCATATATGGTTAACCGATTAACACTATGACAGAATGTGATTTTTGTGCTTTTTCATGCTTGTTTGGTTTTTCTTTCCTCATTTAACTTCCATGGCTTGATATGCTTGATATTTGTGGATGTTTTAAGAGCTGTTTAGCCTCAGTTTGAAGCATGTATGCAAACCTTGATGCACGATTTATCGATTTATGGAATTGTTTGCATTCTTGAAATTGTATGATCATGTTGATTCTTGCACACTTTTGTTTACATGATTTGTGATGCATGCTAATTGGTGCTTGTTAGTTGTTTTGCAATGTCATTCTTGATTGCATTAAGTTTGTTCTTTATTGAGCAAATTTAATTTTGTATAATCACTACTTCGCCTGTTTGCTTTGACGATCTTTCGACTCGTGTGAAAGATTGTTGGCTTGTTCATTCCCTTTGATCGATTGATCGAAACCTTGTTTTGATTAGTTAATCTTCCCTCTCTTTTCTCCTTAGAATCTCTTTAGAGCTTTTCTTTCTTGATCCCTTGTTGAGTCGGAAGTCCGCACAACACGTTGGAGCACTGTACAAGATGGCGTTGTTACTCTGTCGATTTCAATTTCTTCACTATACTCTGAGTGCTAGAGAAGGGATGAGAGTGGAGAATTCCTACACTCATTCTAATTATTTTGGGTATGGGATGAATGACCATATGCCTGGAATAATCGTCTCTATCTATAGACTGTAGTGTTTCCCAATTCCCAGCCGAATCAGTCCCTGATCACTCACACCCTAATCATTGTCTCTTGGGTTAGCAACCGCTTTTGGTTTAACACTTTTTCTTTTGGTCAATCACTGTCCGTTGATTCCCCTGAAGAGTTCTAATCATTCTTCCTTTGGTTGATCACAGTCAGTCTGTTAATTACCAAATTCTCGCCTTCCCTAACGAAGTCCCAACCCTTTCTTTCATTTAAACACAGTTTGTCTGTTAAATATCGAATCTCTAGCGGAGTTCGCAACCTTCTCTTGGTTCTCTCCTTGATTGGTTAACCACTTCCTGTCAGTTAAAACACCAATTTGCTCTTTCTTCTCAATTAATTACAGTCTGTATATTAACATACTGAGTTTCTTTTGAGTTAATCACCTTCTCTTGGTTAATCACTCATTCCTTTTGGTTAATTATAGTCCTTCTTTTAAAACCAATACCCCTGTGAGTTAGCAACCTTCTTTTGGTTCAAACACTCGCACTTTTGGGTTAGTAACCTTCTTTTGGTTTAGATACCCTTTCTTCGGTTAAGTACTGCCTGTTCAGTCAATGTACCAAACCTCTTTGGATCACAACCTTCGCGTGGTTCCACGCCCATCCTTTGGGTCACAACCTTCGCGTGGTTCCACACCCGTCCTTTGGGTCACAACCTTTGCTTGGTTCTACACCCGTACTTTAGGTCACAACCTTCGCATGGTTCCACACCCGTTCTTTGGGTCACAAGCTTCGCTTGGTTCCACACCTGTCCTTGGGTCACAACCTTCACTTGGTTCTACACCCGTCCTTTGGTTAATCACCGTCCGTGGGTTAAAGACCAATTTCTCTCTCCTTTCGGTCGACCACTGTTTGTCAATTAACACATCGAGTCCCCAGAGAGTCAAACACATTCTCTTGGTTCAACACTCTCTTTCTGGTTCACCATAGTCCGTCAATTGACACCAATTATTTTCCCCCACAGAGTTATAATCTTCTTTTTCTTCGGTTAATCACTGCTTGTCAGGTACTATACCGAATCTTCAGTGTCTCTTACTTTACCTCGATTCAATTCCCTTGCTAATTTGTTCTCTTGGTTTTGACACTATTCCCTTACCTTTCTTTCTCGGTTTTAACACCATTATTTTGTATTCCCCAGTAGAGTTTTTCTACCTCCTTTCGAACTTGGTTTTGACATCGTTTTCCTTTTCCTTCTCTGTCTCTGTTCTCCGAACTACGTAGACTCTGAATTCCTCATTGGACTATGAGGATACATAGGCACGAGATTGCGAAATCTCGGCGAGCCACCTTCCTTTCCTCCTTCCTTGGTTCCATGAACTACGGAGCTCTAAATTCCTCATTGCACTGTGAGGATACGTAGACACGAGGGCCCCAATCCTCAGTGATCACTTTCTTTTTCCTTTTCCCTTTCCTTTTTAGCTAGAAGCCTTTAGATAGATAACCCATCCAAGCCTAAGAAGTAAGCAAAACGGTTCCCGTCGAGTACAACAGATGCGTGAGGTGCTAGTACCTTCCTATCGCATAACCGACCCCCTTACCCGTTTCTCTTCCCCTTGGGTTTTATCGATATTTTCCCTATCCTTTGGGACTAAATAAAGTTCAGTGGCAACTCTGTTGTATCTTTGAGTGTGCGATTCACTCAGGTATAATCCCGCTAGCTTCAGTGAGGAATGAACTCAAATTGGGGATTTATCCTATCCAAGCGTGGACAGGGGAACTAAATCAAAACTTTCATGAGGATTAAACTCAGTGGGGAGTCAGAAAGGATATACACTTTTTGCCTACGGCTGACCACTCTATTAGAGAGAGGAAAACATATCACTCGGGGACAAACACAACCAAGGTGGATGAAGCCAACATTATCGACAAATGCACTATGAACATGGATATGAATTCAACTATGCATGATATATGTATGATATGAATGCGTGTTATGTTTTTATGCTGACAAAATAGGCGAAAGGGATATACTGGCGATGATATAAACATCACAAAGTGACCGGGGTACTCAGCCAGTCTCCTAGAAATATCACTGGAGATAAAACAAAGAGAACCATTAATGGAACAAAGTCCTGCTGTAAGGCTTAAGTCTCTCTGAGGAGAGGAAGATACTTTACTTGGGGAAGGAACCCAAACAATCTTCTAAACTCATTATCTTGTTCAACTGGGGATAAAGCAACTTTGCGCTCTACTGGAGATGAGAATCTCATTCAGTTTGGAGAAACTTGATTCAAGCTTGATTAGGGATGTCAGGTTTAGTCCTTTACTGGAGAGATGGGATCGTATGTCCAACATATCAAGGTGTGGACAGAATTAAAGATCCATAATTTTGGAGATACCTTTCAAGGCAAATCATAAGAACATTTGATCATGTATTCCGAGCTTTAATTGTTCTTAGAGCAACTATTGATATTCCTTCTTATGTTCACAACTCAAAGGAAAGTAAACCCAAGATTTTTAAAAGAAAAATTTTAACTTTTTGTTTCAAGAATTTGTATTAAAGTAAAATGTCATTTTACAAGATATAAATAAAACAAAAGTTGCAAACAGATGGGCAAAAGCTCAAATTTTATTGATAGGATGGTAACCCACAAATAGCGTGATTCCATGGATTATTACAAAAGTCAAAAAATGGTATTTAAAGGCAAAGGGATACATTAAAATATAATGACCGTGTTCTCCCTAACAACTTTGAATTTCCAATGTTCTTGAGCTTCTGGTGAAACATATTTGATTTGAGAGCTCTTTGATAGACGTGGTTGCTTCAGATAATCCAATCTGGTTTGATGCAGTTACTTGCTATATATCCCTAACTTTTCCCTAGATTGCCCTTTCGTGTTTTCAATCTACTCGGATGATATTTTTGTCTCTAATTTTTGCCTGGACCGCCTTTTCAGGTTTTTAATCCATCGAGGCGCTCTTTTTGCTTTTTTTCTAGACAGAGTATTTCTTGACTGCATCGACGTTTGTAGGACGAGTGAACTCTTCACCACCCATAGTTGTAAGCATTAAGGCACCGCTTGAGAAGGCTTTCTTGACAACATATGTGCCATCATAATTAGGAGTCCACTTGCCCCTAGAATCAATAAGGAATGATTAATTTTTCTTAAGCACAAGGTCGCCTTCTCTGAATACACGAGGTCGAACCTTCTTGTCGAAAGCCTTCTTCATTCTTCATTGATATAACTGACCATGACATAAAGCCGTTATTCTTTTTTCTTCGATCAAGTTCAGCTCATCGTATCTGCTTTGACACCATTCAGCCTTTGTCAATTTAGCTTCCATTAAGACTCTCATTGATGGGATTTCCACCTCTATGGGGAGTACTGCTTCCATGCCGTATACCAAAGAGAAAGGGGTTGCCTCTGTTGAAGTACGAACAGATGTACGATATCCATGAAGAGAAAACGGTTGCATTTCATGCCAGTCTTTATAGGTTATTACCATCTTCTGGACGATCTTTTTGATATTTTTGTTAGCTGCTTCAATAGCTCCATTCATCTTAGGCCGGTAAGGAGAAACGTTATGGTGTTCAATCTTGAATTCAACACATAATTCCTTCATTATTTTGTTGTTCAAGTTCGATCCATTATCAATAATGGTCTTACTTGGAACATCATAACGACATATTAGATTATTCTCGATAAACGGACCACCGCTTGCCTGGTTACATTGGCATAAGATGCTGCTTCAACCCATTTGGTGAAATAGTCAATGGCCACAAGGATGAAACGATGTTCACTAGAAGCTTTGGGTTTAATCATGACAATCATGTCAATTCCCCACATAGAGAATGTTGAGAAGAGTCGGTGGTACATGAATTTTGTCGACATAAATATGACATTTGTGACACTTCTTCACGTATTTGCAGCAATCAAATTCCATTGACAGCCTATAGTATCCTGCTCTTAATATTTTCTTTGCCATTGCTTGCCCATTAGCATGAGTACCAAAAGAGCCTTCATGAATTTCTTCCATCAACATGTCTACTTCGTGTCTATCCACGCATCTAAGCAAGACCATGTCGAAGTTTCTTTTGTATAGCACATCATCATTCAGAAAGAAGTTGCCAGCTAGTCTTTTGAGAGTCTTCCTATCTTTCTTTGACGCCCCAAGCGGGTATCCTTGTTTTTGAAGGAAGCATTTGATATCATGGTACCATGGTTTATCATCAACAATCTCTTCCACGGTAAATATGTGAGCGGTCCTATCAAGGCGTATAATATCAATTTTAGGTACATCATTCCATCGATTTATAACAATCATGGAGGATAATGTAGCTAGTGCATTAGCCACGTTATTTTATTCATGGGGAATGTGATGAAACTCAACTTTGTTGAAGAAAGGTAGCAACCTTCTTGCATAGTCTTTGAAAGGAATCAATCCGGGTTGATGTGTTTCCCATTCATCTTTGATCTGATTTATGACCAAAGTTGAGTCTCCATAGACATCCAGAATTTTGATCCTTAAATCAATGGCTTCCTCTAGTCCCATGATACAAGCTTCATATTCAGCTTCATTATTTGTAAATTTGAATATCAACCTGGCGGTAAAAGGAATGTGGGTACCATGAGGTGTAACAATGATCGCCCCAATTCTGTTTCCATAAGCGTTGACAGCTCCCTCAAATATTAATCCCCATCAGGATCCTGGCTCTGGCCCTTTCTCTAGAAATGGTTCATCACAGTCTTTCATCTTCAGATACATTACATCTTCATCTGGGAAGTCATATTTGACAAATTCATAGTCGTCAATTGGTTGGTGAGCCAAATGATCAGCTAGAATGCTCCCCTTGACAACTTTTTAGCACGATATTCAATATCATACTCTGACAACAGCATTTGCCAGTGAGCAATCCTTCTGGTTAAAGCGGGTTTTTCAAAAATATACTTGATCTGGTCCATTTTGGAGATCAACCAAGTAGTATGATAAATCATGTATTGACGGAGACGCTTAGCAGCCCAAGCCAAGGCACATCAGGTCTTTTCAAGCACAGTGTAACGAGATTCACAGTCTATGAATTTCTTACTTAAGTAATAAATGGCGTGCTCTTTTTTCTTAGTTTCATCTTACTGGCCAAGCATGCTGAAGATGGCTGGTTTATACCTGAGTGAATCGCACACTCAAAGATACAACAGAGTCGCCACCGAACTTTATTTAGTCCCAAAGGATAGGGAAAATATCGATAAAACCCAAGGGGAAGAGAAACGGGTAGGGGGTCGGTTATGCAAAAGGAAGGTACTAGCACCTTACGCACCCGTCGTACTCGACGAGAACCATTTCGCTTGCTTCTAGGTTTGGATGGGTTATCTATCTAAAGGCTTCTAGCTAAAATAAAAAGGAGAGAGAAGAGAAAAGAGAAAAAGAAAGAAAAGAAATAAAGAAGAGCTCGCAGAGGATTGGGGCCCTCGTGCCTACATACCCTCATAGTGCAATGAGGAAATCAGAGCGCCGTAGTTCATGGAACCAGGGACAGAGAAGAGGAATGGAAGAAGGAAGGAATGGTGCTCGCCAAGATCATCACGATCTCGTGCCTACGTATCATACATTAGAATGAATGCAAAATCTGAGCTTTCGTAGTTTGTGGAACTAAGACGAAAAATGAAAAAGGAAAAGAAAGTGGTGTCAAAACCAAGAACAAAAAAAAGAAGGAAACTCCGCTGGGGATTCCAAAGAAATGGTGTCAAAACCAAGAAAGACGTGCAAAGGAAATACAGTAATTGTGCTAAGGATAAAGTGCAAGAATGGTGTCGAAACCAAAAAGCTAAAGGAGCAAAAGGAATAGTAAAGACTCCACTGGGGAGAAGAGAACAAAGTGACCGTGTCGGAGATCAGAGGGTAAGCGACCCTACTGGGGAACAAACAAAAGGATGGTGTTGAAACCAAGAGAAAAAGGGTTCGGTATGTTAACTGACTGGAAGTGGTTAACCGAAGAAAGAGAGATTAAAACTCTGTGGGGATACAGGGTTTGGTGTCAATAGACAGGCTACAAAGAACCAAAAGAGAGAGTAAGGAACCAAGAGAAGGTGTTGACTCTGAGGGGATCTCGGTATATTAACTGATAAACAGTGGTTAACCGAGAAAAAGGGTATGGAACCAAGCGAAGGTGGTAACCCAAGAGTGGGAGTATTTGAACCAAAAAGAGGTTACTATCTGCCGGGGATTTGGTCTTAACAAAAAGACTGTGATCAACCAAAAGAATGGGTGTAGAACCAAGCGAAGGTTGTAAACCAAGAGGGACGTTGGTACCGACTGAACAAACAGTACTTGACCAACGAAAAAGGGTATTGAACCAAAAGAGGTTACTAACCGTTGAGGATTCGGTGTTAACAGAAAAACTGTGATTAACCGCAAAGAAACGAGTTATTAACCAAAAGAAGGTGATTAACTCGAAAGGGGTTCAGTGTTTTAACAGACAAGCTGTGGTTAACTGAAAAAATAGGTGATTAACCAAGAGAAGGTGATTAACCCAAGAAGAACTCAGTGTGTTAACAGATAGACTGTGGTTAACTGAGAAGAAGTGCAAATTGGTGTTTTAACTGACAAGCAGTATTTAACCAATAAAAGGGAGAAGAACCAAGAGAAGGTTACGAACTCCGCAAGAGTTTCGATGTTTAACAGGAAGACTATGTTTAACCGAAGAAAAGGATTTGAGACTCTTCAGGGGAATAAAAAAGTAATGATTGACCACAAGAAAAGAATATTGGCAAAGAGATAGATGGGTGTTAACCCAAGAAACAATGATCTTTAACCAAAAGGATGGTGATTGATCAAAGGAGAGATAGAAAGAGGCAAGAGTGATCAGGGATCGGCTCAACTGGGGAAGGAGATACGCTACCACCTGGAGATAAAGGTGACTAAGCCAGGCACAGGGTCATTCGTCCCCTACTTGAAGTGGTCAGAATGAGAGTAAGATTCTCCATTCTCATTCATTCTCTAACACACAGGGTGTAGTGCAGAAGTTGAAACGGACAACGTAACAGCTCCAAGTTGTATAGTGCTCCAGTGTCGCGCGAAACTCCGACTCTGCGGGGGGGGGGGGGGAGGGGGGGGGGGAAGAGAGAGAGAAAGCTCTAAAGGAAGCCTAAAGAGAAGTGCCAACGGGAAGATCAATAATCAAAACGAAGTTTCGATTAATTAATCAAAAGGGAGGAATAAGCTAATAATTTTCCAAAATTAATTGAAAAATTATTAAAGCAAAGGGTGCATTATTGATTATACAAGACTAAGCTTATTCCTTGAAAAACAAACTTAATTCAACATGAATGGAAAGTGCAAAACTGTACCAAATGACACTCAAAATGCAACACAAAATCATGTTATTATGTGAATTGAAAGTGTGCAAAAATGATCATGTTCATGCAATTCCAAGAATGCACAATCATGAAATCAAAAGATCAAGCATCGGAAAATCACAATCACGCTTCAAACTGAAGTGAAACAGCACCTAAAACATCCATAAAAATCAATCATATCAATCCATGGAAGTTGGAGGAAGAAAGCATGGCAAACAAGCTTGAAAAACATCAAAATTGGCACTTTGTTACAGTGGTAATCGATTACCCTAAGTAGGTAATCGGTTACTTGCTTGAAAAACAGCAAATCTGGTGAAAATTGTGCAGAGTAATTGGTTACTCTATTTGAGTAATCAGTTACTCAGTTGAAAAAAAACAGCGCTGGTGTAAATTTGTGAAGAGTAATCGGTTACTCTCTTTGAGTAATCGATTACCACGGTAACAGTGGCAAAAATAGCTTTTCAAAAAGCACTTTTAACACCTAAATCACTTGTCCAAACTACCACATACTAGGGTACGAATTTGTGCACGAAAATCAAGCTTAATAACAGCAAATAAGCAGTAATGGAATCAATTAACACATCAAGATCATGGATCAAGTAATGGCATAATCAATTCACACACAAAAAAAGCATCGAAACTACATCGCGAATGATACGAAAACGTTCGAAATAGTAAAATGTGAAAAGAAAGGACAACCTACAAGGCTGAGATGTGCCTTGAATGTTGTTGCAAAGGAATCTTGGTGAAGATAATCAAAGAAACCAGAGGAATCTTCAATTGTTGTCGAATCGTATCGAAACCGAGCAAATTGCGACGATGAATTCGAACCGTGGAATCTTGAAGTAAACACTTGAGATGAATCCAAAAGCTAATAAAACTCCATAAAATCAAGTATAATTGTAAGGTGATGAAGGTTAAGCTCAAGAAATAATCACTTCCAAGGTGAAAGTGATTAATCTTCAATGGTGAAGAGCTATAGTGAGGTTTGGGAAGAAAATGTAGATGAAGATGAAGAAGTTACAGAAAAATTCAGAGAGAATGTGAGAGAATTGAGAGTGAAGCGTGAGAAATGTGTGAAATGGTTGACCCCTTGAAAAATGATTGAAGGTTTGTTTATATAGAGTTTTGGTTTGGAGTGTGAGAGGTTTGGAATTAGGCTAGGAGCTAGCTTAGGGTGGTTTGGAATTAGGCTAGGAGTTAGTTACATCTAACTCACTGAGTTAGAGGCTAACTCACTTAGTTATTTGTTAACTCGGTGGGAACATCCCAATGTAAACTTCAAATCCAAAGGTCCACATCTTAGGAAAATAGGGTGCATGGTAGTCTTGAGTGGAAAGGATACATTGTAGCAAATGCAAATGAATTACTTGAAGAGTCTAGAATATTCCACATGCTGCTAGAAATATGTAGAATCCAAGAACAAAGAGTGTGCATAGTTGCTGTCCCAAAAAAGCAGTAGAATTTTCAAATTCGTCCAGAGTAATCGATTACCCTATTTGAGTAATCGGTTACTCTAGACAAAATTTGCCCAGATTGCTTAGGAAATGGTGTTGTGGCCCCGGTTTCGATTTTCCACCTCTTGTTTTGTTGAATAATCATGGAAACCCTTTATTTTATGCTTGTTTTGAGGATGTGATGATCTTGTGAGGATGCGATTAATCGGGCTTAAAAACCTGAATGTTCATGCAACAAAAAACACAGAGAAAAAGTGCGAATGCACATGCTTATGCAAAAGGCAAAGAAGGGAGGTCAAATTTTGGGTTATGACAGTTGCCCCTATTCAATCCTCTTGGACCTGAATGTACAAATTGCGCTAGCTTTTCGATGATTCGAGGTAGAAGGGGATTAAATAAAAGAGTAGCTCGAGAATTTGGCCGACTGCGACAAAGGGAGAGTTTTGAGAGTGTTTGAAGTCCGGCTGAATATCTGCAGGGGAGATGAATCAGTCAAAAAAGGAGGGTAGTATGCTTGATGCATATGCCATATATGTGTTCTACATGATGCTTGATATCATGTAATGCAAAGTTGCAGGTCGAGGTATTGCGCAGTGGTTAGGCAGAGATTGTAGCAAAACAAAATCGACATCCTCGGTTGGGGAGAGAACCCCCAGAGATTGATGCATAATGCTTTCTCCATTGATTTAGCTTTTTATTGTTCTCAACGTTTTATAGTATTATGTGATCGCAAATAATCGTTTATTTTGCAAACAAAATACTGAAAAGAAAATAATTGAGAAATCGAATGATGTATTTTTATTGAAATGTGAAAACATGTACATAAGATGTGTACCATGATGCAAAAATCCTTGATGAGAAAGTTTGCAATAAAAATTGAAAACCAACTGTAAATGGCAAAGGGAAATCATGTTTTGCATTGATTACAACATTGGCTACCATCCACTGCAAGTCTAGGTTCCAACGCCTTGCACCAGTTGATGCTAATTTGACTGCTCTGTTACCGTCTGAGGTCCAACTATGACAAAGAGAGGCTAACGTGTTCACAGTCAATGCCTTTATCCCTAATTTTTTCCTGGACATTTTTCTTTTTTTTTTCACCCACCGGGATACCCATTTTTTGCCTAAGTCGCCTTTCGAGTTTTCAACTTAGCGGACTGTTATTGTTTTTTTCATTGTCCCTAACTTTTGCATGGACATTTCTTTTTTTGGGTTATCGGGACGCCCATTTTTGCCTAGATTATCCTTGCGGATATCAATCTAGCGGGCTGTTTATCCTTTTTTTTTTCAGGCATAATATTTTTTTACTGTATCAGAGTTCACGGGCGATGGCAACTCCTCCCCATCCATGGTGGTGAGGATCAGGGCTCCGCCTGAGAAGGCCTTCTTGATAACAAAGGGTCCTTCATAATTGGGAGTCCACTTGTCGCGTGGATCCGAGTGAACAGGTGAATATCTCTTGAGCATGAGTTCACCTTCATGGAACGCTCGAGGGAGAACTTTCTTGTCAAAAGCTCGCTTGAGGCGCCTCTAATACAATTGACCATGACAAACGGCTGTAAGGCGCTTCTCTTCGATGAGATTCAGATGGTCGTATCAAGATTGGACCTATTCAGCTTCATCAAGACCTGCTTCCATGATGACTCTGAGCGAAGGAATCTTGACTTCAATGGGCAGAACAACCTCCATACCATACACAAGCGAATACGAAGTTGCCCCAGTAGAAGTACGAACTGAAGTTCTGTAGCCATGTAGCGCAAATGGAAGCGTTTCATGCCAATATTTGTATGTCTTAACCATTTTCTGGACAATTCTCTTGATGTTTTTGTTTTCTGCTTCGACGACACCGATCATCTTAGGCCGATATGGTGAAGAGTTGTGGTGCTCGATCTTGAATTCTTGACACAAATCCTTCATCATCTTGTTATTTAGGTTGCTTGCATTGTCAGTGATAATGTTGCTAGGAATGCCATAGCGACAGATTATCTCTTTCTTAATAAATCTGGCAACCACTTGTCGGGTAACATTTGCGTAAAAAGCAGCTTCAACCCGCTTGGTAAAGTAATCGATAGCAACTAGAATGAATCAATGACCGTTGGAAGCCTTAGGTTCGATCATTCCAATCATATATATACCCCACGTAGAGAATGGCCAAGGGAAAGTCAAAACATTCAATGGAGTAGGAGGCACATGGATCTTGTCTCCGTAGATTTGGCACTTGTGATGTCTTTTGGCAAAGTTGTAACAATCTACTTTCATTGTTGTCCAATAATACCCAGCCCGAAGGATCTTCTTGGCCATGGCAGGACCTTTAGCATGTACACCCTCGCAGCCCTCATGTATGGACCTTATGATCGTGTTTGCTTCGTGTCTATCCACGCATATGAGCAACACGGAATCATAATTCCTCTTGTACAGTACATCACCACTTAAGAAGAATTTGGTGCAGAGCCGTCTAAGAACCTTCTTGTCAGTGATAGTAATACCCTCGGGATACTCCTATTTTTCCAGATATCTTTTAATGTCGTAGAACCAAGGCTTGTCATCAGACTCGTCCTCGATTACTAAACAGTGTGCTGGTTCATTCAAATGATCAATGCGGATAGAAGGAGCTTCATTCCTCCACTTGACTTTGACCATGAATGCCAGAGTGGCAAGTGCATAAGCTAGTTGATTTTCCTCTTTGGGGATATGATGAAAAGAGATTTCATCAAAGTAAGGAATTAACTTCGCTATGTGTTTTTGGTACGGAACCAGCTTGGAATCCTAAGTCATAAAGTTCTCTCTGACTTGGCCAATAACCAAAGCAGCATCTCCATAGACCTCAAGAATCTTGATTCTCATGTCAATCGCCACTTCAATACACTAGATACATGCTTCACATTCAGCCATATTGTTAGTGCATGCAAAGCATAATCTGGCGGTGAAGGGAAGGTGAAAACCTGTTGGAGAGATGAGGATAGACCAATTCCAGGACCTTTAGAATTAGAGGCACCGTCGAACACGAGCGTCCATCGCGCCCCTGGTTCGGGTCCTATGTCAGGATCTGGAGTCACATAGTCTCTGATAAATAGAACATCCTCATCGAGAAAGTCAAACTTCATTTGTTGATAACCCTCTACAGGTTGATGAGCAAGGTAGTTAGACAAGACGCTCCCTTTTATTGCTTTCTGGGTAACATGTTGGATATCATACTCAGTTAATAACATCTTCCACCGATCAATCCTTCTAGAGACAACAGGCTTTTCAAATATGTACTTTATCAGATCCATTTTGGATATCAACAAAGTAGTATGGAAAATCATGTATTGTCTTAGGCGTCGAGCAGCCCAGACCAGAGCACAATAAGTTTTCTCCAAGAGTGAGTATCTGGTCTCACAATCAGTGAACTTCTTGCTCAGATAGTAAATTTCATGTTCTTTTCTACCAGTGTCGTCATGTTGACCCAATACACATCCCATCGATTCATCGAGAATGGTGAGATACATGATTAAAGGCCTACCAGGAACCGGAGGTACTAAGATCAGTGGTTCTTGCAAGTATTGTTTTATTTTGTCAAATGCTTCTTGACAATCATTGTTCCATTCAACCAATTGATTTTTTCTTAGTAATTTGAACATTGGTTCATAGGTAGCCGTTAAGTGAGAAATGAACCTTGAGATGTAATTAAGTCTGCCAAGAAATCCACGGACTTCTTTTTCTGTTTTGGGAGGCGACATGTTCTGAATTGCTCGAACCTTGTCAAGATCAACTTCAATGCCTTTTTGACTCACAATAAAGCCCAACAGTTTACCCGATCAAACTCCGAAGGTGCACTTTGCAGGATTCAACTGCAGTCTAAACTTCCAGAGTCTGTCAAACAGTTTCTTCAGATAAACCAAGTGATCATCTTTGGTTTTGGATTTGGCAATCATATTGTCCACGTAAACCTCAATCTCTTTATGAATCATATCGTGAAAGAGGGTTGTCATGGCACGTTGGTATGTTGCCCTTGCATTCTTCAAACCGAACGGCATGACTTTGTAGCAATATGTACCTCATGGCGTGATGAAAGTAGTATTTTCCATATCAGCTGGGGACATTTTGATCTGATTATATCCTGAGAAACCATCCATAAACGAAAAGACAGAAAACTGCGCCGTGTTGTCTACCAAGACATCAATATAAGGCAGAGGAAAATCATCTTTCGGACTTGCCTTGTTGAGATCTAGATAATCCATACACATTCTGACCTTCCCGTCTTTCTTTGGAACCGGGACGATGTTGGCAATCCATTCAGGATATTCAAAAGTGGCTAGGAACCCAACGTCAAGTTGTTTCTTTACCTCTTCTCTGATTTTAAGTGCCATGTCGGGTCTAGTCTTCCCGAGTTTCTGCTTGACAGGAGAACATCCGGGCTTGAGTGGCAAGTGATGCTCAACGATGTTGGTATCCAACCCAGACATATCTTGATAAGACCAGGCAAAGATATCAACATACTCTTTCAATAACTTGACCAACTCGGAGTGTACATGCTTAGCGAGGGATGCACCAACCTTGACTTCTATTCTGACCTCATCAGTACCAAGATTGACAATTTCCACTAGCTCTTTGTGTGGCTGAATCTCTTTATGCTCGTGCTCAAGGAGCCTTGCTAGTTCAGCCGGTAATTCACAATCTTCCTCACCATCTCCTTCAGCTTGGTTAATTGGAATCCCAGAATTTTATTTGTTCTGCATGTTTATGAATATGTTTAGAATGAGCTATTTTGAAAAAGTGAAAAATAAAAGAAACTTTTGCCATTTGTTTGTAAGAAAGTAAAATAAAGAAAGAAAATAGAGCATGATTTTGAATGCAAAAAACTTTTATTTATTGAATACATAATATTGCAAAAGCGTGAGGCCCTTTACAAGTTATCCACTCATCTCGGGCGAGGACGAGGGAATGAGAAAGCAAAATGCATTACATGTTTGTTGGGAAAACCACAAGAATCACGGTAGATGCGGGCACTTGCGCACAAAGCTTGCAATCTGGTTGCTAGGACCAACATCATCAATGGCTGCCACGATGTCACCCTTTTGAAAACCCACGCTACTGAACTTGATCAAGTTGCACTGCTTCTGACCATGCGATCTGGATTGTCGACCAGGACGATAACCCAATCCAAAACGATTATGTTTTTCTACCACTTCAATCACATGCCCCCAGCCTGGCAAGGCACATTTCTCGATGGTTTCTTTAGCACTCTTGGCGGATGTCAAAGTCATTTGCGATGATCTACTTTGACTAGTTGAAGCAGAGCTGACATCTTCGAACTCAAGACACTGCAACGGCACTTCAGCTATGCCTTCCTCGGTCTCGACGTATCGAAAAGATGACAATTCGCTTACAATCAGGTCTTCTTCACCACAGACGATGACCAGCTGATCGTCGAATATGAATTTCAACTTCTGATGTAAAGTGGAAGTAACTGCCCCTGCGGCGTGAATCCACGGGCGACCCAATAGGCAACTGTATGCAAGATTGATATCCATTACTTGAAAAGTAATGGTGAACAAATGCGGTCCAACCTTGATGGGTAAATCCACTTCTCCAATAACTTGCCTTCGAGAACCGTCGAAGGCTCTGACAACTAAGGCGCTCGGCCTCATCTCGCTCCCTTCTACCAGTAGTTGGTTCAATGTGCCCTTAGGCATCACATCGAGAGAAGAACAGGTATCCACCAGAACGCGAGATAACATGATGTCTGTGCAGGTTATGGATATGTGTAATGCTCGATGGTGGGCAGCTCCTTCAGGAGGCAATTATGATTCATTAAAGCCCGAGTATCTGCTCGCTGTTATATTATCCACTACTCATCGAACTCGACAACAGATATATCGTGCATCACGTGGGCAGTGTTCAAAACCTTCAACAAAGCTGATCTATGCGCGGGCGAGCTCATGAGTAAGGACAAAATTGAGATCCTTGAGGGAGTCTGCCCCAGCTGATCCACAATTTTAAAGTCACTTTTCTTAATCAACCTTAGGAACTCTTGATCATCAATTGTCTCCTTGCTCTTTGAAACATCCTCAGACGGAATAGTTGGCACTGGTACAGTAGTGGATGCCCCTTGTTGAACAACAGGGGTTGCAGATGCAGGCTTCTCCTTGGGAGGAACAACATTTGGAACTTGTCTGTCTTTGTAGTGACTTTCGAAGCGAACACTCGTCCACTACGAGTCATACCTCCAGTGGCTGTAACATTCACAATCTCAGAATCAACAACCCTTATCTCTTGACCTCCAGAAAACACATTAGATCCATACCTCCAAGGTACCTCCTTAGAATTCTGATACGGAAACGGTTTTGGCGGGCAAACAACGATAGGTGGTACTTTCTTTTTAGGAGATTCAACAGGAACCTTCCTATAAATGATGGTAAGTGGCTCGATAGTAGTAACTTCTTCAACAAGCTTAGATCTAGCAAATTGAACTTCACCTCGGTTCATAAAAATTTGGACACAACCCTTCAGCCTTCGACACTGGTTGGGATTATCGTCACAAATCTGGAACTTACCATGTAGTCCTTTCAACATCCCATGTTCATTCAATTTCTTGATAAGCACAGTCATCGGTTTTGAAAACAATACAGTCCTCTGTCGTATGTCCTATGTATCCAGCGTGATAAGCACAAGACGCATTTGGATTAAGCTTTGGGTTGAATGGAGGAATTGCAGGTGCGATCTCTTTGGGAACAATTTCCCCTTGGTGAACCAAGTAAGGAAACAATTCAGTGTATGGCACCGGAATTCTGTCGAAGTTCGGATGCTTACGATTTCCTTGATTGTTGTTGTTTTGCCGGTTTTGATTCCACTGATTTTTGTTATTCTGTTGAGTCTGTTGCTGACGTTGCGGTTGTTGCTGATTCTGAGAATTCTGAACTGGTTGTTGCAGATGATACTGGCACGGAGGTTGTTGATATTGTGCAGCAGCAATGTATGGATATGGATAATATGGCATGAGAGCCATGGGTGCTTGATACTGAGGAGAAACTTGAGCTGTCACACCGTTGGCTTCACCTTCCTTTTTCTTTGACTGACTGTTCTGAGACTTTCTGTTAGCTGGTTGTTGGGAAGCAGCTCCAGAAATCTTTCCAGTCTTCAAACCGTTCTCAATCTGTTCACCGATGGTTACAATGTCAGTAAAGTTCGATGAAGAACTACCCACCATTTTCTCATAGTATAATCCTTGCAATGTACCCATAAAGATATCAACCAACTCGTAGTCAGAGAGTGCAGGTCGCACACGAGATGCCATCTCGCGCCATCTTTGTGCATACTCTTTAAATGTTTTGGCTGAGCACTGAGACTGGTTTTATAACTGTAATCTGGTAGGCACCAGATCAAGATTATATTTGTATTACTTCAAGAATGCTTTAGATAGATCTCTCCAAGTACGAATTTTGCTGCGTTCTAAGCCCATGTACCAATCCAATGAAGCACTAGACAAACTATCTTGAAAACAATGAACTAGAAATTCATCATTATCAATATAGGACACCATCTTCCTGCAGTACATAGTGATGTGACTACGTGTGTAACACCCCCAATCTATACCCCCAATTAATTAAAAGGCAGTAAAAGAAAATTCAAAATTTTGTCAGAGTATATTTAAATTATCATGGCATAGACCGGGAGGGTCACATCAATTTGAAACAATTCATACAACACCTGCTCATAAAGATATGCAACAGTGGGGTAGCAATCAAACAGAGGAACTTAGTTCCTTACACCCACATTTCAGAATTTAGAATAAAAGCGGAAAATCTAAAACTGAATAACATACATATATATATCATGAAAAGTTGGTCATACATCAAGTTGTACATGCACAAGCCAAAAGATATACATATACATAATATACAATTATCACAAACGGCCTCCCTAACTACCCGGTGTCACATATCAGAGCCGACCGACAAAAGAATGAAGACGCAAAGCTTCACAAAAATACCTCCAGCCACTCTAATCTGCAATGCCTCATAGAGCATTATAAAATAGCAGAAGGATGAGAAAAACAACCATAATATAATTGCATACAATTATATATATAACACAAAAATACACACATGTACACGGTTCTCACCATAACTCACGCCATAAATCATACACAAGGCATTACAAGACACAAAACATATTTCCATCACCAACACATATCCATATATCCATTTATCCACAAATCCACACATAAACAACCATAAATGATTTATGCAAATGCAAGAGACCGACACAACGACTCTATACATATGCACATGCGGTACCGACTTCCATTGTTTCTCATCACTAGTTCACTCAGGAACTCTGCTGGAACCATCGCTCGTTACATCACTGTAACTCCCCGTCGGGCCTACGATGTTCCCCACCGCTCACACCCTACACGGGCACACGGTGTTTATGGATCGCTCACACCCCACACGAGCACACGACCCGATCGCTCACACCCCACATGGGCACACGATCGTCTATAATCATCGCTCACACCCCACATGGGCACACGAAGTTATAGCGAATTCCCTCTGGAATCCAAACCGTCACTCAGGACGTTTCCACAATGCATATCATGATGCTTGGCATACAAAGACCCATGACATTTAATATGCACACAAGAATACATTCATTTACCTCGACAAAATCACACTTTGCACTTATGCCCAAAACAATGCATTTAATTTCCATACGGCCACAAATCATCACAACATCATCTAAACACATACATTTACATCATACAACAGCCCCTTGCACAATACATATCAATTACGTACAAGTATAACGACAAAAGTCGACAACCAACACTATTCCTGACTTTCCGACATAATTAAATCGGCTAACAATTCCAAAATCATCATAACAAGAAAGTACAGCTCAATAGCTACGCAACGATACCAAGAATGTAAAAATCGGACAATCGGATCAAAAGTTACGAACGAAAACGAAAAACGATATTTTGAAAAGTCCCATTTTGCAAAAGTCTTGTTCATACGCGTACCACCATGACCCATACGCGTATGAGCAGAGATCTCATTTTTCCAAAGTTCACGTGTAAATGACCGTACGCGTAATGCCCAAGCCCGTACGCGTATTGACCTAAAATACTACGCGTATCATATGCAAATGGGCAGATGGCCGAGAAAACAAGCAACCCATACGCGTATTGGCCCTATGGCTCGCCCACCATACGCGTATTGCTAAGGTTCATACGCGTATGAACATGCCCCATACGCGTATGACCTGGAAATCTCAGAAAAATTCTTCTGCATAATTTTCATACGGGTTCAACCCAAAACCCCCCCAAATCTCACCTACACACCAGAAAATTGCCAATACAATGTCCAATAACAAGTATCTATCATGTATCAACAAGAATGGACACTTAACACATAAATTTCTACACATTTAATCAATTTCTAATCAATTTTACCAAAAATGGGTTTACTAAAATATTTCCATTTCAATCCAACAAACATCACAAATATGCATACATAATCATACACAATCATACAATAATTGAGTTTCGCACCCTTACCCGATTAAATCGATACTAGAAGTTGATTTTTCTTTGATTTTTCCAAGTTTTCCACTATTTCTCTTCTTCTTCTCTTTTCTCTCCTTTTTCTTTCTTTTCCTTTTCTTTCTCTTTTTCTCTCTACTATTTTCTATTTTTCTTACTTAATCAAAAATATTCTAAAATGACCAAAATACCCCCACACACAAATATCTCACAAACGATCCCAAAACCCGATAAAATATCACAACATTGAAAAATAACATATTTTCAGACAAAAGTCGAAAATAAAATAAAACAATAATATAATAATCAAACGACTCGATTAAATAAAACGCACACGAAAACTGGGTCGTTACAACTCTTCCCCACTTAGAAATTTTCGTCCTCGAAAATATACCTGAGACGAAAAAATCTGGATACGACTCCCGCATCCGACTCTCCAACTCCCAAGTCAAATTGCCCTCACCAGCGCCTCCCCACGCCACTTTCACAAGTGCAATCTCTTTGCCTCTCAACCTCTTCACTTCGCGATCCAAAACCCTAACTGGTAATGCCTCAACTGTAAGGTTCTCCCTTACCTCAACCTCATCCATCGAAATCACATGCGACGGATCCGGAACATACTTCCGAAGCTGTGAAACATGAAACACATCGTGCAAATTCGACAGATTCGGCGGCAACGCCACCCTGTAAGCCACAACACCCACTCTCGCAGATATCTGGTAAGGACCAATAAACCGAGAAGTAAGTTTCTTCGATTTCAATGCACGACCCACACCTGTTACCGGCGTAACCCTCAGAAATACATGATCGCCCTCTTGGAACTCAAGATCCTTCCGTCTCCGATCATGATAACTCTTTTGTCTACTCTGAGAAGCTTTCATCTTCTCACGAATAAACTTCACTTTCTCCGTCGTCTGTTGCACCAACTCTGGTCCAACCACCGTTCTCTCACCAGATTCGTGCCAACACAGAGGTGTTCGACACCTTCGCCCATACAGTGCTTCAAACGGTGCCATTCCAATACTAGAATGGAAACTGTTATTATACGTAAACTCAATCAAGGCAAGATAACTATCCCACGCACCACCTTGTTCCAAAACACACGCTCTCAACAAATCCTCCAAAGACTGAATCGTCCTCTCCGTCTGACCATCCGTCTGTGGATGATAAGCTGAACTCAATCTCAATCTAGAACCCAAAGCCTTCGTAAACTTTTCCAAAATCTCGATGTAAATCTAGGATCTCGATCAGAAACAATACTTAACGGAACTCCATGTAACTTCACAATCACACTGATGTAAATTTCTGCTAACCGCTCCAAAGAAAAACTGATGTCAATCGGAATAAAATGAGCCGATTTAGTCAGCCTATCAATAATCACCCAAATAGCATTATGCCCTCGCTGAGTATTCGGTAACCCTGTTACAAAATCCATGGAAATATTATCCCATTTCCATTCAGGAATATCCAATGGTTGCAACAAACCACTAGGCCTCAGATGTTCCACCTTCGATTTCTGACAAGTCAAACATGCATAAACAAACTGAGCCACATCTCTTTTCAATCTAGACCACCAGAAAATCTTCTTCAAATCTTGGTACATCTTATTCGCTCCCGGATGTATACTCAAATTACTCCGGTGTCCTTCCTCCAAAATCATCCTTTTCAACTTCGCATCATCTGGAATACAAATCCTACCTCAGAATCTCAAAACACCATTAATATCCACTTGAAAATCACTATTCGCATCTTTTCCTCCAACCAACATCAAATCCACGAATTTCACATCCAGCCTTTGCTTCTCACTAACCGTCATTAGAAAATCATTAGTAATTGTTAGCATACCAAGCCTAACGCTATCCGACGTCACTTCACAAACCAAACTCAAGTCTCTAAACGATTCCAAAAGTTCCCACTCCTTAACCATTAAAGCGGACATATGTAACGATTTCTGGCTCAAAGCATCGGCTACCACATTAGCTTTACCAGGATGGTAATTCAAGCCAAAGTCGTAGTCCTTCAAGAATTCCAACCATCTACGTTGCCTCATATTTAGCTCTTTCTGATCAAATAAATATTTCAAACTTTTATGATCACTAAAGACTTCAAACCTTGCACCGTAGAGATAATGCCTCCAAATCTTCAACACAAAAACCACAGCCGCTAACTCAAGATCATGAGTAGGATAATTCTTCTCATGAACTCTTAACTGCCTTGAAGCATAAGCCACCACCTTACCTTCTTGCATCAGGACCCCACCTAGACCAATCAAAGAAGCATCACAATAAACCACAAATGGTTCATTAGGATTCGGAAAAATCAAGATCGGAGCTGTCGTCAATCTTCTCTTCAGCTCAGTAAAACTCTCTTCACACCGAATATCCCAAATGAACGCTTGCCCTTTACAAGTCAACTGGGTCAAAGGAAGTGCTAGCTTAGAAAAACCCTCAATAAATCTGCGATAGTAACCAGCCAAACCCAAAAAGCTTCGAATTTCAGTAACGGATCTCAGAGCCTCCCATTGTAGAACTGCTTCTACTTTAGATGGATCCACAGCAATACCATTACCTGAAATTACGTGTCCAAGAAAACTTACTTCCGATAACCAGAATTCACACTTGGATAGTTTAGCAAAAAGCTTCCTCTCCTCCAAAACCTGCAAAACAATACGCAAATGTTCTGTATGCTCCTCCTAAGACTTAGAATAAATTAAGATATCATCAATAAACACCACGACAAAACGATCCAGATGCTCGTGAAAAATACGATTCATGTATTCCATAAACACACCTGGCGCATTAGAAACCCCGAACGGCATCACAGAATATTCATAATGACCGTATCGTGTCCTAAAAGCCGTTTTCTGAATGTCTTCTTCCTTCACCCTTATCTGATGATACCCTGACCTCAAGTCAATCTTACTGAACACACACGCACCAACCAACTGATCCATCAGATCATCAATCCTTGGAAGAGGATACCTATTCTTGATCGTCACCCTATTCAACTGGCGATAATCAATACATAACCTCATACTCCCATCCTTCTTTTTCACCAATAAAACTGGAGCACCCCAAGGAGAAACACTTGGTCTCACGAACCTCTTTTCCAACAACTCATTCAACTGTTTCTTTAACTCAACCAACTCTGATGCCGACATACGATAAAGTGCCATAGAAACAGGTCTAGTACCAGGAACTAGATCTATAGAAAACTCCACCTCTCTCTCTGGCGGCAAGTCTGAAATATCCTCAGGAAACACTTCCGGAAATTCACACACAACAGGAAACACCTCAAGGGAAACTTGACTATCCACAGTTAAAGATGCAAACAAACCAAACAACTGAGCTTCCTCCGCCAAAAGTTTCTTCAACTCTTTGGTAGATAAGAAACTCGAGTCTTCGTCTTCCTCAAGAGAAGGAAACCTTACCAACTTATGATAACAATCAATATGAACTCGATTGAATTGCAACCAATTCATACCCAAAACCACATCTAACCCCTCCAATGGTAAACACACCAAATCCATCTCAAAGTCTTTACCATAAATGGTCAAAGGACATCTTAGACAAACCAAATACGTAGTTACTGACCCCATTGCTGGAGTATCAATAACCATTCCACCACCCATCACAGACAACACAAGATTCAAATGCTTCGCGCACTCAGACGAAATAAACGAATGAGTCGCTCCAGTATCAATAATAGCAATCAAAGGAGTACTATTAATAAAACAAGTACCTCGAATCAGACGATCTGCACTCGAAGTCTGAGTCCCCGATAATGCAAACACTTTTCCACCAGCTGGAGCTTGTTTCGGTTTCTGACACTTGGTACTAATATGCCTAGGTTCACCACAGTTGTAACATTTCACCACATTCTTCCTGGCACAATCCGCTGCAACATGTCCTACACCTCCACAATTAGTACACTTCCTCAAATCTTTCCTGCACTCAAACTGACGATGCCCCAACTCACCACATTTATAACACCTCATAGGACCAGACATTCCTCCTCCACCTGACCTTTTCTCAAAATTCCCTCTCTGTTTACCTTTATCAGCTGGTGTCACATACGGACCACCACGGAACTGTTGTTTCCCTTTCCTCTCGCTCACACTCTTATAATGAGTAGAACGAGCCTTACTGTCCTCTTCATAAATCCTACAACAATCTACCAAATCAGAAAACCTCCGAATCCTCTGATATCCAATCGCTTGCTTTATCTCAGGACGCAAGCCATTCTCAAATTTAACACACTTAGAGAATTCAGCAGTAGCTTCAGCATAATGAGGATAAAACTGCACGAGTTTCACAAACTTAGCAGTATAATCAACTACAGACATATTACCTTGCTTAAGCTCCAAGAACTCAATTTCCTTCTTCCCTCTCACATCTTCAGGAAAATACCTCCTTAAGAACTCCCGGCTAAAAACTTCCCAAGTAATTTCTTCCTCTTCTGCAGCTTCCAATACACGTCGAGTACTAACCCACCAGTCATCAGCTTCTTCCAATAACATGTGAGTACCTAGTCTCACCTTCTGGTCTTCATCACAATCCATCACTCAGAAAATCCTTTCAATCTCTTTCAACCAAATCTGCGCACCATCCGGATCATATCTTCCCTTGAAGACAGACAGTTTGTTCTTCCTGAACTCATTATTACCCGCAACATTAGGTGCCCCCTGCACAGCACGAGCCATAGCTTGCATAGCCGCAGCCAAAGCAGCATCATTCCTACCAGCCACATTCTGTTCATTTCCAATAACAGAAACTATGGTTAAACAAACAGCTCAACCAACCACAACGACCAACAAGGACTGACACAACTGACACGGACTGACACAAACTGGCTCTGATACCACTTAATGTAACACCCCCAATCTATACGCCCAATTAATTAAAAGGCAGTAAAAGAAAATTCAAAATTTCGTTAGAGTATATTTAAATTATCATGGCATAGACCAGGAGGGTCACATCAATTTGAAACAATTCATACAACACCTGCTCATAAAGATATGCAACAGTGGGGTAGCAATCAAACAGAGGAACTTAGTTCCTTACACCCACATTTCAGAATTTAGAATAAAAGCAAAAAATCTAAAACTGAATAACATACATATATATATATCATGAAAAGTTGGTCATACATCAAGTTGTACATGCACAAGCCAAAAGATATACATATACATAATATACAATTATCACAAACGGCCTCCCTAACTACCCGGTGTCACATATCAGAGCCGACCGACAAAAGAATGAAGACGCAAAGCTTCACAAAAATACCTCCAGCCACTCTAATCTGCAATGCCTCATAGAGCATTATAAAATAGCAGAAGGATGAGAAAAACAACCATAATATAATTGCATACAATTATATATATAACACAAAAATACACACATGTACACGGTTCTCACCATAACTCACGCCATAAATCATACACAAGGCATTACAAGACACAAAACATATTTCCATCACCAACACATATCCATATATCCATTTATCCACAAATCCACACATAAACAACCATAAATGATTTATGCAAATGCAAGAGACCGACACAACGACTCTATACATATGCACATGCGGTACCGACTTCCATTGTTTCTCATCACTAGTTCACTCAGGAACTCTGCTGGAACCATCGCTCGTTACATCACTGTAACTCCCCGTCGGGCCTACGATGTTCCCCACCACTCACACCCCACACGGGCACATGGTGTTTATGGATCGCTCACACCCCACACGGGCACACGACCCGATCGCTCACACCCCACATGGGCACACGATCGTCTATAATCATCGTTCACACCCCACATGGGCACACAAAGTTATAGCGAATTCCCTCTGGAATCCAAACCGTCACTCAGGACGTTTCCACAATGCATATCATGATGCTTGGCATACAAAGACCCATGACATTTAATATGCACACAGGAATACATTCATTTACCTCGACAAAATCACACTTTGCACTTATGCCCAAAACAATGCATTTAATTTCCATACAGCCACAAATCATCACAACATCATCTAAACACATACATTTACATCATACAACAACACCTTGCACAATACACATCAATTACGTACAAGTATAACGACAAAAGTCGACAACCGACACTATTCCCGACATAATTAAATCGGCTAACAATTCCAAAATCATCATAACAAGAAAGTACAGCTCAATAGCTACGCAACGATACCAAGAATGTAAAAATCGGATAATCGGATCAAAAGTTACGAACGAAAACGAAAAACGATATTTTGAAAAGTCCCATTTTGCAAAAGTCCTGTTCATACGCGTACCACCATGACCCATACGCGTATGAGCAGAGATCTCATTTTTCCAAAGTTCACGTGTAAATGACCATACGCGTAATGCCCAAGCCCGTACGCGTATTGACCTAAAATACTACGCGTATCATACGCAAATGGGCAGGTGGCCGAGAAAACAAGCAACCCATACGCGTATTGGCCCTATGGCTCGCCCACCATACGCGTATTGCCAAGGTTCATACGCGTATGAACATGCCCCATACGTGTATGACCTGGAAATCTCAGAAAAATTCTTCTGCATAATTTTCATACGGGTTCAACCCAAAACCCCCCCAAATCTCACCTACACACCAGAAAATTGCCAATACAATGTCCAATAACAAGTATCTATCATGTATCAACAAGAATGAACACGTAACACATAAATTTCTACACATTTAATCAATTTCTAATCAATTTTACCAAAAATGGGTTTACTAAAATATTTCCATTTCAATCCAACAAACATCACAAATATGCATACATAATCATACACAATCATACAATAATTGAGTTTCGCACCCTTACTCGATTAAATCGATACTAGAAGTTGATTTTTCTTTGATTTTTCCAAGTTTTCCACTATTTCTCTTCTTCTTCTCTTTTCTCTCCTTTTTCTTTCTTTTCCTTTTCTTTCTTTCTCTTTTTCTCTCTACTATTTTCTATTTTTCTTACTTAATAAAAAATATTCTAAAATGACCAAAATACCCCCACACTCAAATATCTCACAAACGATCCCAAAACCCGATAAAATATCACAACATTGAAAAATAACATATTTTCAGACAAAAGTAAAAAATAAAATAAAATAATAATATAATAATCAAACGACTCGATTAAATAAAACGCACACGAAAACTGGGTCGTTACAACGTGGGCAACTCAAACCTTTATACTTTGAAAGCTCAGGTATCTTGAATTTTTGCGGCAATACAACATTCGGAACCAAACATAAGTCTTTGGCCTCCATGCCAAATGCAGAAAGCCCTTCAATAGCTCTGATTCTGTCCTCTAACAGCTTGTAACCAGCAGGTCTATCTTGATTAGCAGTCCTGACAAGAATCTGAGGATTTGGCAGCTGAGATGCGGCCGGAGCATGCACTTGCAGAGTAGTAAACTGAGAAGGATATTCCAATCTCTGATTAACCATCTGACCAGCATTCTGACCCAACTAAATACCAAACGGATAATTCAGAGGAGGTACCACAGCAGTTAAAGATGCCCCAGGGTAGAGCATTCCAGAATGAACATTCTGAACAACAGTTTGAGCAGCCTGAGATAAGAACGGAACATGAATAGGAGGACCCCTATACACCTGCTCATCGTCATCAGGAGTTTCAATGTCAGTCAACACAGGAGTCTGACGAGTCTGAACCTGAAGATTCTCATGACCGTCATTCACCATTGGAGGTGGATCTGGAGTAGGCATACCCCACGGATATGCAGCAACATTTCCATTAGGCATGGGCACAACAAAAGGCTGATATGGTACAAAGGCACCATTATTTGCAATCTGAGGAGTGAAATTCGGAGGCATGCCCCAAGGAAAAACAACAGGCATTTTGTTCAAACCAGACTGAGAATTTAATAGATGAACAACAGGATGAATCACAGGCTCAACTGGCACTTCAATCGTAGCAGGAGAAGGAATAACAACATGAGTAGCCTAACAACAGGAGACATAGTTACAACAGGAGTGACAACGATTGCATCAGTGATAGTTGCAACAACAGTGGCAGCAGCAGCAATGTCCTTTTGAGCACGAAGGAGTTCCATAATAACATCCATGTTAGTCTAAAACTGATCCATCCGACCGTGAAATTGAGCCAGAGTTTCCTTATAAGCAGCGTTCTCAACTTCGAAGTCAGCCATAATACTGGATTTGCTTGAGCGAGTGAAATACCGATGTCGAGTCGTCGTCTTGCTACAAGCGGAAGATGGACAAGGATAAGCAAAGGTTTTCCGGATGAAGGGGCGTGCATATGTGTGCAAATGAATGTATGTTATGTATGCAAAAATAAAGTTTTAAATTCCAGGAATTCTTAGACTTATCTTTGTTAACAATAATCATAAAGCATACAAGTAAAGGTGCAAAGATAAAACTGGTATGAAACTTCGCTCATTCATTCAACAATAAAAGAAAGAAGCACAAGTCCATTACAAATCAAATATCTGCATTTTGGACTACAACAAGATCAACATGAATCCTATCAAAGACCACCCTACAAACAGACAAGAAATGGAAAACAGCCCAAGGAGTCTTGTGCAGTAATGCATCAGCATATGCATCCCTCAGCAACCCAAGTAAGTCCTCAAGTACGTGCTCAACAAATCTGGCTAGACTACCATGTCTCTCACTCCAGTACTTCGCATCTTTCATGAGGTTGCGTAGCAAAGAATGGTTAGGTCCCAGAAGCATATCCTGAAGAAAGGCCTCTTTCTGATCCAAGAGGTTTTGCTGATGATGACTTTGTTGCTCCCAATGAGTACTCTCTGTGTTGAGCTGACTGATCTGCTCTCGGCTCTGATGTACTTAATCCTGCAGCTTCTGAATCTCACCAAAGACTTTGTCGAGCTTGGCTTGACACTGAGAAAAGTCCTTTGCCAACTGGTTAGCACGGTCTTGCTCACTTTGCCACTTTGTCTTGTACTCGGATAACTTCCCTCGAAGCTCTTCGAGTTGCTTCTTGTAGCTCAACTCATCTTTGTAGGCTTGATACTGAGTGTCAACAAGTTGTCTCTTCTTTGAGGCAAGTCCAGCATAGGTACTCTTCAAAGCATCACCCATTTTCCTTCGCTTGTTCTGTTCAACCTCCACTTCTTTAAGCATACGCCCGCGCTTCTGGTGGAGCTCAATCTGTAGGCTTTCCTTCTCGGATGTGACTCTATCAAGGTTGAGACGAAGATTAGCATTCTCCTTCTTCAACATCTCAATAGTCAGCTTGAGTTGGTCGACTTCAGATGGAAGAACAATGGCAAGTTCAGGAAGCTTGGCATTCATGGAAGGCTTGGAAGAAAATGGCAATAAGATCTCTTTGACGCGCTCTTTAACCCAAAGTGTGTAAGCTTCTTTGGCTATGCAATTCTTCTTACCCAAATCGGCTCTTCCTTCGAAGTGAATCTGAGTCCAAGCGACACTAAACCTCTTCAGTAATCCCATGCCATCAACCCCTTCATGAAAGATGAACTCTTCCACTACCTCAGGATCTGGCTTGGCAACATAGGATATCCCAACTATCGAAAGGCAAGTCTCGGATTGTAGTTAATTCCACCCTTTATACCCAGAAGAGGCACATTGGAGAATTTCCCACAATGAATAATGATCTTAGTATCATCGAAGACTCGAGAATACCAAGAAATGTCATCAGCTGTAAGAGACATGATTCGTTGAGACCACTTGAGATTGCCCTTATTCTCAATGAAGGGACCCTTCTGTGGAAGGTGAGACATAAACCATCGGTACAACAGAGGAGCACAACAGACAATGGTTCCCTTCTTCTTTTCATTCCTCGAATGAATAGAATGATAGGTATCAGCAAGGAGCGTTGGAACATGGTTCTTGGACAAGAAGATACTGATGGCATCCTGATCTATGAAATCCTCCATGTTCAGAAACAAGACAATACCATATATCAGCAACACAAGAACGACGTTGAAAGCCTTCCTGTTTCCATCTGCAGTAAAGGACGTGGCTTTATCAACCAGAAAATTTGAAGCAAACCCTCGAATACCCTTCCCTTTGGTCTTGAGATTAGCTTCCACATCCTTCTTACTAATGCAAAGAGCATCAGCAATAAGAGGAAACTTCGGACAACCACTAGTGTAGACAAAAGGAACCTGTTTCTTGATCTCAACCCCCAAGATATAAGCATACTCCTCGAGTGTAGGTGCTAGCTGATAATCCTGAAATGTGAAGCACCTAAGTGGCGGGTCATAGAACTAAACCAGTGTATGAATGGCAGTGATGTTGACTTCAGTGTTGAGGATGGCCAATAGATTACCATAAATGTCTTTGAAAAACCCTCTGTTATCTTCAACCACACGGGATGCAAAACCTCTCAAAGTACTCAGCTTAGGCTCCACAAACTTGTAGCTAAAGATGCCTCGGCAACCAATACTCATCTCTATGATAGTGTCAACAAAGAATAAGCCTTCAAATAACCTGGAAATGCACATGCAAAAATTAATTTACATGAAGATGTGATATGCAACACAAGAACAAGAAGTCAACACTGTCTGAACAATCAAATCTAAACAATCTGTATATTTGCATATAATTCTGTGTCGGTGCAAAATAATCTGATGTGCGTGAGAGAACAAAGGTATGAAGTGGCTTGGTTTCCTGCAAAAACCCATATCCCCCTCACAGGTGTGATCTAGACACAACAAGGTGGTCCCTAGAAAGGCCACCCATACCATAGGACTCAGAATGAAAACCCTCCGCCGTAGCGAATTCTCACAGGACAGAAGTATTCTCAAGCGAATCACGATCTGGGATGTGGCTCTCGCGGTAACCCAACGCGGAAAACGCAGGCCTCACGACTATCCACGTTCTAGCCTATGTGTATGCTAAGCCCAATGTTAGGACTTTTCTCTCAAATAATATCTACCTATTCCAACAACAGCAGAATATAGCAGATATCCAGAATATGCAGCATATGAATATTCAAAGCAGTAAAGAAATGCGGTAAATAAACATAAAGCTAAATAAAGCGTAAAGATAAAGTGAGTAAAGCGCAAAAGATAAACACCCAAGCAAGCAAGAACGCAAACAAAACTAGGCGAGACCCCAACTTGCAAGCGCAAGGACTCCCCAGCAGAGTCGCCAGCTGAAGATGGCTGGTTTATACCTGAGTGAATCGCACACTCAAAGATACAACAGAGTTGCCACCAAACTTTATTTAGTCTCAAAGGACAAGGAAAATATCGATAAAACCCAAGGGGAAGAGAAACGGGTAGGGGGTCGGTTATGCAAAAGGAAGGTACTAGCACCTTACGCATCAGTCGTACTCGACGGGAACCATTTTGCTTGCTTCTAGGCTTGGATGGGTTATCTATCTAAAGGCTTCTAGCTAAAAGAAAGAGGAGAGATAAGAGAAAAAAGAAAAAGAAAGACAAGAAAGAAAGAAGAGCTCGCGAAGGATTGGGGCCCTCGTGCCTACGTACCCTCATAGTGCAATGAGGAAATCAGAGCGCTGTAGTTCATGGAACTAGGGAGAGAGAAAAGGAATGGAAGACGGATGGAAGGGTGCTCGCCAAGATCATCGCGATCTCGTGCCTACGTATCATACATTCGAATGAATGCAGAATCAGAGCTTCCATTGTTCATGGAACTAAGACAGAAAAGGAAAAAGGAAAAAAAGTGGTGTCAAAACCAAGAACAAAAGAAAGAAGGAAACTCCGCTGGGGATTCCAAAGAAATGGTGTCAAAACCAAGAAAGACGTGCAAAGGAAATACAGTAACTGTGCTAAGGATAAAGTACAAGAATGGTGTCGAAACCAAGAAGCTAAAGGAGCAAAAGGAATAGTAAAGACTCCACTGGGGAGAAGAGAACAAATTGACCATGCCGGGGATCAGAGGGTAAGCGACCCTACTAGGGAACAAATAAAAGGATGATGTTGAAACCAAGAGAAAAAGGGTTCGGTATGTTAACTGACTGGCAGTGGTTAACCGAGTAAAGAGAGATTAAAACTCTGTGGGGATACAGGGTTTGGTGTCAACAGACAGGCTGCAAAGAACCAAAAGAGAGAGTACGAAACCAAGAGAAGGTGTTGACTCTGAGGGGATCTCGGTATATTAACTGATAAACAGTGGTTAACCAAGAAAAAGGGTATGGAACCAAGCGAAGGTGGTAACTCAAGAGTGGGAGTATTTGAACCCAAAGGAGGTTGCTAACTGCCGGGGATTTGGTCTTAACAGAAAGACTGTGATCAACCAAAAGAACGGGTGTAGAACCAAGCGAAGGTTGTAACCCAAGAGGGACGTTGGTACCGACTGAACAAACAGTACTTGACCAACGAAAAAGGGCATTGAACCAAAAGAGGTTACTAACCGTTGAGGATTATGTGTTAACATAAAAATTGTGATTAACCGCAAAGAAACGAGTGATTAACCAAAAGAAGGTGATTAACTCGAAAGGGGTTCAGTGTTTTAGAAGACAGGCAGTGGTTAACTGAAAAAATGGGTGATTAACCAAGAGAAGGTGATTAACCCAAGAAGAACTCAGTGTGTTAACAGATAGACTGTGGTTAACTGAGAAGAAGTGCAAATTGGTGTTTTAACTAACAAGCAGTGATTAACTAATAAAAGGGAGAAGAACTAAGAGAAGGTTGCGAACTCTGCAAGAGTTTCGGTGTTTAACAGGAAGACTGTGTTTAACCGAAGAAAAGGAATTGAGACTCTTCAGGGGAATCAAAAAGCAATGATTGACCACAAGAAAAGAATATTGGCAAAGAGATAGATGGGTGTTAACCCAAGAAACAATGATCTTTAACCAAAAGGATGGTGACTGATCAAAGGAGAGATAGAAAGAGGCAAGAGTGATCAGGGATCGACTCAACTGGGGAAGGAGATACGCTACCTCCTGGAGATAGAGGTGACTAAGCCAGGCACATGGTCATTTGTCCCCTACCTGAAGTGGTCAGAATGAGAGTAGGAATTCTTCATTCTCATTCCTTCTCTAACACACAGGGTGTAGTGCAGAAGTTGAAACGGACAACGTAACAACTCCAAGTTGTACAGTGCTCAAATGCCGCGCGAAACACCGACTCCGCGGGGGGGGGGGGGGGGGAAGAGAGAGAAAGCTCTAAAGGAAGCCTAAAGAGAAGTTCCAACGGGAAGATAATTAATCGAAACGAAGTTTAGATTAATTAATCATAAGGTAGGAATAAGCTACTAATTTTCCAAAATGAATTGAAAAATTATTAAAGCAAAGGGTGCATTATTGATTATACAAGATTAAGCTTATTCCTTGAAGAACAAACTTAATTCAACATGAATGGAAAGTGCAAAACAGTACCAAATGACACTCAAAATGCAACACAATATCATGTTATTATGTGAATTGAAAGCGTGCAAGAATGATCATGTTCATGCAATTCCAAGAATGCACAATCATGAAATCAAAAGATCAAGCATCGGAAAATCACAATCACGCTTCAAACTGAAGTGAAACAACACCTAAAACATCCATAAAAATCAATCATATCAATCCATCGAAGTTGGAGGAAGAAAGCATGGCAAACTAGCTTGAAAAACATCAAAATTGGAACTCTGTTACAGTGGTAATCGATTACCCTAAATGGTTAATCGGTTACTTGCTTGAAAAACAACAAATCTGGTAAAAATTGTGCAGAGTAATCGGTTACTCTATTTGAGTAATCAGTTACTCAGTTGAAAGAAACAACGCTGGTGCAAATTTGTGAAGAGTAATCGGTTACTCTCTTTGAGTAATCGATTACCACTGTAACAATGGCAAAAATAGCTTTTCAAAAAGCACTTTTAATATCTAAATCACTTGTCCAAACTACCACATGCTAGGGTGTGAATTTGTGCATGAAAATCAAGCTTAATAACAGCAAATAAGCAGCAATGGAATCAATTAACACATCAATAACATGGATCAAGTAATGGCATAATCAATTCACACACAAAAAGCATCGAAACTACATCGTGAATGATACGAAAACGTTCGAAACAGTAAAATGTGCAAAGAAAGACCAACCTACAAGGCTGAGATGTGCCTTGAATGTTGTTACAAAGGAATCTTGGTGAAAATAATCAAAGAAAACCAAAGGAATCTTCAATTGTAGCCGAATCGTACTAAAACCGAGCAAATTATGACGATGAATTCGATCCGTAGAATCTTGAAGCAAACACTTGAGATGAATCCAAAAGCTAATAAAACTCCAGAAAATCCTGTATAATTGCAAGGCAATGAAGGTTAAGCTCAAGAAATAATCACTTCCAAGGTGAAAGTGATTAATCTTCAATAATGAAGAGCTATAGTGAGGTTTGGGAAGAAAATGTAGATGAAGATGAAGAAGTTGTAGAAAAATTCAGAGAGAATGTGAGAGAATTGAGAGTGAAGTGTGAGAAATGTGTGAAATGGTTGGTCCCTTGAAAAATGATTGAAGGTTTGTTTATATAGAGTTTTGGTTTGGAGTGTAAGAGGTTTAGAATTAGGCTAGGAGCTAGCTTAGGGTGGTTTGGAATTAGGCTAGGAGTTAGTTACATCTAACTCACTGAGTTAGAGGCTAACTCACTTAGTTATTTGTTAACTCGGTGGGAACATCCCAATGTAAGCTTCAAATCCAAAGGTCCACATCTTAGGAAAATAGTGTGCATGGTAGTCTTGAATGGAAAGGATACATTGTAGCAAATGCAAATGAATTACTTGAAGAGTCTAGAATAATCCACATGCTTCTAGAACTATGTAGAATCCAAGAACAAAGAGTGTGCATAGTTACTGTACCAAAAAAGCAGTAGAATTTGCAAATTCGTCAAGAGTAATCGATTACCCTATTTGAGTAATCGGTTACTCTAGGCAAAGTTTGCCCAGATTGCTTAGGAAATGGCGTTGTGGCCCCGGTTTCGATTTTCCACCTCTTGTTTTGATGAATAATCATGGAAACCCTTTATTTTATGCTTGTTTTGAGGTTGTGATGATCTTGTGAGGATGCGATTAATCGGGCTTAAAAACCTGAATGTTTCTGCAACAAAAAACATAGAGAAAAAGTGCGAATGTGTATGCCAGCGATGCGAATGCACATGCTTATGTAAAAGGCAAAGAAGGGAGGTCAAATTTTGGGTTACGACACATACAACCCACTGAATCTTCCAATACAGTCAAGTATATGATCAAAGGTCTTCCTTCCACTGGATGGATCAGGATAGGAGGCTCAAGTAGATATTCTTTGATGCTGTCAAAGGCCTTCTGGAAATCTTTCGTCCATGTACAACTCTGGTCTTTTCGAAGAAGTTTGAATATCGGCCCACAAGTAGCGGTCATATGAGAGACGAATTTGGTCGAAGATGAATGCTGGTATTTCCTGAATGGCTTTGACTTTATCAGGATCAACTTCAATTCTCTTTTGGCTAACAATGAAACCCAAGAGCTTCCTTGAATGAACACCAAAGGTACACTTGTTAGGATTCAAGCGGAGTTTGTATTTCCTCAAGCGCTGGAATAACTTCAACAAATACTCCACATGTTCTTATTTAGTTATGGATTTGGCGATCATGTCATCGACATATACTTCGATTTCTTTGTGCATCATCTCGTGGAAAAGAGTTGTCATGGCTCTTTGGTAGGCTGCACCTGCATTCTTCAGATCAAAAGGCATCAATTTGTAACACAATATTCCCCTTGGTGTAATGAATGAGGTTTCTTCCAAGTCTTTAGGTGCCATTATGATTTGATTATATCCGGAGAATCCGTCCATGAAGGAGAATACTTTGAATTTTGCAGTGCTGTCAACCAACATGTCAATATGTGGTAATGGAAAGTCATCTTTCGGACTAGCTTTGTTTAAGTCTCGGTAGTCCACACACATTCTGATTTTTCTGTCCTTTTTCGGAACAGGCACTATGTTGGCCAACCACTGAGGGTATTCTGACGTGGCAAGGAACCCTACATCAATTTGCTTCTGTACTTGTTCTTTAATTTTGATGGATATATCTGGGCGAGTTCTTCTCAACTTCTGCTTGATTGGCGGACATTCTGGCTTTAACGGTAAGTGGTGTTCCACAATATCGGTGTCCAACCCTGGCATATCTTGGTAGGACCAAGCAAACACATCTTGGAATTCTTTGATAAGTTCTACCATTTTTATTTTAACAGCTGGACTAAGCAGTGCCCCAATCTTGACCTCTTTTCTATTTTCATCGGAACTAAGGTTGATCACCTCTATCAGCTCTTTATATGGCTGAATGGAGGCTTCTTCTTGCTTAAGCAGTCGGGAAATTTCATCTGGAATTTCTTCCTCTTCTTCATCTTCAGCTTCGAATACTGGGAACTCAAAGTTGGGAGAGGGCGTAGGGTCATGTTTTTCAATGGTGTTTTTGATGTTTAATCTGCACATATAATTGATTACTGGATTTTAGAAAAACAGATAAATGTAGAGTGTGTGCAGACATTGAAAGTGTTTAACATTTTTGTTTTGTTTTTTAGGTTACCATTTTCCAAAAAATAAAAAAAAATTAAAAACAACAGCATGGAATCGAAAACAACATCCTTATTATTAATCGATTATTTCTTGAAACAAAAGCCTGATAAGAAAATATTTAAAAGGGGACCCTATAAAACATCTCTCGCCTTGGGCAGAGCGAAAGGGCAAAACAAAAACATTACTTAGAGATGTGGACAACAGTTGGAACATCAACAACTATCCAATTTTGAGAAACCCTTCCTTGCATCACGAAGCCTTGTGAATCCTTTTCAAGACTGTCTTCAATAATGGCGCCGACTTCTGGCGGAGTCGGGTTAATAGAATTTTTTTATCTTTACGGATACATCGAAAAGGAGATCTTCAATTACCTTTTCAACGGATCACGGGACGTGGAATGGTACATGTGCGTCCTTTGGTGACATGTATCCGGGGTCTTCTGGGTAAGGTTCCCACTCACTTATTTTGGGATCACAGAATGCCATTTTGTACTCAGAAAATTTCTCCACCTTCTTAGTTTTTTCTTCGGTAGGTAGATTAGTAAGAACTGTAGCTGCTCGCATAAACTTGTGAGGCATGCCCCAAGGATGACTGGGCAACTTTTGTAGAACTTTAGAAAGTGCCATGTAAGTGAATAAATCCCTTTTAGAATCATCTTCAGTTATGACATTCACTTCTGGCATAGTATAATGAATAAAATCTCGTTCAACAATCTTTGCAGATCTATCAAAAAGGTGGTCTTCATCTGCCTTCTCGATGGGTTAAGGAGTATAGAATGGTATGTAGGCATCTTCTGGCTGACTATCATACTCAGGAGTTTCTAAGTAAGGATTTTAGACTTCTGGAGGAATAGATGAACCATCCTCAGGGTAACAAAAATTGTATTCCATAACCGTATCCTCTTCTGGTGAAATAAGGGAAGTAAGACAATTATCAGTGTTGTAATTTTCAACATCCATCTCGTCATCTGACTCAAGTACATCCTCGAATTTCTCCTGAGGCGAGGACAATGGAATATGTGCCTCCACTTACGATATGTAACTAGAGTCGTTAAGTAAGACTTCCATTCTTCTTCAGGATCTGAGGGACTATCTTTAGAGTCATCTCCATTAATGGCGTCGACCTCTTGAGGAATAAGATGGATAAAATCTCCGCTGCGGAAAATATTTTGAATGGGAGGGATGCCTTCATTCTTTCTTGCAGCTTTTATGAATACTGGAGAAAAACTGAGGCCTCCTCTTGTCTGGTTATCGGTAGGAATCATAACCTGTCCCCACCCTTTAGTGGTACCACTTTCCACCACTCGAACTGCGTCTTTGTAAGAGGAAATGGATCCCCCTTTTCTCTTAATATCTTCGTTACTTACACAAAGTGTCTGGAACTGAGTTCCAATGACCTCTTCGGGTTCCAAGTAAGAAAATGATGATAGATTTCTTACAATCAAAGCCTGTTCACCACATATGGTAACCAACTTGTCATTTTTCACAAACTTCAGCTTTTTATGCAGTGTTGAAGTGACTGCTCCTGCTTCATGAATCCAAGGACGACCCAACAAACAACTGTACGCTGCTTAGATATCCATCACTTGGAAGGTAATTTGAAATGTATGCGGGCCAATAGTTATGGGGAGATCAACTTCACCAATAACTGTCTTCTTGGATCCATCGAAGGCTTTGACGACAATTCCACTTCCCCTCATAGGAGCGCCTTGAAAGGATAACCTTGTAAGAGTTCATTTTGGCATGACATTTAATGACGAACCAGTGTTCACTAATACACTTGACAGAGCATCATTTATGCAATTGATTGAGATGTTTAGTGCAATGTTATGATTTATCCCCTCTTCTGGGAGATCTTCATCGTAGAATCTCAAGTTATTGCAAATGGTAATGTTAGCAACAATATTTTTGAATTGACCCACCGTTACATCATGGTTTACAAAAGCTTTCTCCAAGACTTTCTGTAGAGCTTCCCTGTGAGCCTCAAAACTCATTAAAAGGGATAATATAGATAGCTTGGAAGGCGTGTTTAACAACTGATCCACAATGTTGTACTCACTTTTTCTGATCAGTTTTAAAACTTCATCACTATCTTTCATTTGATTGGTGTCACTTGACTGGCCCATTTGTTCAAAAGGATTTTCAACTTGCTTCTCCTTTCTTACAATCACATCCCCAACTTCTTTGTTGAACACACGACCACTTCTGGTAACTCGGTTCATATCAGCGATGTTGACAATTAAAGGTAAGGTCACTTCGTTCCCATCTTCAACCATGGTGGCACTGTACTTGTATGGTATGGCTTTCTCCGATTTGTACAGAACTGGGCTTGGTAAATAAATGACCAAAGGAGCCACGACGATCTTCCGAATATCATAGGTGATCTCTATTGGTTCAAGCTTGGGAACATTATGAATCCTTCTACTGTCAAAAGGAATTTCCATGTTCAGGTTCATTAAACTGAGGAGTTATGGTATAAACATCCTCATCAACTTCATTATCAATGGGTTCTCTTTCATGGAGGACTGTGATGGTTCTTCGATCTAACAACCCTTGAATCTCATTCTGGATAAGGAGACAACCACGTCGGCTTCTGCGACATTTTCTGCAAGCTGCATGATCATGGTGATTGGGACGAAAGTAATCAAGTTTTCACAAACATTTTTGAAATTTGACTAGTGACTCCTTGATATGTTTGATGTCATAAACTGTGTACTCTCCTAGACAACCTTGTACCATATTGATTGGTTGGTAATCCATCATTCTATATTCTTGAATCCAACCTTGGTTCATTTGTTCTTGTAGAGCTGCTTGTACAAAGTAGCATCCTTGATTGTTTACAGAACAAACTCTGTATGTTGCGTAATCATGTGGATTTACAAGACCCCACCTGCTATGTCCTGCGTGCATTTTCACCAAGTTCCTCCTTAATAAGCGCACGTCGTAGATCTTATAGCTACCTGAGCATCCATAGACCATGTTGACAGAAGCTCCTCCGTGTTGAGGTAGTGGGTTCATTTGAACATTTTGATTACTGTCTTTGAAAGACAAAATTCTATTCTTGATAAGTCTTTGAACATCAGCTTTGAAGCTAAAACGATCCTCGATACCGTGCCCGGGTGCTTTCGGGCGGTAGAGGCAAAACTAGTCAGCTTTGAACCAATAAGGAGGGTCTTTTGGGAGAACAGGAGGAGACTTTGTTTGAATATGACCTTTTTCCAACAACGCTGGGAACATCTCTGTGTATGTCATTGGTATAAGATCGAAACCAGGTGACCTTTGAATATAATTGTTGTTGTTATTGTTGTATTTCAGGCGATCCTGTTGTAGAGGTTGTTGCTGCCTTTGCTGATACTGTGGTTGTTGTTGCTGATGTTGATGCTGATTTTACTGGTTTTGATTCTGAAAAATTTGCGGCTGGTAGGCCGGAGCTGGTGCTGAGTTAACAACAGGAGACACAGTTGCTACCTGTCATGGTTGATATCTTCGTATCGACTGGCTTTGTAACACAATGCTGACGTCTTATTCCTTCTACTTTTGGAACCCACTTCCATGTTTCTTAGACGATTCTGCCTCTTTGGTCAATCGTCCCTCTCGGACTACTTCCTCCAGTCGCACTTCCATGTTTACCATTTCAATAAAGTCATTTAGTGCACTGTAATTATACGATCATAGTAGAAGGGATTCAGAGTTTTCAAATAAATCTTTGTCATTTCCTTTTCTTCGATAGGAGGACAAATTTGGGCGGCGACTTCACGCCATCTCTGAGCATACTCTTTGAAAGTTTATTTTTCCCTCTGAGACATAGCCCTGAGTTGATCTCTGTCAGGAGCCATATCTAGGTTGTATTTGTATTGTTTTACGAAGGCTTCACCAAGTTCACCGAAAGTATGGATCTTCGCACTATCTATTCCCATGTACCATTTGAGTGCGGCTCCGGTCTGTTTACTGGGAATTTTGGTAAACAACCTCTGGTCTATCAATCTTAAATAAAACTGACTAACTTGCAGGATCGACCACACAACTCCTAGGACATGTGCTAAATTTGAGGGAAAAGTGTAAATGACAAATGAACAATAAAGAGAATGTAAATTGAACTCCACGTTCGACAATGCTGAAATAAAAATCTAACTGAAATCCACGTTCGACTAAGGTGAAGTAAAGGCTTGAAATTTAAAGGGCTGTAAATAAAGGATGTAGAAATCAAAGGCGTCGAAAGGAAATGATAATAAGTAAACAACTTTGAAAGTAAAGGCTCGAATTGATACAAAATGCATAAAGGTAAATTGCAGCAAAGTAAAAGTGCTTGAACTCCACGTTCTTGAATGTAAAAAGTGCAAGAAATTAAATGACAGTCAAATGTAAATAGCAAGGAAATAAATGGCTTCAAAGATAAAATGCAGAAATGTAAAGACTTTTGAAAGTAAAATACGATGAACTCCACGTTCTTGAAAAGTAAAGGTTGGAATGATAAAAGTGCTGTCGAAGGTAAAGTGCAGGAAAAATAAAGGACTTTGAAAATAAATGCAATGAATTAAAGGTGAACTCCACGTTCTTGAAAATAAAAGACTTTGAAAAGTAAATGCTTGAAGATTAAATGCTTGAATGTGAAAGTGCAGTCGAAGGTAAATGCAGAAAGTTTAAATGACTTTGAAAGTAAATTTGGCATGGAAGATAAAGTTCAAGAAATTGTAAAGGCATGGAAAGTAAATGGCTGAATCTTAAACATGATGAAGATAAATTGCATTGATGAAAGAAAGTGGTGTTACATCACGTACATTCTCACGAACTCGTTTCTCTACACGCGGGTACTTTGAGTTTCTTTGAGTAACTTGTACAAAAATATGAACACCTATTACATAGAACTAACTCTTATTTATAGTGCTAAAAAAATAACTACTAAGTGGTGGTTATGGCTTCAACGTGTCCTTTTGGCGCCTTCTCCTTGGCTTCAACTGTTCCCATATTCAGCAACTGATCTTTTTGAAATTCAAACATTTGAGATTTTCCCCCCAGCCTTAATGTGATAACTGCAACGCGCGTTTCAACATTCTCACGGTCGAAGCATCTCCCAACACTTAGCCATTTTTTGAGGTTCCTAAAACCTCTATTCGACTCAGGCTTCACCAAAACTGGGTCGAAGCCTTCTTTACATTGAAAATAATTTTCCAACTTAAAATAGCTTTGATTTTCCTAGCGTCGAAAAGAAGAGTTAACAAATTGCCCCCAAGGAATGTCCTTTCGCCAGAATTGGTAGGAAGGTCATTTCTTGATATAATGACCATTTCGACGCTTGTTTGCATGGCCTCAACTGAATATCCCACTAATTACTTAGTGGTTGAATTGTTCAGTTTCCCTAACCCACGCTTATGACGTCATACCATCATGACAAGTCCTTAAACGTCTCTTCAGCCGTATTCATCATAACACTTTTCTTGAAAACAGACGTTTGCAGTCTGAACATAACTGCTACTACTCATCATGTTTTCAAGAGAAGGACACGCGTCCCACTAACTCCTCAGCTTCAACGGTAGATCCAAGGCTATTGGGATTTTCAAATGTCTATATATACCCATTTCCACCATTTTGTGAACTTTCCACACTCTCCTATTCTCAAGCGAACATTTTCTTCTCTTCAGTTACCCAAAAAAAAAAACACCGTCTTTCTGTCTTCTTCAACAATGGCGTCTTCCCAAACCAATCCTCAAGCAAAGAAAACTCAAAGAGGCAAGGCCACTCCATTTAAACAAACCATTCCTCCGTTCGCTAATATCCCAGGCCCCCAACTAGTAGATAACCGTCGTTGCATGCCGGAACCCACCTCTGAAGAAACAAGAGCCATATACAAATCTCAGGTAATGATTCCTATAGTTGTTTCTGATAAATCCTATGCGCTATCTGGTCCTTTAGCTGATGTGGACATTTCCAACGAGAGACTAAGTGAGTTTCTCCCCTCTTACCGGAAAACAAGGCCGTTAGGGCAAAAGAGTTTTCCCAAAATCAACGCTGCTGCTGGAACTTCTCCTGAAGAAATCCCCTTGCCCAAAATCAACGTTGGCTATCTCACTGACGGCACCAGGCAGGTGAGAGCTGTCAATCCCTTGAAAGAGTTTGACCAATGGATGGCGAAAATGGAGAAGGTCAAAGCTGAACATTGGAAGGATATAGGGATTTATGACCTTCTTATGCTGTCGAAGACCAGCATACCATATTGTCTGAACATGTTGGCAGCATCCTTATACTTTTGGGACAGCACCCATTATACCTTCCATCTGCCATGTGGAATGGTTACCCCAACCTTGTTCGATGTAGCTGCCATCACAGGGCTTCGTCCAGATGGCCTTACTTATAACCCCGATGTTGATGCTAAAGACACCATCAATATTTCAGGCTCTAAACTTACATACACTCTCTTCATCAAACACCACTTTAAACAGGAAGATGACAAAGTGTCTGATGAAGAACATATTGCTTTTCTCACAGCCTGGCTGTCGAGATATGTTTTTTGTACCAAATCTTTGCAGGTAGCTAAGAAGTACCTGCCCCTGGCGAATCAGCTTCACCACAACAGAGGAACCTGCTTGAGTGAACTCATTCTGGCTAACCTCTATGAGTCTATCAGCGAGGGGGCTTCTCGACTCAGAAATATGGAGGCCCAAGGTCCTATGCACTTGAGTGGTCCTCTTTGGCTACTTCAATTGTGGCTTAATGCTACATTTGAGGCTAGCCTCCCCAGAAAAGGCCTAATTGATGAAGCCTCTGCTGAAATAAGGGAGAGGAATGTCGAAGGGACGCGCCTGGCCAAACTCACTCCCAATGATGATGGTGAAACCCTTCAAAGGGCCTTTACCAGTTATATTCTGATGTTTGCCAAGCGCTATGAGTTCACTCCTAGCATGGCACCTTTTGCTCGACGAAGCTACGACCCTGTGTGGTTTAAAAGGCCATTTCCAAATCCCCGTCAAACTCTTGATCAAGAATCTGTTGCTATCTGGGAAGCCTTTTTTATTCCCAGATTCTTTATCCAAAGGCTGAACTTAGGGAGAGGTTTATCAGCACTGATTGCCTATCAACCAAACCTTGTCTCTCGACAGTTTGGGCTGGCCCAGAGCTTTCCTTAGTGCTTGTATGAGAGAAAGGGCCAAGTAATTCTTCACACTGCCTGCTTCGACGAGGAAAATTTTTCCCTTACACTCGACAGCCGGAATGAGAAAAGAAGAGTCCTATCTCCTGTGTTTTTTGAACCTTCTTTTCTATGCACTTCATCATTCCACCAATGGTGGTCGAAGCACTATAGTGAGCACTTTCTTGATGTGGCTACATTTTCTTCGTTACTTGACCAAGCTTTTCTCAATGTGCAGGACAAGACGAAAAAGAGTAAGTTTACTCACATCGAAGAAATACAGGCTTTTCAAAAACACTTTGAAACTATCTATCGACCAGATGATCTTAGTCGAACCGTTCATGAGGCTGCTGTCACTCTAAAAAGAAAATTTCTAGAAAAGCTGGATCAACTAAAAATTCCTCCCAACGTCCCTCGTGAGAAACGTTATGAGGTAGCTTTTAAACTTTTTCCTCCAAAGTTCCCTCGACTGCCTAATGCTGATTTTGGAGTGGCGCTTGCCCTCCATTTCCAGATTGGTTTGTCTATGGGGAGCATTTAAAACTTCTTCGACAGCAGTCTCAGCCAAAGGCCCAACGAGTGGTTTCGACTAAGCATATGTTAGACAGTTTTAAAGGCCACCTTCATATAGGAATTCAAGACGTTCGTGTCGAATCTGAAATATATGAAGGTTTGAAACCCTTAATCCATGGCTTTATAACCAACCACGTAATCATTAACTTGTAACAATTTTTACTGTCTTTCAGCTGTGCCTAGGAAAACTGCTTCAACTAGGGCTGCTGCCTCACAAAGTGGCAAAGAACCAGAAAGCACACAAGTACACTTCACATCCCTTGCTTATGCTTTTACTATATGAATTCCTTTCTTATGTTTGCATTGCCTCTTCAGACTGGTCGAAAACCTCCAACACCTTCCAAGAAAGGTAAAAAGGATACCCCAGCTGTGACTATAACTTCAGAGGCCTCAGATGAATCTCCTGAGGAGATTCTTACAAAGAAAATAAGAAAACCTATAAAGGCATTTGGACCCACTGGCCCACCTCCTTCGAAGGTGGCCAAAATACTCGAAAAGGCACCCGCAATAAGTGGTGTCGAAAAGGAACCTTCCAAGGTGGCCTTGAGAACACCTCTTGGTGACCATGGGAGTGATGACTCAAGTCCTACTGCTGAACAGGCTCAGGTATGTGCACCATTTTCATTATACTGATGTCTTTCGCCCAAATTCTTTCAATCTCACTTTCTCCACTTGTGTTCTTTAGGCACACATAATCACTAATCCTGATCCCCAACCAACTCCAAGCAATCTTGCCACCAACATCATTAGCAATCCCACTCCTCAACCGACTACAGAAAGCTTCACCACCACGCTCCTCAACAGCCAAGGTGAGCCAACTTATCACCCATATTCTGATATTGGCTCTGGTTTGAGTGAGATTAATTAACCTAATCCACATGTTGCAGAACACACTACACCACCAGTTCAAACCACTACTCAAAACGCACAAGCTGATGGCGCCAATTCTGATGATGATGATGCCTCCAGTCCACCACCCTTCGATCTGGCCAACTTCATGGATGATGATCAATTGGTTGAAGAAGGAAGAAATGAACCTGAAGTTCAAACACACAATGACAATCCTGGTCAAGCTGCACCCGAGGAGACAAATGAACCCCATCCTACACCAGCTGATGACCAGGAGAATATTCAACCAAATACTGAAGAGCCTAACGAAGAGATGGTAGTCGAAGAAGAAAAGGATGAAGAAGGAGAAGAATCAGAAGAAGAGGAGGAAGAAGAACAAACTGATCCTATTCCCCACCATACTCCTTCGCCTGTGGTCCAACAAGCCATGGCTAACATTCCACCTCCTGGAGACTCACTGACGGCACTCAAGTGGTCGAACCCACGTGAGTATTCCAAATTAATACTTGGGCAGAAGTATGGTTCTTCTTCTTCTGTCTCTTCGACTCCAGCATCAGATGACTTCGCCAAACCAGTCCTCCAAGCCATAAAGAAGAAATTCTCCAGGGGGGACATTCATAGAGTTTTGGCCTCAGACCCATCTGCAACCGCTTATCTGAAGGATACCCTTGGAAAGCTTGAACTTACCACTCTCAATCCAGACGTTTCTGGGTTTCTGATAGAGTTAACTGCTGTGGTGAACCAAATAGCTGCAGAGATAAAGCTGCTTCCATCTATCAGGAAGACCCTAGAGGAAACATCTGGTCTTGAGAGTGCAGCTTGGTGCGGTGCAAAGGAGTCATATGAGAAGGTCGAAAGTATAGAGGCTGACCAAAAGAAAACACAAGATGAAATAGCCTCCAATCAGAAGAATATTGAAGCCTGGAAGCAGCAAATCACTGAGTTACAAGCTAAAATTGAGGATGCTGAAAAACGCAACCGTGATTTACAGAACTTCGACACCACTGAGATGGCTAGGGAAATGAAACATGCCATAGATCGTATTGAGGCAGCCCAAAAACTTGAGAAACAGCTTGCCACAGCCAAGCTTGATGAATCCTTGTGCAATGCTCGCCTCAAACATCACATAGAAACCTTTGCCCAGTTGGAGTCGAGGCTTCGCTTCTGATGCTTTCAAGACCTTTATTTGCTTAACCAATCATTTGTTTCTTGGCCTTTTCAGGCCTTTATGTAATGGCAGTTTTATGCCTTTGGCATTGATTAATCAATCATTAATATTTCGCCATTAACTGCTTTCGAACCATATTATATTATGATGCATTTTATTTATTGCTTCATATTTCAGTCAAATTTGCAATTAAGGCATTCTATCTTTTCTCTTGGAAAACAAAACTTTCTCAGTTTTAAAACTTCAAGGCATAAGCCTCTAGCTTTAAAGTAACATTTATAGCATAGCCCTCAGGCATAATTCCAAGAATAACTCACGTGTTTCCACCGTTTGACTGGCCAATCCAATCAATACTTCACCTCTATAAATTCTCTTCCCCATGATCACGTTTTGCATAGAAGCAAACATGAAAAATTCAGAGAAATCACCAGCTAAGGAACTGGCTGGAAAGGCAAAGGCAGCTGAAGAAACAAAAAAGATGAAGGCCACAAAGAAACATGAAGCCTCTATTGGAGCAACCTCTCAAGCCAAGAAGAGAGAAACTAAAATGAAGGTCTCTAAGAAAGGACGCTCCGGCACCCAGGACTCTGATGATGAACCAGATGCAGATTATATGGATTTCCTCAAATCCATAGATTGGACAGATTATGAATAACCCTTCCTTGAAAAAAACTTTTGTTGTATTGATTTTTCTTTGCTGTGTATGCCATATTAGCCTGAGTTGGCCTATTTTGGCTTTCTTTTTATTGAATAAAGCTTAAGTTTTGATGCGAATCTCTTGCAAAATAGGCTTATATTTTTTCAAATACTTGCCATTTACTTTCAAGATTCTTTTATCTTTGTCCAACTCTTTCACTTCATAGGCTCCATTAAAGAAAACTTGTATGACTTGGAATGGACCTTCCCACTTAGGAGACCATTTGCCTAATGTTCTATCTTTTTGTTCCATAGGAAAAATCACTTTCCAAACTAAATCCCCACATGCAAAAGATTTAGACTTAACCTTTTTGTTGTAGGATTCTTCGACCCTTTTCTTTTGTCTTCTTAACAACTCCAAGGCTCTAAGCCTCTCTTCATCCAAATCCACTAATTCATTCATCATCATTCCCAATAATTCTCAGAGGGAATCTCATGATGTCTTTGAACTCTTATAGATTGCAAATAAATCTCAACAAGCAATACTGCATCATGACCAAAAGTAAGTCGAAATGGGGTAGTATTAGTAGCCTCTTTAGGGGATGTTCGACATGCCCAAAGAACTTGGTCCAATGTCTTGTGCCAATTTCTAGGCTTCTTTCCCACATGCTTCTTAATTAGTCCAATTACTACCTTATTGGCAGCTTCGACTTGCCCATTGGCTTGAGCATAATAAGGTGTAGAAGTCAATAACTTAAAACCTATTTCTTTGGCAAACTCCTGCATCTTTCGACCAGTAAACACTAATCCTTGATATGTAGTGATTGTTTCAGGAATACAAAATCTATAAATAATGTGATTTTGAATGAATTCAATAACATCTTCTTGACCTATATTCACCAGTGGTATTGCTTCAATCCACTTGGTGAAATAATCAATTCCCACCAAAATATATCTTTGGTTCTTTGAAGATGCTGGTCGAATCTCTCCTACTATATCCAAAGCCCATCCTCTGAAAGGCCATGGTTTCACTATGGAATGTAATTCACTTGCAGGGATAATGCTGTATGCCAGCATGAATTTGACATTCTTGGCAACCCTTAGCAAATTCTATGCAATCTTTCAGCATAGTAGCCCAATACATGCCTTGTCGAAACAACAGGCATTTCATATTCTGGCCAACTTGGTATGCTCCACATGCCCCACTATGTACTGTCTACAGAGCCAAATACGCCTCTGCTTCACTAAGGCATTTCAATAAGACTCCCTCAGGGGTCTTTTTAAACAATTCATTACCCAAAAGTACATAGCTTAAAGCTTGATACCTGACTTTTTGCTCTGTCGAAGCTGTTGGATTTTGCAAATATTCAACTATAGGCTTCCTCCAGTCTTCATCTGTCAGATTATCTATAGCAAAAATTTCAAAATTTTCGCCATCTATGCATCCAAGCTTAGTTGTTTCTAAGTCTGATGGGCACAATCCAACAGCCACCACTTTACCTCTTGCTTCAATTACTTCTTGAAGATTTTCCTTCGACACTTTATATCCAGAGGCAATTTGAGCCAAGTCATTAGCAACTTGATTCTCTATTCTAGGTATGTGTTGAATGGCCACTACCTCAAATTTCTTTAATAATCTATTGGCTATCACAAAGTACATAATGAGATTTTCTTTAACACATTTATATTCCTTTGTGATTTGTTTTATAACCAATTCTGAGTCTCCCATTATTTCGACTCTAGTTGCCCCCAATTCTAACAAAATTTCAAGGCCAGCAATTAATGCTTCATATTCAGCCTCATTGTTAGAGCAAGGTCCTTCGACCTTATACTTGAATTTTGTTGGAATTTTTTCAGGAGAAATAATGTATATTCCTACTCCTGTTCCATTTTTATGACTTGATCCATCAAAGTATAACTTCCAGGATTTTAATTCAACATAATTCAAATCATTTTCATTTATGGAGTGGTCAACTATAAAGTCTGCAACTATTTGCCCTTTCACGGCTTTTAAACGTTGATACGTTAGAGAAAATTCTGTTAATGCTAATGCCCATTTGCCAATTCGACTATGCAAAATAGGCTTAGATAACATATGTTTTACAACATCAAAGTGAGAAGAAACATACACATCAACTGGCTTTATATATTGCTTCAATTTAGTACAAGAGAAATACAAGCATAAACATAACTTTTCAATCATGCTATACCTAGTTTCTGCATCATTTAAAACTCGACTAAGGTAATAAATGGCTCTTTCGACTCCATTTTCATCCTCCTGAGCTAACATGCTCCCTAGAGTTCTATCTGATGCAGCTATATACAATCTCATACTCTTGTTTCTACAAGGTGGTGAAAGAATTGGAGGGTGGCTTAGGTACTCCTTGATTTTGTCCAAGGCTTCCTGCTGTAATTGCCCCCACTCAAAACCATCTTTGTTGAAACGAAGCAATGGCGAAAAGGCTTGTGTTTTGCCACTCAGGTTGGATATAAACCTTCTTAATAAGTTGATCTTGCCCAGCAACGACTGCAACTCCTTTTTAGTTGATGGCGCTTTCGCCTCCATTATGGCTTTGGTTTTGTTCTGATTTATTTCGATCCCTTTCTTGTGGACCACAAAGACTAGGAAATCCCCTGCCTGCACACAAAAAGCACATTTGAGAGGATTCATTTTAAGACCATATTTTCTCATCCTTTCAAAGGACTGTCGAAAATGGTCAATGTGACTCTTCCCAGAAATAGACTTTATAACAATATCATCAATGTAAATTTGCATGAATGTGTCTATAAAATCATGGAAGATTGAATTTATCGCCCTTTGATAAGTGGCACCAGCATTTTTGAGACCAAAAGGCATCACTACCCATTCATAGGTGCCTAAGGCTCCGGGGCATCTAAAAGCAGTTTTATGAACATCTTCCTCAACAATGAATATTTGGTTGTAGCCAGAATATCCATCCAGCATACTAAGATATTCATGTCCTGCTGCAGAATCTATTAACATCTCTGCTACTGGCATTGAATATTCATCTTTAGGAGTTACAGAGTTTAAATCTCTAAAATCAATGCAAACTCTCAAAGACCCATTCTTTTTAATAACAGGTACTATACTAACCAACCATTCGACATACGTTGCTGTGCGAATGAATTTGCAACGAAGCAGTATTTCGACTTCCTCTTTGATCTTTGACAATATCTCTGGTGCAAACCGTCTTGGATTCTGCTTGACTGATTTTTTCCCAGGTGTCATAGGTAACCTGTGTTCGACCAACTCCCTGCTCAAACCAGGTATCTCATCATAATCCCAGGCGAAGCAGTCCTTGAACTCCTTCAACAACTGAACCACTTCAACTTTCAACTGGGGATCAAGGTTGGCACTGATGTAGGTAGGCCTTTTGGTTGTCCCCTCACCGAGGTCAACTTCTTCCAAAGGATCTTGTGCTAGCATTTTGATATTATTCGCCAACGGATCCTTCTCAAATCCCAAAGGCTCATCTTCATAGATGGCGTCGAGCCTCTGGCTTTGCTCTCCAGTTTCAACCTTATTTGGAGGTTTTGGGTCGAAGTCCTTTCCAGGACCTTCTTGATAAAATTCAGAAATGGCTTCGCCAGCCATATAGTCATTGGCAGCTTCCAAAGCCGCTTGAAGTTTTGTTTCGGCCACATAGGCCGAAATTCTTTTTAAAGCTTCGAACTCAATCATGATCACTGAATTCATCTCCCCATCCTGTGGGCTCTATTGGAGGTGAGCCTAAGCATGGCAACCTTCCTCCTGGTACTTCCCTGTCCCATCTGAAACCTTCGACAGGGTGTAAATACAACGAATAAAACGTTTCTTCATCAGGCGTAAACTCAAAGTCAGCTGGAGGACATGGAGCAATGTTCGCCAAATGTTTCTCAAATTGTCTACTATCCACATGATTAATAGGCACTTTAAAGTACCCTTGATCAGCTTCAATATTTTCGACTATCCCATCTGGTCTCCAAATGGTGATTCTTTGATGCATAGATGATGGTACAACTCCTATCCCATGAATCCACTCCCTACCCAAGAGTAGATTGTAGTTAGCTTTCGTCTCAATAACCATAAACACTATTGGTCTGGTAATGGTTCCTACAGTAAGATCCACTTGCATCACTCCTAGAGTGGAACCAAATTTTCCTTCATAGTTCGACATAACCATGTTGTGGGGTTTGGTATCAGTCTCAAACTTCCCAATCTTGCTCAGCAAAAATCTTGACATTAAATTAACAGTTGCACCACAATCCACCAAGATTTTGTTAACAGGAACATTTTCTACTTTGCAAGTAATATAGAGAGGCTTCAGGTGACCCTTCATCGCCTCTGTGGGGCGTTCAAAGAAAGCATTCTGTTCTTCGACGCACCCATTGTTCATGATGTAATAACACACAGGCTTGTGTGCCAACATTTCTAATTCAGCAGTTTGATCCAAGTCTTCGACCTCTGAAACTTGACCAAACTCTTTTGGCATCACTGATACCACATTCACCAGAATATCTAGAGAAGCTGCTGACTCACTGTTGAAATTATCAGTCATATTCTCATCATCTTCAACTTTCTTCTCTGGCTGAACATTGAACAGCTTTCGCCTTATGGGCATCTTCTCAATTGTCCCAACTTGATTATCAACATTGGTGCTCGACTCTCCTTGTACCTGAGCCTCCCTGATAGCCTTTCGCCTACATTGCTCTCTTCGCCATTGTGATCTAGACATGGGATTTTTACCCTTTTAATTCTGAGAAATGTATGCTGACTTGTTGGTGGTATGGTTCTCTTTTCTATACTCAAATGAAGAACCCCTTTCCACATCAAATTTCTCCCACTTCTTCTTCTGCCCTCTTCCTTCGATAGGCTTGATCCAACTGCCTATTGGCACATTCGCAGCTGGTTTGAATGTACCTGGCCTAACTCCTGGTGCTTGGTTTTTCAACCCTGTCGAAAGGCGTCTATGGTCAAAACCTCTGGACCTTTATTTACCTTCTGCCCCCAGCTTCCGCCAGCTTTTTTGACATCTTCTAACTTGTGGGCAGCCTTCTCATCAAAAATGGCGCTGCATCTAGGACATAGCATTACTCCAAAACCTTTCTTCTGGCAACAGTGTAGAAAATCCACAATTGTCTCCTCTTGCTTAGGATAAGCTATTTTGTTGCGCTCTTCTTGTTCATCTGCCTTACTTACTTGTTCAGCTTTTTGATATGTAATTTCGACCATATTGACATCAATTCTATCCTTTAAGCGCATCTTGGAGAAATGAGCTTCAAGACTTTCAGTGGTCTTCGCCAGACATCCACCACTTGCTGCTGCTTTTGCAGCTTTTTGGGAAGCTTCTTGCCAAGCAGTCTTTTCAGCTTTGACCATTTCCTCAGCATTGACTCTCTCAACATCAGGAGATGTCTTGAAGAATTGTTCAGCATCCATACATATCCAGTTTTCCACCAAACAACCATCCATGTCTATCATTTCTCCTACCAACAGCATGTCATCTTCCAATTCCTTAACAACTTGGACTTTGGGGGCATTTTTGCCCATAGCTTCATTGGTGCTGATGCTATCTGAGCTAGAATCAGATTCTTCAACCAATTCGACCATGTTAATGCCTTCAGTGGCACTTATCTTCAACCCACTCACTGCCATATCCAAAACCTTGGCAGCATTATCCATTTCAACAAACTTAGCAGCAGTTTCTTTGGTCACCAACATTAGACTGGTACCATCAACATTCAGGCCATTTGCAGCCTTCTTAAAACCTTCAGTTATCACAGGATTGGTGGCGAAGTCCCCAGTAACCTCCACCATGTTGACTGACTGATCAAATCCTTCTGTGGCTTCGACCATTTGGACCTCGTGAGGCTCTGTGTAGTTAGCCTCTGCAACTTGCAATGGGTCAGAGTCAATCTTCATCTGAGCTTTGTCTTTGTCACCAAACTTCAGCCTTCCTTCTTGGATAGCATTTTGCACCAAATCCCTGAAAAGAAAACATTGAGAAGTTTTATGACCCAAAAAATTATGGTACTTACAAAAACCTCTTTTCTTTCTTTGTTCTAAAGGTGGCATCTTAGCACCAGCAGGCACTATCATTTGCCCATCTTTAACTAACAAATCAAAAATTTCGTCACATTTAGTGACGTCGAAAGTGTATGTTTTCTTAGGGAATTTGTCATTAGATTCGACAGGATTTTTCCCATTTGAAGGGGCTAATAATTTGCAGGCATAAGGTGGACCTTGCTTTAACTCAGCAACGTCAGCCTCATTTCCATCGAAGTAAGGTGTTTCATCATACAAATTCTCCACATCTTCATTACATTCGACAAAGGCTACTTTTTTACCCCTGCTGAATTTGGCCTTTTCTTCTTTCAGCCTTTCTAGTTGTCGAACCCTATCAGCCAACTGGGCCATATCTCTAATATATTGGGTGTCTAATTTCTTCCTAATGGAGTAATCAAGACCCCCAGCAGCCATTTCGACCAACTCATGTTCTGGAACTTGTGTAAAGCACCTGGCTTTAAGAAGTCGAAACCTATTCAGGTAATCATCAATTGGCTCAGTAACTTTGCGTTTGATGCTAGCCAATTCTTTCAAACTAATCTTAGTTTTCCCCATGTAGAACTGTTCATGAAACAAGCGTTCTAGTTGGGTCCAATTGTATATGGAATTTGGAGGCAAAGTGATAAACCATGTGAAGGCATTCTTTGTGAGGGAACTTGGGAAGTATTTGATTCTGAGGCTTTCGTCAGCTGCAATTTCGCCTGCCTCAATCAAATATCTAGCCACATGTTCGATGGTAGATTCAGTAGTATCTCCTGAAAACTTGCTGAACTTTGGGACCTTCGTCCTAGGGGCAATTCTGCTTGGAGAATATAATCCACTATAGGCGAAGTATAATTTGGCCTTGTGAAGCCAAGATTCATGCCATTTCTGGTCATTATCCTTTCAACCATGGCTGCAAGATTATTTTCTTCTGCTTGATTTCGATGTCGAACCTGTCTAAGTAATTGATCAGCATTTTGGTTCCTGTTCACCATCACTACTGGCTCTTCCTCCATCTAGATTGGCATCTGGTTTCTTGGTGGCTCGACTCTAAAATGATCTATCATCTCTTGATCTTCCAAGTTCACCTCAGGTCCATGACGTGGATGACATCTTGGGATATCTTCGACAACCATTGCTCTTCGATCCACCGCTGGTACTCCCATGAAATCAGCCATGCATGCCAATTGTGCAGCCAATTGTTGGTTAGTTTGAGTCGTATTCTGAATCAAAGGTTGAAAAACTTCTCCCATTGTCTGAGACAACGTATGCACCATTTCCATGTTACTTTCATCCATCTGCTGTCTCAAACAATTTATGGATGTATTTGTAAGACTAGGCGCTTGAACAGAGTAACCAACACCTATACTCTGGTTGTTTCGACCCCCTGATCCTGATCCTTGTAATGGCGAAGACACTACAGTCTCTGAAAACACAGGTGGAGCATTCTGCAGATTTTGCATCATTGATGTAGGCATACCATAGGGTTGACTCCTTGACCCTAGGTATGGAAAACCTGGAGGAGGGACATGCATGTACATTAGATTTCCTCCTGGAGGTGTTGGTGAACTAGGACTTTGTGGTCCTATGTATTCTAACACAGGTTGAGTATATGATTTTGTGAATGTTGATCCTGGTTCAGACACTACTAATAGAGATGACGTCTGTCCTCCTGTCGAAGACACTGGTGATGGTGTGCTTTGAGACCCCATACTGCTACTTGACTGAGTGTTTGAAATACTCCCTTGAGGATCAACTTGCTGGTTAGCATTAGTTGCCATTCTCTTAGTGTATCTTCTCTTTAGTACTCCTTCGTTTATTGTGGCTAACTTCCCACTTCTTAATAACATACAACGAAAGTATTTCTTCGCCAAGAAAGATAAAGTTAACAAAAAGTATAAAACTTAGCACTGGGTCCCACCAGGTGTGCCAATTTGTTTACTGGGAATTTTGGTAAACAACCTCTGGTCTATCAATCTTAAATAAAACTGACTAACTTGCAGGATCGACCACACAAATCCTAGGACATGTGCTAAATTTGAAGGAAAAGTGTAAATGACAAATGAACAATAAAGAGAATGTAAATTGAACTCCACGTTCGACAATGCTGAAATAAAAATCTAACTGAACTCCACGTTCGAATAAGGTGAAGTAAAGGCTTGAAATTTAAAGGGCTGTAAATAAAGGATGTAGAAATCAAAGGCGTCGAAAGGAAATGATAATAAGTAAACAACTTTGAAAGTAAAGGCTCGAATTGATACAAAATGCATAAAGGTAAAATGCAGCAAAGTAAAAGTGCTTGAACTCCACGTTCTTGAATGTAAAAAGTGCAAGAAAGTAAATGACTGTCGAATGTAAATAGCAAGGAAATAAATGGCTTCAAAGATAAAATGCAGAAATGTAAAGACTTTTGAAAGTAAAATGCGACGAACTCCACGTTCTTGAAAAGTAAAGGCTGGAATGATAAAAGTGCTGTCGAAGGTAAAGTGCAGGAAAAATAAAGGACTTTGAAAATAAATGCAATGAATTAAAGGTGAACTCCACGTTCTTGAAAATAAAAGACTTTGAAAAGTAAATGCTTGAAGATTAAATGCTTGAATGTGAAAGTGCAGTCGAAGGTAAATGCAGAAAGTTTAAATGACTTTGAAAGTAAATTTGGCACGGAAGATAAAGTTCAAGAAATTGTAAAGGCATGGAAAGTAAATGGCTGAATCTTAAACATGATGAAGATAAATTGCATTGATGAAAGAAAGTGGTGTTACATCACGTACATTCTCACGAACTCGTTTCTCTACACGCGGGTACTTTGAGTTTCTTTGAGTAACTTGTACAAAAATATGAACACCTATTACATAGAACTAACTCCTATTTATAGTGCTAAAAAAATAACTACTAAGTGGTGGTTATGGCTTCAATGTGTCCTTTTGGTGCCTTCTCCTTGGCTTCAACTGTTCCCACGTTCAGCAACTGATCTTTTTGAAATTCAAACATTTGAGATTTTCCCCCCTGCCTTAATGTGATAACTGCAACACGCGTTTCAACATTCTCACGGTCGAAGTATCTCCCAACACTTAGCCATTTTTTGAGGTTCCTAAAACCTCTATTCGACTCAGGCTTCACCAAAACTGGGTCGAAGCCTTCTTTACATTGAAAATAATTTTCCAACTTAAAATAGCTTTGATTTTCCTAGCGTCGAAAAGGAGGGTTAACACGGTCAGACTGTCTTGAAAGTAATGGATCAACAGCTGCTAATTGTCCGTCTGCATGGACAACTTTCATGCATACATAACCAAGTGACTTCGAGGGCAAGAATTTCCCTTGTACTTTTCAAAGTTAGGTACTTTGAATTTGGGTGGTATTTTGACATCAGGAACCAAACATACATCAACTGTGTTCTTTCCAAACAAGTCTTGTCCTTGGAGAGCTTTAATCTCTTTCTGTATATTTGAGAACCGATCTTGGAATTCATCCCATCTCATCAACTCCCATAGTTTCACTGGGAGGAGCATGAAAAATTTGTTCTTCAATGTATGGAGTAGTATGCATTACGGGAGGTGGTACTAACATGATTGCTATGACTTTTGAAGCTTCAGGAGCCGGAGGTTTGTAACCCTCCGGTATAAAGTTGAAAGGTATGCCCCACGGAAAGCCGGGAGGCATGGAATACTGCGACATGCCAACAGATGTGACAGTGATGGGTGCGAAGACAATTTCTGAGATGACAGTCCTTTTAATTGGAGTTGACGGCTGATTTTGAGCAGTCGTCAATGCTTCTACCATGTTGCTGAGCCTTTCTATATTGTCTTTTAGAGCAGTGACCTCATCTCTAAGTTCCTTGTTTTCTTGCTCAAGTCTGTTCATCTTCTTCTGACGACTGGCCCGAGTATTATATGAATGAGACAGTTTGGCTTCAAAGCGAGAACATGTGTAAGTTTCTTGTAATGCAAAATGCTGGAATGATATATGATGTGCAAAATGCAAATGACTCTGTTTACAAGGAACTTTAACAATTATGTTGTAAATATCATAAAAATGATAACACTTTGGATAACTAAAAATATCTTATTTTATTTAATGTACTTAAAGGATGACAACAATGTGCCATACCCTAAATTTTGACCACAAGACTTCACATCATTGGGCAAGCCATCACCACAATTTGGATTTACCTAATCCTCTTAAATCAGAGCATTCACACAAAGGATCAATCAAGAATTGACGTGATCTTCAACTTGTCAATCCTCTCAAATATACATGAAGGATCAAGAGGTCTCCCATATCAATAATCTAACATAAGATTGCATCATTTCAAGTTGATCAAGCCTCAAGATCACCAGTGTCACCAAATTAGGGTTTTGGTCGACCAAGGTCTCTAGAGAGAAATTTTCATCCGGGCATGAGCCAATACTTCAATATATGATTCAAGAAGCTCAAAAGAACCTTATGAGTCCATTCATAAGTTCAAAATAGCCTCAGGGGATGCATCTATAAAAAATCAGGAATTAGGGTTTTGACCTAATTCTGTCCCTAAGTTGACTTTTGGAGCAAGGCATGAGACAAGACCTCAAGATATGCTTTAAGGACCTCAAATACATGATGTTGATCCTCTCACAAGATTGAATTGATTCAAAGAAACTTGGTTCATAAGCAATATAAGGATTCAAATTCATCTGGACCATAAACTAGGGTTTTTGAGAAAAAGTTAACTATACCTTTGACTTTTGAGCAAAGCATGACCTCAAACCTTGGGACATGATTTAAGACACTCAAAAACACCTTGGGAATCCATCCATTAGGTTCAATCTAGCCCAAGGACTTGATTTCATAAAGGATCACAAAGGTCAAAATTCATCTGATACAAAAAGTCAACTGTGATCAAAACCAAGTTTGACTTTTGGAATTTTCTGAAAAACGTGGCTTCTTTAAGCTAAGAACAATTTTAACTTGTGATTTGGATCATCATCCATAAATTAAAGTCAATAAAAGTGAGGTTACTTGCAAAAGGGGAAACCTTGAGAAACTTAAAATTTCACTAAGTTATGAAAAATAATGGTTTTTACCCAACTTTGCAAGGCCATAACTTGTGATCCAAGCAACCATTTTCTCCCATCCAAAGCTCAAATGAAATCTCTAATCACATACTACAAAAGTGTCCTACTGATCCATGGTAAAAAAATGCCTAGACTTGGAGTTATAAAGCCATAAAGTTAGGGGGTGTCATAAGATTTGAACTTTGACACTTAGAAATTTTTTAGACAAAATCTGTCTCATGTTTTGCCCAACTTTGGAGGCACTTTTCATTATGATCCAAGATGAATTATGACCAAATGCAAACATCAAAGTTGAAGTATGATATGCAAGCTTTCTAAATAGTACAAGAACTCTTATTAATTCAACTTGAGCAAGGAGTTATGGAACTCACAACATGCCTTACTCAAACTGAATTTCAAGGTAGACTTTGTGCATTTCTTGTGCCACACGATTTCCCTTTTCAATTTTTTCATCTTACAAGCTTTGTCCTCTTCCAAGATCAGAGGGAATCTTGATGAATCACTTAATATCTTCAAACTTGGACCATGGAGTCAAGAATTCTATCCTTTCGCATGTGAAAGTCATGATGACAAGCTATGGAACATAGGTTTTGTTTTCATGCATTGATGTGAGACTTTGAATTGTTATGGATCAAGTCACACAAGTTCAGATTCAGCCCAAAACCATGAGTGTTCCAACCTGCAAAAATTGAATTGAGTCAATGCATAGCTACATTAGAGACGACTTGAGGTACCTTAGCATTCAAGTCATGCTACATGACAAAGTCCATTGGATAATAGCATGCTCCCTCATCCATTCACTATTCCTCCAAAAACAAACTTGTTCTCCTATAAATAGAGGCCATTTCTGATGTTTCAAACCACTCAAAAACAATACCAAAGCCTTGTTTTCTCACTTTCCTTCTCTTACTTCAAATTTCAAGATTTCAAGGATCAAACTTGAAATTCTCAAAACCAGAGCCTAAACCACTCAAACAACCATCCAAAAACATCACAAATCATCCATTGAAGGTGTTCAAACCTTCATCTTCATCTTACAACACCAAAATCAAAAAGTCAACCATCAAAACCTCACATTTTGACTTTTCTGCATTTTTAAAGCCATGTCTTGATTCAATTACTTTCAAAGCCAAACAAAACTTCAAACATTCTCCAAATATCATCCCTAAGTTGTTCCAACAAGTGTCCCTCAACTTTAACACTAATTGAGGAAGTTACCATTTTGGTCACTTTTGCTAATTTTGCAAGAAAGAGGTAGATTATGTTCCAGAGGTTTCCTTTTGATTTTGATCATCCTAAAAGCTTCTAAGGGGTCTATTAAGAGTGTCCAAGGCATTGGATTGCTTCTGTCACAAGCATCTTGACGGTTAGCAAGTGGAGCTTCAAGAGGTAAGTGCATAAAAACTTGAACTTTGTGAAATATTCATTGCTTTGATGTACATTGATCATGAACATGTCATACATACCATATTTGTTGTGTTTGAACTGTTTTACCATGCTATTATTGCTTGTATAGAGATGTAGCATAGAACTTGCAAAACTTGACCTATTTTGAAACCACTATCGGGTTTTAAAATGTAGGCATTTTTAGAAAATTCCAAGACCACCATTGGATTCCTCATGAATTTCTAGGTAGGATCCATCTTTATTTCATCCATTTTCATGGAGAAATGAAGAAGTTATGGCCTTCTTGCAAGGGCTCCAAAACCTGGCCTCCCTTGGCCAAGAACCAGGTCATGGCGCCTTGGCCAGGCCTAGAAACTAGTTACCCATATGTATTTATGGGGTGAATTTGATACACGGATGTATCACCACCCTAGTGGTAGCAGCATGTGTTTTCAAGTGTGTTTGTGTTGGAGGGCGTGGGTTCAACACTCACCCATGCCATTTTGTCCAATTTTTCACATTTTTGATTTTTTTTAAAAATATTTTCCATATTATTTTTAATAATTATTTTTGATAATCAATTTTAATTATTTAAAAATATTTTTTTGCACAAAAATCACTCACACATTAAAATATTTTATTCACCCAAAAAAATCACCAAAATATTTTTATTTGATATACTTTTTAATATATTTAAAAATATTATTTTAAATTGTTTTAAATACTTTTAAAATGATTTCTTTTTCTTGATTTTTAAAACCAAAATGATTTTAAATATTCATGTGAATAAAATGACTTTTTCATAAACCTTAATCATTGTTTATAACATGATTAATGCTTTTTTTTTTTTATAAATTATACATATTTTTATTGATTTTTATTTGAAAAATATCTTAAAAAATAAGAAATTAGGGTTTTGTTTGGATTCAATCTTTCAAACTTCATTTCAACAATCTTTGGGCCTTTATTAGAGTGGAAAACCCAAATCCCCCTATGTACATAAATAAATTTTAGGCCTCTTCTATAGTATAAGTCCAACAACGTCTTTCGGTATCGCAGTGCGATCACTGTTTTCAAATAAAATATTTGGGCATCTCCTTGAGTATAAACCCCAATCTTTTGTACATAAACTTTGTTTTAAACAATAAAAAACCTCCATGGGCCTCTCCTTGAGTTGTAAGCCCCATACCTCTGTTTTTAAAATCATCTGTCTGTTTTGAACTACTTGAAAACAACTGGGCCTCTCCCCGAGTATAAAACCCAATACTATTCTTTCATTCTTTCATTCAAAGTACATTATTCTGGGTCTCTTAGATATGGTGTAAGTCCCATCCTTTTCCCTTTTTGATAATAAAAAGAAGAAGATTCAAATCAAATACGTTGGTATTAAGAGGAGCATTATTCCCGGTGAAACTGCTCTTAGACCACTTGGGCCTCTCTTTGAGTTATTATCCCCAAACATTCTTTTTAACTCACTCAAATAACAACAACTTTCTTTTAATTCAAATTCAGAGTCAAAGTTTTCTCAAAACTTTCTTTAATTTCTCAAAACCCTGATCATACAGTCATCATCATTACAACCAATCTTAAAACATCTATCCAATCACAATACACTTGGGCCTCTAATAGAGTGTAAGACCCAACATCCTTCTGTAAATAGAGAGTCTTTTAGCCTCATTTCATCCTGGGCTTTGTACAGGATACAAATAATCACTTGGGCTTCTATCCAGAGAATAATACCCAACACTTTTCTCAAATCAATTCCTACTGGTTTATATACTTGTTCATATGTCTGTATATACACTTGTTCATATCTTGTTAAGTCCATCTTAGCATCCTCAATACAACTTAGTTCAAACAACTAGTTCCCCTTGTACAAAGGAATACAGATAGCCTCCTCTTGGGCTTTATCTAAGCATCATTGCCTCCTCTTGGGCATCATACAATGAATCTCACCAGAAGATAGCCTCCTCTTAGGCTTTGTTCAATCTGATCAACCTTTACATAGTCCAATAAAGAGAGGATTAATTCCCGGTGAAACCTTTTCTTTAACCCCTTTAAAACTGGAACAGTTCAACAAAGAAATTATTATTTCCCGGTGAAACCTTTCTTGAACTCTTCCTAGACTTGGAAAGTTTCAATCCTCAGCCTCCTATTGGGCTTCATACAAGGACCCACAGGCTTCCTATAAGCATCACCAGCCTCCTCTTGGGCTTCATACAAGGACCCTCAGGCTTCCTAAAACCATAGGATAGATCCTAGTTACCCCTATCCCTACATCAATCCCCAGGAGAGTCAGAGCCTCTAAGGTATTCAAGCTTATCCCTTCAAGTCTCTTCTGACCCTCAACAAGGTTTGGTTATCACTTTATAATCCCCAGCCAGAACCATGTTACCATCAACAAATCCCCAAAAGTATCAGAACCTCATGGCATCTGATAAATCAACTCTTCTCTAATTTCCAGCAAGGGTTAGTTTCCCTTTTGATTCCTCAAAATAAGTTTAAACATTCTCCTAGATTCCAATAATCCTCAGTAAGAGTCAGCCTCCTCTTAGGCTTCATATAATGATTTACCCAGTCAACCTCAATCTTGGGCTTTGTACAAGACAACTATCATACTCCCCAGTTGAGCCAGTCTTCTTTAAAACTATACTCAAACTCTTCAGCTTCATCATCTTGGGCTTCAAACAAGATACTCAAATAAAACATCTCCAGTGGAGTCAATTCCCAAACCTTTTTTTTAGCTTCAACCTTGGGCTTTGATCAAGGCACAAAATCTATCATCCTCACAGATGAGTCCATGAGTCCTCTCTGTAGGAGGATATTTCTTCTCTACGTTGGCATAAGATTGCGAAATCTTAGCGAGCGCACTATACAAAAATCTTAGGTCCAGTACCTTTCCAAAAACAATAGAAATCCCAAAAACAACAAACAAAAAACATTTCCTCAGCTTTCCCAAAGGAGAAATTTTCCCTATTCAACAGTAAATGGATTTAAGCAACCAAGAAATTCAACAGTAAAACATACGCAAATAAAGGTTCCTATATATTACTATAGATACTCTGGGTGTTAATAGCTTCCCTTTGTATAACCAACCCCCGATCCCCGATCTCTTCGCATTTGGTAAGGAAAACATTTACACGCAGGGTTAGTTTGAGATATCTTCCCCGTCCTTTTAATCTTCATAGGATAAATACAGAAATCAGAAATTAGCACCAAAAGCGGTTGTGGTCGCATCACAAAAACCGACGCTATAGAAAAACGACGACTTCACTAGGGACTTTAATTTTTCTTTCTAGGAGGGTTAAGCCTTGCTTTGCATTTTTATTGTTTATTTGCTTTCTCATTTTGATATCATTTACTGTTTTCCATCATACTATCTGCTTATCTGCTGTATTTGTCTATATTAATGTTATCTGGGAATGTGATTAATACACATGTGGTGAGTCAAAAGTCCTCAGTGGGCTTGAGAGCATATTTTAAGATAGGAGGTAGCAGACTCAAGAAGGCTTATAGGGAGTGAATCCCGACCAAGCTAACTTGAAAGTCCACTAAATCAGTGGAGGTACCCTTTTGGAATTACTGATGTTAAACGAGCAAGTTGTGAAAACATTACTTTTTCCACTGGGCACCCGCGAAACTGAGGATTAGTAAACATTTAACCTTAACCATTCTTTTAGGATGTAGCGCGGTGACTATCGAAAATAGTTGATATGCGATACTACACTCGAATGAGATTCATCTTAAGGATATTACAGCTCTCATGAGTCAGTCGGTTTGCTGGTAATATTCTTAAGATGGGTCAATGATTTTGGGAACCTTGTTAGAACCCATTCTACAGGTACAAAAAAACTCTAGTACATACCCTTTGGGATTGGGTAGATCCATGGCTCCATGCTCGTGACGATGAACCCTTAAACCCATGTTTTCATATACTTGTGTTTGCTGCATTTATGCATTCATGCATTCATCAAAAACTTAAAAAAAAATCTTTTCTCAAAAATTTTCAAAAAAACTAAAATAAGAGGGTGTTGCAAATATCAGAAACCGCGTTATGGATTTTGGTAGAAGAAAAACTCAGAAGTACACCTTCAGAAGTCCAAGACTTGAAGACCTGAGAAAATTGGGAAGGTTGATTACCAATCCGGAAGCTTTTAGAGCTAAATACGGAGGACTTTTGTCTCTTTTGAAAGTCAACATGGTAGAAGGAGTCCTAGCTGCATTGGTTCAGTTCTATGATCCGGTGTACCACTGCTTTACGTTTCCAGATTATCATCTCACACCACATTGGAAGAATACTCTCATCTGATTGATTTACCTATCACTGATCAGGATCCATTCTCTAGACTGGAAGAAATTCCTAAGGATCAGGTCATTGCAAGAGTCACTTCTTTGGAAGTATCATATATCAAAACTCACATGACCACCAAGGGAGGAATTCAAGGACTACCAGCTAGATTCATATTGGAAAAGGCCATATACTTTTCTAGTATAGGAAACATAGTTGCTTTTGAGGATAACTTTGTTCTGCTCACTTATGGATTATTCCTCTTCCCTAACATTGACAATTTCGTCGATATAAACGCTATCAAGATTTTCTTAATTGAGAACCCAGTCCCAACTTTGCTGGCAGATGCTTACCACTCAGTGCATTTAAGAAACTTACACAGCGGAGGGATAATTACATGCTGTGTACCATTACTCTACAAATGGTTTATTTCCCACTTACCAAAATCTGCTGCTTTTTGGGATCTCAAAAGTAGTATGCGATGGTCGCAGAAGATTATGTCTCTCACCCATTCTGACATAGATTGGTACAATCGAGTCTATGATGGAATAAAGATCATCGACAAATGTGGAAGTTTCCCCAATGTACCCCTCATTGGTACCAAGGGAGGGATCAATTATCATCCAGTTTTAGCCCGTCGTCAACTTGGATACCCGATGAAGAACGTACCTTACAACGTTCATTTGGAAGGTATTTTCTTCAAGGAAGGAGAAAATGACAGAGCACTCAAAGAAGAAATTGTGCATGTCTGGCATCATGTCCATAAGAAAGGAATAAGATCTCTGGGAAAACTAAATTGCATCTCCGCAGAACCTTATCTCAAATGGGTACAAAATAGGGTCCTCAAGTTGAAAATGCCTTACCCTTGTCAAGAAGTATTTCCCTTAAAAGAGTTTGTCCTCTATTTCATGAGTGACACAGAGAAACTGCAGGTCGCTTTTAACAAAACTCAATGCGAAAAGAACTCATGGAAGAACAAGTACCAGATTATCAGCTTGGAGTGCACCAAGATTCAAGAGTTACTAAAGGAGAAAGATGCTCTGATTGAAATACTAGAGCAACATGTTGTGGAAAGTCAAGAGGAACGGAGAAGTTTACTCTCTCCTTTAACATGGCAAAGGATCATCGACCCGACAACGGTTGAGGAAACCCGCAGCCAGCATCTGGACTTTTGTCAGAGATTCCTTAGGATTCATAAGGCCTAGTTTCCCTTCCTGCGCTTTGTAAAATAATGTACTTTTCCCTGTAAGATATTGTAATCCTTTGAATTCAATAAAAGGTTTTCACCGCTATATGATATTTGCAATACAATTGTTAAAATTTCTTTTGAAAAACGAAAAAAGATCATTCTCATTTTTTGCATATCATTCATCATTCTTGCATTACACATTTTTTTCAGAAAGTCTCACACATGTGTCGCACTTTAGAGTCAAACTGTCTCATTCGTACAATACTCGGGCCAATCGGCAAAAGAAAATGGACGATCTTGAGGAGGAAAATAGAGAGCTAAGAGAGGAAGTTAACACTCTGAAGGAAAGTCTGGAAAGACTCAACAACATGATTGAATCCCTGGCAACAGCTCAATATCAACCACCTTAAAAGACTGCGATCTCAGTAATTGTGTCTACACCAGCATTTGAGATACCCGTCAATCTTCCGCCGTACAACATGCCTAAAAGTTTTCCCTAGGGCATACCTTTCAATTTCATACCTGAGGGATACATCCCATCGGTCATTGAAGACCTGGGAGCCATAGCCGGAACTTCCAGACCTGAAGGTTACAAACTTCAGGTAAACAAAGATGCAAGGGTTAAGACAGAAACTCCTGAAGGTTACAAACTTCAGGTCACTGAAGCACCAAGAGTTACTGCAGTGATGTCTATACCACAACCTATGGTACATACTATCCTAGAGGAACAAATCCTTCAAGCCACCCATGGTAAAGATGAAGAAGTTTACGAAAGAATGAATGAATACCAAGAACGGTTCTTGGAAATGCAAACGGAACTGCATGCCATTCGCGGACAGGACTTGTTTGGCAAAGATGCCGCTGACCTCTGCTTGGTCCCAAATGTCAAAATACCGCATAAGTTTAAAGTGCCCGACTTTGAAAAATACAAAGGCAACTATTGCCCTCAAAGTCATTTGGTAATGTATGCTCGGAAGATGTCTACCCAGACAGAAAACCAACAACTGCTAATCCATTACTTTCAAGACAATTTAACTGGTGTCGCGCTCAAGTGGGACATGGGTTTAAATCGTACCAAGATCAGCACTTTCAGGGATCTTGGGACAAAATTTGTTCAGCAGTACAAGTACAATTTGGATATGGCACCCGACAGAGATCAACTCAGAGCTATGTCCCAAAGGGAAAAAGAAACCTTCAAGGAGTACGCTCAAAGATAGCGTGAAATCGCCGCCTAGATTTGTCCTACTCTTGAGGAGAAAGAAATGACGAAAATCTTGAAAACATTAAGCTCATTCTATTATGACCGAATGGTCGCAAGTGCACCCAATGATTTTACCGAGATGGTAAACATGGGGGTACGCCTTGAAGAAGCAGTCCGGGAGGGCCGGTTGGTTAAGGACTCAGAACCATCCAGCAATAGTAAGAGATGCGGGATTGCTTTCCAAAAGAAGAAAGAACATGATTTCAGTAATATCTCGCAGGGTAAACAAAGGTGAAGGTTTCAACCTTGACAGGTAGCAACGGTATCTCCCGTTGTCAGTCCCGCTCTGATCCCGGCATATCAACCCCAAGTTGCTCAGAGGCATCCAAATAAACAACCGTATCAGCAAAGGCAGCAACAACCTCTTCAGCAGGCTCGCCCGCAATACAATAACAACAATCATTTTCCATGATCACCAGGGTTTGACCCCATACCAATGTTATATGGAGAGCTATTCCCACTTTTGCTGGCCAAAGGGCACGTCCAAACCAGGGCTCCTCTCACAGTGCCGGACAATCCCCCTTATTGGTTCAAAGTTGATCAATCTTGCCCTTATCATCAAGGAGGACCAGGGCATAATATTGAGAATTGCCTCAGCTTTAAATCTGACGTACAAAAGCTCGTCAAAAACAGATTTTTATCTTTCAAAGATACAAACCCAAATGTTCAAATGAAACCATTGCCACAACATGAAAAAGCTTCAGTAAACTTGATAGATGGAGGACCCGTCGGTAGTTATCAAATTCATGATATACGCCTACTAGGAACAAATCTGGTAAAAATGCATTGCAAGCAAAGCGAGTATAGCCATGTGTCATCTCACAACTATCATCAATGCGACATTTGTTCCAAGAACAATCAAGGGTGCATCATTGTACAAGCAGCTCTTCAAGAGCAGATGGATCTGGGCTGGATCCAAGATCACAGGGTCCGTGAAGTAAATATGGCCTATTAACATCCGAACGTTGTTCAAAACCGTGAAGTCTGTGCAATGAATGTTAATCTAGTGGCAATGCACTCAAGACAAAGTCAGTATTATAATTTGCCGCTGCACGACTACAACGCTTGCCCAATTTGCTCAAAAGACAATCAAGGATATTCTTTTGTACAAGAGGCACTTTAGCGTCAAATGGATCTTGGATGGATCCAAGACTACCATGGGGGTAATAATCACCAAGTCAATATGATTCAACTTTTCAACATTCGTTTAATGAATACCAGCTTGGTTGAATTACATGCCAAACAAGTCAGACTTGGCCATCTGTCACCACATAATTATCAGGATTGCAAAGATTGATATGAAAATGATCAAGGTTATGCACTTGTACAAAGAACTCTTCAGCATCTATTGGACCACTGGTGGCTCCCTGTCTACCAGGATGAAAACACACATCAAGTTAGCATAACCAACGGAAATCCGGGCAGGCACCAAAGTTGTGACATCCGCTTGCTGGAAACAGATTTGGTAAAGATGCACTGCATTTAGAGTAGATACGGCCGGGTGCCACCTCACAATTATGAACATTGCCAAGTATGTTCGGAGAATAGTCAAGGGTGCTACATAGTGCGAGTAGCTCTCCAGAATCAGGTGGACCACGGGGAAACCCAACTATGCCTAAATTCTCTGTCAATCAATATGGTGCAAGGTTGCCCCGGATAACACGCAGTTTACGACGTTAAAAACATTGAAACATCATTGGTCAAATTTCACAAGTGCCTGTGCAGACTTAATTATTTTGGTCCGAATCACCACGATCATTCGGCTTGCAGAAAATGCCGCAAGAGTCAACATGGTTGCCTCCTTGTCCAGAATGAGATTCAAGAGTTATTGGATAAAAGAACCATCATAGTCTTCAATGAAAGAGAGCCTGTTAATTATGGAATTAACGAGGATGTTTTCACCATAATGCCTCTGCTCAACGAGCCAACGCACTCGGGAATCCCTTTCGAAAGTGGAAAAATTTCCAACAGTCCCGAGCTAGAACCAATTGAGGTTGCTTTTGACAATCGAAAGACCCAAATAACCCCTGTGGTCATCTACCTGCCAGGCCCAGTGCCATACGAATCAGAGAAAGCCATTCCGTACAAATATAGTGCAACCACAATATAAGATAGAAAAGAAATTCCACTGCCATTCAATGTCAACATTGCTGATATCAGTCGAGTCACCCGAAGTGGTCGAATCTTCAACAGAGGTGTTAGAGAACCTGTAAAAGAAAAGGAACCTCGAGCTGAAGTTCCTAACCAACAAATTGGTCAATCCAACAGCGCAGAGCCTGTAAAAAATTATTATGAAATGTTAAAACTCATCCAGAAAAGTGAATACAACATTGTGGATCAACTATTACAAACTCCTTCTCGAATATCCGTGTTATCTCTCCTGCTCAGTTGATAGGCTCACAGAAAAGCTCTACAGAAAGTCTTGGAACAGGCCTTTGTAGAACAAGATGTAACAGTGGGTCAGTTTGACAGCATTATTTCCAACATCACTTCCTGCAACAATTTGGGTTTCAATGATGAAGAACTTCCAGAGGAAGGCAAGAATCATAACATGGCACTCAATATCACAGTCAATTGCCAGGACGATGCTTTAGCCAATGTACTGGTAGACACAGGTTCATCCTTGAATGTCATGCCAAGTTCAACTTTGGTATGACTCTCTTTTCAAGGTACTCCAATGAGAGGCAGTGAGATCGTAGTCAAAGCCTTTGACGGATCCAGGAAAACAGTTGTCGGCGAAGTCGACCTTCCCATAACCATTGTTCCCCACACTTTCCAAGTCACCTTCCAAGTAATGGATATCCGAGCAGTGTACAGTTGTTTATTGGGACGACCTTGGATACATGAAGCAGGGGCAGTCACTTCGACACTTCACCAGAAGCTGAAGTTTGTCAAGAACGACAAGTTGGTCACGGTGTGTGGAGAACAAGCTTTAATTGTGAACAACCTATCATCATTCTCATATTTAGAACCAGAAGAGGTCATTAAAACTCAATTTCAAGCACTCTCTGTGAGCAATGAGAATCATCAAGAAAAAGGAACGTTGATTTCCTCGTACAAAGATGCTCTCCAAATAATGGGAAGTAGTGACATAAAAGGATAGGGGAAAATTGTGATTCTTGTTGATAACAAGATGAGAAAAGGTCTTGGTTTTTCTCCAGCAGTTACCAAGACTACAAAAAAGGATGAAAGTTTTTGTCCCATTCAAGATTTCTTTCACAGTGAAGGCTTCCTCCACCCGATTTCTTAGGAAGTCCACACCATCGAGGAGAATAACTCTTCTGATACCGATGAAGGGTGGAAATCTTATTTCAACAATGAAGGATATATATCTTGGGAAGAAACATACATGCCATTTTGCTCTCCAAAGAAAAGACCCAGATATATACCAAGATCAGACATCAGAATGATCTACGGAGATTGCGATCCCGAGGGATGTCGTGCTCCACCTAACTCATTGGAAGAAGATACTCTGATGACAGATAACTTTGATTACAACTCATTTGATCCCATGGATGACTTGCCCATTTGGAAACCTTACATGGAAGATTCGGGGCAAAAGAGCCAGCCAGAGAATGCATATCTGCTGAATGACCTTGAGAAAAATCCACCTGTTCTCCCAGAATCGTGGGAACTTTACCAGGAAAATTCGGAAAATGTCAAACATCATGTTGATAAAGTTGCAAGAATCTCAGGACAAGAATTTTTCAACTTCGCATTTCCTGAGGTCAATGTCATTGAAGCAGATGACTCATCTATCCCCTCAAAAACTTGGGATACCTTGGGGCAGCCAAGCGGCAAGTATGAATTTCTAGTGAAGTACACTGCTATCGAAAGCTCTCGCATCAGATATGAAGACAGCAAGCCAACTGGATAGGGAGATCCTCTTGAAAATGAAAATACTGTTGAAGATACAGTAGAAGAGTCCTCGTATGATAATGCTGCATGGGAAGAAGACTCTAACTCCGCCAGAGATCAACATCATTACTGAAGACAATCTTGGAAGAAAAATACCAGACTTTGTGATCCACAGAGGAGTTCGTCACCATTGGGTCATGGTTGATGTCCCGAATATCGTTCATAAATCAAAGTAATTGTCTTGTCTTTATTTTGACCTTTCACTCTGCCCTGGTGAAAAGGTTGTTTTATAGGGCTTGCTTTTCTGTAAATGTCCCTCTTCGCTTCGCCCAGAGCGTAAGAGTTTTGTTTTATAGGGTTGTGTTTCAAGAATAGACAAATCATAAATAAAAATGTCATTTTGAATTCTTGCATTTATTACTATTTTTACTTTTCGCTTTTTCAGAAAATAGTAATCCTAAAAAACAAAACAAAATAAAAACAAACGTTTTTTTCAAAAAAAAAATACACTGCACACACTTTTGCATTCTCTCTGTCTTTTCTAAAAGGAGTCATCACGTTATGCAGATTATTTGTTTTAAACCCCATTGAAACATACGATCCAATGCCTTTTCCCAATTTTGAGTTCCCGGTATTTGAAGCCGAAGAAGAAGGGGACGAAGAAATTCCGGATGAGATCTCTCGATTACTAAAAAATGAGGAGAAATCCATTCAACCTTACAAAGAACTGTTGGAAACGGTCAACTTGGGTTCAGAAGAAGAGAGAAAAGAAGTTAAACTCGGAGCACTACTCAGTCTAACTGTCAAAGAAGTGATAAAACTGCTCAAAGAGTTTTCAGATGTGTTTGCTTGGTCTTACCAAGACATGCCCGGGTTGGATACCAATATCGTGGAACATCAATTACCACTGAAACCAGAATTTCCTCCGGTCAAACAAAAATTGTGAAGGACTCACCCTGATTTGGCCATCAAAATTAAGGAAGAAGTGCAGAAACAAATCGACGCAGGTTTCCTTGCCACCTCAGAATATCCTCTATGGCTAGCCAATATAGTGCCAGTTCCCAAGAAGGACGGAAAAACCAGAATGTGTGTATACTACAGGGATTTAAATAAAGCAAGTCCAAAGGATGATTTCCCCTACCACACATTGACATGCTAGTTGATAGCACAACAAAATTCAAAGTCTTCTCCTTCATGGATGGATTTTCAGGCTATAATCAAATCAGAATGGTGCCAGGAGACATGGAGAAAACTCCATTAATCACCCCACGAGGCACATTTTGTTACAAAGTAATTTCGTTCGGTCTAAAGAACGCAGAAGAGACTTATCAAAGGGCTATGACAACTCTGTTTCACGACATGATGCACAAAGAAATTGAAGTGTACGTCGATGACATGATTACCAAATCAACAACAGAAGAAGAACATGTGAAAAATTTGTCAAAACTATTCGAGCGTCTGAGAATATACAAACTCTGCTTGAATCCCAATAAGTGCATGTTCGGTGTTCGTTTAGGAAAGCTCTTGGGATTCATCGTCAGCCAAAAAGGAATTGAGGTTGATCCCGACAAAGTCAAAGCCATTCAAGAAATTCCTGCTCCAAAGACTGAAAAACAAGTAAGAGGATGTTTGGGACGTCTGAATTAAATCTCAAGATTCATATTCCTCATGATCGCGATATGCACGCCAATCTTCAAACTACTCAGAAAAACCAAAGTTGTATATGGACAGATGATTGCCAGAAAGGCTTTTGACAGAATCAAAGAATATCTGCTGAATTCGTTTATTCTGTCTCCTCTAGTGGAAGGAAGACCACTGATCATTTACTTAACAGTCTTGGAAGACTCCATGAGCTGTGTGCTTGGCCAACAAGACGAAACAAAAATAAAAGAGTACGCCATTTATTACTTAAGCAAGAAGTTCACAGACTGTGGAACTTAATGCACTATGCTCGAGAAAACTTGTTGCGCTCTAGCTTGGGAAGCTAAACGTCTTCGCCAGTACATGATTTGTCACACTACTTGGTTAATCTCTGAAATGGATCCAATCAAGTACGTCTTTGAAAAGCCTGCTTTAACAGGAAGGATTGCCCGTTGGCAGATGTTGTTATCAGAATACGACATTGAGTACCATGCTCAGAAAGCCATCAAAGGAAGTGTTTTAGCTGATCATTTGGCTCATCAACCGATTGACGATCAGGAATCAATCAGATTTTACTTCCTAGACGAGGATGTCATGTACCTAAAAATGAAAGACTGTGATGAACCGCTACCGAACGAAGGGCCAGAGCCGGGATCCCAATGGGGACTAATTTTCAATGGAGCTGTCAACGCTTATGGAAATGGATTGGGGCAATCATTGTTACACCCCAGGGCACCCATATTACTTTCACTTCCAGACTGGCATTCAAGTGTATAAACAATGAGGCTGAATATGAGGCTTGCATCATGGGTCTCGAAGAAGCTATCGACTTAAGGATAAAGAACTTGGAAGTGTATGGAGACTCAGCCCTGGTTATAAATCAGATCAAAGGAGAGTGGAACACATATCAATTAGGATTGATTCCTTACAAAGACTACGCAAGAAGGTTGTTACCCTTCTTCAACAAGATTGATTTTCATCACATTCCTCGTGAAGAAAACCACATGGCTGATGCATTGGCTACCTTATCCTCCATGATTAGTGTGAATCGATGGAACGACGTACCCAAGATTGACATAATGCGCCTTGATAGGCCCGCTTACATATTTGCAGTTGAAACCATCATCGATGACAAACCATGGTATCATGATATCAAATGTTTCCTTCAAAGACAGGAATACCCCCTGGGGCATCAAGAAAAGATAGGAAGACTCTCAGAAGACTACCTGGAAACTTCTTCCTAAACAATGAGGTGCTCTACAAAATAAACTTCGACATGGTTTTGCTCAAATGTGTGGAAAGACACGAAGAAAACATGCTAATGAAAGAGATTCATGATGGATCCTTTGGCACTCATGCCAATGTACACACAATGGCAAGAAAAATTTTGAGAGCAGGATATTATTGGCTGACAATGGAATCTGATTGCTACAAGTACACGAGGAAGTGTCACAAGTGTCAAATATACGTCGACAAAATTCATGTACCGCTAACGCTTCTCAAAATTCTCTCTTCTCCATGGCCTTTTTCCATATGGGGAATTGACATGATTGGCATGATTGAACCCAAAGCCTCAAATGAACATCGGTTCATCCTAATAGCCATTGATTACTTCACCAAATGGGTCAAAGCAGTATCATATACCAATGTGACCAGACAAGTGGTGGGACGATTTATTAAGAACAATCTCATCTGTCGTTATGGTGTTCCAAGCCAGATCATTACTGATAATGGATCGAATCTGAATAACAAGATGATGAAAGAATTATGTGCTGAGTTTAAAATTGAACACCATAACTCATCTCCCTACCGGCCTAAAATGAATGGAGCGGTAGAAGCAGCTAACAAAAATATCAAGAAGATCATTCAAAAAATGACTGTAACCTACAAAGATTGGCATGAGATGCTACCATTTGCTCTTCACAGTTATCGCACATCCGTCTGAACTTCAACAGGGGCAACCCCTTTCTCTCTAGTATATGGCATGGAAGCAGTGCTCCCCATAGATGTAGAGATACCATCAATAAGAGTCTTGATGGAAGCCAAGCTAACAAAAGCTGAATGGTGTCAAAGCCGACACGATGAACTGAACCTAATCGAAGAAAAAAGAATGACGGCTTTATGCCATGGTCATTTATATCAACAAAGGATGAAGAAATCTTTAGACAAAAAGGTCCGACCTCGGATATTCAGAGAAGGTGACCTCGTGCTCAAAAAGATCCAATCATTTCTCACTGATCCCAGGGGTAAATGGACTCCAAATTATGATGGCCTCTGTGTTGTTAAGAGAGCCTTTTCAGGTGGTGCCTTGAGACTCGCAACCATGGATGGAGAAGAGTTTACCTACCCCACAAATGTTGATGCAGTCAAGAAATAATTCTCCTAAAAAAATAGCTCGCTAAGTTGAAAACCCGAGAGGGCGACTTAGGCAAAAAATGGCGTCTCGGTGGATTGAAAACCCGAAAGGGCGGTCCAGGAAAAAATTAGAGACATAAACAATAATCATCCCGATAGATTGAAAACCTGAAAAAGCGATCTAGACAAAAGTTAGGGATTTATAGCAAGTAACTGCATCCGACTAAGATTGGATCATAAGAAGTGATGTCATCTGTCAAGAAATCCTCAATCAGAAGTCACCTTCAGCAGAAGCTCAAGATACTCAGAATTCAAAGTTGGTAGAAGGATAGTGGTCATTATGTTTCAATGTAGCCCCTTTCCCGTTAAACTACCATTTTCTAAACTTTGTAATGCTCCATGGAATCACGTATTTGGCTGATTACCATTCTGTCAATGAAACTTTGAGCATGTGCCCTTTGTTTGCAATTATCATTTATTCTGCTTTGCAAAATGACATTTTAATATGATTAACATTCTTGAAACATAAAAATGAATTTACTTGTGTTTTCAAAAAACGGAAATTTCAATTTTTATCAAGATGGCAATTTCCTTTTGATTAATGAACACGAGAGGAACATCAACAGCTTCTCTGAGAGCAATCAAACTTCGAAATACAAACTCGTATTTCTCCAAAAGACAGATCTTTTCAGCAAGGCGGATATGGACGTTTCACCCATCATCCCCGGTAGAGTTTTTACCTCTGAGAACCAATATTTGGTTTTTCTCCCCAGTAGAGTCTACCCTTGAAAAGCAAGAACGGGTTTCTATCCCTAGCAGGTTTGCGCCTCCAGAAATCAGAACAAACACAGGAATCCCTGTTCCCAAACAAAAGTACTACCGCCAAAATCTCAAGTGATACCCCCATCTCCCAGAGTAGCCGAGTATCTAGTTGTGTTCATCACCAGTCTGTATATCATGTCTGTTTTGTCAGCATAAGCATCTCATGCATCGTGCATAATTGATTCATATTCATATTCATATTGCATTACAATCACTTTGGTCATACTCATCCCAAGTGATAAATGTCCTTTCTCCATTAGAGTTGTCAGTTTTCCTTTCCAGACTTGGATATGATAAAATTCCAATTTGAGTTCTTTCCTCATCAGGAAATGTATCGTCTAAACAATCACTCTCCAGTTTATTCCTGGATTGAAATGGATCCTCGACCACTTTGATAACTTGAACCTCTGAAAGGCAAGAAGGCATTTGGTTATACACCTTTGGAACTTCACTCTTCGCCATTGAAGATGATATTTTGCTTTCCCGAATTAAGGAAAATCCCGCAGAAGCTTCTCAACAAAAGACTCTTGGAACCATGGACATCACATCCTCCAGGAAATCTCTACCAATTGGAAAACAAAGAAGTCTAATTTTTCCCTCATAGATTTTCGATAAGTCGACAAATGGCAGTTTCTCCCCGAGAAGTTTGTCCTAATTTCAAGGAAGTCATCAGCACCTCAAAATCAAATTACATCACCAAATAAAACTCCTTGTCAAGAGAATAACTCGACAAAAAGAAACTAAGACCAGTTCCATGGCTGAAGACCAGGATCGAGGGGAGGTTTATTTCAAAAGAAATTGAGACCAGTTCCATGGTTGAAGACCAGGATTGAGGGGAGGTTTATTTCAAAAAAAACTGAGACCAGTTCCATGGCTGAAGACCAGGATTGAGGGGAAGTTTATTTCTAAGGAAACTGAGACCAGTTCCATGGCTGAAGACCAGGACCGAGGGGAAGTTTCACCATTTTCTAAGTGAAATTACTTAGTAAAAGAAGATGGATGAGCAAATTAGCTACCATTCACATCCACAATCATTATTTTGGGTATTCTGATATTTAATCCTCTTTTACCATGAATGTCTGAATATCTGTGTCATTCACACCTTCAGGTCCAAGAAGATTAAATAGGGGCATCTGTCATACCCTAAATTTTGACCACAAGACTTCACATCATTGTGCAAGCCATCACCACAATTTGGATTTACCTAATCCTATTTAAGATTGTTGAGTGTTCACTCAAGCCCTCTCAGAGCATTCACACAAAGGATCAATCAAGAATTGACATGATCTTCAACTTGTCAAACCTCTCAAACATTCATTAAGGATCAAGATGTCTCCCACATCAAGAATCTAACACAAGATTGCATCATTTCAAGTTGATCAAGCCTCAAGATCACCAGTGTCACCAAATCGACCAAGGCCTCCAGAGAGAAATTTTCATCTAGGCATGTGCCAATACTTCAATATATGATTCAAGAAGCTCAAAAGAACCTTATGAGTCCATTCATAAGTTCAAAATAGCCTCAGGGGATGCATTTATCAAAAATCAGGAATTAGGGTTTTGACCTAATTCAGTCCCTAAGTTGACTTTTGGAGCAAGGCATGAGCCAAGAGCTCAAGATATGCTTTAAGGACCTCAAATATATCATGTTGATCCTCTCACAAGATTGAATTGATTCAAAGAAACTTGGTTCATAAGCAATATAAGGATTCAAATTCATCTGGACCATAAACTAGGGTTTCTGAGAAAAAGTCAACCATACCTTTGACTTTTGAGCAAAGCATGACTTCAAACCTTGGGACATGATTTAAGACACTCAAAAACACATTTGGAATCCATCCATTATGTTCAATCTAGCCCAAGTACTTGATTTCATAAAGGATCACAAATGTCAAAATTCATCTGATACAAAAAGTAAACTGTGATCAAAACCAAGTTTGAGTTTTGGAATTTTTTGACAAACATGGATTCTTTAAGCCAAGAACAATGTTAAATTGTGATTTGGATCATCATCCATCAGTAAAAATAAGAAAAATGAGGTTACTTGCAAAAGGGGCAACCTTGAGAAACTTAAAATTTCACTAAGTTATGAAAAATAATGGTTTTTACTCAACTTTGTAAGGCCATAACTTGTGATCCAAGCAACCATTTTCTACCATCCAAAGCTCAAATGAAATCACTAATCACATACTACAAAAGTGTCTTATTGATCCATGATAAAAAATTCCTAGATTTTGAGTTATAAAGCCATAAAGTTAGGGTGTCATAAGATTTGAACTTTGACACTTAGAAATTTTTTAGACAGAATCTGTCTCATGTTTGGCCCAACATTGGAGGCATTTTTCATTATGATCCAAGATGAATCAAGACCAAATGCAAACATCAAAGTTGAATTATGATATGCAAGCCTTCCAAAGAGTACAAGATCTCCCATTAATTCAACTTGAGCAAGGAGTTATGGACCTCACAACATGCCTTGCTCAAACTGAATTTCAAGGCAGACTTTGTGCATTTCTTGTGCCACACGATTTCCCTTTTCAATTTTGTTATCTTACAAGCTTTGTCCTCTTCTAAGATCAGAGGGAATCTTGAATAATCACTTGATATCTTCAAACTTGGACCATTGAGTCAAGAATTCTATCCTTTGGCATGTGAAAGTCATGATGACAAGCTATGGAACATAGGTTTTTCTTTCATGCATTGATGTGATACTTTGAATTGGTATGGATCAAGTCACACAAGTTCAAATTCAGTCCAAAACCATGAGTGTTCCAACCTGCAAAAATTGAATTGAGTCAATGCATAGCTACATTAGAGGAGACTTGAGGTACCTTAGCATTGAAGTCATGCTACATGACAAAGTCCATTGGATAATAGCATGCTCCCTCATCCATTCACTATTCCTCCAAAAACAAACTTGTTCGCCTTCAAATAGAGGCCATTTCTGATGTTTCAAACCACTCCAAAACAATACCAAAGCCTTGTTTTCTCACTTTTCTTCTCTTACTTCAAATTTTAAGGTTTCAAGGATCAAAATTGAAATTCTCAAAACCAAAGCCTAAACCACTTAAACAACCATCCAAACACATCACAAATCATCCATTGGAGGTGTTCAAACCTGCATCTTCATCTCACAACACCAAAATCAGAAAGTCAACCATCAAAACCTCACATTTTGACTTTTCTGCATTTTTCAAGCCATGTCTTGATTCAATTACTTTCAAACCCAAACAACACTTCAAACACTCTCCAAATATCATCCCTAAGCTGTTCCAACAAGTGTCCCTTAACTGTAACACCAATTGAGGAAGTTGCCATTTTGGTCAGTTTTGCCAATTTTGCAATAAAGAGGTAGATTCTGTTCCAGAGGTTTCCTTTTGATTTTGATCATCCTAAAAGCTTCTAAGGGTTCTATTAAGAGTGTCCAAGGTATTGGATTGCTTCTGTCACAAGCATCTTGAAGGTTAGCAAGTGGAGCTTCAAGAGGTAAGTGCATAAGAACTTGAACTTTGTGAAATATGCATTGCTTTGATGTACATTGATCATGAACATGTCATACATATCATATTTGTTGTGTTTGAACTGTTTTACCATGCTATTATTGCTTGTATAGAGTTGTAGCATAGAACTTGCAAAACTTGACCTATTTTGAAACCACTATCGGGTTTTAAAATGTATGCATTTTTAGAAAATTCAAAGACCACCATTGGATTCCTCATGAAATTCTAGGTACGTTCCATCTTTGTTTCATCCATTTTCATGGAGAAATGAAGAAGTTATGGCCTTCTTGCAAGGGAACCAAAACCTAGCCTCCCTTGGGCAAGAACCAGATCATGGCGCCTTGGCCAGGCCTAGAAACAAGTTACCCATATGTATTTATGGGGTGAATTCGATACACGGATGCATCACCACCCCAGTGGTAGCAGCGTGTGTTTTCAAGTGTGTTTGTGTTGTAGGGCGTGGGTTCAACACCCACCCATGCCATTTTGTCCAATTTTTCACATTTTTTATATATTTTTTATATATTTTCCATATTATTTTTAATAATTATTTTTGTTAATCAATTTTAATTATTTAAAAATCATTTTTTGCACAAAAATCACTCACACATTAAAATATTTTATTCACCCAAAAAAATCACCAAAATATTTTTATTTGATATATTTTTAATATATTTAAAAATATTATTTTAAATTGTTTTAAATACTTTTAAAATGATTTCTTTTTCTTGATTTTTAAAACCAAAATGATTTTAAATATTCATGTGAATAAAATGACTTTTTCATAAACCTTAATCATTGTTTATAACATGATTAGTGATTTTTTTTTATAAATTATACATATTTTTATTGATTTTTATTTGAAAAATATCGTAAAAAATATGAAATTAGGGGTTTGTTTGTATTCAATCTTTCAAACTTCATTTCAACAATCTTTGGGCCTCTATTAGAGTATAAGACTCAAACCCCCTATGTATATAAATAAATTTTGGGCCTCTACTATAGTATAAATCCCACAACGTCTTTCGGTATCGCGGTGCGATCACTGTTTTCAAATAAAACATTTGTGCCTCTCCTTGAGTATAAGCCCCAATATTTTGTACATAAACTTTGTTTTAAACAATAAAAAAACCTCCATGGGCCTCTCCTTGAGTTGTAATCCCCATACCTATGTTTTCAAAATCATCTGTCTGTTTTGAACTGCTTGAAAACAACTGGGCCTCTCCCCGAGTATAAAACCCAATACTATTCTTTCATTCTTTCATTCAAAGTACATTATTTTGGGCCTCTTAGATAGGGTGTAAGTCCCATCCTTTTCCCTTTTTAATAATAAAAAGAATAAGATTCAAATCAATTATGTTGGTACTAAGAGGAGCATTATTCCTGGTGAAACTGCTCTTAGACCACTTGGGCCTCTCTTTGAGTTATAAGCCCCAAAAATTATTTTTAACTCATTCAAATAACAACAACTTTCTTTTAATTCAAATTCAGACTCAAAGTTTTCTCAAAACTTTCTTCAATTTCTCAAAACCCTAATCATACAGTCATCATCAATACAATCAATCTTAAAACATCTATCCAATCACAATACACTTGGGCCTCTAATAGAGTGTAAGAACTAACACCCTTCTGTAAATAGAAAGTCTTTTAGCCTCATTTCATCATGGGCTTTGTACATGATACAAATAATCACTTGGGCTTCTATCCATAGAATAAGACCCAACACTTTTCTTAAATCAATTCCTACTAGTTTATATACTTGTTCATATGTCTGTATATACACTTGTTTATATCTTGTTAAGTCCATCTTAGCATCCTCAGTACAACTTAGTTCAAACAACTAGTTCCCATTGTACAAAGGAATACAGATAGCCTTCTTTTGGGCTTTATCCAATCATCATTGCCTCCTCTTGGGCATCATTCAAAGAATCTCACCATAAGATAGCCTCCTCTTGGGCTTTGTTCAATCTAATCAACCTTGAAATAGTCCAATAAAGAGTGGATTAATTCCCGGTGAAACCTCTTCTTTAACCCCTTTAACAAAGAAAGGATTATTTCCCGTTGAAACCTTTCTTGAACTCTTCCTAGACTTGGAAAGTCTCAATCCTCAGCCTCCTCTTGGGCTTCATACAAGGACCCACAAGCTTCCTAGAAGCATCCCCAGCCTCCTCTTGGGCTTCATACAAGGACCCTCAGGCTTCCTAAAACCATAGGATATATCCTAGTTACCCCTATCCCTACATCAATCCCTAGGAGAGTCAGAGCCTCTAAGGTATTCAAGCTTATCCCTTCAAGTCTCTTCTGACCCTCAACAAGGTTTGGTTATAACTTTATAATCCCCAGCCAGAACCATGTTACCATTAACAAATCCCCAAAAGTATCAGAACCTCATGGCATCTGATAAATCAACTCTTCTCTAATTTCCAGCAAGGGTTAGTTTCCCTTTTGATTCCTCAAAATAAGTTTAGACCTTCTCCTGGATTCCAATAATCCTTAGTAAGAGCCAGCCTCCTCTTAGGCTTCATATAATGATTTACCCAGTCAGCCTCAATCTTGGGCTTTGTACAAGACAAATATCATACTCCCCAGTTGAGCCAAACTTCTTTAAAACTATACTCAAACTCTTCAACTTCATCATCTTGGGCTTTAAACAAGATACTCAAATAAAGCATCTCCAGTGGAGTTAATTCTCAAATCTTCTTTTAGCTTCAAATTTGGGCTTTGATCAAGGCACAAAATCCATTATCCATGCAGATGAGTCCATGAGTCCTCTCTGTAGGAGGATATTTCTTCTATATATCACATATCAAAACAAACAATCAAAACCCTTTTTCCAGATAAATTGCTATAAGTGGCACACTTGTTGATTCAAAAATCCAAGTTAGAGTCCCTCATTTATCATGGCTAAAATTTCTCTTTCATCTAAGTGATGTAACTGGCAAGCCTCTGGATTCTACACATCCATGTCAATGTCCCTCTCTTAGCATGTAAAGACTCACAGAGGAAGATGAGACATTGATGGATTCCACACATATCAGTTAAAGCAACTTCCCTTATAATCAATTCCTCAATATTTGTGATGAATAGGTGAGATTTCTCCTTTTAGAGATGACAAATTCTCTCTAAATCAAACTTTAGCTTCAATCTTGAGCTTTGAACAAGACACAAAAATTCCTTTAGCTTCAATCTTGGGCTTTGAACAAGACACAAAACTCCTTTAGCTTCAATCTTGGGCTTTGAACAAGACAAAAATACTTTTTTATCTTCAATCTTGGGCTTTGAACAAGACACCAATATTTTTCCTCCCATATAATAAGAGGAACTACGATCGCTATGATTTCCCCGGATCTCCTTACGGGAATATGTAGGCATAAGATTGCGAAATCTTAGCGAGCGCACTATACAAAAATCTTAGGTCCAGTACCTTCCCAAAAACAATAGAAATCCCAAAAACAACAAACAAAAAAACATTTCCTCAGCTTTCCCAAAGGAGAAACTTTCCCTATTCAATAGTAAATGGATTTAAGCAACCAAGCAATTCAACAGTAAAACATATGCAAATCAAGGTTCCTATAGATTACTATAGATACTCTGGTCTTAATAACTTCTCTTTATATAACCAACCCCCGTTCCCCAATCTCTTTGCATTTGTTAAGGAAAACATTTGCACGTAGGGTTAGTTTGAGATATCTTCCCTTTTCTTTTAAGCTTCATAGGATAAATATAGAAATCAGAAAGTAGCACCAAAAGCGGTTGTGGTCGCATCACAAAAACCAACGCTACACAATAAAAGTACAACTTCAAAAAGATCTAAAACAAAGATGACAAAGCTAGCACATGGGTCCTAAGGAAATCTTGTTGATGAAGATCCAGCCCCGAGTTGTTGCTTCTTCTTCTGTCTTTTTAGTCGTGTATTTTCCATTGTAAGCTGATCGACGATCTTCTTCCAAGCGCCAGAGGTAGGAGGAATATGACCAGAGAAAAATAAATTATCTTGTTCTTCTTGTCTCTCTACAACATGCTGCTCCAAGATTTCTATCAAGTCGTCTTTTTGTTTCAGTTACCTCTTCAACTCTCTTCTCTCAGCCTTTGAAGTATGGAATTTATCTTCCTAAGTGTCTCTTTCCAGCTTCATCTGGTTAAGATTTCTTGATATTCTTCTCTATTCTTAATAGGGATGGTAGAGGATAAATCAATGAAATGCTGTGAAGGTTTCTCAAGAGGATAAGGCATCTTGAGTTCACAAGCTCTGGCATTGACCCACTGAGTGTATGGCTTGAAAGCGACACAAAGTTTATTTTCTAGCTGATCTTTGCTCTTTTTATGAATGGTATGCCAAGCCTTTATAACTGCCTTTTTCAAATTTGGATTTCTACCCTCATTAAGGTAGAAGAAACCTGACACCAAAATACTGCTAGGTCTGTCTTTCATGGAGTACCAAAACTGACGTCTTGCAAGAGCGGGGTTGTAGTTAACCCCTCCATGTATACCAAGAAGGGGTATATTGGGGAATTCTCCACAACTGTCGATGATAACTCCTTTGTCATAAGATGGGTCATACCAATTCATATTAGTATGAGTGAGAGACATAAGCCTCTAAGACCATCTGGTTTGTCAGGATTTTCATTAAAGAGTCTGGTTCTTGGTAAGTGTGACTTGAACCATCTGTACAACAAAAGTGTACAACACATAATTGTTCCACTACCCTTCATAGTCCTGTGATGAATTGAATGGTAAGTGTCCCCAAGTAGAGTAGGTACTGGGTCACCACTCAAAAATATCTGGATGGCATTAAGATCAACATAGTGGTTGATGTTTGGGAATAGTGCAAGACCATAGATGAGTAGTGCAAAGATAGCTTCAAAGGCACTCATACTATTGGCTTTAGCCAACTCCATAGCTTTCTCTATCAGGAATTTGGAAGTTAACCCTTTGATTCCTCCTTTGGAAGTGAAGTTGTCTTTCACATCTAAAGTCTCCAAATGAAGAGCCTTTGCAATAACTGAGTACTTAGGAATTTCCTCTAAGCCATTGAAAGGAATCTTATTTAACACTGGCAAACCAATCCAATATGAATACTCCTCCAAAGTGGGTGTAAGTTGATAATCTGGAAATGTGAAATAGTGGTAGAGGGGATCATAGAACTGCACAAGGGTGTCAAGAATTCCTTCTTCAGCATTGGTCTTTAGAATACCTAAGATCCCTCCGTAAGTTCTTCAGAAATCCTCTGTACCAGAGATCCTACGACCTAACTTTCTCAATTCTGTTGTATCAGGATCCTTGAAGTTGTACTTCTTGGTATTTCTTTTCCCAAAATCCATGTTAAAACCCTATGATATTTGCCATAAAGGTTTTATGTTCCTTGAAAAAAAAATTGGTTTAAAATGATGTATGAATGTATGGATGCACACACATGCAAAGTAACAAACATGGGTTCAATGATCTGACGTCACGAGCATGGAGTCATGGGTCTAACCAAACCAAGAGAATATGTACTGTGGGTTTTATTGTACCTGTAGAACATGTTCTAATATGGTTCCCAGAGTCATAGGTCCATCTTTTGGATATTATCGATACACCGACTACTCGGGAATCAATAATATTCTCAAGAGAAATTCGTTTGAGTGTAGTATTGCGTATCAACTATCTCAGTTCTACACCTGGATAATCACCACACTACATCCTGAAAAGGCCAAGTGGGGTAAAGGGATACTAAAGGTCCTTAGTTTCTCAGGCTCCCAGGTCGAAAAAAGTAATGACATTACGACTACTCGCAATGGCATCAATAATTCCAAAGGGCCTCCACTGAGTGTGATTATATCATATGTCACTTATGCATAGGATTATTCTAGACATGTAACTTTTTATTATATCAACATCCTATCTTATTCATGTACACTCAAATTCGGGTTAGGATTTGTCTCACTCATAGAGATCAACCAGAAAACCCAAACAAACATGATGAATACAACAGCAAGCAAATGATATCAACAATAAAAATCACAAATATATACAAGATATGCTTAAACCTTTTAGGGGGATGAAATACCTAGAATTCCCCAGTGGAGTCGCCATTTTTCTGTAGGCAAGCGATTTTTTGAGGTCGCCCTTTTACATGTGAACTTTTAATTTATCCCAAAAGAGGGAAGGGGAAAAAATCTAAATAAAGTCGTGAGTGGTGCAAAGTATAAAACAATTCAATAAGAGATCGGGAATCGGGTTTGGTTATACTAAGGGAAGGTACTAGCACCCTAAGTATCTATAGTATCCTATAGGAACCTCTTGTGTATATTTCTGTTACTGTTGATTAAGTCATCTGTTGTGTATTGTTGACTGTTTTGAGTGAATGATAAGAATGGGAAATGTTTTTTTTGTTATTTTTGTAGTGTAAGTTGAAATAAACTAAGGAAAAAGTGTATGAACCTAAAGGTTTTACTTATTATTGTGCTAGCTAAGATCTCACAATCTTATGCCTACGTATTTTTAAAAGGAAGTTGAGAAATTAGAGTGTTTGTAGTTCCACCTACTAATGGGTGGAATTGGGTTTGTTGGGTTTGAGAGAAGAGACAAATTGTCATCTTAAAGGAGATATCTCACCTATTCACCACAAACATTTTGAGAAAGAATATAATAAAGGGGAAGAAGCTTTAAACTTGGATGTAGAAAATCCAGTGTAATGCCACATCTTCCTTTAAATGTGTCTTTGCATATTAATAGAAGGACCTTGTCTTGGATATAGAATCAACAAGTGTGCCACTTATATCACTTAAATGAAAGAAGTGTTTTTGTACCATAATAAGAGAAGGACCTTGACTTGGATATAAAATCAACAAGTGTGCCTCATATATCACTTAAATGGAAAAAGTTTGAAATGTTTGATTTATGTTGTGGGGAATAGAAGAGACATCCCTTCTATAGAGATGATTTATGTCTCATCTCTGGGGGGAAAAGTTTGAGTATGAAGCCAAAGGAGCTAGGGTTTTGACTTGAATGAAGTTGAAAACTTCAAGGGGAATCCTAAGGTTTTATTGAGGTTGATAACCTCAAAGGGGATCCGTAGGGTTTGAACTAAGTTGTAGTTTGAATCCTAAAGTTTGAACTAAGTCTAAACTAAGGATGAGTATTGAAATGTAAAATTTGTATGAATGTAAGTGTTATTAATGTAAATGTCAAGAGAAACTTAACAAGACAAAATTGATTAAGCTTTTAAACAAAATGTAATCATCAAAGATGAAATAAACATGGTTGAGATCAAACATGGTATATCAACATGTGAATGAGTATCAGACAAGTAGATATGTTCATCATGGTGAGAGTTTATGAAGGAAATACTTGAACATGTGAACAAAGGTTTAATCAATAAGAACAATCACAAAGAAATTGAAGTAAGCCATATATTCAAGATGAATAGAGGATCAGATGAATAGGGCAAAGGGTAAACAAAACCCTAATGGAAGTTCATGAATATGAAAAAAGGAATAAGACATTCAAACATGGTTGAATCAAGGGTTTTGGGGAATCCAAACTCAAGTGAAAGCCCTAGTCATGTATCAAGATGTTTTCAAAAGATTAGTTGACAAAACCCTAAGGTTTCAACTAAAATAAAAAAAATAATCAAATTATTTTTCAAAAGAAATAACATTTAATTATGGTATATGAATGGTGTATAAGTCAAGAGAATATGTTATGTACATTAAACAAGACTTAGACAAAGTATATTATGACCATGAAGACACATATGTACAATTAGGTCAAGAGAAAAATCAAAAGAAATCATGAAAAATACTTAAAAAGTACTAATTCTCAACCTAATAAAAATGTCAAAAATAAACATTATTTTTGGGATTTTTTGATGGATTCTCAAAATAGGGAAGATAAATGAGAAGTGTGCAAAATATTAGCTCAAAATAAATAATTTTGCTTGGTGAAACAATTTGATGAAGTTGTGAAGAAAAGTAAGAAAAATAGTGCTAAAAAATAAGAGAATGCTCCCACCAAGGGTTGAACTCACGCCCTTGGAATGATGGGCATAAAACATTACCAACTGATTTATTGCTTGTGTGGTGACAAGTAACGCGTGGTGTAAATAATATATGTACTTTAAAGTTTGAAAATGTTAAAAAATAACATCAAAAGGTCTGGGTGAGGGGGATTTGAACCCCAGACCTTGCACACACACAAACCTTGAAAACACACGCTCTAACCACTGGGGTGGTGATACATCCGTTGATTTATTTTAACCAAAATAATAATATAGTAAAAATACATTTTATATTAAAAAATGGCGCCATGGCCATGTTCATCTTCAGCTTCGTGTTCATCATCATCTTCATCATCTTCAAATGTTAACTCTCTCAATACGCAATGAAATAACATGATATAAACACCAAAGTTGTTGGAAATTTAACAAGGAATTGAATGGTATCATTGAATTTAATTTATATTAATTGTATCTCACACAATTAAACTGAAATCAGTATGAACCCTAATTTGAATATTCAAAATGAAATCCTATATGTTCACGATATAATGCAATTAATAGAGGGAAAACAATCACCACATCATGACAAACACATATGTAACTCAAATGATCAAGAATGATGCATGAATCATAAAGTTCAATTTAGAGCAACTTACCTTGCAAAATTGAAAATCGAATTCTTGCTTGGAGGTGTTACATAAGTAATTTATTGATGCCAACATCTTCCTTGACCTTCAAGGAATGTGTTGTAATGCTTAGAATGAATTGAAACCTTCTGGAACCTCCTGGCCAAATCAATCTGCAGCTTTGATGCAAGTGAGATATGAAGAATGTGTTTCTGGTGTTACAGTTGCTAGATGAGTGTTTGGATCACTTCTATATGATGTATATGAAGTGTTTGGATCACTAGTTTGAGTGGAAATTGCTTAGACTTGAAGTTTCAAGTTTTCACTTCTTTGGACTTTGAATTTTGGAGAAGATAAGGATTTCTTAGAAAACAAGCTTCTTGCAATGTTTTGGTGTGTTTTGAATCATCAAATTGAGCCCTATTTACAGGAGAATGTCTTAGATATTTGTGAAAAATTATGGATTAGGATACATGTTATTATCCAATAGGTGATGTCATGTATCTATTACTTGAGTGCCAAGGTACATAGCCTCCATTATCACATGGCTACCAATTCTGATCTTTTGAACTTTATTATCTCATATTGCATCTCATCCCTTGGTTTTTTTTATCACCCTTGGACAGATTGAAGTTGTTTTTGGCAAATTCACTATAGCACTTTAATGCTAGAGGACAAAACTCAACTTCATGGTTTTGAAATGATTTTCTTCACATGCCAAGGGATAGAATCTTGAAAATTTGTTATGATTTTGCAAAGCACGTGTTGTCTCATGATTTTGGTGTTGATCTTATGAAGAAATACAACCAAAACTTACTCCAAAATCGTGTGGCACAAGTATGTGTAGCAAATTTGTCTTGAGAATTCAGTTGCAACAAGGCCTATTGTAAAAAACATATCTCCTTGCTCAACTAAGATAAATGGATGTTGTTGGACATTTTGGAAATCTGAGATAACATACTTTAACTTTGATGTTCAAGGTTTATCTTGAATCAATGTGGATTATAGTGAAAAATGGCCTTAAAGTTGGCTCCAACATAAGACAGATTCTGTTTGAAAAATTTCTAAGTGTTCAAGTTCAAAAAGTATTGAACCTCAAACTTCATGGTTTCATATCTCTCAATCTATGCATTTTTTGGGAAATCATCCTCAAGTTCAAAGTTGTAGTATGTAACAAGCTCTTCAATTTGGTCTTTGGAGCAAAGAAAATGGTTACTTGGATTGGAAGTTATGGCCTTGGCAAGATGAGCAAAAATCATTGATTTTCATGACTTAGAAAATTTTCAATTTCTCCATTGTTGCCCTTTTTACAAGTAACCTCATATTTCTTGATTTGTTTTGATTAATTAGGATCCAAATCACATATTATCAACATTCTTGACTTGAGGAACCCATGTTTGTCTAAAAATATCAAAAGTCAAACTTGATTTTGATCAGTGGTTATTTTTTATCAGATGAACTTGAACTTTGTAATCTTTAAAGAAATCAAACCCTTGAGATAATTGAACACTATGGATGGACTCCAAAGGTGTTACTGATTGTGTTAAATCATGCCTCAAGGCTTGAGATCATGTCTTGGTAAAAAGTCAAAGGTGCTGTTGACTTTTCATCAGAAATCCTAGTTTGTGGACCAGATGAATTTGAATTCTTGCATTGCTTATGAATCAAGCTCCTTGGATCAACCCAACCATATGATTGGACTAATATGATGCATTTTAGGTCCTTGAAAAATATATTGAGGTGTTGGATCATGTCTTGCTTCAAAATTCAAACCAGGGGCTGAATTACGTCAAAACCCTAGTTTGGATGCATATGATGACTTGGGGCTTGATGATCTTGATTCAATGAAACTTTGCACTTGATCATTGATGAATGAAAACTATTGATCTTTATGGATGAATAAATGGGCTTGAGATGTTGAATATGATGCCCATTCCTTGATAATTCATCTGCTTGAGCTTTAGGGGGACCACCTAACCTGTAAAATAACCAAGCACACACATCTTGTATTTGTACTGGGTTAGTGATACATAAAGACACACACACATATGTAATGATGGATGTTATGCAAATGATGTAAATGAGGTGGCATCTTAGGGGTAAAAAATTAGGGTATGACACAAGCATCAACAAGCAAATGTCAACATGTAAACAAGTGAGCATCATGAACATGCTTCAAGAATGCAAACAATCACATAATCCATAAACATGCATCAAAGATTCGCATACGTACTGCAAATGGAGGCTAAACAACTCAAGAAAATTCCACAAATATCAAATATATCAAGCCATGGAAGTTACATGTGGAAAGGAATCAAGATAAGCTCAAAAACAAGCAAAAATCACACTCTGCAACAGGCGTAATTGATTAACATATATGTGTTAATCGATTACACTTGTAGAAACAGCAGAAAATCACTTTTTAAAAGCACTTTTCCAGCATCAATTCAATGATCAAATGCAACATGTAATAGCATGCAAATGTACACGAAAATCACATCAATTAACAACAAATAAACATACATTAAATCAATCAAACAATCAACAACATCAATCAATCAATTGAATCAATGGGTCAATTCACACAAAAACCACAAGGATCTACATTGTGAAAGTTGCAAAATAAGCTAAAATGAGTTTGGATCTAAGAATCACCAACCTACAAAGAGGAGATTTGCTTTGGTAATTGTTGCAAACATAATTTGATAGATCAAGCAAATAAAACCAGAGATCCAATGAATTCCTAGCAAGAAACTTGAAGAACAATGCAATGAGATGAACTTTCTCCAAAATCACTTCAAGAAATCACTTCCAAAATTCAGATATGGATCCAAATCAACTTCTATTGCAGAATTTGATGTTGATGAAAGGAATTGATGAAGGTTTAGCTCAAGGATTAACAAATTCCAATGAAAAATATGTTAACTCTAATGGAAGAGCTTTGGTAAGTGTAGCGTGCGATTTTTGTCGGTGACGCGACCACCTTACCGCAATGGTTGGATTTGGGTGCTACTTTCTGATTTCTTATTTATCCTATGAAGCTGGAAAGGAAAGGGAAGATATCTAAAACTAACCTTGCACGCAAATGTTTTCTTTAACAAATGCTAAGAGATCGGGGAACGGGGTCTGGTTATACAAAGGGAAGCTATTAACACCCAGTGTATCTATGGTAATCCATAGGAACCTTTTATTGCGTGTTTTTCTGTTAACTTAAGATGTTTTCTTGTGTTTATCTGCTGTGGATTGGGAAAGTTTCTCCTTTGAGAGAATTGAGAAAATGTTTTTTTTGTTTTCGGGTTTTCTGTTGTTTTTGGGAAGGTACTAGACCTAAGATTTTTGATTTGTGTGCTCGCTAAGATTTCACAATCTTATGCCTACGTATTCCCGTAAAGAGATTTGGGAAATCAGAGCAATCATAGTTCCTCCGATTTCTATGGGAGGAAAGATATTTGGTGTCTTGTTCAAAGCCCAAGATTGAAGCTAATAGTGTATTTGTGTCTTGATTAAAGCCCAAGATTGAAGCTAAATTTTGACTGAGAGAGAGAATTTGTCATCTCTAAAGAGAGATATCTCATCTATTCATCACAAATGTTGAGTGACTGATTATAAGGGAAATTACTTTAAATGGGATATGTAGAATCCAGCAATGCCATAATTTCCTTTATAAGGGTGATGTCCTGAAGGAAGAAAGCTTTAACTCAGTATAGAGCAATGCCACTTTTCCCTTTATGAATCTTTCATGCTAAGAGAAGGACAATGGCTTAGATGTATGGAATCCAGAGGCTTGCCACTTATAGCTGTTAGATGAAAGATGAATTTTTAACCAGAATAAGAGAAGGACTTCAACTTGGATTTTGAATCAACAAGTGTGCCACTTACATCAATTATCTTGGAAGGGGTTTTGATTGTCTGTTTTGATATGTGATGTATAAAGAATATATATTCCTGCAGAGGGGACTCATGGTCTAATTTGAAGGGATGTGGATTTTTGTGTGCCTTGATCAAAGCCCAAGGTTGAAGCTAAAAGAAACTGACTCCACTGGTGACAGTTTTATCTGTCTTGTACAAAGCCCAAGATTGAGGTTAACTGACTCCACTGGGGGAAATTCTTATATGAAGCCTAAGAGGAGGCTAACTTTTGTTGAGGATTATTGAAATCCAGGAGCAGGTCCAAATTGTGTTGGGGAATCCAAAATGATTTTCTCTTGCTGGAAATCAGGGAAAAGTTGAAGTATCAGATGCCATGAGGCTCTGATTCTGTTAGGGTTTTGTTGGGGGTAAATTGACCCTGGCTGCGATTTTTAAGATGAAAGTTAAGCCTTATTGGGGGTCAGGGGGTTTTAAAGATGAGTTTGAAAACCGTAGAGGTTTTAACTCTGTTAGAGACTGGTGTATTGGTAGAATAATCAGGGTTTTTCCTATGCTTTTAGGAAACTTGAGGGTCTTTGTGTGAGATCCAAGAGGAGATGAGACTTTCCAAGTCTACTTGAATGAAGCCCAAGAGGAGGCTGAGACTGTCCAAGTCTGCTTGTATGAAGCCCAAGAGGAGGCTGAGACTGTCCAAGTCTCTCAAAAAGTGGTAGGCTCTGGTGTAGAGAGAGGTCTTTGTATGATGCCCAAGAGGAGGATTTTGGTTTAAGGGATGAAGATCAACCCTTAGAATGGTACGATGTTCTGGAATTTTGACTCTCCTGAGAATTAAACTAGTAGAGATGACTAATTTCTATCCTATACCTTTTGGAGGCATTTGGGTCCTTGTACTAAGCCCAAGAGGAGGATGGGGAACTTCTAAGAAGCCTGTGGGTCCTTGTACTAAGCCCAAGAGGAGGTTGGGGATACTTCTAGAAAGCATGTGGGTCCTTGTACTAAGCCCAAGAGGAGGTTGGGGATGCTTTTAGGAAGCCTGTGGGTCCAAGCCTAAGAAAAGTTCAAGAAAGGTTTCACCGGGAATTAATCCTTTCTTTGTTGAACAGTTCTAAGGTTTGAAGAAATTCAAAAGAGGTTTCACCGAGAATTAATCCTCTTTGGGGAAATGAATTTCTTATGTACATATATATTTCTAAGTTTGATAGTCTTGAGAAAAGTTTCACCGGGAATAATGCCTTTCTCTGTTCCATATTAAATAAGCCCAAGAGGAGGCAGACTGTATAGGGAATTTCCTATGAGGGAACTAATTTTGACTAAGTTTAGAAAGTAACCTCTGGTTTGACCTAAATGTAGACCTAAGGTATCCCAAGGTATTCTACTAGAAAGTCGTACTTGCCGCTTGGCTGCCCCAAGGTATCCCAGGTTTCTGTGGGCATAGATGAGTCATCTTCCGTAATGACATGACCTCAGGAAAAGCATAGTTAATGAATTCTTGTCCTGCAATCTTTTCAAATTCATCACCATGGTGTCGTACATTTTCAGAATGTTCTGAGTAAGGATTCCATGACTCAATGGGTATTCTTTTCAAAATTAATCAGTTGATAGGCATTGTCCGGTTGACTTTTTTGCCCCGTGTCTTTCGGGTATGGCTTCCAGATAGACAAGTCATCCAGTGGATCATAATAATCATAGTCAAAGTTGTCTTTCATCAGATTGTCTTCCTCTAATGAGTTGGGTGGAGCACGACATCCTTCGGGATCCCAATCTCCATAGATCATCCTGACATCTGATCTCGGTATATATCTTGGGCTCTGCTTTGGAGAGCAGAATGGTAGGTACGTTTCTCCCTGAGATATATAACCTTCATCGTTGAGATAAGACTTCCACTCTTCATCTGTATTAGAAGAGTCGTTCCCATCAATGGTGTGGACTTCTTGAGATACTGGGTGGAGGAAACCTCCGCTGTGGAAGAAATCCTGAATGGGATGAAAACTTTTATCCTTCTTCGTAGTATGGGTACAGGTCAGAGAGAAACTAAGACCTTTTCTTGTCTTGTTATTAGTAGGAATTACAATCTGTCCCCATCCTTTTATGTCAACACTCCCTATTACTTTGAGAGCGTCCTTGTATGAGGAAATCAACGTTCCCTTTCCTGGGTGATTCTCATTCCTCACCGAGAGTGCTTGGAATTGAGTTCCAATGACTTCCTCTGGTTCCACACAGGAGAATAATGATAAGTTACTCAAGATTAAAGCTTGCTCTCCACACTCCGTGACTAATTTGTTATTCTTGACAAACTTCAGCTTCTGGTGAAGTGTCGAAGTGACTGCCCCAACTTCGTGTATCCAAGGTCTTCCTAATAAACAGCTGTATGTTGCTTGGATGTCCATAACCTGGAAAGTGACTTGGAAAGTGTGAGGACCAATGGTTATGGGAAGATCGACTTCGCCGATAATTATTTTTCTAGATCCGTTAAAGGCTTTGACGATGATCTCACTGCCTCTCATCGGAGTCCCTTGAAAAGAAAGTCGAACCAGAGTTGACCTTGGCATGACATTTAAGGATGAACCTGTGTTCCACAAAGGCTTGTTCTAAGACTCTCTGTAGAGCTTCTCTGTGAGCTTCTGACCTAAGCAGAAGAGACAGCACAGAAATTTGAGATGGAGTTTGCAACAATTGATCCACAATGTTGTACTCGCTTTTCTGGATGAGCTTCAGCATTTCATCGTTGTTCTTTATAGGTTCCGTGTTAATGGATTGACTGATTTGTTGGTTAGGAACTTTGACTTGAGGTTCCTTTTATTTGGTAGGTTCTCCAACTCCTCTGTTGAAGATCCGACCGCTCTGGGTAACTCGACTGATGTCGGCAATGTTTACAATAGATGGTAATGGAGTTTCCTTTATATTTTCTATGGTCATTGCACTGTACTTGTACGGGATAGCTTTTTCTGATTTGTACGGTATCGTACATGGCAAGTAGACGACCACAGGGGTTTTTGGGGCCTTTTGACCATCATAGGCCACTTCAATCAGCTCTAAGTTTGGAATTCTTCTATTGCCAAGAGAGACTTTTGACTCATCGAGCAGAGGAGTTACAGCACAGACATCCTCGATTATTCCACGATTGGAGATTATGACAGTGTTTTTGCTTTGAAAAGGGATGTAATCTTGTATCATGTTGATTGATTCAGAATTCGAACATGATTGACTCTCTTTTCGGTCTAACTGATGTTGGAGGGCTGCTTGCACTAGATAGCATCCTTGGTTATTTTCCGAGCATACTCCACAACATTCATAATTGTGAGGTGGTACCTAACCATATCCGCTTTGTATGCAGTGCATCCTCACTAGATATGTTTCTGTTGAGCGTACATCACAACTTTAGTGTCTACCTGGATTCCCGCCAGTCATGCTAACTTACTGTGTGTCTTCATCCAGGTAGATCGGAAGCCACCAGTGGTTCAACAAATGTTGAAGAGCCCTTTGCACAAGCGCACGCCCTTGATCATTTGCGGAGCAATCTTTATAGTCTTGATAACCATGTGAGGCTAGAAAACCAAGTCTGACCTGCTTAGCATGTAATTCCACTAGACTGGTATTCATTAAGCGTATGTCAAAGATTTGAACCATATTGACTTGATGATCACTTCTTTCATGGTAGTCCTGGATCCATCCGAGATCCATTTAACATTGGAGGGCCTCTTGTACAAAAGAGCATCCCTGATTGTCTTTTGAGCAGATTGGACAAGCGTTGTAGTCGTGCCGCAGTAAATTATAATACTGACTTTGCCTTGAATGTATTGCCACTAAATTGACATTCATTGCACGGATGTCGTGGTTCTGAACAATGTTGGGATGTGCATGGCCCATGTTTATTTCACGAATCCTGTGATCCTAAATCCAGGCCAGATCCATTTGTCCTTGAAGGGCTGTCTGTACTATGGCACATCCTTGATTGTCCTTGGAACATATATCACACTGATGATAGTTATGAGATGGTACATGGTCGTACCCGCTCTGTCTACAATGCATTTTTACCAAGTTGGTTCCTAGTAAGCGTACATTGTGAATTTGATAACTGTTGACAGGCTATCCTTCTATTAAATTCACTGTAGTCTTCTCATGTTGCGGTAATGGGTTCGTCTGGACTTTTGAATTAGTATCTTTAAAAGATAAAACTCCGTTCCTGACGAGCTTCTGTACATCAGACTTGAAGTTGAGACAATTCTCAATGTTGTGTCCCAATCCTCCTTGATGGTAAGGGCAAGTTTGATCTGCTTTGAACCAAAACAGTGGATTTTATGGTACTGTGTGAGGAGTCATGGTTTAAACGTGCCCTTTGGTCAGTAGAAGTGGAAATAAATTTGCATACAACATTGGTATAGGGTCAAACCCTGATGGTCATGTTGTACGATTTTATTATTGTACTGCGGGCGAGCCTGCTGAAGAGACTGTTGCGGTCTTTGCTGATACTGTTGTTGATTTGATTGGCTCTGAGCAGCTTGAGGTTGATATATCGGAGTTGGCACTGGGTTGATAACGGGAGTTACTGCTGCTACCAGTTGATACCTTTGCCTTTGCTTTCCCAGAGAGATATTACTGATATCTTGCTCTTTCTTTTTTTGGAAAGCACTACCATATCTTTTGGTACTGCTGGATGGCTCTGCATCTTTGACCAATTGTCCTTCTCAAACTGCTTCTTTAAGGCGCACTCCCATGTTCACCATTTCAGTGAAGTCACTGGGCGCACTGACCACCATTCAATCGTAATAAAATGAGCTCAATGTTTTCAAGAAAATCTTTGTCATTTCCTTTTCTTCGAGAGGGGGACAGATCTGGGCGATAATTTCACGCCATCTCTGAGCATATTCCTTGAAGGTTTCTTTATTCTTTTGTGACATTGCTCTGAGCTGGTCCCTATCTGGTGCCATGTCCAAGTTGTATTTATACTGATGAACGAAGGCTTCCCCGAGATCTATGAAAGTACTGATCTTGGTGTGCTTTAGACCCATGTACCATTTGAGAGCGACACCTGTTAAACTGTCTTGGAAGTAATGAATTAGTAGATGTTGATTGTTTGTCTGGGTATACATTTTCCGAGCGTACATCACCAAATGACTTTGAGGGCAAGAGTTGCCTTTGTATTTTTCAAAGTCGGGCACCTTGAATTTGTGTGGTATCTTTACATTAGGGACCAAACAGTGGTCGGTGGCGTCCTTTTCGAACAAGTCTTGACCGCGAATGGCATGCAGTTCCTTCTGCATTTTCGAGAATTGTTCCTGGAATTCATTCACCCTTTCGTATACATTTTCGTTTCCACCAGAAATCATTTGCAGAATCTGTCCTTCTGGGATAGTGTGTACCACTGGCTGTGGTATAGTCATTACGGTGGTAACTCTTGGCGCTTTAGTGACCTGAAGTTTGTAACCTTCAGGAGTTTCTGTTGTAACCCTTGCATCTTCATTTACCTGAAGTTTGTAACCTTCAGGTCTGGCGGTTCCTGCTACGACTTCTGGGTCTTCAGTGACCAGTGGGATGTATCCTTCAGGTATAAAGTTAAGAGGTATGCCCCAGGGGAAACCTTTAGGCATGTTGTACTGAGGATGACTGCCAGGTGTCTCAAATGCTGGTGTGGATGTAATCTCTGAGATTACAGTCCTTTGATGTTGTTGTTCCTGGGCTGCTGCCAGAGATTTCATGTCGTTGTGGAGTTTCTCCAAACTCTCCTTTAGAGCGTTGATTTCTTCTCTCAGCTCTCTGTTCTCTTCCTCGAGATCGTCCATTTTCTTTTGTCGATTGGCCCGAGTATTGTACGAATGAGACAGTTTGACTCTAGAGTGCGACATATATGTGAGACTCAAAGACAAAGATGTTTTATGTGAGAATGATGAATGATATGCAAAGAATGATATATTTTTTAGTTTTTGTTTTCAAAAGAACTTTTAACAATTATATTGCAAATATCACACAGCGGGGGGAGACCCTTTTATTGAACTTGAAAAATTACAGTATTTTACAAGGAAAAGTACAGTATTTTACAAAGCGCGAGAAAGGGAAATTAGGCCTATGGATCCTGAGTTCTCTCTGAGGAGAGCTCAGATGCTGGTTCCTAAACTTTTCTTTTCTTTGATTGGGCTCCTTCAGCCATTGTCGGGTCGATGATCCTTTGCCAAGTGAAAGGAGTGAGTAAAATTCTCCGCTACTCCTGACTTTCTATGGCATGCTGCTCTAATATCTCAATCAGAGCATCCTTTTTCCTTTAGCAGTTCCTGAATCTTGGTACATTCCAAATGAAGGATCTGGTACTCGTTCTTCCAAGAGTTCCTTTCACGTTGGACTTTGTTGAGAGCGACCTGGAGTTTTTTCACATCGGACATGAAATAAAGGAAATATTCCTTTAAGGGAAAAACTTCTTGGCGAGGGTAAGGCATCCTCAGTTTGATGGCCCTTGTTTGTACCCAGTGGAGGTAAGGTTCTGCCGAGGTACAACTCGATCTTCCTAAGGACTCTCTACCCTTTCTGTGAATATGTTGCCATGCATGCACTATTTCTTTCTTTAGTGTTCTGTCATTTTCTCCTTCCTTGAAGAAAAGACCTTCCAGCTGAGCATTATGTGGGATATTCTTCATCGGGTATCCAAGTTGGCAGCGAGCTAAAATGGGATGATAGTTGATCCCTTCTTTAGTACCAATGAGGGGTACATTAGGGAAATTTCCACATATGTCAATGATCTCTATTCCGTCATAGATCCGGTTGTACCAACCTATGTCTGAATTGGTAAGAGACATAATCTTCTGCGACCATCATATATTACTCTTGTGATCCCAAAAAGCAGCAGACTTGGGCAAGTGGGAAATAAACCATTTGTAGAGTAATGGTACACAGCATGTGATCATCCCTCCACTGTACAAATTCCTTAAGTGTACAGAATGATAAGCATCCGCGAGTAAGGTTGGGACTGGGTTCCCAATCAAGAATATCTTAACAACATTGGTGTCGAAGAAATTGTCAATGTTGGGAAAGAGGAATAACCCATATATGAGCAGAACAAAGACATTCTCGAAAGCGGTTATATTTCCTATACTGGAAAAGTATAGAGCTTTCTCCATCATGAACTTAGCTAGTAAACCCGGGATTCCTTCTTTGGTAGTCATGTGAGTCCTGACTTCTGACTCATCCAAAGAGATTGCTCTTGCAATGGCTTGATCCTTTGGAATTTCTTCCAGTCCAGAAAATGGATCTTGATCAGTGATAGGTAAATCAATCAGGTGGGAGTATTTGTCCAGTGTTGGTGTAAGTTGATAATCTGGAAAAGTGAAGCAATGGTAAACCGGATCGTAGAACTGAACCGGTGTAGACAGGATCCCTTCAACCATGTTGACCTTCAGAAGAGATAACAGTCCTCCGTGCTTAGCTATGAAAGCCTCGGGATTAGTAATCATCCTTCCCAATTTTCTTAGGTCTTCCAATTTTGGAACCTTGAAGGTGTACTTGTGCATTTTTCTTCTTCCGAAATCCATAATGCAACCTCTCTGATATTTGCAATTATTATTTTAGTTCTTTTGGAAAAAGATTTTTTCTTGTTTTGAAAAAGGTTTTTTTTAATGAATGCATGGATGCATGAATGCAGCAAATAAAAACACTTGAAAACATGGGTTTAGGGGTTCATCGTCACAAGCATGGAGCCGTGGATCTACCCATCCCCAAAGGTGTGTACTAATTGGTCAATTTTTGTACCTGTAGAACGGGTTCTAACAGAGGTTCCCAAAATCATTGACCCCTCTTAGGGATATTAACAGCAAGCCGATTGACTCAGCAGAGCTATAATATCCTAATATGAATCTCCTTTGAGTGTAGTATCGTGTATCAACTATTCCCAATAGTCACCGCACTACCTAATGGCCAAATGGTTAAGTGTCTACGAAATCCTCAATTTCATGGGTACCGCACTGCTAGGGCTGGCAATGAACCAAACCAACTCGAAAATGGTTTGAAATTCAATTCGAAAATTAAATCGTTGAACTAGGTTCATGAACCAAATGAGCTGAATATGAGCTAAAAACTAAGTTCGTTAACTAAATGATCTGAACTTGAACTATACATAGTTCGACTCGTTAGGTTCATGAGTCAATTCGATTATATATGAGATATATTATATTGTCTTTAAGAGTAGGTTTAAAGATTTGTTCTAAATCTTAGTCTCATATTTTCTTTTAATCTAACGGTTTTAATTGATAATTTATATTCTCAAGTGATTAAAATATTTCTACGAATAATTATACAAATAAAATTAACATCGTATAAATTCCAATCTTATAACTTTTATTTTATTTCTATATTTTTATTTAAAAAATATTAATTTAAAATGTCAAATATATATATATAAAAAATAGACTTTAAAAAATTACTTTTAAGTCTGTGAAATAAGCGAGTTGAACCTAACAAGATAAATCTAACGAGTTGAACCGAGATATTCGTGAACTTCTAACAAGTTGAGTTTGACCTGAAAAAAAGTTCGTGATGAACTCGAACTCGAACTCGAACTCGGCCAATTCTTAACGAGTCGAGTTTGAGCTAAAAAAAGTTCGTGATGAACTCAAACTCGAACTCGAACTCGGCTAATTCTTAACGAGTCGAACTGAGCTAAGGCGAGTTTGACTCGACTCGACTCATTTCCAGCCCTACGCACTGGGAAAACAAAGATTTCACGACGTGGTCGTTGAACATTAGCAAGTCCACACGGATACCTCAACTGATTCGGTGGACTGCCAGGTTAACTTGGTCGAGATTCACTCCATATAAGCCTTCCTGGAGATGCCACCACTTATCTTAATGTTCTCTCAGACTCACCACATGCGTATCAATCGCATTCCCAGTTAACAGTAATTTAAACATGGGTATCAAATAGTATGACAACAGATAATATATATATATATATAATATGAGAAAGCAAGTAAGATAGCAGAAAAATAAATGTAAAGCAAGGCCTAGACCTCTTAGGAACTCTATTCCTAAAATCCCCAATAGAGTCACCATTTTTCTGTAGCGTGCGATTTTTGTCGGTGAAGCGACCACCTTACCCCAATGGTTGGATTTGGGTGCTACTTTCTAATTTCTTATTTATCCTATGAAGCTGGAAAGGAAAGGGAAGATATCTAAAACTAACCTTGCACACAAATGTTTTCTTTAACAAATGCTAAGAGATCGGGGAACGGGGTCTGGTTATACAAAGGGAGGCTATTAACACCCAGTATATCTATGGTAATCCATAGGAACCTTTTATTGCATGTTTTTCTGTTAACTTAAGATGCTTTCTTGTGTTTATCTGCTGTGGATTGAGAAAGTTTCTCCTTTAAGAGAATTGAGAGAATGTTTTTTATTTGTGTGCTCGCTAAGATTTTGCAATCTTATGCCTACGTATTCCCGTAAAGAGATTTGGGAAATCAGAGCAATCGCAGTTCCTCCTATTTCTATGGGAGGAAAGATATTTGGTGTCTTGTTCAAAGCCCAAGATTGAAGCTAATAGTGTATTTGTGTCTTCATTAAAGACCAAGATTGAAGCTAAATTTTGACTGAGAGAGATAATTTGTCATCTCTAAAGAGAGATATCTCATCTATTCATCACAAATGTTGAGTGACTGATTATAAGGGAAATTATTTTAACTGGGATATATAGAATCCAGCAATGCCATAATTTCCTTTATAAGGGTGATGTCATGAAGAAAGAAAGCTTTAACTCAGTATAGAGCAATGCCACTTTTCCATTTATGAATCTTTCATGCTAAGAGAAGGACAATGGCTTGGATGTATGGAATCCAGAGGCTTGCCACTTATAGCTGTTAGATGAAAGATGAATTTTTAACTAGGATAAGAGAAGAACTCCAGCTTAGATTTTGAATCAACCAGTGTGCCACTTACAGTAATTAACTGGGAAGGGGTTTTGATTGTCTGTTTTGATATGTGATGTATAGAGAAGATGTCTTCCTGCAGAGGGGAATCATGGTCTCTTCTGAGGGGATGTTGATTTTTGTGTGCCTTGATCAAAGCCCAAGGTTGAAGCTAAAAGAAATTGACTCCACTAGTGAGGGTTTTATCTTTCTTGTACAAAGCCTAAGATTGAGGCTAACTGACTCCATTGGGGGAAATTCTTATATGAAGCCTAAGAGAAGGCTAACTTTTGCTGAGGATTATTAAAATCCAGGAGCAGATCCAAATTGTGTTGGGGAATCCCAAAGGATTTTCTCTTGCTGGGAATCAGGGAAGAGTTGAAGTATCAGATGCCATGAGGCTCTGATTCTGTTAGGGTTTTGTTGGGGGTAAATTGACCCTGGATGGGATTTTTAAGATGAAAGTTAAGCCTTGTTGGGGGTCAGGGGGTTTTTAAGATGAGTTTGAAAACCTTAGAGGTTTTAACTCTGTTAGGGACTTGTGTATTGGTAGAATGATCAGGGTTTTTCCTATGCTTTTAGGAAACTTGAGGGTCTATATGTGAGATCCAAGAGGAGATGAGATTTTCCAAGTCTAATTGAATGAAGCCCAAGAGGAGGCTGAGACTGTCCAAGTTTGTTTGTATGAAGCCCAAGAGGAGGCTGAGACTGTCCAAGTCTCTCAAGAAGTGGTAGGCTCTGGTGTAGAGAAGGGTCTTTGTATGATGCCCAAGAGGAGGCTTTTGGTTTAAGGGATGAAGATCAACCCTTAGAATGGAATGATGTTCTGGAATTTTGACTCTCCTGGGGATTGAACTAGTAGAGGTGACTAATTTCTATCCTATGCCTTTAAGAGGCCTTTGGGTCCTTGTACTAAGCCCAAGAGGAGGTTGGGGAACTTCTAAGAAGCATGTGGGTCCTTGTACTAAGCCCAAGAGGAGGTTAGGGATACTTCTAGGAAGCCTATGGGTCCTTGTACTAAGCCCAAGAGGAGGCTGGGGATGCTTTTAGGAAGCTGTCCAAGCCTAAGAAAAGTTCAAGAAATGTTTCTCCGGGAATTAATCCTTTCTTTGTTGAACAGTTATAAGGTTTGAAGAAATTCAAAAGAGGTTTCACCGGGAATTAACCCTCTCTGGGGAAATGAATTTCTTGTGTACATATATATTTCTAAGTTTGACAGTCTTGAGAAAAGTTTCACCGGGAATAATGCATTTCTCTGTTCCATATTGAATAAGCCCAAGAGTAGGCAGACTGTATAGGGAATTTCCTATGAGGGAACTAATTTTGACTAAGTTTAGAAAGTAACCTCTGGTTTGACCTAAATGTAGACCTAATTGCTGGGGAAACTCTAAACAGATGTGCATAAGTATATACAGATAAATTGACAGGTATATAATCAAGTATGCATTAAAAATAAAAGATATTGGGACTTATATAATGAGAGGAGGCCCAAGTGTATGGTAATCTGTTGTATTGACTACAACTGTATGATTGATTAGGGTTTCAAGAAATTGAAGAAAGTTTTGAGGAAATTTTGAATTTGAATTTGAATTAAAGAATTTTGTTTAAAAAGAAAAGAAAGTTTGGGGCTTATAACTCAAAGAGAGACCCAAGTGGTCTAAGAGCAGTTTCACCGGGAATAATGCTCCTCTTAGTACCAATTTTAAAAAAACACAGATGATTTTGAAAACAGAGGTATCGGTATTACAACTCAAGGAGAGGCCCATGGAAGTTGTTTATTGTTACAAACAAAGTTTATGTACAAAATATTGGGGCTTATACTCAAGGAGAGGCCTAGATGACTTATTTGAAAACATTGATCGCGCTGCGATACTGAAAGACGTTGTGGGACTTATACTACAGCAAAGGCCCAAAAATGTTTTTGTACAAAGAGGGGTTGGGTCTTACACTTTATGAAATTCTGGCATAGATATCAGATGTCTTACACATATGTTGAGACACGGATATTCAACACAATGAACAAGATAACAATAATAATAATAGTGCAGAAAGTAAAGAACACAGTGATATGTTTACCCAGTTCGGATCAACAATCCTACTCTGAGGGCTACCAAGTCAGGGACGAAACCAATATACGATAGTATCAATTCACAGATCATACAACAACCACACCCGGTTACAATCTGCTCACTTAATCACTACCCTTCCTATGACTTCTACCTAAGACTCGCCTAGGTATGAGGCCCTCCTCAAATCCCTCTACAATCACAACCCGTGATTGGTTCCTTTCAACACAAGTAACAAAACGAAAGCCACACTTTCAAAACACACAATTCTCAATACTTCAAAGCTTATGAGAATTGACACACAAGAAACTCAATGCTTAAAAGCTTATGAGTAACTGACAGAACTTACAACACAAAAACCAGTCCTTATACTGTTATCAGAATGATACCAGTTAGGCTCACAAATAACACTCGAAAAACCCTAACAAAACACATGTAAGTTCCACACCTAAACTAGGTTTACACTAGTCAATATATAGCATTAAATCTGGACTGGATTGGGCTTCAAAAACGCAGCAAAGAGACTGCTCACAAATCTGCAAAATAAACTCCAAGAAAATAGGTCTTCAATCTAAAGTTTCCTAATATGTCTCCATATTTAGAAAACGCTGAGAATCCGAAAACAACACAAAAACTCAACCCAAAATACTTTGGATGCCACATAGGATAACTAAATATTCACAAAATATTCAGTAACAATTAACAGCAACAGAATCTTCCTTTTAGACCAAAAACAGACGCGATGTCCTATGAGCCAGTATGGGACATCTTTATTCGACATGTTGAATGCAGAAAATTAAAACATCTTGTTTCAACATCTTGCTGCTAGAATAGTTTTAGCAAAATAAATGCCAACCACAAAATCAAAGAAATAACAATCTCCCCCTTTGGCTTATTTTGGCTAAAACTACACACCAAACAAATCTTGCAAATATACCACAAGCAAAACATCCATATCAGAGACAGCAGCGAAAAACACACAACACAGCATAGCAGCAAAAAAAACACAACACAACATAGCAGCAAAAAAAAACTCCCCCTCAACTGCAGCAACACAACAACATTCAACATTCTCCCCCTCAGCTGCAGCAACACAACAACATTCAACATTCTCCCCCTCAGCTGCAGCACCAGCACAAGCACACTACTCCCCCTTTTTAGCCAAAAATATGACAAAGGCAAGTAGAACAGTTATTAATTTTTGAGAAATGGTCAAGTCATAAACCAGAATAAACAGCATCAGAGAGTAGATGCACACCATATCACATGACCAAGTGTCATGCACAAACCGCAGCATCTTCCCCTTCATAACCACCTGCACACACTGCACTACCAGAACCACCTTTAATCTTTTCAATCTGGCATCCAGAAGGAACATTAATTGCTATAGTTCTTCATGAATGCAAACCCCAAGTCTGCTCCTCAGGTTTTCAAACTGAACTGCATCCAGAGCCTTGGTAAATATGTCAGCAAGCTGATTTTCTGTGCTCACATGCTCAAGGGTTATGACTTTGTCCTTCACAAGTTCTCTGATAAAGTGATGCCTGATATCAATGTGCTTAGTCCTTCTATGTTGAACAGGATTTTTAGTAATATTAATAGCACTCAGATTGTCACAAAATAATGTCATGACATCTTGTGTGACATTATACTCAGATAACATTTGCTTCATCCACACCAGTTGAGCACAACTACTTCCAGCTACTATGTACTCAGCTTCAGCAGTAGAAAGAGATACAGAATTTTGCTTCTTACTAAACCATGAAATAAGATTATTTCCCAAAAAGAAACAACCTCTAGAGGTACTCTTCCTATCATCAGCACTTCCAGCCCAATCAGCATCACAATATCCTACTAAAATGGAACTTGAGTCATGGGAGTACAACAACCCATAATCACATGTACCACTCACATACTTAAGAATTCTCTTAACTTGGTTGACGTGACTGACCTTGGGTTCTGCTTGGTATCTTGCACATACACCAACAACAAAGGTTATGTCTGGCCTACTTGCTGTGAGATACAGCAGACTGCCAATCATGCTTCTGTATAAACTTTGTTCAACATTCACTCCCTTTTCATCTTTGGATAGCTTCAAGTGAGTAGGAGCAGGAGTTCTCTTATGCTTGGCATTATCCAATCCAAACTTCTTCACAATATTCCTCGCATATTTGCTCTGACAAATAAAAATGGAATCTTCCATCTGCTTGACTTGCAATCCAAGGAAGTAAGTCAATTCACCTACCAAGCTCATTTCAAATTCAGACTGCATTTGGTTGACAAAATGTTGGACCATTTCATCCGACATCCCACCAAACACAATATCATCTACATAAATCTGAGCAATCATTAATTTCCCATCCTTCTCCTTGACAAAAAGTGTTTTATCAATACCACCCTTCCTGTATCCATGTTTGACTAAGAACTCAGTCAGCCTTTCATACCAAGCTCGTGGAGCTTGTTTCAAACCATACAAAGCCTTCTTTAGCTTGAAGACATGATCAGGAAAATTTGGATCCACAAACCCTTTAGGCTGCTCAACATAAACTTCCTCATTAAGATAGCCATTCAGAAAGGCACTCTTGACATCCATTTGAAACAATTTGAATTCCAAAAAACATGCCACTCCTAGCAACAATCTGATGGATTCCAATCGAGCCACAGGAGCAAATGTTTCATCGAAATCTACTCCTTCAATCTGTGTGTATCCTTGAGCAACTAATCTGGCTTTGTTTCTGGTAATAACTCCTTGTTCATCAGACTTATTCTTATAAACCCACTTTGTTCCAATCACATTTGTTCCTGCTGGTCGTGGTACCAATTCCCAGACTTCATTCCTCTTGAATTGACAAAGCTCATCCTGCATAGCATTATCCAGAACTCATCTGTCAATGCCTCTTTAATGTTCTTTGGTTCAAGCTTTGAAACAAAACATGCATTTGACACAACCTCCCTCGTTCTGGTTCTTACACCTTCATTCAGATTTCCAATAATCAACTCCTTAGGGTGATCCTTCTGGATCCTTACAGAGGGTCCTCTGTTATCATCCTCTACCTCTTCATTTTCAGGTCTAGTGTCGGTCTCTTGAGCATTATCTTCTACGGACTCAGTGTCTTGTGAGATTTCATTGTTCATGGGAAAACATGCTCCAACATCATCTGGGACATCTTCGTCTTTGCCAGAGTCATCAACCACCACATTTATAGATTCCATCATCACCTTAGTTCTGGAATTAAATACCCTATATGCTTTACTGTTTGTAGAGTATCCCAAAAATATCCCTTCCTGACTCTTAGGATCCATCTTTCGCCTCTGCTCACGATCCGCCAAGATATAGCACTTACTCCCAAACACATGGAAATACTTCACATTTGGCTTTCTACCTTTCCATAGCTCATAAAGAGTAACAGAAGTACCTGATCTGATAGTCACCCTATTGTGTATATAGCAAGCGGTATTCATGGCTTCAGCCCAAAAATGATATGGAAGCTTTTTGGCATGAATCATGACCCTTGCACACTCTTGTATAGTCCTATTCTTGCGTTCCACCACACCATTCTGCTGAGGAGTGATTGGTGATGAGAATTCATGAGTGATTCCTTCAATTAAACAAAACTCTTCAAACCTGCTATTTTCGAATTCTTTCCCATGGTCACTTCTGATTCGAACAACACCACAATCCTTTTCCCGTTGAATCCTTTGACACAACTCTTTGAAGGCTGCAAATACTTTAGACTTTTCTCTGATAAAGCTTATCCAGGTGAATTTGGAGTAATCATCAACGACAACATAGGCATACTTCTTCCCACCAAGACTTTCAACCTGCATAGGTCCCATTAAGTCCATGTGAAGCAGTTCCAGAACTCTAAAAGTTGTGGTAAGATGTTGAAGCCTTTTGTGTGACACTCTTGTTTGCTTCCCAACTTGACATTCACCACATATTCTATCCTTATCAATCTTCAGCTTGGGAATACCTCTAACTGCCTCACTTGACATAACTTTCTTCATCCCTTTCAAATGTAAGTGGCCCAATTTCTGATGCCACAGTTTGGCTTCATCTTCCTTTGACATTAAACAGGTAGACAAACTTTCTGGTTCTTGAGGATTCCATAGATAGCAGTTATCCTTAGACTTGGTTCCCTTCATTACAACTTCATCTTCCTCATTGGTTACTAGACATTCAGATTTTGTGAAATTTACTTTGAGTCCTAGATCACACAGTTGGCTTATACTGATCAAATTTGCAGTCAGCCCTTTGACAAATAGAACACGATCCAGATTTGGTTGTCCTGTGTAGTACAGCTTTCCAACACCTTTTATTTCACCTTTTGATCCATCCCCAAAAGTGACATAATTGGTGGAGTGAGGCTTGATATCTGACAAGAATTTCTTCACACCAGTCATGTGTCTTGAACACCCGCTGTCAAAGTACCAATCTTCCCTTGCAGATGCTCTGAGAGAGGTATGTGCTATGAAACCAGCCATCATATTTCTAGGAGTCCATCTTTTCTTTACTTTAGCCCAACTCTGTCCTTTATTTTGTTGATGAGCAGTTTTAGGATAACCATGCAACTTGTAGCAAAAGGACTTTAAGTGACCAATCTTTCCATAGTAATGACATCTCCAGGGTTTATACTTTGAACTACATACTATTTTCTGATGCTTCATCTGATGTTGAAACATGTGATTTGACATCTCCTCCTCTTGCTTTATTTTCTGAGGAACAAACTTTAATACAGGCTTCTTGTAGTTCTCTGCTTGATTATTAAAACTAAGACCTTGTACATTTCCAACATTTTTCCCAGTCTGAAGAATCTCATCCAGCTGCGTGGTACCATTGTTTAGCATTCTTATAGATTTGGTCATATTGTCAAGTTTTGACTTTTTCCATACAACCCCCTCTTTAAGATCAGCAATGATTGATAGATGTTCTTCCTTCTCAGCTTCTAGTTGAGCTATCAGAACCTTCTGTTCTAATATTATCTGGCACCTCTCTTCATTCTTGATACACAACTCTGAGAACCCAGTGAAGACTTCCTGCTTAGTGAGTTCTCCAATATAAGATTCTTTGTCAGAATCAGACTCACAAGTTATTCCTCCATCAGACTTACATATTCCGGTCAAGGCTGTCACCAATTTTGCTGATTCTTCTTCAAGATCACTCTCAGACTCTCCTTCTGACCAAGACACAGATAAGCCCTTCTTTTGCCTTTTGAGATACGTGGAACACTCAGTTTTTATGTGCCCAAATCCCTCACATTCAAAACACTGAACTCTCTTCCCTTGGTTGGTGTCTTCTTCAGTTCTGGACCTTCTGCCTCCATCCTGATCTTTACTGATGTCGAGTGACTTGTTCTGAACATTTGCTCTTGACTTCCAGTCCATCCTTTTCAACACTTTGTTAAATTGTTTTCCAAGCAATACCAGATCTTTAGATACCCCTTCATCTCTGACCAGGTTACCTTCATCGTCTGAATCACTAGCATTTGACACATACGCTATACTCTTTTTCTTTTCAGACTTTTCACTGATCCCCAATTCAAATGTTTGAAGGGATCCCACAAGTTCATCCACTTTCATCTTATCTATGTCCTGAGCTTCCTCTGTAGCAGTCACTTTCATGTCAAATCTCTTAGGTAGAGATCTGAGGATTTTTCTGACCAGTTTGCTATCAGACATCTTTTCACCTAAGGCACTTGAAGCATTAGCTATCTCAATAATGTTCATGTGAAAATCATGAATGCTCTCATCTTCCTTCATCTTCAAACTCTCAAATTTGGTAGTGAGAAGCTGAAGTTTTGACATCTTCACCTTTGAAGTCCCTTCATGAGCAACCTTCAAAACCTCTCACGCCTCTTTTACAATGGTGCAATGTTCAATTAACCTGAAGATATTCTTATTAACACCATTAAACAGTGCATTCATGGCTTTGGAATTTCCCATGGACCCTTTGTAGCCTGCATCATCCCAGTCTTCCTCTTCCTTCACCACATCAGTAAGATTACCTTTTCCATCTTTAACCTTTGGGGGTTCCCATCCTTTAATAACAGCTTTCCATGCTTGATCATCCATGGATTTGATGAATGCTATCATCCTTGGTTTCCAATAGTCATAGTTGGAACCATCAAGCAGAGGTGGTTTGTTCAAAAATCCTCCATCCTTGTCCATTGTACCAGAAAGTACCTTCCCTGAATCTCACCCAGAACCAAACAAGGGTGCAAGCTCTTGATGCTAATTGAAATTCTGGCACAGATATCATTGTCTTACACAGATGTTGAGACACAGATATCCAACACAATGAACAAGATAACAATAATAATAATATTGCAGAAAGTAAAGAACACAGTGATATGTTTACCCAGTTCGGATCAACAATCCTACTCTAGGGGCTACCAAGCCAGGGACGAAACCAATATACGATAGTATCAATTCACAGATCATACAACAACCACACCCGGTTACAATATGCTCACTTAATCACTACCCTTCCTATGACTTCTACCTAAGACTCACCTAGGTATGAGGCCCTCCTCAAATCCCTCTACAATCACAACCCGTGATTGGATCCTTTCAACACAAGTAACAAAACGAAAGCCACACTTTCAAAACACACAATTCTCAATACTTCAAAGCTTATGAGAATTGACACACAAGAAACTCAATGCTTAAAAGCTTATGAGTAACTGATAGAACTTACAACACAAAAACCAGTCCTTATACTGTTATCAGAATGATACTAGTTAGGCTCACAAATAACACTCGAAAACCCTAACAAAACACACGTAAGTTCCACACCTAAACTAGGTTTACACCAGTCAATATATAGCATTAAATTTGGACTGGATTGGGCTTCAAAAACGCAGCAAAGAGACTGCTCACAAATCTGCAAAATAAACTCGAAAAAAATAGGTCTTCAATCTAAAGTTTCCTAATATGTCTCCATATTTAGAAAACGCTGAGAATCCGAAAACCAACACAAAAACTCAACCCAAAATACTTTGGATGCCACATAGGATAACTAAATATTCACAGAATATTCAGTAACAATTAACAACAACAGAATCTTCCTATTAGACCAAAAACAGACGCGATGTCCTATGAGCCAGTATGGGACATCTTTATTCGACATGTTGAATGCAGAAAATTAGAACATCTTGTTGCTAGAATAGTTTTAGAAAAATAAATGCCAACCACAAAATCAAAGAAATAACACTCTATTAGAGGCCCAAAAGTGTTTGTAAAGAAAGAATAATGGGGCTTATACTCAAGAAGAGGCCCAAATTTGTTTTTAAAAAGGAGACGATCGCGCCGTGATTTTGAAAACCACAGAGGGACTTATACAATGACTGAGGCCCAAATTATTTATGTATAAGAAGTAATGGGTATTACCCTCTATTATAGGCCCAAAAGTGTTATATTTATACAAGAGATGAGGCTTATAGCTCAAAGAGATGCCCAGATGAAAAACAGCGAACACACCATTTATTTTGAAAATCGTATCAGGACTTATACAATGACTGAACCCAATAAGGTATATTTACAAAGAGGAAGGGTCTTACAGACTACTAGAGGCCCAAAAGAGTTTCAAATGAAGTTTGAAAAAATCAAAATTAAGAAAAACCCTGATTTTAATTTAAAAATACAATTTTCAAAGGAAATTAAATAAAAAATGATATAAAATATCAAATATATTCAAAAACAAGTTGTAAACTTTGAAAAATCATGTTTAATCACATGAAAACTTGAAATTCATTTGAATTTGAAAAATCAAGGTGAAAATTTCATTTAAAAATGTTTAAAAACAAATAAAATGAAATTATTTACAAAAATTCAAGCTATATTAAATAAATAATATAAATTTGATTTTTTTGTAGAATAAAATATCTTAACATTTTTGTGAATTTTTAAAAAAAGAACCAATCAAAAATGATAAAAATTTAGAGAGAGAAATTAATTTTTGAAATCAATTAAGAAAATGATAAAAAATTCAAAAATTCAAATTATGGCGCCAACGGTCATCTTCGTCCTCGCGACTTCCCTCCATGGCCGTTTTGTAAAACCTCACATATCTCTCTCAATACGTAATGGTATTGACTTTTGTAAACATGAAAGTTGTGTGTTTTTGAACAAGGATTTCAGTGATATAAATTAATTGCATTTATATTAAGTGTGGAGTGAGAAATTAAAAGATGAACATATGAACCCTAATTTCTGCAAGAACACTATGAAATCCTATACACAATAGCTACAAAGCAATTGATTGAGGGGAAACACTCTACATAAGTGCAGTAACATGTTTGTAACTTGAAAACACATTTATGATACATGGATCATTGAGTTTGAGAGTGTCAGGCTTACCTCTGCAAGAGGAAATTGAATCCTTAGTTGTAGGTGTTACAGATGTTGTGTGATGAGGTTATGGATCACCTATATATGATATATGTGAGGTGTTGGGATGGTTGGTTTTGATGGAATTGATCCCTATTTGAAAATTCAATAGTGACTTGCTAAAGAAGCATTTTCTGGTTTTTGAAGAAGGATTTGGTGGAAAGCATGTATCGCTATGCTTTGGTGTACTCAAACTGATCAGAAAGAACCTCTATTTATAGTAGAGAAACTTTGTTTTAGGAGAAATAGTGATTGGAGGTTGATCATGGCATGTAGCTTGTAGCCATTGACTTGGATAATCCAAAAGTGCCAAGTCAACTCACTTAGCTTGACTCCATTCAATTTTGCAGGTTTGAATACTCAGAGTTATCTTGACTGGCTTGGAGTGTTATGGTCTGGTTCATGACACCTCAATGTACTGCATTGATGTTACCTTGCCAAATTTGAATTTCCAAGTTTCATGTCATGATGGTTTTCACATGCCAAGTTGAAATTCTTGCCTCCTTGATCAAGAAACAAGTGAGTCATCAGATGTTTTGTGCTTTTGGAAGATGACAAAGTTGGCAAAGTGACAAGATTTGAAGGAGAAAATCGTGTGGCACAAGTTTGGTTTTCATGTCATTGTGTGGGCAGGGTGAAAAATGCCATTTTTGGAGGCTTATATCTCCTTGCTCAAGTTGAACCATGGGAGGCTCTTGTACTTTTTGGAAAGCCCCAATAACATACTTTAATTTTGATGTTTAACTTTGGTCTTGAATCATCTTGGGTCATAATGAAAAATGGCCTCAAAGTTGGTGAAAATGTAAAACAGATTCTGCCCAAAATATTACTAAGTGTTGGAAAAATGGCCATTTTCATATTTTTGTGATTTTGACCAATCCATAACTCAAAATCCATGAGGATTTGGAATGAGGTACATTTGACATTCTTGTAGTATGTAATGAGAGATTTCATTTGATCTTTGGATGGAAGAAAAAGGTTTTGTGGTTTGGAAGTTATGACCTTGCAAAGTAGGGTATAAATCACTTTTTTTATGACTCAGTGAAATTTCAAGTTTCTTATGGTTGCCCCTTTTGCAAGTAACCCCACTTTTCTTGATTTTTCTTGATGGATGATGATCCAAACCATGAGTTAACATTGTTTTTTACTTAGGGAATCCTTGTTTGTCAAGAAATTCAAAAAGTCAAACTTGATTTTTGGCACAGTTGACTTTTTGTCAGATGAATTTCAAACTTTATGATCCTCTATGAAATCAAGTCCTTTACCTAATTCAAACCTAATGGATGGATTCCATAGGTGTTTTAGAGTGTCTTGAACCATGCCCCAAGATTTGGGATCATGTCTTGGTCAAAAGTCAAAGGTACAGTTGATTTTTTCATTAGAAGCCCTAATTGGTCCAGATGAAATTGAATCCTTGGTCGACCAAAACCTTAGTTTGGTGACACTGGTGATCTTGAGGCTTGATCAGCCTAAAATGTTGCACTTTTGTGCTTGATTCTTGATATGGGAAACCTCTTTATCCTTCATGGATGTTTGAGAGGCTTGTCAAGTTGGGGATCATGTCCATTCTGGATTGATCCTTTGTCTGAGTACTTTGAGAGGGCTCAAAACCCTAATTTTTTATTGTAGTGAATGCCCAATAATCTTTGAGAGGAGTGATGAGGTATGAAGGTACATCCATATTGTGGTGATGATTTGCACAATGATGGGAAATCTTGTGGTCAAAATTTAGGGTATGACAGTAAGGTTAGGGATGAAGATGAAAATGGAGTGAAAAGGTGAGAGAGAATTGAGAGAATTTGAGTGTGAATTGTAGAGAAATCAGAAAAAATGAACTGGTCTCCTCTTGGAATGGAGAAAATTGATTTAAATATGGTCTAGGTATGGAATGGAAACGAGGTTTGGAAATTGGTTTTGAATGAGGATTGGATTTTTGGTTTGGAATTAGGAGTGGAAATTATTTGAATTATGGAGGGAAAATGAAATTAATTTGGAAAATATCTGATATTTGGAAGCATCCTAGATCCTTCTATTGATGCAAGTGTGAACCCAAGTGATTGAACTAAGTTTGAAACTGCTAGAGTATTGAAATTCTATTGTTCTAGCAAAAATCAATTGTTGTAATCGATTAACATGATCGGGTTAATCGATTACACATCCAAAAAATTAAATCAGACATCTTCTGGAGGGGTGCAATCGATTAACACCTGTATATTAATCGATTACATCAAGGGAAAACTGAAAAAATACCTTGTTGCAACCTGTTCCAAGCCTGGCTTCGCACCTGAACCTTAGCCACTGATAAACCCCTTGAATAATTCCTAAAACATGATATATAACTTGTCTGGAACAAGATCACATGAACTCTGTGCTCTCTGTTTCTGATTCTGAAATTATCAAACCACTGCTGGGCCAAAATAAATGCTCGAAGACTTTGACGACTGTTTGCTTGGCTCTGAATGCTACTGAAACACTCTCTGAAATGAATTAAGCTCTGCACTGAAAAACACACTGTGATCCCTTAACTTAGAAGCCCGATGCAATGCATGGTTAATGTCATGACGAATGCGTATAGATGCGAACATAAGCCAGTTAAGGTTAGAAACAAAAGGGAAAATTTTGGGGTGCAACAGCTACCCCTATTCAATAAACTTGAACCTGAGGGTATGAAGAGCGACACCTTTCAAACATTCTAGGTATAAGGGGATTGAATACCAAAAGAACCAAAAAAATTGTATTCTGTCGGGGAAGAGATGAATCCTCTGGGAAATACAACAAACGAAATCGCGTGGGGAAATTGAGCAATAGAAAAGATATACTCAACGCAGATCAAAGTTGGGAATCAATACAGACGAAGTATTGATGAATCAGAAATAAACACGGACGACTGGCGAATGCACTGAGGATAAACACGGATGAGTGTCTAAGATCAATACGGACCGCGTATTGATGATCAGTATGGACCGAGTACTGATGAAACTGAAAGAAACACAATGAGTGTTGAAGATCAATGCGGATCGAGTATTAATGATCCGTACGGACCGAATACTGATAAAACTAAAAGAAACACAACGAGTGTTAAAGATCAATACAGACCGAGTATTGATGATCAGTACGAACCGAGTACTGATGAAACAAGAAGAAACACGATGAGTGTTGAAGCTCAAGGGATAAACACAGATGGGTGTTTACCGAATCTGGGGATTACGAAAGAGTTGAGATCGACAGATCTCACCCGAATGAAGGGTGAGGTAAATTAGAATTAACCTCCAGACGACTCTGAGGTGATAGATTGATCGATCACCCGAACGAAGGGTGAAAGGCAGAGAAGCCACAGAAAAGCGACTCTGTGAGGGAATCAAGTCCTAGACTGACAACTCTGCTAGGGGAAAGAAGACGATCAAAGGGTAAGATTGACAAATCTACGACCCTAAGGATTGTTCAAAATACCAGCTCAGGGATAAGACTAGACATTCTCTCTGGAGTTACATCCCTCTCTGATGGGGAAATAATCTGGAAAGGACGGTCCCAAACCTGGCTTATGCTCTACATGCATGTTTGATTAATAGTGTAATGCTCCACACGAATGGAAATGCTACGCGTTTGAGGATGTAATACAACAATGATCATGAGATGCAAAAAGAACACTCCGTTGGGGGAAGTGCGACAAACGAGTCCGCTGGGGAATAACAAACTAAACTGCCTTCAGGGCCATAAACTCTATTAGAAGACCCACTCTAAATTTCCACTCTGTGGGGAAAACAGGAACAAACAGTGACTACTGGGGAAGGATCACCAAGATCTTGTTGAGAAGATGTGCCAATGATGATTGGGCTCTGACCTGCTGGGGATATTAATAACCAATGATGTTACCAACTCCATTAGGGGATAATAACCAATGATGCCAATTCTGCTTGGGGAAATATCACCGGGCATAATACTATGTTGGGGATAATATGGAGTGCATTACTCTGTTGGGGAAAAGGTTGAGCACATTGATGGGAAATGCTAATAACCATTGGGCTTTACCCTATGGGGAATTACCATCTGATCTAATCTACAAGGATGGAAACGCTACTGAGGAATTCCCATCGAGAACGACCTGTAGGGAAAAGTAAGACCCTTCGTCTTACTGCTAACTTGGTCCAACTGGAGGTATATGTCACCTTACTCTACTGGGGATAAGGGATCACCATACTGCTGGAGAAACAAACTTGCTTGGAGAGCACAAACCAACTAGACCCCGGATGGGGAAATAAATGTTAGACGACGACAATTGATCTAGAAGGGGGGTTGAATAGATCACTTCTTTTTAATTGTGAGTCGGTGCTAAAATTTGTTTTTAAAACTTGTTTGCGGAAGCGGCCGAGGATAATTCGTCTACACAAACTGGTTACTGGGAGAATCGGATATACGTAAGCCAAATGGAACGAAAGGCTCGATGAGAAAAATTGAATCGCAACTTAACTATTAACCAATTTACCAACAACACTCAATATGGTGCAATCTCCAATAAACAGTAAAAAATAAAACCAAAATGACAATATATCAAACACCTTGTAAGTGTTCAATTTATCGAGCACTTGGAGTGCGAAACACTCCAAGCTAAACCTTCTATGATAGTTGGTGCAGAATTTTCACTAAGCACAATCCAAAATGATTATGCAATGGTTTTCAAATCAGTTTTTCTGCACTATACTATACCAGAATTTTTATTGATCAATTGAACAATCACAAGCGTAAATAGTTCGAAAATTAAATGAGATATGGAAAGAGAAACCACACCAAGTTTATTTAGGCAGTTCCCCTTTCGTCCTCGCTTCGGGTACGTCTGCCCCCAATTCTAAATCTAGAATTGAGATATCTATAATCTTTTTTGCAAATTGTTTTTACAAGAGAAGGCTTAGATATCACACACTCAAGAAACTCTGTTGATGCAGATACTATGTCTTCTCTTCCTATGTTTCGAGTTTAATCAAGTGCCTCAAACTTGTTGGATGAACCTCCGTTTATCGTTACTAGATTGAATGAACACACCGGTATTCAATCACCTTCACTCGATTGATTTTGATCCACACACAACTCAATCCCCAAATCTTTGTTGCACAATCCTCTAGTTAATGCTACTAGATCGACAAAACCCACTGTTCTTTGATCACCTTCGCTCGACTGAATTCAATGCACACAAAGATCTGATCCAAAAGCCCCAAAATCTAATTGATCTTGGAGGACAAAACCCTAGAGGTTTTATTCAAGAAAAAAACCCAATGAAACACTCACCCCAAACAAGATACAATTCTATGTTTGGACGTTATCACCTCATGATGCAAAAGATCAACAAAAAAGGTTATGTGTATTTGTTGAGAAACTGCAAGAATGGAGATGAAGATAATGAGAGAAAAGTTTCAATGTAAATCTTTCACTTTTTATTTTTATTTTTGTAAAAAATGAGGAACCAAGTATTTATATGCTGTTAGGACCAACTACCACAGCTAACAACCTTTTGAACTTAGAAAAAATCAGAAAAATGAGTTATATGCAGCGAAGAGTCGACCACAAGTTAATGAGGGTCAGCCTGCGCTGACCCGTGGGCAAATCTGCACAAGTTGGAGAACCATGCGTCGACCGATACAGGGGTCATGCGTCGACGCATGGCTGAAGAAAATGCAGAAACAAGAATATCTACAGCATGCGTTGACCATAGGGTCAACGTGCGCTAACTCGATGAAAACAAAACAATTTTAACTTGTCATGAGTCGACCAAAGCTTGGGTTAGGTCGACTCAAGCTGCCAAAACACCTAAAAAATAATTTTTTGCACATGTTTTCATCTACTTAGGCAATGTTTATGCATACCTAAGACTCTTACCATGATCACACACATGTAATAGATGTGCAAGACTCTTCCTATATGTTTGGAAACATGATTATTGATTATTTTATGCATTGCGAAATAAGAATACCGACAATGATGAGATGATATCGTCCAAATTATAAACTATGAGCTAGTACATGTTTTGACATCATTAAAATAAAGGTCAAGTGTAAGATACCTTGCCTTCACAATAAACTCTTTTAGACTCTTGCTGGGGAGAGCAATCAACTCTGACCCTGGCTGGGGAAAGCAAACTTCTAGACCATCACTGGGGAAAACAGTCAGAAATCTCATAGTGCTCTTGCTGAGGAAGATAAACCCTTAGAGGTCCCTGCCGAGGATACATGCACAAGGAACTCATACCTTCTCGAGCTTCCAATTTTCTTAACAGTGCATCAGTTGTTGTGAAAGAAAAACGATCCTACAAAAGGTGGAACAACAAAACAGTGTGTCCTAGGTACAACATGACAACCTCGATTACCACCCGAGACACTCAAAATTTCAAGCAATTTCAAATGCTTTTAGCACGCTCTGCAAAGCTTCAATGTTTTCATATGCAATGTTTATCAAAATATCAGACGTTTTTGTAAACAAAAAAGTAAAATAAAAACAAGAGAAAATCTTTTGACTGAAAGGAAATTTTATTGATTGAAATTGGCCGATGAATAGGCATTTACATTTGGAAGCAATCCCTAAAAGAGGTAATCGCGCAAACAAAAGGAAAATACACAGATTGGCAATGCGGAAACAAATTTCCACCAAGTTTTGACTCAGTTATGACTTGTATGTCTTCGATGCTCACAAATAATTTTTCTTTCTAAAGAGATTGATTGGATTGATCCCCATCCTTCGGAATTCCCACTTGTCGAGATGAGTTCGCAGATCGCAGCCTCTCGCTTACAAATCCTTAACTGTTGCCTGGATCGCCCTTTCGGGTTTTCAATCCACTGGGATACCCATTTTTGCCAAAGTTGCCTTTTCAGGTTTTCAACCTTGCGGGTTTATTCAATTTTTTTCTTCTTTTTATCCCTAATTTTTGCCCGAACCTACTATTTTTGTGGTTCGTCGGGATGCCCATTTTTGCCTAGACCTATTCTTTTTGTGGTCCAGCGGGTCTCTTTTATGCGAAGTACTTTTTGAATGCGTCTGCGTTCACAGGGGATGTAAAATCTTCACCATCCATAGTTGAGAGCAACAAGGCTCCGCCAGAGAAAACCTTTCTCACAACATATGGTCCTTCGAGTCCACTTGCCCTTGTGATTTGTTTGAGGAGGCAGGATCCTTTTCAACACTAAGTCACCCGTCTGGAAGCACCGAGGATGCACTTTCTAATCAAATGTCTTTTTCATCCTGCTATGATACAACCGCCCATGACAAATAGCTGCCAATCTTTTCTCTTCAATGAGGTTTAGCTGATTCAATCTGGCCCGCACCCACTCTGCTTCTTCAAGCTTTACATCTGTCAAAATCCTTAAAGAAGGAATCTCAACTTCCAATGGCAGGACTGCTTCTATACTGTACACAAGTGAGAAAGAGGTTGCCCCTGTTGAGGTATGCACCGAAGTATGATAGCCATGGAAAGCGAATGACAACATCTCATACCAATCTTTGTATGTCACAACCATCTTCTGCACAATCTTCTTAATATTCTTATTAGCTGCCTCAACAGCACCATTCATCTTCGGACGATATGGAGAAGAATTGTGATGTTCAATCTTGAAACTCTGGCATAGCTCCTTCATCATCTTGTTATTCAAATTATAACCATTGTTAGTAATGATTCTTTCAGGGATTCCATAACGACAAACGATGTTCTTCTTTATGAATCGGACAACCACTAGTTTGGTAACGTTTGCAAATAAGGCCGCTTCTACCCACTTGGTGAAATAGTCAATTACAATTAGGACAAAACGATGTCCATTGGAAGCAGCTGGCTCAATCTGTCCAATCATATCAATTCCACGCATAGCAAAGGGCCAAGGAGAGGTCAACACATTCAGAGGACCCAGTGGCACATGCACTTTATCTGCATAAATCTGGAATTTATGACACTTTCTGGAATACTTGAAACAGTCAGATTCCATGGTCATCCATTAATAATTTGCCCTCAATAACTTTCTGGCCATTGCATGCCCATTGGCATGGATACCAAAGGAGCCCTCGTGAACTTCTTCCATCAACAAGTTTGCTTCATGTCTATCCACGTATCTGAGCAAGACCATGTTGAAGTTCCTCTTATACAATGCGTCCTCATTCAAGAAGAAATTACCAGCCAATCTCCTCAGAGTCTTTCTATCCTTACTGGATGCCCCAAGCAGGTACTCTTGAATTTTAAAAAATCACTTGATGTCATGGAACCAGGGTTTATCATCCACCACCTCTTCGGTTACAAAAACATGATGGGGCCTATCGAGGCGCATAATTCTGATTCCAGGTACCTTATTCCACCTGTTCACCTTGTACATAGACGCTAATGTGGCCAGTGCATCTGCCATCTGATTTTCTGTCTGGGGTACATAATGAAATTCGACCATATCAAAGAAAGGCAACAACCTTCTAGGATAGTCTTTGTAAGGTATCAGGTTGGCCTGATGAGTCTCCCATTCCCTTTTTATCTGGTTGATAACCAAAGCTGAATCACTATACACATCAAGGATTTTAATCCTCGGATCAATATCCTCTTCGGACCCCATGATACAAGCTTCGTATTCCGCCATGTTGTTGGTACAATCAAATGTAAATCTCGCGGTGAAAGGGATATGAGAACCTTTAGGGGTGATTATGATTGCACCATTTCCATTGCCATAAGCATTAACAGCTCCATCGAAGATCAACCCCCACTGGGATCCAAGTTCAGGTCCTTCATCCAGAAATAGTTCCTCACAATCTTTAGCCTTCAAATACATGATGTCCTCGTCAGGAAAGTCAAATCTCATAGGCTGATAATCATCAATTGGTTATTGGGCAAGATAGTCTAACAGAACACTACCCTTGATGGATTTCTAGGTAACATACTGAATATCATATTCTGTCAAAACCATTTACCAACTAGCAATCCTTCAGGTGAGAGCTTGCTTCTCAAACACATACTTAATCAGATCCATCTTCGATATTAACAGGGTTGTGTAAGTTAACATATATTGCCTCAGGCGCTTGGCTGCCCAAGCAAGGGAACAACATGTTTTCTCCAACATTGAGTACCTCGACTCACAATCAGTAAATTTCTTGCTCAGGTAGTATATAGCATGTTCTTTTCTACATGTCTCGTCTTGTTGACCGAGTACACACCCCATAGAATTCTCAAGAACCGTCAAGTACATGATCAAAAGTCTTCCTAGTACTGGAGGAAAGAGGATCAGAGGTTCCTGCAAATACTCTTTTATTCTGTCGAAAGCCTTTTGACAATTTTCATTCCACCTGATAGCCTGATCTTTTCGCAATAATTTAAATATTGGTTCACACGTGGTTGTAAGATGAGAGATGAATCTAGTGTTGTTGTTTAACCTCCCTAAGAAACCATGAACCTCTTTTTCTGTTCTTGGCTCAGGCATTTCTTGTATTGCTTTTATTTTAGAAAGATCAACCTTGATACCTCACTCACTGATGATAAAGCTCAACAGTTTGCCAGATCTCACCCCAAAGGTGCACTTGTTCGGATTCAGCCTTAACTTGAACTTTCTCAACCTTTCAAACAACTTTTGCAAATTAACCAGATGCTCCTCTTCATTTTGGGACTTCGTAATCATGTCATCAACATATACCTCAATCTCCTTATGAATCATATCATGAAAGAATGTCGCCATAGCCCGCTGATAAGTTACCCTGGCATTCTTCAGTCCAAAGGGCATCACCTTGTAACAGAAGGTTCCCCATGGGGTAATGAACGTTGTTTTCTCCATGTCTTCTAGGGCTATCTTAATTTGGTTGTACCCAGAGAAGCCATCCATGAAGGAAAACACTAAAAATTGGGCAGTATTGTCCCCTAACACATCAATGTGAGGAAGCGGTAAATCATCTTTCGGGCTTGCGTTGTTCAAATCTCTGTAATCAACATACATTCGTACCTCACCATCTTTCTTAAGTACAGGCACAATGTTTGCAACCCATGGAGGATAACTGGTAACATCAAGAAAATTCGGCGTCCAACTGTTTCTAAACCTCTTCCTTGATTTTTACGGCCATTTCTGGTCGAGTTCTTCTAAGCTTCTGCTTGACCGGAGGACAACCCTCTTTGAGAGGCAAACGATGCACAATAATATATGTACCAAGCCCAGACATATCCTGGTAAGACCAAGCTAAGATGTCAACATACTCTTACAACATCTCAATCAATTTCCTCTTAATACTGTCTTCCAAGGCAACCCCAATTCTGACTTCTCTTTTTGCATCCTCGGTGCCCAGATTAACAATTTCAATAGATTCCTGACACGGCTGAATGACCCTTTCCTCCTGCTTTAACAATCTGGGCAACACTTGGATCTTGAGAGTGTGCTCCTCTCAAGGTCTCAAGTTCAAATCCTGCTGGGTACAAATTGCTTATTAAAAAAAACAATCTGGCCAACTCTTCTGGAAGTTCACAGTCTTCTTCAACCTCCTCTTCGGCTTGGTAAATTGGATTGTCAAAGTCATACTGAGCCCTAGCAAAATCGTTATTGGTGAAATCTGGAATGAAGGATCTGCATGATGGATGTTTTATGCTTTATTTTAGAATGAGAAACAAAACAAAAAGAAACATTTCCATTTTGAAAATATAAAGTAAAAATGAAAGACAGGGAATGAAATATTTGAATGCAAAAACGTCCTTTATTCATGATAATCATTGTAAATATAAACATGAGGCCCTACGATGAATCACTACATCTTGGGCAGAACGTAGGACTTATTATACGCAAAAATAAATGAAATTACTCTTCACGAAGAGTGACTTGAATGACATCTTCGGAAGACCAGTTAGTGAGCTCATGTCCTGGGACGCAAGAACGAATCCAATTACCTAGATCACAATCGTTTTCGGTGTCGTCTTCCTGCATAACATTAACTTGATAAAAAATAAACCCGACACTGGAGAATCTGATGGGACCTTGAATCTTCGGAGGCATCTGCATAGGCTTATATCCCAAACCAAATCTTTCCTTTTTTATAGTCAAGTCCAAAACCTGACCCCAACCTTTAGAGCAACTAGCTTCAACCACTGCCTTGGCCTCTATCAATGATGTCATGGAAATCTCAGGGTTTTTATCCTCCGTGGGAGTATCATTCTTAACATGCACGGCCTCAAACGCCTGGCACAAAGTGTTGTGGTGAGAATCGGATAACAAGCTATTAATTAACTTGCATCGCAAAACTTTGAAATTCACCACCGAGCTTTGATTTATCCAAAGGAAAGGGTAAAGAACGAAAACCCTAAAAAAAGAATCTAGGTTCGGGGGTTGGTTATACTAAGGGAAGGTATTAGCACCCTAAGTATTCGCAGTACTCTACGGGAACCTCTTGTTAGTATTTGTGTTATGTTAAAGTTGCTTGCTAAGGGAAATGTGCTCAGGGAAAAGACCTAGGGGTATATACACTAGGTATGCTCGCCAAGACATCGCATCTCGTACCTACGTATCCTGACGGGAATGGAATCAGAGCATTCGTAGTTCCCCTCAATGGGATGAAGAACTCTTGACTGTGGTCAAGGTTCCAAGGGGAAAGTAGGGTCTGACAGCAAGACACCTACGTGGAGAGCGGCGACTCCAAACCTAAGGCTAGGAAAAACGGGGCAAGACGGACAAGGCTATCCTAAATGACATGGCAGTCAACTATAGGGTCCTTTTCTTTGGAATGAGGAATAAGTGACAGAGGAACCAAGAGAAAAAAGAAACTCAGACTCAAGTGTATGATAAACATCAATATATACAGCAAGAATTACATCGAAGTGAACATCAGGAATCAGGGACTAATTATAGCAAAAACGAAGAGAAATAAATTCAGGATAGAAAAATCATAAATTAATTAAAGCAAGAGATGCCAACTGTTAAGATTAAATAAAAATGAAAGCTAAAACAGAAATTAAAAAAAAATAAACCAAAATTACTTAAAACCTAATTAACTAAATCTAATTAAATAATTTTAGGAATAATTAACTAATTTCTAATTTAAATCTAAACTAAAAAATCTAACTTAAACCTAAACTAATTGAAAGAAGTCTAAAGCTTAAAAACAAAGAACTAAATCTAAATGCTAATTAGATTAAAAAACCTAATTAAAATGAAATAATTAAAACCTAATTAAGCTAAATTCTAATAAAACTAATTAAATAAAAACCTAAAAACTAACTAAATGAAAAACCTAAAAAACTGATTGAATTAAAAAAGGGGGTTGCAGTAAGAACAAATTGGGCCGAGCCCATTATTTCACAGCAACATATAGGACAAGTGAAGCTCAGAAAGGTTACCAGCAAGGAATAAAATAAGAATCTCTTCTCCTCATTTGGGGTCAATCCCTAGCCACGCCAAATCGTTCTTCCCGGCGGAAAAGTCCCCCCCGATAACAAGATTCGTGAAACTTGAAGCACTGGCTCCTCAAAATTGTGGCTAAAGATCAACGTGAGTATCGAGAATTCAACCAACTTCGCCTCGTTCAATTTCTTCAATCAATTCCTCATACTTGCGCTATGATTCTCGATTTGATACAGCTTTGGTTTGGTTTTTGGGGACAAACGGTGGCGAGTGAGACGTTGCTAGTGTCAAGTGGTGAGGTTGTGAAGGTTATGGACGTGTAGACGTGGTTCGCGGAGAAAGGAAATAAGGTTCTGTGTGAGTGTGGAAAGTTGTCGGAGTTGATGTTTTATGCGTAGAAGGCGCAGGCGATTCAAAGGCGGGATGAAGGTGTTGTTGAAGTGGTTTTTGGTGGTGACAGAATATCACTGGTTGTTGTTGTGGCGTATTCGTGAATGGGATAGTGGTTGAGATCGCGGTTCAGAGCAGAGGGAACTCGCCGGGAAAAAAATGAAGATTGAGGTATGTTTGTTGCAATGGGAATGTGTATTGGTGTTTGGTTATTCAATGGGTGGGTTTAGATCGATTCACATAGAGAGAGAGTTCAAGGTTGGATTTCGATGAATGTTGTATATGGCGTGTGAAGGTTCAAAAAGGGTGGAAGAAGATTAGCTTGTTTGAAGGGAGAGGGGTGATATGAGGCAGAGGATTCTAAATCTGGTTGTGTGTTTTTTTTGAGGTATCAGTTCAAAGATTTGATAATGATGGTGAAGGTGATAACAAGGATGAAGGGTTTGTGATGAGAAGTAGGGTGTGGTGGATAATGAATAGGGAGGATAATGGTCGTTAGATGTTGATGATGAAGGGGAGTTTTACTCTGTAGATTTTGTTTTGGTGAAATGGCTGAAGAATTTTGCCACCAGTAAGTTTTCCTCCCCCTATTCTATTCCTCTCTTCCTCTATTTAAAACCAAATGAAACTTGTTTGATAAGTTTTGGGTCAAAATCTGAATTTGTCTCAAGGTGTTGTCGTTGTTGCTTGGATGCTCTGTTGTTTTCATATGGCAAAATGTTGCAGTAGCTGTGTAGCAAGGAGCAGGTTGTTTTTGGCACGGTCTGTGAAACGTTGCAGGGCTTTGGTTGTGATCCCTTTTTGGTGTAATTCTTGGTTGGCGGGATGGAAATGAGACGCAGCCATGTTGCAGGGAAAGCTTTTTACACGATTTCAGAAAAGCGTGTGTGAAGTAGTGTGGGGATAGTAGCAGATGAGCGTGGGATGCTTGTTGTTCAAGTTGAAAAGTCAAAGATGGAATTTTGGTCCTTGTGCTATTTTTGTGCTTTTTGAATTTGTTGTATTATTATACTATAAACTAAAGAAATTGGACTCTAAATATATTTTAAATGATTTTAACCTAAAGAAAACAATTAAATAAACTAATTACGCTAAGTTAGATTTAGAATTAAAATTAAAACCAAATTTAAATTAATTAAGATTAAAATAATTAAAATTAATACTAAGATAAAAATAAATGCCCACCTAAAAATTAAAATTATATTAAGTTAGAAATTAAACTATATAAAAATAGACTAAATGGGAAATAAGTTAAATTAATTTAAATAATCTAAAATAAAAAAGGAAATGGCATGAAATTATGAAAAATGGCTAAAATGCATGACTAACAATGTTTAACCAAAAATGCGAAAACAGAGACCGGCTTAGAATGATATGACAAAAACCAGCGAATCTGAGGGTAAAATTTGGGGTATGACAGTTGCCCCTATTTAAATATCTTTACCAGACGGCACGAGGGATGGAAATCCTCGAGAGATCAAGGTGAAAGGTATTTAAATATAGCAAACCGAAAATTTTGCCCTTAGATTGAATGCAGATGCTAAGGACAGCTAACAGATATGCAGACATGCCATGAATTTCTAGTATGATGAAAATGATAGAAAGGTAAATGCAAAATGCAGACAAAAACGAAAGCAGACAGGGACAAAGTCCACACAATGGGCAATCATTCACTGTGGATGACAACAACACTAGGGAAGCTGAAACAAAACTGGGGAATATCTAAAGTGATAGAGCAAACTGGTTCAAGCGTGAACGGCTGACACCTTAGAAAGAAAAGATAACATAAGATCATCAATGGAAGCAGCATTGGAAAGACGGTCTCCACTGAGGAATCAAAAGTCACCATCCATGAATGGAAATGGATAGAAAAGAGTCACGACATTCAGAAGATCATTGAATGAGGTGGGGAAAAACTGGGAAATACATGAGACAAGCAAACATCAGAGGTATTCAGAAAAGCATTGAATAAACTCTGGGAAACAAACTGACAATAGAGACATTCAGAAGAGCATTGAATGAACTCTGGGAAGCATATCAGAGATATTCGGAAAAGCATCGAATAAACTCCATTACACATCCAGAAAAAAATTGGATGGATAATGGAAACAGACTTGAGAACATTCAGCAGCCGTTAACCAAAGTCAGAAACAAATTGAAGACATCTAGAAGAGCATTAGATGAAGACAAGAATTCTGAAGATACATCTGAAACATTTAGAAGAGCATTAAATGTACGGGAAAAGGGTTTTGAAGACATATTTGGAAGAGCATCAGATAGACACAAAGGGCTCTAGAAAAACATCAGGAGCAAAAGACTCAATCTGGAAGAAAATCAGAAAGAGAAAGGCACATCCATAAAAGCATCAGATGATGAAAGCAATGTCATTCCGGAAAAGCATCAGAATAAACAAAGTGATTATCTGGAAAAACATCAGATAAGTTCTGGAAGAACATCAGAACAAAAGACTCAATCTGAAAAAACATCAGAAAGAGAGACACATTCGGAAAAGCATCAGATGATGAAAGCAATTTCATTCCGAAAAACCATCAGAATAAACAAAGTGATTATCTAGAAAACATCAGATAAGTTCTCGAAGAACATCAGAACAAAAGACTCAATCTGAAAAAAAACATCAGAAAGAGAGACACATCCGGAAAAGCATCAGATGATGAAAGCAATGTCATTCCGGAAAAGCATCAGAATAAACAAAGTGATTATCTGGAAAAACATCAGATAAGTTCTGGAAGAACATCAGAACAAAAGACTCAATCTGAAAAAAACATCAGAAAGAGAGACACATCCGGAAAAGCATCAGATGATGAAAGCAATGCCATTCCGAAAAAGCATCAGAATAAACAAAGTGATTATCTGGAAAACATCAGATAAGTTCTGGAAGAACATCAGAACAAAAGACCCAATCTGAAAAAAACATCAGAAAGAGAGACACATCCGGAAAAGCATCAGATGATAAAAGAAATGTCGTTTCGGAAAAGCATCAGAATGACAAAGGGGTATCTGGGAAAACGTCAGGACAGAAGACTCGATCTGGTAAAACATCAGACGGTAAGAAATGAAATTCTGGAAAAACATCAGAATATAGGACTCAATCTGGAAGAACATCAGAAAGACACGACAATATCTATTTGGTAGGTGCCATGTGAGTTGGACTTTGACCACAAGGTAAGACGTGGATAACAGCACGACCTCTGGAGAAATGCAAATGAGGATGAAACACTCATGATATGTATATGTATATGAATTATGCAGATGATATATGATCAAATGCAAATGCAGGTGCAGATGCTGACGACACAACACGACTCTTGAGAAAAGAAAAGACTAGAAGACTGATTCCTCAACACGGAGATCACTGCCATTCTGCTTGGGACTAGGGATGCTACCGCTGAACACATCATTGCCACACTGGTAAGCTGTATCCAAATTGATGATCCTTGTAGAAAGGATAACGCGTTGCTTGGGGATTCTTCAGGTAAACTGCCCCAGACTAGCTGATTATTGTAGATGAGCTGATCATTGCTTCAGCTTGATTGATTCTGGAAATGACCATTTCATGGTGCTCTTAGAAAGCTTGCCCCGGTCTGAGTCTTGAAAGATGATTGTTTTACTGTACACCGGGAAGGCTTGCCCCAGTCTGAGTCTTGAAAGATTTTCTGGATAAACCAATTTTAAGAAGTCGCCATTAAACCACAAAACTTGAACTGATTCTCAACAGGATATGGAAGGAACTTGCCCCTGATTGGATCACTGACCAAGTTTCTTAAATGTTTGAAAATTCCTTAAGAAGAAAGCTAGTTTGCAAACAAAAGTATTTGTACAAACATGATAAATGCAAAGTTCATGCAACTTTTGAAATCAAAATCGTTTTGAAAGAGGTGCAAAGTATATGGGATACTGGTCAGAACACGGTGGTTCAAGACATTAAAGTGAAAAGTTTAAGAAAAGGGTGTAATGCCCAAAATAGGTGATCTGCAAAGATCTTTTGGAGTCAGTTTACGCAACCTTGCTGTAGTATGCTTTCAAAATAACCTCGCTTCAATTAGGTCTTTTGAGGGTTATAACGTGGCCTGGTTCACGGTTTAAGAAACAAAGGATAAAGGCTCAAAGTTTATTTGTGACCCACCCAATCTACATGATGAACTTCAGTCCTATGCTCAGTTAACTCAAACTATGCACTCAGGTTCCCAAGGGTTGGAAATTGCACTGATGATGGTTCAGAAGTTAAGAGACTTTGAAATGGCGGTCACTACTTCCTTACAAAATTGTTTGCCATTGAGGACTTCCAGGATAAAGGATTTAAAGATTTCCTCCTTTGGTTGTCATACAAACTTTTCTTTCTTATTATTTTTTTATTCTTTTTTTTAGTGACTGCCTGGCTTAAGGATTACGACGAACCATCATTGGTGTTCAACTTGAAAGATATCTTCGACACTTGCTTGTTGTGCGCGAAGGAATATTTGAAAGGCGTCTTGAATGCTACTCTTGTATTTGAATGCACAATCAAGTTAACTGAGAACTACCCTGCCCCAGGTTAAGATTGCGGGTTTTTATTTGTAAAGAAAGAAACTCCTACTTCTAGGCTCAAAGGGGTTAAAGAGGGGTTAACTTCCTTATTTCTCCAGTATTTAGGAGTTGAAACAATGCCTTACATCGTCAGCAAAGTTTTGATCTGAAAGCATACTAACAGCAATTTGGGTATGACATTTTCATCATCCTCCCTCCAATCTTTGCATAATCAAAAGAAAGTGGACAAGAGAAAATTTTTTTTTGAAAGGGAAAGCATTAAAAAGTAAATAGCAAACACAAATGAATTGAATCAAAAAGTTGCAAATGCTCATTTTATTAATTGTGAAAGTACAAACATAATTTGAAAGCAAACAACCAATACAAAATAAAGAAAGTGCAAACAACAAGAAACAAAGGTCTAGTGACTAATCAACACAAGGATGAGCTGTCTTGTCTGAAACACTGGCTTTTAGGAGGATAGCATGCTGAAGTCGACTGAAGCTTGACTTGGCGTGCCCTGGCAGAGGGTTACTCTGGACATTGGGATTGTCCTTAAAGGAGAGGATTTTGTTTCTCATCAGCTCTTGTACTCTAGCCTTCAACGCAAAGCAACCTTCCAAATTATGGCCCGCACCACCTTTATGGTATTCACAATGAAGATCAGCCCTATAGCCGGCTGGAAGAGGATTTGGAGGAGGTGGCATAGGCCTTGTGGTAATCAAACCTTGCTCAACCAGACTAGGATATAGTTCAGTGTACTTCATGGGAATAGGATCAAAATGATTTCTATTACAGTACTGGTTTTGTCCTGTAGTCGGACGTGGAGGAGCTTGAGCTGGCATGTCAGTCTGACCAACCGTAGCAGCAGATGCAAGAGGTGGAGAATAACTGGGTGGAAAATCAAACTCTGGCCAAGTTGAAGGTGGCACCTGAACAGGTTGAGGATCAGCATTTGAAAACTCCTGGATGATGGTCCTTTGAGGTTGCTCTCCCCTAGCAATGAAAACTTGAATCATCTCAGTGAGTTTGGTCACGCTTGACTTAAGGTCATCGATCTCCATTCGGATCTCAGCATTGTGCACGTCTTGTTCTAACATCTTGCGTCTGTAGTCAGCTCTAGTCTGGTATCGGTGTCGAGGCATTATCTTGACGACTCACAGGAAGACTCTGGAATATAGAGACCACTGGAAATAAGTAACTAGACAGACAGACGCATGCAATGAATCATGCAAAGATGCAAATGATTTGCAATGTAATGCAAACAGGATGCAAAACACATGCAACAGGATCAAGGGTTCGAGATCACAGCATGGAGTCTGGGTAAAGAACCAACCACGGGGTGTGTACTAGGGTTACTGTATCCGTAGAACAGGGTTCTAAGAAGTTCCCAGAGTCGACAATCCATCTTTCGGATATTATCGACTTCCCAAATGTCTCGGTAATCAATAATATTCTCAAGAGAATCTCGTCTGAGTGTAGTATCACATGACAACCAATTCAGAAATAGACTCCATCACGGTCACCGCACTACATCCTAAAAGGCCAAGTGGGGTTTGGTAACTACGGTTCTCAATATCATGAGCTCCTAGGTTGAGAGTGTAGCACGTCTCACGAACGGATTCGTTCAACATGACTAGACTCTCAAGAGGGCCTCAACTGAGTGATGGTGTCTCAATTCAACTTTTCAGGATTCGACTCCTTCAAAGCCTCCTTGAATACCATCGTCCTATCCTAATTGCACTCAAATCCGGGTATAGGATTTATCTCACCACTCAAAGTAACAACCCTGCATACAGAAAACCCAAGCACAACAGGTATATATACAAATATGAATATGTACAGATATACAAAATATAAAAGTATACAAGCAAGCAAACACATAAATAACACAAAGACAAACAAGGTAGGCTTAACCCTCTTAGGGGAATGTCCCAAGTGAAGTCGCCAAAACTTGCATCGCAAAACAGGTATATATACAAATATTAATTAACTTGCATCGCAAAACTTTGAAATTCACCACCGAGCTTTGATTTATCCAAAGGAAAGGGTAAAGAACGAAAACCCTAAAAAAAGAATCTAGGTTCGGGGGTTGGTTATACTAAGGGAAGGTATTAGCACCCTAAGTAACTGTAGTACTCTACGGGAATCTCTTGTTAGTATTTGTGCTATGTTAAAGTTGCTTGCTAAGGGAAATGTGCTAAGGGAAAAGACCTAGGGGTATATACACTAGGTATGCTCGCCAAGACATCGCATCTCGTGCCTACATATCCTGACAGGAATGGAATCAGAGCATTCGTAGTTCCCCTCAATGGGGTGAAGAACTCTTGACTGCGGTCAAGGTTCCAAGGGGAAAGTAGGGTCTGACAGCAAGACACCTACGTGGAGTGCGGCGACTCCAAACCTAAGGCTAGGCAAAACGGGGCAAGACGGACAAGGCTATCCTAAATGACATGGCAGTCAACTATAGGGTCCTTTCCTTTGGAATGAGGAATAAGTGACAGAGGAACCAAGAGAAAAAAGAAACTCAGGCTCAAGTGTATGATAAACACCAATATATACAGCAAGAATTACATCGAAGTGAACATCAGGAATCAGGGACTAATTATAGCAAAAACGAAGAGAAATAAATTCAGGATAGAAAAATCATAAATTAATTAAAGTAAGAGATGCCAACTATTAAGATTAAATAAAAATGAAAGCTAAAACAAAAATTCAAAAAAAAACCAAAATTACTTAAAAGCTAATTAACTAAATCTAATTAAATAATTCTAGGAATAATTAACTAATTTCTAATTTAAATCTAAACTAAAAAATCTAACTTTAACCTAAACTAATTGAAAGAAGTCTAAAGCTTAAAAACAAAGAACTAAATCTATATGCTAATTAGATTTAAAAAACCTAATTAAAACGAAATAATTAAAACCTAATTAAGCTAAATTCTAATAAAACTAATTAAATAAAAACCTAAAAACTAACTGAATGAAAAACCTAAAAAACTAATTGAATTAAAAAAGGGGGTTGCAGTAAGAACAAATTGGGGTCAATCCCTAGCCACACCAAAGTGAAGCTCAGAAAGGTTACCAGCAAGGAATAAAATAAGAATCTCTTCTCCTCTTTTGGGGTCAATCCCTAGCCACACCAACTCGTTCTTCCCGGCGGAAAAGTCCCCCCCGATAACAAGAATCGTGAAACTTGAAGCACTGGCTCCTCAAAATCGTGGCTAAAGATCAACGTGAGTATCAAGAATTCAATCGACTTCGTCTCGTTCAATTTCCTCGGTCAATTCCTCATACTTGCACTATGATTCTCGATTCGATACAGGTTTGGTTTGGTTTTTGGGGACAAACGGTGGCGAGTGAGACGTTGCTGGTGTCAAGTGGTGAGGTTGTGAAGGTTATGGACGCGTAGACGTGTTCGCGGAGAAGGGAAATAAGGTTCTGTGTGAGTGTGGAAAGTTGTCGGAGTTGATGTTTTATGCGTAGAAGGCGCAGGCGATTCAGCATCGGGATGAAGGTTTTGTTGAAGTGGTTTTTGGTGGTGACAGAATTTCACTGGTTGTTGTTGTGGCGTATTCGTGAATGGGATAATGGTTGAGATCGCGGTTTAGAGCAGAGGGAACTCGCCGGGAAAAAAAATGAAGATTGAGGTATGTTTGTTGCAATGGGAACGTGTATTGGTGTTTGATTATTCAATGGGTGGGTTTAGATCGATTCACATAGAGAGAGAGTTCAAGGTTGGATTTTGATGAATGTTGTATGTGGCGTGTGAAGGTTCAAAAAGGGTGGAAGAAGATTAGCTTGTTTGAAGGGAGAGGGGTGGTATGAGGCAGAGGATTCTGAATCTGGTTGTGTGTTTTTTTTTAGGTATCAGTTCAAAGATTTGATAATGATGGTGAAGGTGATAAAAAGGATGAAGGGTTTGTGATGAGAAGTAGGGTGTGGTGGATAATGAATAGGGAGGATAATGGCCGTTCGATGTTGATGATGAAGGGGAGTTTTACTCTGCAGATTTTGTTTTGGTGAAATGGTTGAAGAATTTTGCCACCAGTAAGTTTTCCTTCCCCCTATTCTATTCCTCTCTTCCTCTATTTAAAACCAAATGAAACTTGTTTGATAAGTTTTGGGTCAAAATCTGAATTTATCTCAAGGTGTTGTCGTTGTTGCTTGGATGCTCTGTTGTTTTCATATGGCAGAATGTTGCAGCAGCTGTGTAGCAAGGAGCAGGTTGTTTTTGGCACGGTCTGTGAAACGTTGCAGGGCTTTGGTTGTGATCCCTTTTTGGTGTAATTCTTGGTTGGCGGGATGGAAATGAGACGCAACCATGTTACAGGGAAAGCGTGTGTGAAGTAGTGTGGGGATAGTAGCAGATGAGCGTGGGATGCTTGTTGTTCAAGTTGAAAAGTCAAAGATGGAATTTTGGTCCTTGTTCTATTTTTGTGCCTTTTGAATTTGTTGTATTATTATACTATAAACTAAAGAAATTGGACTCTAAATATATTTTAAATGATTTTAACCTAAAGAAAACAATTAATGAAACTAATTACGCTAAGTTAGATTTAGAATTAAAATTAAAACCAAATTTAAATTAATTATGATTAAAATAATTAAAATTAATACTAAGATAAAAATAAAAGCCCACCTAAAAATTAAAATTATATTAAGTTAGAAATTAAACTATATAAAAATAGACTAAATGGGAAATAAGTTAAATTAATTTAAATAATCTAAAATAAAAAAGGAAATGGCATGAAATTATGAAAAATGGCTAAAATGCATGACTAACAATGTTTAACCAAAAATGCGAAAACAGAGACCGACTTAGAATTATATGACAAAAACCAGCGAATCTGAGGGTAAAATTTGGGGTATGACACAAAGTCTCATGAATATCTCCTTCTACTTTGACATACTTGAAAGAATTCAGATGACTCACAATAATGTCTTCTTCGCCACATACAGTAACCACCTTCCCATTAAAGACAAACTTGATCTTCTGGTGAAGAGTTAAGGATACCTCCCCAGCGGCATGGATCCATGTACGTCCAAAGAGACGGTTGTAAGCTGGTTGAATGTCCATAATGAAGAAGTTTGTTTCAAAAACTTGAGGACCTACCTTGATGGGTAACACCACTTCTCCGAAAACAGAACACTTTGAACCATCAAAAGCCCGAACGACCAAGTCACTGGGTCTGAGTACCACTCCATGTACATCTAACTTCATCAACGCCTTCTTAGGCAACACATGAGGGAAGACCTGGTATCTACCAGCACATGAGATAACACAATGCCCTTACACTTCATAGAAATGTTCATCGCCTTGTTATGGTTCCTTCCTTCCGAAGTCAAATCAAAATCTGTGAAACCTATCCCATTGATAGCATTGACATTCACCACAACCCCTTCAAGCTGGTTGACAGAAATCTCCTGAGGTACATACGCAGCATTCAAAATCTTCAACAAGGCATTTTGGTGGGCATCAAAACAGAGCAACAATGACATGATGGAAATCTTTGAATGCGTATGGTTCAATTAATCCACCACCTTATAGTCGCTCTTCTTAATGATTCTCATAAACTCTTCAACATCCTTAAAAAGGAAGCTTCTGATGATTGATTTTGTACAGAGTCTTCAGCCACAAATTGTTTCCCTTTACCCTTTGTCAAGGCATCAGTATTACCATCTGGAGAAACCTGCAGAGAAAGGATACGACCACCACGAGTGATTCTTCTGGTACCCACAACATTATCAACATTCAACTCTTCCTTAAAGGACTCTCAATTTCTCACTTCTGACCATGATAAAATACCTCAGCCCCATAGTTCCAAGGTATGACTTTAGTACTTTCATATGGCACAAGTCCAGGCATTGTAATAACCACAGGAGCTTTCCTCATTGGCACTGGGATACGGACTGGAGTATACGGAATAGAAATAGTAGCAACCTCTTTACCATTATCATTTTCACCAACAAAAATCCTGTCAAACTAGAGTTGACCTTCATTCATCATTCTTTAAATACCTTCTTTCAAAAGATTACAACCCTCGGGTTGAACCACACACCTCTAACAATCAGAAGAACAGCCCGGGAACACGCCCCCTTTAAGTTGACGTTCCTTCACAATAGACAACAGAGTCTTTATCATACTCACTTCAGTTACCAAACTCAGCCCATCAATTTCTTCAATGGCATTCATAACTGCACCACCATGTCGTGGCATCAGATTCTTGATCACATTGGGACTATTGCTCGGTGTGAATTTGATAGCCTTTGAATCAAGCAGATCTTGTACCTTATGATGAAAAGCCCTACACTTCTCAATACTATGCCCCGGTGCCCCAGAGTGAAAGTCACAATGGGCATTTACGTCATAACCAAATGGCAACTTTGTAGGAAGAGGCCCCATGGTCCGAAGCTTAACTAGACGAAGTTGAAGCAAATGTTACAACAATTACGCATACGACATCGAAGGAGGATCAAAGACTCTGTCAGATCTTCTCTGCTTCTATTTATAACCTTGTTGAGGTGTATACTACTGACGATATTGTTGAGTCGGTTGCACAGCAGTAGGAATAGTCACAGCGGCCACCCATTGGTGAGAACCCTGATTCACTCTACCTTTGCCTCTATAAGATGATACAACATTGGCTCCCCCTTCTCTTTTTTTCTGAGCTCCAGTATAAGATTTCTTTCCTCCTCCAGATGAGGAACCAACACATTCTGAATCTTACCCATTTTAATTCCACTTTCGACCCTCTCACCAGCCATTACCAGATCTGAAAATCCCACAGAGGTACATCCGACCAACCTCTCATAATACGGCCCTTGCAGAGTGCTCATGAACATATCTACTAGTTTTGTCTCCATCATCGAAGGTTAAACTCTAGCAGCTAGCTCACGCCACCTCTGGGCGTATTCTTTAAAACTCTCATTAAGCTTCTGAGTAAGACCTTACAACTGTGTCTAATTCGGACCCATATCGGTGTTGTACTGGAAATGTTTGACAAAAGCTTCTGCCAATTCTTTCCAGCTTCGGATGTATGTCCACTCAGGCTGCATGTACCATTCAAAGGACGCCCCAACTAGGCTACCCTGGAAAAAGTGCATGAGCAACTTTTCATCCTCCGAGTATGCAGACATTTTCTGATAGTAAGCTCTAATGTGCATCTTTGGATAATATGTTGATTTTACTTTGTATGAATCCTTTGATCTATAATTTATGCAATTGCTTATTGTTCTTAATGTTTTTTTATGTGAGATACTCTTTTAAATTGATTATGGGCACATATGGAATACTGACCCTTAGCCTATGTGTTAGACCTAGGGAAATTGTGATACTTACGCTGGTTGAATAGGCAAAGGAGACCCTGAGTAGTGGCATAGGGAATTAACATTTCGTACATCGCCTAATCCTACTTACGCTGGTGGACTAGGGATAGGAAGCTCCGATTAGTGATTAATGAGTTATTTCGCGAGGGATCAGTTATAATGACTTTTTTAATTGGTTGTGGGGTTATAGTGATAGGATCATTCATATAAGGCATTAAACATCAACAATAGAGAAATAGGGGATTCAATACATAATCTGACCGCTTTCGTAATTCCGTTTTAAAACTCTTATTTTATTTTTCGCACTGCAAACTGAACCCCCCCCCCCCCTTTACTTTTTTCTTTACGTTGCACAAATTTGTCTTGTTCGAAGACAGTCCTTGTGGATTCGATCTTATTTATTACTGCGACACTATCAGTAGACTTGCCGAGAAGTCATTAAGTTTTTGGCGCCGTTGTCGGGGACTGTCGATTTAAACAAGGCGACGCTTGTGCAACATTTAATCTTTTTAGTTTTATTTTTGTTTTCAATTGTAAATTTTTTTTGTAATTAGTTATTTTTGTTTCTTCTTAAATTTTTTTCCTATTATTTCTCTTTTTAGTTTTATTTTTGTTTAATTTTTTTAGTCTATTGTAGTGCTACTAAGGTTCTTTTTGTTTGTATGCAAGGTCAAGACAATCATGCAAGATGACGTCTATGCTACCTTTGCAAAGTTTGAAGCTTATGCAAAGGAACTTGCCGCACAAACGCTCATTCTGGAAAATGCTAGAAATTATTCAGAACCAGAACCTTACACAGATCATTCCTGGGAGGAAGATTCATCATCTCAAATTGAAGAAACCTTGACTCAATTTATAAATATAACTCAACTCAATTTCGAGATAATAAATAGGCATCAAGAAATCGCGCGAAGTAACATGGAAACATCCTTCGAGAATTTAGAGATGCAACTTGGTCAAGTATCTAGCCAATTAGCATTAAAAATGAGATCTAGTGGGTATATCTATGAAATATGTTAGATAATCCTAGAGATAAGAAAATTGAAAGAGAAGTCAAACAGGAATGTGAGGTATTCGATGAAGGAGGAGTTGAAAAAGAGAAATAATAAGAAGAAAATGCAAAACGACTGATAAAAAGATAGAAGCAACGAAGGTGAAAAAGATATGTGGGACAAAAGTAAGAATGCAAGATGAAGATTGTATCGTTTTGGAGAAGCTTTAATTTCAATAATTCGTTCAGACTTAGATATCCAACTACAATATCTTCAACAAAAGAATAGTCATACACCTAGCAAAAAGGCTGATAAAATAGGTGAAATAGATGAAGTATTGGATGAGATTTATGCATTGTTCCATACTATCAAGCTGGAGAGAATATGGAAGAAAAATATTCAATTCCTGAAAGTGATGGAATTCCTACCAAATAGAAGGAAGGAGAAGGATGATGTGTTTTTCGTGTCATATATGTCGCCCTAACACAAAAAATCAAAAGGTCAAGCTTAGGACCTTAAAGAATCGCTTAATGGGAGGCAACCCATCAGATAAGTTTTTATTGCATTTGCAAAATTTAAATTTCAGTTTATTTCAATAAATTGTTTTTGTTTTGTAGCATGTCACATTTAGGAGTAATAGGACAAAGACTTGAGAAAAGGATTGAAAGAAGAAAGAGAGACTAAAAACTTTCTCTAATCTTATTTTTTTTCTAATCTCTTTTCACTTTCTAGTGTTATTGTTGTTGTTTAAGGAAACGGGTCCAAAGCGAAGCTGATCCTCTCGAGCATCATCATCAATCAGACAAGGGCAGAGTGAACCAAACAGAACCTAGACTTCAGCAACACCATGCAAGTCATGCAAGACTTTTTCTGCTCCAATGACATGTTAATTTGGAGTTTTCTGAATTATTATTAATTTTCGTGATTCCCTTTTACGTCTAACAATTCAATCTAGAGTATAAGTGTAGCGTGCGATTTCTGTCGGTGACGCGACCACCTTATCGCCATTGGTTGGAATTGGGTGCTACTTTCAAATTTCTTATTTATCCTATGAAGCTGGAAAGGAAAGGGAAGCTATCTAAAACTAACCTTGCACGCAAATGTTTTCTTTAACAAATGTTTAAGAGATTAGGGGGCCCGGGGTCAGGTTATATAATGGGGAGTTTTCAATTACCCATCCTATATATGGTTATCCATAAATCGTCTAACAAATTCTACTGTTATCTACTTACTGGTGTTTTAATCTGTCATGGGTTGGGAAAGTTTCTCCTTTGGGAATGTTTGAGAGAGTATTTTTGTTGATTTCGGGTTTTCCGATGATTTTGGTAAGGTACTGGACCTAAGGTTTTTGATATATATGCTCGCAAAGATTTCACAATCTTATGCCTACATATTCCCATTAAAGAAAACAGGGAAATCAGAGCAATCGTAGTTCCTCATATTCTATGGGAGGAAAGAGATGTTTTGGTGTCTTGTTCAAAGCTAAATATTGAAGCTAAAGGGTTGAGTATTTGTGTCTTGTTTGAAGCCCAAAATTGAAGCTGGAAGATTTTTTGTGTCTTGTTCAAAGCCCAAGATTGAAGCTACAGGTTTGACTGAGAGAGAATTTGTCATCTCTAAAGGGAAATATCTCATCTGTTTATCACAGTTGTTGGGTGACTGATTATAAAGGAGAATTACTTTAACTGGAAAGTATGGAATCCAACAATGCCATAATTTCCTTTATAAGGGATTTGTCCTGAAGGAGAAAACTTTAACTCAGTGTTGAGCAATGCCATTTTTCCTTAGGATTCTTTCATGCTAAGAGAGGGACATTGGCTTGGATGTAAATAATCCAGAGGCTTGCCACTTACAGCAATTAGATGAAAGAAAAGGGATTTTACCAGGATAAGAGATGGACTACAGCTTGGATTTTTGAATCAACAAGTGTGCCACTTATAGCAGTTATCTGGGATTAGGGTTTGTTTTGATGTGTGATGTACAGAGAAATGTCTTCCTGTAGAGAGTTTTTTGATTTCCTCTGAGGGGATGTTGATTTTTGTGTGCCTTGATCAAAGCCCAAGGTTGAAGCTAAAAGGTTGACTCTACTAGGGAGTTTTATATCTGACTTGTACAAAGCCCAAGATTGAGGCTGAAAAGAGATTGACTCTTTTGGGGAGATCATTATACAAAGCCTAAGAGGAGGCTGGAAGAAATTGACTCTTCCGGGGAAATATTTTGTCTGTCTTGTACAAAGCCCAAGATTAAGGCTAAAAGGGATTGACTCCACTGGGGAGAGGTTTTATCTATTTTGCACAAAGCCCAAGATTGAGGCTAAAAGAGGATTGACTCCACTGGGGAGGTTCCATATGTGTCTTGTACAAAGCCCAAGATTGAGGCTAAAAAGGGTTAACTGACTCAGATGGAGAATGTTTATGGGTGTCTTGTACAAAGCCCAAGATTGAGGCTAAAAGGTACTGAGGGGTGATCATTATACAAAGCCTAAGAGGAGGCTAGTTGGAGAATTTTATATATAAAGCCTAAGAGGAGGCTAACTTCTACTGAGGATTGAGATCCAAAGACAGGTCCAAATTGAGGAATCAACTCTTGCTGAGGATTACAGAAGAATTGAAATATCAGATGCCTTGAGGTTCTGATTGAGGGTTTATTGATAGTAATTTGACCTTAGCTGGGGAACTTAGGATGAAAAGTTTGAAGATTGAGTTTTAAAAACCTATAGAGGTTTTTTATCAGGGTTTTTCGTGTGCTTTTAGGAAACTTGAGGGTTTCTTTGAGATCCAAAGGGAGGTGAGACTATCCAAGTATACTGGTATGAAAAGATTTATCTTTGTATGATGCCCAAGAGGAGGCTGGTGTTTTAAGGGATGAGAATCAACCCTAAACTGGTCTGATATTTTAAGTTTTTGACTCTCTGGAAGATTGAACTATCAAAGGATGACTAAGTTCTGTCCTATACCTGTAGGAGGTCTTTGGGTCCTTGTATTAAGCCTAAAAGGAGGCATGAGAACTTCTAAGAAGCCTGAGGGTCCTTGTACAAAGCCCAAGAGGAGGATGGGGATGCTTTTAGGAAGCCTGTGGGTCCAAACCTAAGAAAAGTTCAAGAAAGGTTTCACCGGGAATAATCCTTTCTTTAGTGAACAGTTCTAGGGTTTGAAGAAATTCAAGACAGGTTTCACCGGGAATTAATCCTCGCTGGGGGAAATGAATTTTTTAGACAAATTTCTAGTAGTGACAGTCTTGAGAAAAGTTTCAGCGGGAATAATGCCTTTCTCTGTTCCATATTGTATAAGCCCAAGAGGAGGCAAGACTGTATCTGGAACTTCCTATAGGGAACTAGTTTTGATTGTGTTGAAAGAGTGACCACTAGTTTGATCTAATCCTAGAACTAGTTGCCGGGGAAAACTCTAAGCAAGATATACAGACATATATATATATATATATATATATATATATATATATATATATATATATATATATATATAAAGATGAAATATATAGAAAAGTAAGTAAACGAATGCTAATAGAACTTACATGTGAGCAAGCTTCCAGTACTACAGCTGTATGGTTAGTTATTCAAGAAATTAAAGAAACTTTTGATAACAACTATGAATTTGAATCTAAATCAAAAGGGAAGTTGTTTTGAAAGAAGATTGGGGATTATACTCAAGGAGAGGCCCAGAAATAACAGTGATTGCACCGTTGTTCTGAAAATTATATCGGGACTTATACAATGACTGAGGCCCAAAAATTATATTTACAATAGATGTTGGGTCTTACACTCTATTAGGGGCCCAAAGGTTTATTTTTATACAAGAGATGGGGCTTATAACTCAAGGAGAGGCCCAGATGATTTTTGTTTTGAAAGCGGCGATCACGCCGAGATTTTTGAAATCGTATCGGGACTTATACAATGACTGAGACCCAAAAAGGTTTTTATGTACAAAGGGGTGGGTCTTAAACTCTATTAGAGGCCCAAAAAAAATAAAAATAAAAGAAAGATGGGACTTACAACACAAAGGAGGCCCAAAATGATTTTGTTTTAAACACAGTGGGACTTATACAATGACTGAGGCCCAAAATTTATTTATTTGACCAGGGATGGCTCTTACACTCTATTAGAGGTCCAAAAGTGTTTTGAAAAAGATTTATGAGGGTGTGAATGATCAAAACCCTAATTTGATTAAAAATGTATTTTAATTTGAATAAAAAATCAAATAAAAATGATCAAAATTATCAAACATGTGTAAAACAAGTTATGATATAGGATAAATGTTTGAAAAATCATGTTTTAGTCCTAGAATGATTTAAAAATCATTTGAGTTTGAAAAATCAAGAAAAAGAAATATTTTCAAATGTTAAAAAATAAATAAAAATAAAATATTTATAAAAAATATTAAATATACAAAATAAATAATATTTTGGTAGAATAAAATATTTTAACATTTTTATGAATTTTGAAAAAAAGAATCAATTCAAAAACATAAAAATTCAGAGAGAAATTAATTTTTGAATCAATTAAATAAAATAACTAAAATTCAAAATTTTAAAAATTTGAAAAAGGGCGCCAAGAACACTTGGTTCTTGCCCGCGTCCCCTGTTTTCCTCAGATTTACATTTTCTTACTTTTCTCTCTGATTACTCAATGGTTTTGCATTTATATTAAGTATGGAGTGAGAAATTAGAAGATAACCTCAAGAACCCAAATTTTAGCATGAACACAATGAAATTCCATACACAATTGATTCATGGCAATTGATTGAGGGTTATCACTCTATATACATGCAGAAACAAGATGGTAACTCAAAATAACATTTATGATGCATGTAATATGGAGTTTGAAGGCTTCAGGCTTACCTCTTGCAGCTGGTGATCGAGCTTGATGATGGAGATGTTACAGATGTGTTGTAAGGACCTGGACAACTTCACTATACCCTATGGAGTGTGTTGAGATACTTAGCCTTGATTGGAGATACCTGGATCACCTTGTGGTACCTCAACTGCAACCTTGTCAAAAGCTTGAGCAACTGACTGGTGATTTTGTGATTCGGGTGTTTCAGATGTGTTTCAAGGCCATGTTTCACTCATATATGATGTATATGAGGTGTTGGCATGATTGGTTTGGTTTGAATCACTTCCAAATTCAAAACCCGATAGTGACTTGAAATGGAAGGCAAATTTGGAGTGAAAGAGAGATTTTGAGTAAAGCATCAGTTTGGGTGCTTTGGTGTACTCAAACTGATCATAAATGAGCTCTATTTATAGTAGAGCAAGTTTGTTTTCCAAGCAATAGTGAATGGAAACTGGTACAGGTCTGTGGCCAATGGTTATTCAAATGGAATCTCAAGTCTCCTCTAGCCATTGACTTGAGATTAGAGCACATGCATATGGTCCTCTGTTGCATGAGTTTATCTTGACTCATTTGGTTAATCATGGACTGATACATGTCAGCTCTATGCATCCTTTAAATGGTCCATGACAAATTTGAGAGTTTTGGATTTTGAACTTTGAATGCTACTTGCGAAATGATGAGGTTTTTGACTTGCAAGGCTCTATGGTGTTGTAGCTCGGCAAAGATCATGTTCATTGCACTTCAGAAACTTGTCTTGTATGGTGACAAGGCTTGCCAAGTCATGAAAATGCCAAAATCGTGTGGCATGTACAAAGTTGTCTTGTGAAAAACAGTTTTGGAGGTATCATGTTTCCATGCTTGTAACTCCCTACTCAAGTTGAATTAGGATGAGTTCTTCTACATTTTGGAAAGCTCTCATGACATACTTCAACTTTGATGTTCACAAATGGATCTGGTTCAGCTTGGATCAAGGTGAAAAATGGCCTCAAAGTTTGGAAAAAGTGAAACAGATTCTGACTTTGTTGAAAATTTCATTAAGTGTTGGAAAAAGTGGCCATTTCCCATTTTTGTGATTTTGATCAATCCATAACTCAAAATCCATGAGGATTTGGAATCTCTTGTAGTTGACATATTTGAAGTATGTCATGTGAACTTTTATTTGAGCTTTGGATGGGAGAAAAAGGCCTTGTGGTTTAGGAGTTATGATCTTGCAAAGTTGGCACAAAATCACTTTTGTTTCATAACTTAGAAAAAATTTGGTCTCTCAAGGTTGCCCCTTTTGCAAGAAACCTCACTTTTCCTAATTTTTCTTGATGAATGATGATCAATACCATACATTAACATTTTTTTTACTTAGGGGAACCATATTTGTGAAAAATTCCAAAAAGTCAAACTTGATTTTGGGCATAGTTGACTTTTTGTCAGATGAAATCCAAACTGTGTGACCCTTTGTGCAATCAAGTTCTTGACCCAATTCAAACCTAATGGATGGATTCCATAGGTGTTTTAGGGTGTCTTGAATCATGTCCCAAGGTTTGGGAACATGTCTTGGTCAAAAGTCAAAGGCACAGTTGACTTTTTCTTCAAAACCCTAATTGTGGTTCAGATGAGATTGAAACTTGTGAATCAAGTTTCTTGGATCAATCCATTGTTGTAAATGGATCAATGTAGTGTATTTAAGGCATTGGATCATGGCCAGAAGAAAATTTTCATCTGGAGGCCTTGGTCGACCAAAACCCTAATTTGGTGACACTGGCGATCTCGAGGCTTGATCCACTTGGAATGTTGCAACTTTGTGTTTGATTCTTGATGTGGGAGTCCTCTTGATCCTTTATGGGTGTTTGATAGGTTAGACAAGTTGAAGATCATGTCATTTCTTGATTGATCCTTTGTCTAAGTGTTCTGAGAGGGCTTAAAACCCTAATTCTTGGCTGTAGTGAAAGCTCAACAATCCTTGAGGAGATTGATGAGGCATGATGGCACATCCCTATTGTGGCAATGATTTACACAATGATGGGAAATCTTGGTGGTCAAAATTTGGGGTATGACAGATGCCCCTATTTAATTTTCTTGGACCTGAAGGTGTGAATGGCGAAGATGTTCGGACATTCAGGGTGCAAGAGGATTAAATATCGGAATACCCGAAATTTTGACGGTGGTTATGAATGTTAGCGGTTTGCTCATCCATCTTCTTTTGCTAAGTAACGATACTTAGAAAAGGGTAAAACTTCCACTCGATCCTAGTCTTCAGCCACGGAACTGGTCTCAGTTTTTTTTTGTAATAAACTTCCCCTCGATCCTTGGTCTTTAGCCACGGAACTAGTCTCAGTTTCTGAAATAAACTTCCCCTCGATCCTGGTCTTTAGTCACGGAACTTGTCTCAGTTTCTGAAATAAACTTCCCCTCGATCCTGGTCTTCAGCCAAGGAACTGGTCTCATTTTCTTTTGAAATAAACTTCCCCTCGATCCTGGTCTTTTAGCCAAGGAACTGGTCTCAGTTTCTGAAATAAACTTCCCCTCGATCTTGGTCTTCAGCCAAGGAACTGGTCTCAGTTTCTTTTGAAACAAACCTCCCCTCGATCTTGGTCTTCAGCCACGGAACTGGTGTCAGTTTCTTTTGAAATAAACTTCCCCTCGATCCTAGTCTACTGCCACGGAACTGGTCTCGATTTTTGGAATAAACTTCCCCTCGATCTCGGTCTTCAGCCACGGAACTGGTCTTAGTTTCTTTTGAAATAAACCTCCCCTCGATCCTGGTCTTCAACCACAGAATTGGTCTCAGTTTCTTTTGAAATAAACCTCCCCTCGATCCTGGTCTTCAGCCAAGGAACTGGTCTCAGTTTCTGAAATAAACTTCCCCTTGATCCTGGTCTTCGGCCAAGGAACTGGTCTCAGTTTCTTTTGAAACAAACCTCCCCTCGATCCTGGTCTTCAGCCACGGAACTGGTCTCAGTTTCTTTTGAAATAAACCTCCCCTCGATCCTGGTCTTCAGCCATGGAACTGGTCTCAGTTTCTTCTTGTTGAGTTTCTCCCTTGACAAGGGATGCTATTTGCAGCGATTTTCGTTAAACTTCTCGCCGAGTTTTACTGGGGAGACGCCATTTGATGGAAAAGATTTGAGGTCAGACTTGCTGGGGACACCCATTTGTCTGAGCTGTAGAGGTGTACAAACTTCTCTGTTGGAGATGCCATTTGTTGACTCTACTAGGGAAAATCGAATCTCTTGAGAGACTGCTTTTTGCTTGGGGATATTACACCATACTTTGCTTCGAGATCTTTTCGGAGAATTGCCATGTGATGTGATCCAATTTTGAGGTGCTGATGACTTCATTAACATCGAATTTCTTGGGAGAAAAAACCGATGTATTGTTGAGAGTCTTCAGTTGAGAGGCTTTCTCTGGGGATTTTCCTTAATTCGGGAACGCGAAAATATCATCTTTGATGGTGAAGAGTGACGTTCCAGAGGTGTCTGTCGAATGTCTTTTTTCCTTTCAGAGGTTCAGGTTATCAAAGCGGTCGAGGACCATCTCCAATCCAGTAATAAACTAGGGGAGAGATTGCTCAGACGATACATTTCCTGACGAGGAAATAACTTACAACCTTACTGGCGGGAGGACGTTATCACTTGGGGATAAGACTGACCAGAGTGATAGTAATGCAATATGACTATGAATGTGAATCAATTATGCATGATGTATATATGTTTATGCTGACAAAACTGACGTGACATACAGACTAGTGGATAAACACGACTGGATACTCGGCCACTGCGGGGGATGAAAAGTACCATTGGTTCATAATAGCAATCCTGTCTTGCTTTGGAGAGGTAGACCCTGTGGGGAAGAGAGAATCGTCAATTGGTCTTAAGAGGTATGAACTCTACTGTGGATGTCAGATAGGACATTGCATCTGAAATAGTTGATCCTTCATTCAGGTGCACTAGTTTAGAAGGAGTACTTTGATTCTGCACTTTGAGGTTCAATCACCTTCGGAGAAGCTATCGATGTTCTTTTTTATGTTCAAAGTCAAAAGGAATTGCCATCTTTATTTTAAAAGCAGAAAAATTTTGACAAGTAAATTCATTTTTGTTTTATTTCAAGAATCGTTGATCATGTTTAAAATGTCATTCTGTAAAGCAAAAATAAATGAGAGTTGTAAACAAAAGCATTAGGCTCAAATTTTATTGATAGAATGGAAACCAGCCAAGCGCATGATCCCATAGAGTATTTACAAAGTTTAGAAATTGGTAATTTATGGGAAAAGGGGCTACATTGAAACATAACGACCATTATCCTTCCACCAACTTTGAATTCTGGACATTCTCGGCTTCTGTTGAAGGTGACTTTAACTAAAGTCTTTCGACGAATGGTATTACCGTTGGGGATTTAACCTTGTCGGACATAGTTACTTGCCATGAATCCCTAACTTTTGCCTGGATTGTCTCTTTTGAAGTTTTCAATCCATCAGGATGATTTTTGCTTATGTCTCTAATTTTTTCCTGGACCGCCCTTTCGGGTTTTCAATCCACCGAGATGCTTTTTTTTTTATTTGGGCGAAGTATTTCTTGACTACATCAACGTTTGTGGGGTAGGCAAATTCCTCTCCATCCATGGTTGCGAGTCTCAAGGCGCCGCCTGAGAATTCTTTCTTAACCACATAGGGGCCATCGTAGTTCGGAGTCCATTTTCCCCTGGAATCAGTGAGGAATGATTGTATCTTCTTGAGCACGAGGTCTCCTTTCCTGAAGACACGGGGTCAGACCTTTTTGTCAAACGTTTTCTTCATTCTCTACTGATACAACTGACCATGGCATAGAGCCGTTATTCGCTTTTCTTCTATTAAGTTCAATTCATCGTGTCGACTTTGATACCATTCAGCCTCTGTTAGCTTAGCTTCCATCAATACCCGGATTGATGGGATTTCTACTTCTATGGGGAGCCTTGCTTCTATGCCATATACAGGAGATAAAGGGGTTTCCCCTGTTGAAGTGCGGGCAGATGTGCGATAACCGTGAAGAGCAAAAGGAAGCATTTCATGCCAGTCTTTGTAGGTTACAACCATCTTTTGAACAATCTTCTTGATGTTCTTGTTATCCGCTTCTACCGCCCCGTTCATCTTAGGTCGGTAGGGAGGTGAGTTATGGTGTTCGATGTTGAACTCAGCACACAACTCTTTCATCATCTTGTTTTTCAAGTTAGATCCATTGTCACTAATGATCTGGCTCAGAACACCATAACGGCAGATGATATTGTTTTTGATAAAGCAGACCACGACTTGTCGGGTTACATTGGTGTATGATGCTGCTTCGACCCATTTGGTGAAGTAGTCAATGGCTACCAGGATGAACTGATGTCCGTTCGAAGCCTTGGGTTCGATCATGCCAATCATGTCGATTCCCCATATAGAAAAATGCCATGGCGAAGAAAGAACTTCGAGATGTGTTGACGGTACATGGATTTTGTCAGCGTATATTCGACACTTGTGACACCTCCTCATGTATTTGTAGCAATCAGATTCCAGGGTCAACCAATAGTATCCTGCTCTCAGAATTTTTCTCGCCATTGTGTGCCCGTTGGCATGAGTGCCAAAGGATCCTTCATGAATTTCTTTCATCAGCATGTTTGCTTCTGGTTTGTCTATGCATCGGAGTAAGACCATGTCGAAGTTTCTCTTATAGAGTGTATCACCACTCAGGAAGAAGTTTCCTGCTAGTCTCCTGATGGTTTTACTGTCTTTTCTTAATGCCCCAGGTGGGTACCCTCGTTTCTGAAGAAAGCATTTGATATCGTGATACCAAGGTTTGTCGTCTGTGACTGCTTCGATTGTGAAGATATAAGCGGGTCTCTCAAGGCGCATTATGTCAATCTTAGGTACGTCGTTCCATTGACCTACACTAATCATGGAAGAGAGAGTGGCTAGTGCATCAGCCATGTGATTTTCTTCACGAGGGATATGATGAAACTCGATTATGTTAAAGAATGGTAACAACCTTCTCGCGTAATCTTTGTCCGGAATCAATCCTGATTGGTATGTGTTCCAATCTCCTTTGATCTGATTGATAACCAGGGATGAGTCTCCATATACATCCAAGTTCTTAATCCTCAATTCGATAGATTCTTCGAGACCTATGATACAAGCTTCGTATTCGGCCTCGTTGTTTGTGCATTTGAATGTTAGTCTGGCAGTGAAAGGAATGTGGGTACCCTGAGGTGTTACGATGATTGCCCCAATTCCATTTCCATAATTGTTGACAGCTCCGTCATAAATTAATCCCCATTGGGAACTTGGTTCTGGCCCTTCACTGGGTAGCGGTTCATCGCAATCTTTCATTTTCAAGTACATGACATCTTCGTCTGGGAAGTCAAATCCGACTGATTCCTGATCGTCAATCGGTTGATGAGCCAAATGATCGGCTAAAATACTTCCTTTGACGGCTTTCTGAGCATGGTACTCTATGTCGTATTCTGATAATAGCATCTGCCAACGGGCAATCCTTCCCGTGAGAGCAGGCTTTTCAAAGACATACTTGATCGGATCCATTTCGGAGATTAACCAAGTAGTGTGGCAAATCATGTACTGGCGAAGAGGTTTAGCTTCCCAAGCCAAAGCACAACAAGTTTTCTCGAGCATAGTGTACCGAGTTTCACAGTCGGTAAATTTCTTGCTCAAATAGTAGATGGCAGACTCTTTTCTTTTGGTTTCGTCTTGTTGGCCAAGTACACAACCCATAGAGTCTTCCAAGACTGTTAGGTAGATGATCAGTGCTCTTCCCTCCACTGGAGGTGACAGGATTGGTGGATTCAACAGATATTCTTTGATATTGTCGAATGCTTTTTGGCAATCTTATGTCCATACACAGCTTTGATTCTTTCTGAGTAATTTCAAGATTGGCGCGCATGTTACGGTCATGAGGGATATAAACCTTGAGATGTAATTCAGACGTCCCAAAAATCCTCTGACCTATTTTTCGGTCTTTGGTGAAGGCATTTCTTGAATGGCCTTGACCTTGTCAGGATCAACCTCAATTCCTTTTTGGCTGACAATGAACCCTAAAAGTTTTCCCGAGCGGACACCGAATGTGCATTTACTGGGATTCAAGCGTAGTTTGTATTTTCTTAGACGTTCGAATAACTTTGACAGGTGTGTCACATGTTCTTCTTCTGTTTTAGATTTGGAAATCATGTCATCGACATACACTTCTATTTCTTTGTGCATCATGTCGTGAAATAGTGTTGTCATGGCCCTTTGATAGGTTGCCCCGACGTTCTTCAAGCTGAACGACATTACCTTATAACAAAAGGTGCCCCATGGGGTGATGAATGAAGTTTTCTCCATATCTTCTGGCGCCATTTTGATTTGATTATAGCCCGAGAATCCATCCATGAAGGAGAAGACTTTGAACTTTGTTGTACTGTCTACCAGCATGTCTATGTGTGGTAAGGGGAAGTCATCCTTTGGACTTGCTTTGTTTAGATCCCTGTAGTCTACACACATTCTGACTTTTCCGTCCTTTTTCAGAACTGGCACTATGTTAGCTAGCCATTGAGGATATTCTGAGGTGGCGAGGAAACCTGCATCGATTTGTTTCTGCACTTCCTCCTTGATTTTGATAGCCATATCCGGGTGAGTCCGTCTCAGCCTTTGTTTCACCAGAGGACATTCTGTCTTCAACGGTAAATGATGTTCCACGATGCTGGTATCCAACCCTGGCATGTCTTGATAGGACCAAGCAAATACATCTGGAAACTCTTTGAGCAGTTTAATCAAGCTTTCTTTGACAGTTGGATTGAGTAGTGCCCCAATCTTAACTTCTTTCTTTTCTTCCTCTAATCCCAAATTGACCGTTTCCAACGGCTCTTTGTGAGGTTTAATGGACCTTTCCTCTTTTCTGAGTAGTCGGGAGATCCCTTCTGGAATTTCTGCGTCCTTTTCTTCTTTAGCTTCAAATACCGGAAATTCAAAGTTGGGAGAAGGCATTGGATCGTATGTTTCAATGGGCTTTAAAACAAGCAATCTGCATAATGTGATGATTCATTTTTTAGAAGAGATAGAGAGAATGCAAGAGTGTGTGCAGTGTATTTTCTGAAAAATGCTTGTTATTATTTTGGGTTGTTTTAGGATTACCATTTTCTGAAAAACGAAAAGTGAAAATAGCAATAAATGCGGGAATGACAGAATGACATTATTTATTTATGATTTGTCGATTCTTGAAATACAGCCCTATAAAACAAAACTCTGTCGCTTTGGGCAAAGCGAAGAGGGACATTTACAGAAAAGTGAGCCCTATAAAAACATATGTTTCACCTGGGCAGGGTGAAAGGTTAAAACAAAGATGGCAATTACTTAGATTTATGGACGACTTTCGGGACATCGACAGCAACCCATTGGCGACGAACTCTTCGGTGAGTCACAAAGTCTGGTATCTTATTTTTTGGTTTGTCCTCAGAAATGACGCTGATTTCTGGCGGAGTAGGTTTGTTGGAGTCTTCCTCCCATGCAGAGTTGTCATAAATGAACTCTTCTGTTGTATCTTCCTTAGTGTTTTCACTCTCAAGAGGATCTCACTATCCAGTTGGCTGGATGTCCTCGTATCTGATGCGAGAGCTTTCAGGAGCGGTGTACTTGACCAAGAAGTCGTACTTGCCACTCGGCTGTCCTAAGGTGTCCCATACTTCTGTGGGATTAGAGGAGTCATCCTTCTCGATGACGTTGACCTCAGGGAAAGCATAGTTGATGAACTCTTGTCCTGCAATCTTTGCAGATTCATCATGGTGCTGGATATCTTTGGAATGTCCTGAGTAATGATCCCATGACTCGGTGGGGACGTGGGTATTCCTTTCAATATTACTCAGCTGATAAGCATCGTTTGGCTGACTCTTTTGCCTCAAGTCTTCTGGGTATGGCTTCTAGATAGGCAAGTTATCCAGGGGATCATAATAGTCCTGATCGAAGTTATTCTTCATTAGATCATCTTCTAATGAGTTAGGTGGAGCACGATATCCCTCAGGATCATAATCTCCATAGATCGTCCGAACGTATGATCTTGGTATATATCTCGAGCACTGCTTGGGAAAACAGAATGGTATGTGCGTTACTTCCTGAGACATATAACCATTGTCGTTGAGATAAGATTTCCATTCCTCGTCCATATCAGAGGAGTCACTCTTGTTGATGGTGTGTACTTCTTGAGACACTGAGTGGAGGAAGTCCTGAATAGGATGAAAACTTTCATCTTTAGTAGCAGTCTGGGTACAGGCAGAGGAGAAACCAAGACCTTTCTTTGTCTTGTTATCTGTAGGAATTACGAGCTGTCCCCATCCCTTTACATTATTACTCTCGATCACTTTGAGAGCGTCTTTGTATAAGGAAATCGATGTCCCTCTTTCTGATTGATTCTCATTGCTCACTGATAGTGCTTGAAATTGAGTTCCAACAACCTCCTCGGGTTCTACACAGGAGAAAGAAGATAAGTTGCTCACGATTAAGGCCTGCTCTCCGCATACTGTGACTAACTTGTCATTCTTGACGAACTTCAACTTCTGGTGAAGTGTCGAAGTAACTGCCCCAGCTTCGCGTATCCAAGGTCTTTCTAATAAACAGCTGTATGCTGCCCGGATATCCATGACCTGGAAAGTGACTTGGAAATTGTGAGGACCGATGGTTATGGGAAGATCAACTTAGCCGATAACTGTTTTTCTGGATCCTTCAAAGGCTTTGACGATGACCTCGCTGCCTCTCATTGGGGCTCCTTGAAATGGTAGTCGTATCAGAGTTGATTTTGGCATAACATTCAAAGACGGTCATGTGTCTACCAGTACGCTGGCTAGAGCATCGTCCTGGCAGTTGACTGTAATGTTAAGCGCCATATTGTGATTTTTGCCTTCTTCCGGTAGTTCTTTATCACTGAATCCTAAATTGTTGCAGGAAGTGATGTTGGAAATGATGTTGTCAAACTGCCTTACCATCACATCTTGTTCTACGAAAGCTTGCTCCAAGACTTTCTGCAGAGCTTTCCTGTGAGCTTTGGAACTAAGCAAGAGAGATAGCATAGAGATTCTAGATGGAGTTTGCAACAGTTGGTCAATAATGTTGTACTCGCTTTTCTGGATGAGCTTCAGCATATCATCGTTGTTCTCTACTAGTTCTGGATTACTGGATTATCCAACTTGTTTAGTGGGACCTTCTGGTTGAGGTTCATTCTCTTTAGTAGGTTCTCCAACTCCTCTGTTGAAGATCCGACCGCTCCGTGTTACTCGACTGTTGTCGGCAATGTTTACAATGGAGGGTAATGGAGTTTGCTTTCCATTTCGATGGTTGTTGCACCGTAATTGTAAGGGATAGTCTTTTCTGATTTGTACGGTATTAGACCTGGCAAGTAGATAACCACAGGAGTTTCTGGTTTTTCTGACCGTTATAGGTAACCTCAATCAGTTCCTAGTTGGGAAATTTTCTACTATCAAGAGGAACTCTTGATTAATCGAGTAGAGGAATTATGGCGCAAACGTATTTGGTTTGATCAGGGAGATAGTCTTGTATCACGTTGATCGACCCAGAACTTGAACATGGTCGAACCTCTTTCTGGTCCAACTGATTTTGAAGAGCCGCTCGTATGAGGTAGCATCTTGGTTGTTCTCTGAACAAACTCTACAGCGCTCATAGTTGTGGGGTGGCATCCGGCCACACCCGCTTTGTATGCAGTGCATCTTTACTAGATATGTTTCCATCAAGCGGACATCCTGACTTTGATGCCTACCAGGATTCTCGTCAATTATGCTAATCTGTTGTGTAGCTTCATCCAAGTAGATTGGAAGCCACCAGTGGTCCAACAAGTGTTGAAGTGTTCTTTGGACAAGTGCACACCCTTGGTCGTCTTCACGGCATTCTTTATAGTCTTGATAATCATGTAAAGCCAGAAAGTCGAGTCTGACTTGTTTAGCATGTAATTCTACCAGACTGGTATTCATCAAGCGTATGTCAAAGATCTGAACCATATTGGCTTGATGGTTATTTCTCTCACAGTAGTCTTGGATCCATCCGAGATCCATCTGACGTTGGAGGGCCTCTTGTACAAAAGAGCATCCCTGATTGCTTGTTGAGCAGATCGGACAAGTGTCGTAATCGTGTCGTGGCAGATTATGATATTGACTTTGTCTTGAATGCATCGCCACCAAATTGACGTTCATCGCAAGAATGTTGTGGTTCTGAACAATGTTGGGATGCGCATGGGCCATGTTGACTTCACGGATTCAGTGGTCCTGAATCCAGCCCAGATCCATCTGTTCTTGTAGGGCTGATTGCACTACGGAACACCCCTAGTTATTCTTTGAGCAGATATCACATTGGTGATAATTGTGAGGCAATACATGACCGTACCCGCTCTGTCTGCAATGCATCCTGACCAGATTGGTTCCTAATAGGAGCACATCGTGAATTTGATAACTGCGGCTAAATTCTTCCTCTATTAAATTTACTGCAGTCTTTTCATGTTACGGCAACGGGTTCGTCTGAACATTTGGATTGGTATCTTTGAAAGATAATATCCCATTCCTAACAAGCTTCTGTACATCATACTTGAAGCTGAGACAGTTCTCAATGTTGTGCCCCGATCCTCCTTGATGGTAAGGGCAAGTTTGATCCACTTTGAACCAAAAAGGTGGATTTTCTGGTACTGTAAGAGGAGTCCTGGTTTGGACGTGCCCCTTGGCTAGTAAGAGTGGAAATAGTTCTGCGTACAACATCGGTATAGGGTCAAACCCTGATGGTCGTGTCGTATGATTGTTATTGTTGTACTGTGGACGAGCCTGCTGAAGAGGCTGTTGTGTCCTTTGCTGATACTGTTGTTGACTTGGTTGGCTCTGAGCAACTTGAGGTTGATAAGTCGGAGCTGGCGCAGGGTTAATAGCGGGAGTTATTACCGCTACTGGTTGATACCTTCGCCTTTGCTTTCCCAGAGAGATATTATTAATATCTTACTCTTTTTTCTTTTGGAAAACACTACCGTATCTTTTGGTACTGCTTGATGGCTCTGCATCTTTGACCAATCGTCCTTCTCGGACTACTTCTTCAAGGCGTACTCCCATGTTCACCATTTCAGTGAAGTCGTCGGGCACACTTGCAACCATTCGGTCGTAATAGAATAAGCTTAAGGTTTTCAAAAAGATCTTGGTCATCTCTTTTTCCTCAAGAGGGGGACAGATCTAGTCGGAAATTTCACGCCATCTCTGAGCATATTCTTTGAAAGTTTCTTTGTCTTTTGGCGACATTGCTCTGAGCTGATCCTTATCTGGTGCCATGTCCAAATTGTATTTATACTGCTGAACAAAGGCAGCACCGAGATCTCTGAAAGTACTGATCTTGGTGAGGTTTAAACCCATGTACCATTTGAGTGCGGCACTGGTTAAATTGTCTTGGAAGTAATGGATCAGTAGCTGTTGATTTTCTGTCTAGGTAGACATTTTTTGAGCGTACATCACCAAATGACTTTGAGGGCAAGAGTTGCCTTTGTATTTTTCAAAGTCAGGCACCTTGAATTTGTGCGGTATCTTTACATTAGGGACCAGACAGAGGTCTGCGGCGTCCTTTCCGAATAAGTCTTGACTGTGAATGGCATGCAGTTCCTTCTGCATTTCCAAGAATTGTTCCTGGAACTCATTCATCCTTTCGTACATGTCTTCGTTTCCACCAAAAATTGTTTGTGGAATCTGTCCTTCCGGGACAGTGTGTACCACTGGTTGTGGTATAGACATTACAACGGTGATTCTTGGCGCTTCAGTGCCATGAAGTTTGTAACCTTCAGGAGTTGCTGTCGTAAACCTTGCGTCTTCACTTTCCCGAAGTTTGTAATCTTCAGGTCCAGTGGTTCCTGCTGCAGTTTCTTGGTCTTCAGTGACCGGCGAGATGTATCCTTCAGGGATAAAGTTGAGGGGCATGCCCCAGGGACTACCCTTGGGCATGTTGTACCAAGGATGATTCTCACGCGTCTCCATTATGGGCGTAGATGTGATCTCAGAGATTACAGTCTTTTGTTGTTGCTTCTGAGCTGCTGCCAGGGATTGCATATCACTGTGAAGTTTTTCCAAACTTTCCTTTAGAGCGTCGATTTCTTCTCTCAGCTCTTTGTTCTCTTCCTCGAGATCGTCCATTTGCTTTTGTCAATTGGCCCGAGTATTGTATGAGTGAGACAGTTTGACTATAGAATCGTGACACATACGTGAGACTCAAAGATAAGAAGAACGCGTTATGTGAGAATGATGAATGATATGCAAAGACATATTTTTTAGTTTTTGTTTTAATCAAAAAGAACTTCAACAAATAGATTGCAAATATCATACAGTGGGAGGATACCCCTTTTATTGAATTCGAAAGATTGCAGTATGTTACAAGGAAAAGTATAGTACTTTACAAAGTATTGTAAGGAAAATGGCTAAGCTTATGGATCCTGAGTCCTCTCTGAAGAGATCTCAGATGCTGGCTCCGGTATTTTCCTTTTCTTTGACCGGGGCTCTTCAGCCGTTGTCGGGTTGTCAGTCCTTTGCCAAGTGAAAGGAGCGAGCAAATTTCTTCGGTCTTCTTGACTTTCTACAGCATGTTGTTCTAATATTTTAATCAGAGCATCCTTTTCTTGTAACAGTTCCTGAATCTTGGTACACTCCACATTGAGGATTTGGTACTTGTTCTTCCAAGAGCTTCTCTCACGTTGAATTTTGTTGAGAGCTACCTGGATTTTTTCCGTATCAGACATGAAATAAAGGACAGATTCCTTTAACGGAAAAACTTCTTGGCGAGGGTAAGGCATCCTCAGCTTGAGGGCTCTAGCTTGCACCCAGTGGAGATAAGGTTCCATGGAGATACAGTTTGGTCTTCCTAGAGACTTTCTTCCTTTCCGGTGAATATGTTGCCAGGCATGCACTATTTCTTTCTTTAGTGCCCTGTCATTTTCCCCTTCCTTGAAGAAAAGACCTTCCAGATGAACATTATGCGGGATATTCTTCATCGGGTATCCGAGTTGACGGCAAACTAAAATTGGATGGTAGTTGATTCCTCCTTTAGTTCCAATGAGGGGTATGTTAGGGAAATTTCCATATCTGTCGATGATCTCTATCCCTTCGTAAATCCTATTGTACCAATCTATGTCAGAGTTGGTAAGAGACATAATCTTTTGTGACCAACGTAGAGTACTCTTGTGATCCCAAAAAGCAGCAGACTTGGGTAAATGGAAAATGAACCACTTGTAGAGTAAGGGTACACAACATGTAATCATTCCTCCACGGTACAAATTTCTTAAGTGTACAGAATGATAAGCATCCGCGAGCAAGGTTGGTACGGGGTTTCCAATCAGAAATATCTTAACAGCGTTGGTATCAACGAAGTTGTTAATGTTGGGAAAGAGGAATAACCCACATATGAGTAGGACAAAGATATCTTCGAAAGCAGTTATGTTTCCTATACTGGAAAAGTATAGAGCTTTCTCTATCAAGATTTTAGCTGGTAAACCCTGGATTCCTCCTTTAGTGGTCATGTGAGTCCTAACTTCTGACTCGTCCAAAGAGATCGCTCTTGCAATGGTTTGATGGAGCTCGATCAGTGATAGGTAAATCAATCAGATGAGAGTACTCCTCCAGTGTTGGTGCCAGTTGGTAATCCGGAAATGTGAAGCAATGATTAACCGGATCGTAGAACTGAATCAGCATAGACAGGACTCCTTCAACTACGTGGACCCTTAACAGAGACAACAGTCCTCCGTGCTTACCTCTGAAAGCCTCCGGGTTGGTAATCATCCTTGCTAACCTCCTTAAATCCTCTAGTTTCGGAGCCTTGAAGGTGTATTTGTGCATCTTTCTTCTACCGAAATCCATAACGCAATCTTTCTGATATTTGCAATTATTGTTTTAGTTTATTTTGAAAAAAGATTTTTTCTTTATTTAAAAAGTGTTTTTTAGATGAATGCATGAATGCATCACACAAAAACATTAAAAAAACATGGGTTCAAAGGTTCAACGTCACGATCATAGAGTCATGGCTCTACCCATCCCTAAAGGTTGAACTATTTTGGTCAATTTTTGTACTTGTAGAACGGGTTCTAAGGTTCCCAAAATCATTGACCCCCTAGGGATATCAACAACAAGCTGATGCACTCGAGCGAGCTGTAATATTCTAGGGTAGATCTCATTTGAGTGTAGTATCGCGTATCAACTATTCTCGATAGTCATCGCACTACCAAATGGTCATATGGTTAATGTCTACTAAATCCTCAGGGTCACGGGTGCCGCACTGGGAAAACTTTGCTTTCACGATAATCAGTCGTTCAACATTTAGTATCCACACGGGTACCTCGCCTGATTTGGTGGGCTACCAGGATTGCTTGTTCAGGATTCACTCCCTATAAGTTCTCCCGTCTGTGCCACCCCTTATCTTAATGTTCTCTCAAACTTTCCACATGCGTATCAATCGAATTCCCATTGACAGAAAAATAAACACGGTTATCAAGTAGGAATAGCAGTAAATATATATATATATATATATATATATATATATATATTAGACCTCTAAGAAATTCTAATCCTAGTTTGGCCTCTATCCCCATCAGAGTCGCCATTTTTCTGTAGCGTGCGATTTCTGTCGGTGACGCAACCACCTAATCGCCATTGGTTGGAATTGGGTGCTACTTTCTGATTTCTTATTTATCCTATGAAGCTGGAAAGGAAAGAGAAGCTATCTAAAACTAACCTTGCACGCAAATTTTTTCTTTAACAAATGCTTAAGAGATTGGGGGGCCCGGGGTCAGGTTATACAATGGGGAGTTGTCAATTACCCATCCTATATATGGTTATCCATAGACCATTTAGCAAATTCTATTGTTATCTACTTACTGGTGTTTTAATCTGTCATGGGTTGGGAACGTTTCTCCTTTGGGAATGTTTGAGAGAGTATTTTTGTTAATTTTGGGTTTTTCGATGATTTTGGTAAGGTATTGGACCTAAGGTTTTTGATATGTGTGCTCGCTAAGATTTCGCAATCTTATGCCTACGTATTCCCGTTAAAAAAAATAGGGAAATCAGAGCAATCGTAGTTCCTCCTATTCTATGGGAGGAAAGAGATGTTTTGGTGTATTGTTCAAAGCCCAAGATTGAACTTAAAGGGTTGAGTATATGTGTCTTGTTTGAAGCCCAAGATTGAAGCTGAAAGATTTTTTGTGTCTTGTTCAAAGCCCAAGATTGAAGCTAAAGGTTTGACTGAGAGAGAATTTATCATCTCTAAAGGGAAATATCTCATCTGTTTATCACAGTTGTTGGGTGACTGATTATAAAGGAGAATTACTTTAACTGGAAAGTATGGAATCTAGCAATGCCATAATTTCCTTTATAAGGGATTTGTCCTGAAGGAGAAAACTTTAACTCAGTGTTGAGCAATGCCATTTTCCTTAGGAATCTTTCATGCTAAGAGAGGGACATTGGCTTGGATGTAAATAATCCAGAGGCTTGCCACTTACATTAATTAGATGAAAGAAAGGGGATTTTACCAGGATAAGAGATGGACTACAGCTTGGATTTTTGAATCAATAAATGTTCCACTTATAGCAGTTATCTGGGATTAGGGTTTATTTTGATTTGTCTGTTTTTATGTGTGATGTACAGAGAAATGTCTTCCTGCAGAGAGTTTTTTGATTTCCTCTAAGGGGATGTTGATTTTTGTGTGCCTTGATTAAAGCCCAAGGTTGAAGCTAAAAGGTTGACTCTACTAGGGATTTTTATATCTGTCTTGTACAAAGCCCAAGATTGAGGCTGAAAAGAGATTGACTCTTTTGGGGAGATCATTATACAAAGCCTAAGAGGAGGCTGGAAGGAATTGACTCTTTCGGGGAAATATTTTGTCTGTCTTGTACAAAGCCCAAGATTGAGGCTAAAAGGGATTGACTCCACTGGGGAGAGGTTTTATCTGTCTTGTACAAAGCCCAAGATTGAGGCTAAAAGAGGATTGACTCCACTGGGGAGGTTCCATATGTGTCTTGTACAAAGCCCAAGATTGAGGCTAAAAAGGGTTAACTGACTCAGCTGGAGAATGTTTATGGGTGTCTTATACAAAGCCCTAGATTGAGGCTAAAAGGTGTTGAAGGGTGATCATTATACAAAGCCTAAGAGGAGGCTAGTTGGGGAATTTCTTATATAAAGCCTAAGAGGAGGCTAACTTCTACTGAGGATTGAGATCCAAAGATAGGTCCAAATTGAGGAATCAACTCTTGCTGAGGATTACAAAAGAGTTGAAATATCAGATGCCTTGAGGTTCTGATTGAGGGTTTATTGATAGTAATTTGACCTTAGCTGGGGAACTTAGGATGAAAAGTTTGAAGATTGAGTTTTAAAAACCTATTGAGGTTTTTGATCAGGGTTTTTCCTGTGCTTTTAGGAAACTTGAGGGATTCTTTGAGATCCAAAAGGAGGTGATACTGTCCAAGTCTACTGGTATGAAAAGGTTTATCTTTGTATGATGCCCAAGAGGAGGCTGGTGTTTTAAGGGATGAGAATCAACCCTAAACTGGTCTGATGTTTTGAGATTCTGACTCTCTGGAAGATTGAACTATCAAAGGATGACTAAGTTCTGTCCTATACCTATAGGAGGTCTTTGGGTCCTTGTATTAAGCCCAAGAGGAGGCATGAGAACTTCTAAGAAGCCTGAGGGTCCTTGTACAAAGCCTAAGAGGAGGCTGGGGATGCTTTTAGGAAGCCTGTGGGTCTAAACCTAAGAAAGTTCAAGAAAGGTTTCACCGGGAATAATCCTTTCTTTAGTGAACAGTTCTAGGGTTTGAAGAAATTCAAGAGAGGTTTCACCGAGAATTAATCCTCTCTAGGGGAAATGAATTTCTTAGACAAATTTCTAGTAGTGACAGTCTTGAGAAAAGTTTCAGCGGGAATAATGCCTTTCTCTGTTCCATATTGTATAAGCCCAAGAGGAGGCAAGATTGTATCTGGAATTTCCTATGGGGAACTAGTTTTGACTGTGTTGAAAGAGTGACCACTGGTTTGATCTAATCCTAGACCTAGTTGCCGAGGAAAACTCTAAGCAAGATATACATATATATATATATATAGACAAGTATGTAAAAGAAAGCTGATAGAACTTATAGGTGAGCAAGCTTCCAGTACTCCAGCTGTATGGTTAGTTATTCAAGAAATTAAAGAAAGTTTTGATAACAACTATGAATTTGAATCTAGATCAAAAGGGAAGTTGTTTTGAAAGAAGATTGTGGGTTATACTCAAGGAGAGGCCCAGAAATAACAGTGATTGCACCGTTGTTCTGAAAATTATATTGGGACTTATACAATGACTGAGGCCCAAAAATTGTATTTACAAAAGAGGTTGGGTCTTACACTCTATTAGAGGCCTAAAGGTTTATTTTTATACAAGAGACGGGGCTTACAACTCAAGGAGAGGCCCAGATGATTTTTGTTTTGAAAGCAACGATCGCGCCGAGATTTTTGAAATCGTATCGGGACTTATACAATGACTGAGGCACAAAAAGGTTTTTATGTACAAATGGATGGGTCTTACACTCTATTAGAGACCCCAAAAAGTTAAAAAAAGAAAGATGGGACTTACAACACAAAGGAGGCCCAAAATGATTTTGTTTAAAAGGCGATGATCGCATCGCGGTTTTAGAAAACACAGTGGGACTTATACAACGACTGAGGCCCAAAATTTATTTATGTGACAAGGGATGGGTCTTACACTCTATTAGAGGCCCAAAAGTGTTTTGAAAAAGATTTGTGAGAGTGTGAATGATCAAAACCCTAATTTGATTAAAAATGTATTTTAATTTGAATAAAAAATCAAATAAAAATGATCAAAATTATCAAACATGTGTAAAACAAGTTATGATCTAGGATAAATGTTTGAAAAATCATGTTTTAGTCCTAGAATGATTTAAAAATCATTTGAGTTTGAAAAATCAAGAAAAAGAAATATTTTCAAATGTTAAAAAACAAATAAAAATAAAATCTTTATAAATATATTATATATATTAAATATTCAAAATAAATAATATTTTTGTGAAATTTTTGTAGAATAAAATATTTTAACATTTTTATGAATTTTGAAAAAAAGAATCAATTCAAAAACATAAAAATTCAGAGAGAAATTAATTTTTGAATCAATTAAATAAAATAACTAAAATTCAAAAATTTAAAAATTTGAAAAAGGGCGGCAAGAACACTTGATTCTTGCCCGCGTCCCTGTTTTCCTCAGATTTGCATTTTCTCACTTTTCTCTCTGATTACTCAATGGTTTTGCATGATTCAAACACCAATCTTGCTCGTTTTTTAACAAGGATCACATCCATATAGATTAATTGCATTTATATTAAGTATGGAGTGAGAAATCAGAAGATAACCTCAAGAACCCTAATTTCAGCATGAACACAATGAAATTCCATACACGATTGATTCATGGCAATTGATTGAGGGTTATCGCTCTATATACATGCAGAAACAAGATGGTAACTCAAAATAACATTTATGATGCATGTAATATGGAGTTTGAAGGCTTCAAGCTTACCTCTTGCAGCTGGTGATCGAGGTTGATGATGGAGATGTTACAGATGTGTTGTAAGGACCTAGACATCTTCACTATACCCTATGGAGTGTGTTGAGATGCTTACCCTTGATTGGAGATGTCTGGATCACCTTGTGGTACCTCAACTGCAACCTTGTCAAAAGCTTGAGCAACTGACTGGTGATTTTGTGATTCAGGTGTTTTAGATGTGTTTCAAGGCCATGGATCACTCATATATGATGTATATGAGGTGTTGGGATGATTGGTTTGGTTTGAATCATTTCCAAATTCAAAACCCGATAGTGACTTGAAATGGAAGGAAAATTTGGAGTGAAAGAGAGATTTTGAGAAAAGCATCAGTTTGGGTGCTTTGGTGTACTCAAACTGATCACAAATGAGCTCTATTTATAGTAGAACAAGTTTGTTTTCCAAGCAATAGTGAATGGAAACTGGTACAGGTCTGTGGCCAATGGTTATCAAATGGAATCTCAAGTCTCCTCTAGCCATTGACTTGAGATTAGAGCACATGCCTATGGTCCTCTGTTGCTTGAGTTTATCTTGACTCATTTGGTTGATCCTGGACTGATACATGCCAGCTCTATGCATCCTTTAAATGCTCGATGACAAATTTAAAAGTTTTGGATTTTGAACTTTGAATGCTACTTGCCAAATTATGAGGTTTTTAACTTGCAAGGCTCTATGGTGTTGTAGCTCTGTAGAGATCATGTTCATTGCACTTCAGAAACTTGTCTTGTATAGTGATAAGGCTTGCCAAGTCATGAAAATGCCAAAATCGTGTGGCATGTACAAAGCTGTCTTGTGAAAAACAGTTTTGGAGGTATCATGTTTCCATGCTTGTGACTCCCTACTCAAGTTGAATTAGGATGAGTTCTAGTACATTTTGGAAAGCTCTCATGACATACTTCAACTTTGATGTTCACAAATGGACCTGGTTCAGCTTGGATCAAGGTGAAAAATGGCCTCAAAGTTTGGAAAAAGTGAAACAGATTCTGACTTTGTTGAAAATTTCACTAAGTGTTGGAAAAAGTGGCCATTTCCCATTTTTGTGATTTTGATCAATCCATAACTCAAAATCCACGAGGATTTGGAATCTCTTGTAGTTGACATATTTGAAGTATGTCATGTGAACTTTCATTTGAGCTTTGGATGGGAGAAAAAGGCCTTGTGGTTTAAGAGTTATGATCTTGCAAAGTTGGCATAAAATCACTTTTGTTTCATAACTTAGAAAAAATTTGGTTTCTCAAGGCTGCCCCTTTTGCAAGAAACCTCACTTTTCTTGATTTTTCTTGATGAATGATGATAAATACCATACATTAACATTACTTTTGACTTAGGGGAACCATATTTGTGAAAAATTCCAAAATGTCAAACTTGATTTTGAGCACAGTTGACTTTTTGTTAGATGAAATCCAAACTGTGTGATCCTTTATGCAATCAAGTTCTTGACCCAATTCAAACCTAATGGATGGATTCCATAGATGTTTTAGGGTGTCTTGAATCATGTACCAAGGTTTGGGAATATGTCTTGGTCAAAAGTCAAAGGTACAGTTGACTTTTTCTTCAAAACCCTAATTGTGGTTCAGATGAGATTGAAACTTGTGAATCAAGTTTCTTGGATCAATCCATTGTTGTAAATGGATCAATGTAGTGTATTTGAGGCATTGGCTCATGTCCAGAAGAAAATTTTCATCTGGAGGCCTTGGTCGACCAAAACCCTAATTTGGTGACACTGGCGATCTCGAGGCTTGATCCACTTGGAATGTTGCAACTTTGTGCTTGATTCTTGATGTGGGAGTCCTATTGATCCTTTATGGGTATTTGAGAGGTTATACAAGTTGAAGATCATGTCATTTCTTGATTGATCCTTTGTCTAAGTGCTTTGGGAGGGCTTAAAACCCTAATTCTTGGTTGTAGTGAAAGCTCAACAATCCTTGAGGAGATTGATGAGGCATGATGGCACATCCCTATTGTGGCAATGATTTGCACAATGATGGGAAATCTTGGTGGTCAAAATTTGGGGTATGATAATTAGCTACAATACTTGGTTCCCCTTTATACCAATAAATTTATGTTTGTATTTAATAAACAAGTTTGTTGCTATTATTTTTTTTTTCAGATTTACAAGATTTCAATTTTAGTAGTGAACATATGAACCATAAGCATCATCAAAAACAAGGGTGATCATCTGGAAAGTTCCTTGCAGATTGAGAGTTGAGGAAGAAAGGAACAACCAACTAACTTGTACTAAATCTCCAGATACCTCAACTAGTAAGGTTTTAGCCAAATATTTTATTGTTTACTTTTCCTTCTTATGAGAGTATTCGTATAATTTCTATTTTCTAGAATTTGCATTATTTCTTATTTAATCTATTGGTTTAATAAATACACACTGAGGCACTTGTTTGTGGTAAACTCTGAGCCTTTTCAAACTAACCCGTATATGATGTTTATATCATTTGCTAACTACTTTGAGCCTAACCCCTTTCTTTCGGTGACATAGCCATAATAATTAGCCAATTGACTTAAAAGATTAAATCTTTCCACCCTCTCTTTGGAGTTAGGTAGAAAATTTAGTTCCTTGGTCATATGCAATAGAATAAGTTTGGGGTTGCTCTTGGAAGTGAACAAAGTTTAATTTTGGGGGTGGTGTCTTCATTATTTTGAGGTTGTATTCATTGAGAGACTAGGGTTTAGTCTGGATTCCCGAGAAGACAAAGACGGGTAGTCTTTATGTGTACACAAGTCGATTATAGTGGATTAAGTCCTTATTGAGAAGGCAAAATCACCTTGGCAGGTGGACTAGATTAGCTTCGTTAACAGTGAACCAATATAAAAATATTTGTGTTCATTTATTTTTACTCTTGGTTCTACTTTGAGTGCTTGGTTACTAAAAAGTTTTAATCTTGGAAACCCAATTCAAACCCACTTTTCTTGTGTTTCTTGCCACCTTTTATTGGCATCAGAGCTTTGGTTCTGATATTGATTACGTATCAAATACTTAACCATGTCAGATAAAGATCTAGTTTGAGAAACACTATGGAAACTATTCAACCACCTCCTTCGGCTGTAAATGATAGAGATCACTATATCGTTAAACCTATTGTTTTTTATGGAGAAAGATTTGATTATTGGAAAGGAAAAATAGAAAGCTTCTTTCTTGGTCACGACGTTGTTCTATGGGACATGGTAGTTTATGGCTACATACACCCTGTAGATGCTATCGGCAACAAAATTGAAAGAAGAGTGACGACAGACCAACAAAAGAAAGATTATAAAAATTATCACAATGCTAGAACCATATTTCTAAACTCCATCTCATATACTGAGTACGAGAAGATAACAAATAGAGACTCTGCTAAGTCGATATTTGATTCTTTGAGGATGACTCACAAATGAAACGCATAAGTCAAAGAAACCAAAGAACTTTCTTTGATTCAGAAATATGAAGCGTTCAAGATGGAAGAGAATGAAATAGTTGAGAACATGTTCTCAAGGTTTCAAACTCTTGTTGCATGACTGAAGGTCCTGGATAAACGGTATTCTACTACTGATCATGTGAAGAAGATCATCAGAAGTCTACCTAAAAGATGGAGACCTATGGTAACTTCTTTGAAGTTATTAAAGGATCTAAACAACACCTCTCTTGAAGAACTTGTTAGTTATTTAAGAAGTCATGAGATTGAGCTTGAAGAAGATGAGCCCTAAAGAAAAAGCAAGTCAATTTCTATGAAGTCTTTGGGAAAGTTTGAAAAGACTAGAGCTTTTCAAGCAGAAGAAGAAGAGAAAGAAGAAGAAGAAGAAGAAGAAGAAGAAGAAGAAGAAGAAGAAGAAGAAGAAGAAGAATCTGAAGAAGATTCTGACAAAGAAGATGAGTTATCTCTTCTGTCCAGACGAGTGAATTAACTCTGGAAGAAAATACAAGGCATATTCATAGGAAAAAGAAGGACATGTGGTCTTTCTGAGTCCACTTCTGAATCCAAGAAAGCTGGAGCCAGCAAAAAAGTCATCTGCTTTGAATGCAAGGAGCCAAGTCATTACAAGAATGATTTCCCAAGCTCAAGAAAGATAGGCCCAAGAAGAAAGACTTCTGAGGGAAGAAGAAGGAGCACAAGAATGATTCAAAATCCTCAGAAGATGACTCTGAGGATAAGCAAGAAAATGTGAAGCTGATGGCATGCACAAAAGCTTATGCTGAGATAGATTTATCAGAATCATAATCTGAGTCAGACTCAGAAGAGGTATTTGCTAAACTTTCTCGCTCTGAACTTGAATCCAATTTAACAAAAAATATGGATAAGTATCAGAAGCATCTGAGCAAATACAAGGATCTGAAAAAGGTTCATGTATCTGAGTCAGAAGCATATTGTAAGCTTAAGAAAGATTTCTCAATTTTAAATGAAGAAAAAATAGCAAGAGTGAATACGAATGGATTGATTCAGAAAATGCATGATCACTTCATTAGTATTACCATTAAAAACAACAATGTTTAAAAACAAATAGCATTTAACTGACAAAGAAGTTACAAATGCAAATGATAACAATGCCCAATGACTATCTGTGTTGAGGATGACTTCATGTCTGACCCACTGACTTCAGGAGATGCCCTTTGAGGTCTTCACACTTATCAGGACGAGAATTTGACATTCACCAATAGGTTTCCTTCTTGAAAGGCTATGTACTCGTTGTCGATCAACTATTGTACCTTAGCTTTGAAAGCGTTACAGTCTTCAGTCGAGTGCCCTATCGATCCGGCATGATACCCACATTGCACATAAGGATCATAGCCGTGTGGGAAAGGTTAAAGAACTGGCTAGAGAGACTTGGGAACCACCAACAAGCTTTGAATTAGAGGCTGCAGAAGTTGGCTGTATGACATAGGAATTGGATCAAGAGGAGCATTCCTGCTTTCTAGGTTGTTTTGAGGCATATGCTGACTTTGATGCTGATTCTTATACCTTCGGCCCTGGGCTCTCTTATTTGAATGATGAACAATCCAAGGATACCAGTATGGCGCTCTAGGAATTGTTGGTTGCCCATAAAGATAGTGAGAATACTCGACATCTGCCATGACTGCATTACTTTCATCCTCTTCTTCCTCTTGGGAACTGCTAAGGGATTCATTCTCACTAGCCTGGCTACTTGAGGCGTCTTATATTTTTATGCTCTTGAAACTGCTTTCGATGCGTTCTCCCACTATCACCAAGTCAGAGAAGTCTAATGACTCACTGCCTACCATTCTTTCAAGGTACGGGATTTATAGGGTATCCAAGAACATGTCAACCAATTCTCTGTCTAAGAGCGGTAGTTGCACTTAGGCTTCCAATTCTCTCCACCGCAACATATATCCTTTGAAGGATTCGTTGCTCTTTGGAGATAAGCTTTGCAGATGCCGTCGATCTGGAGCCATGACCAAGTTGTATTTGTACAACTTCAAAAATGCATTATGTAGCGCGGTTTTTGTGGTTTCGAATCACTATCGCTTTGGTACTACAGTTTGATTCATTTTTTATCCTATTGAAGCTGATGAAGGAAGGGAAATAGATGTCTCCAATTAACCCTGCTTGCAAACTGAGGTTAAACAGTCAAAAATATTGGTTTACAGATGCGGCTTTAGTTCGTGGGTCTCTCTCTGCTTATTTTGTTCAGAACGAAATATTAGGATTGTTCATGGGGAGTTTGTTGGGATAATGTGCTAGATTGGCTGGAGGTAGGGGACTTTGGGGTTTTTTTATTAGTGTGCTCGCTAAGATTCTTTTTCAATCTTATGCCTACGTATTCCCGGGATAGGGAAATCAGAGCGATCGTAGTTCCTCCTATTCTATGAGAGGAAATGGTGTTTTGGTGTCATGTTCAAAGCCCAAGACATGAAGCTAAAGGTGGTTTGTATCTTGTTCAAAGCCCAAGATGTGAAGCTGAAGGGTCTATTTGTATCTTGTTCGAAGCCCAAGGTGTGAAGCTAAAAGGATGTTGACTTTAGAAAGAATTTGTCATCTCTAAAGGGGTCTGTTTGTCACAATTGTTGGGTGACTAATTATAAAGGAGAATTACTTTAACTGGGATATGCGAATCCAGCAATGCCATAATTTCCTTTATAGGGGATTTTTAACCTGAAGGAGAATACTTTAACTCAGTTTAGAGCAATGTCATATTTCCTTAGGAATTTCTCATGCTAAAAGAGGGACAGTGGCGTGGATGTAAATAATCTAGAGGCTTGCCGCTTACAGCAATTAGACGAGGGGAAAGGAGTTGTTGATGTTTGTATGTTGTGACCAAAGCATGATTTGATGCTAAAAGGTTGATTGAATCAAACGGGGATTTCTTTATACAAAGCCTAAGAGGAGGCTATTGACCCAACAAGAGGATGCTTTTGTGTCTCGTATGAAGCCCGAGATAGAGGCTAAAAGGGTTGACCCAACAAGAGAGTGTTTTTATATGTGTCTTGTACGAAGCCCAAGACGGAGGCTAAAAGGGTTTTGACTCAACAAGAGAGTCTTTTATACTCACCAAAAGAGTGATTTGTATCTCGTACGAAGCCCGAGATAGAGGCTACAAAGGTTTTGACTCAATAAGAGAGTCTTTTATACTCAACAAGAAAGTGATTTGTATCTCGTACGAAGCCCGAGATGGGGGCTAAAAAAATGTTTGACTCAATAAGAGAGTCTTTTATACTCAACAAGAGAGTGGTTTGTATCTCGTACAAAGCCCGAGATGAAGGCTGCAAAGGTTAACTCTGCTGGGGAGAATCATTATACAAAGCCCAAGAGGAGGCTAGTATGCTGGTGACTGTTTCAGTTGAGTGACAGGTCCAGTATGTTGATTAAAAGAGAAAATCAGTTCTTATATGGGTAATGTTATACTCATGGATTTGATCTGAGGACCGGGATTATTTCCTGTTCTTTAAGGAAACGGGGAATCCCAAGGGTATTGAGACTGCCGAAGTCTACGGGTGTTTTTTCCTATTTTTGAAAGGAACTTGAGAATGTCTTCGAGACTCAAGGAGATTAGACTGTCCAAGTCTAGAGTTTTATCTTTTGTACTATGCTTAAGAGAGATTAAGAGACAGTACGTTCGCGGTAGAAAGATCTAGACTCTTTGAAAGACTGTTCTATTAAGATGACCAATTTTTGTTCCTATACCTTTAAGAGGTCGTCGGGACAATTTGTACGAAGCCCAGGAGGAGGCGAGAAAAACTTTTAAGAAGCCGAAGGGACAATTTATACGAAGCCCAAGAGGAGGCTATCTTCCCGGAGAAAGAATCATTATACGAAGCCTAAGAGGAGGCTGTGAAAACTTTTAAGAAGCCGACGGGTCCTTGTACAATGCCCAAGAGGAGGCGGGGATGCTTTTAGGAAGCCTGTGGGTCCTTGCACTATGCCCAAGAGGAGGCTGATGAACAGTTCCAGAAGGGGTTTCACTTGGAACATTGGCCTTCTGTATATGAACTGTTCAAGCGGGAGATTTCTTAGATCTAGTTATCTAAAATTGTTGTAAAAGAAAATTCTCATGGTTTAGGTTATGTTGAAATATCTGGGAGAATGAAATTCTGGTACCAGATGTGTGATGTTAAGTGCGATGTCACAACAACACACTCTGCAATGGACAATGCAATAACAAGCAATAAATCAACACAATGAATTGTTCACCCAGTTCGGTCTAACTACCTCCGTCTGGGGGCTACCAAGTCAGGGATGAATTTCACTATCAGTAGTATTAATTTACAGACTCAACAACCCAGTTGACATCTCCTAAACTTAATCACTACTTAATGAACCTTCTACTTAAGAGACCACTTAAGTATGAGAACACTACTCAATCCCTAAATCACTTCAGTGATATAATTCAAAGATCACACACTTTGAATAACACTACTTGATTTTGCTTCACAGCTTTGATCAAGAACAACTCAAAACAACAATACCAATTCACACTCGAATGGTTTACAAACACGAAGACTCAATCGACTCACAGTCTTTAGCTCTCTTTCTTCGTTACTTTTCCTTCAGTACTGATGCGCTTTATATAGCTAGATGAATTGGACTTGGACCTGCTACAATATCTGACCTGATTTGTTATTTAAAACTGAATCTTCAAAACAAATTTTCTCTCTCAAAATCTTCTTAAATCTTCAGCCTTTAAACCTCCTACAAATCTGCATCAAATCTCTATGCAATAAATAATATCTATCCCAAGATATCCGCAACCAATGAGACTACCTGCTCTCCACAATTCCAGCTAAAACGCAAACCCTAACAACATCACTGAACCCGATGTTATTAATTCTGCAGACCTGATGTCACAACATCGCATGTGACAACAGACATCCAACTTAAACACTTAACACAACCCAGTGTTAAGACTCAATGTTGTGACATCACCCATATGACATCAAACATTGAACAACCTTTGTTTTACCAAAATTCCAGCCAATCCAAGAAACTAACAATCTCCCCCTTTGGCTAATTTTGGCTAAAACAATCTCTGAACCTTTAGAGACTTCAGCAGCGGAAAAAACTTGAATTGTTTTTTGAAACTTCAAGCAGCAGCATTTTCAATCAAAACTCTGCTGCAGCACCATCTTCATCAGCAACTTGGTAACAACCAAAATGGTGCTCCCCCTCAATCATGAACCAGCATACTAGCTGTTCAACATGCACACTCCCCCTCAATATCTGCACTTCTGTACTATAACATCAGCAATCAGCTACATCCTCAGCAGCATATTCATTGACTTCATTCCTTAGCAGCAACAACCATTTGACATATCAGAATATTTGACCACTCCAACTCCTTGGCTATTTCTCCCCCTTTTTGGCCACAATTTGACAACCTTCAACCAGAAGCCCTACAGATAGTACTACCCTAGCTCTCATAGTTAGCCTCATAGTTAGCAACCAGACATAACAAATCATAGAACAAAAACCATAAAGGGTGCATATACAGCACAATATTCATGTTACAAACCAAGCACATTAAGTGCTGAAACTAAGACAGCATAAATAAAACTAAAACTACTATCTAAGAAAAACAGTAAAGGCTTTAATCATCTGAGCTGAGATCTTCTTCATCTTCTTTTGAGCTGTCATTATCAGACTCATTTTTCTTATCAGCAACTTCTTTCTCACTTTCTTTTTCTGTCATCTTCAGAGTCATAAGTAATCTTTTAAACTTCTCCTTTCTTTCAGTGCTTACTCTGATGACTTTATCTAATTCTTTATAGGCTTCCTCCAGTTCAGAAATCATATCAGTCTTGACATGAGTATGATGAGTAGATGTTGAGGCAGATGTCTTGACATGATCAGCAACATGTTTTCCTTTAAACAACTTCTGATGAAAAGACAAGTCAGGCTTCCTTCTACAAACACTATCATACTGGTGAAGAATCCCAGGATGCTGAGATAGAATTATCCCACAAATGAGGGATGGAAATGCAATAGGAAATTTCACAGCTCTTGTTCTAGCATGCTTGGTAGTCTGATTATAAATGTAAGAGCCATAATCAATTAGTCTCTTTGTTCCAATGGCATAAACTAATTTGCCCAAACCAGCAGAAACAGAGGTCTTGTGGTTTGTAGGAACCCAGTTAACAACACCTATTCTATGAAGAATAGCATATTTCACACTTAATAAACTTGCTGATAACTTCCCTTTTGAAGGCCAAATTTTTACTTGACCAGCTGTGATTTCTTTGCAAATAGCATTATCAGACACTTCTAATTCTCCATAGTCTTCCTCACTTCTTCCTAAATAAGCATTAATCACCTTAGGAGAAAACCACACACACTTACCCTTACATATATCCTTCTGAAATTCAGGTTTCTGCTGTCATTAATGGACTCAGGTATATTTACTATGAATTCTCTGACCAATCCAACATAGCATCTTGACAATCCAGAGACAGTCCTCATAAGACCAGCAAATTTAATCAGATCCACAATTTCCTTATTTTCTAGAGCCTCTGTACCAAGCTCTCTTTCCACAGCTATTCTTCTCTGACACACAAACTTCCACATGGATGCATTACTGGCACAGTGAAATGATATGTCATCAGGAACTTGATCAGTAACTTTCTTCAATATGGTTGTCCTGACAGGGGTGATATCTTGAACATCTTCTTCAACATCAAACTCAGAGTCTGATTCTTCTATGATTCTCCTCTTCTTGCTAGTCTTTTGCAAGATCACATTGTCTTTAGAAGATATCTCAACATAAGTTCCCTGTACTCTTTTAGCTGTTTCAGGCAACACACTTTCATCATCAACATCTATTATCTCAATATGATCCTTTCTTTTAGAGCTCTGAGCTTCAACTCTAGGTTTTCATGTTTTGACATCATCAGTTTCATCAAGGTCATCACTTTGAGACCTCACCTGTTCAGCAGGCATTTGTCTTAAAGGAACAGAGATTCCTTTCACCCGTAAACCCTTATCAAGGATCCTGTCTGCAATCTTCCCCAAGCGCCTATCAACATCAAACTTTTCTTCAACAGCTTGACAAGTGGAAGACTTGGTTTCAGATTTATCACCAAAAAGAATGCTAGTGACAAGTCTCTTGGTTTCACTACTATTAAACTTGGTTGTAGCTTTCTTAGGTTCAGGATTAGAAGGTCCAGAATCTGGGAACACCATAGAAATGGGTTCTACATTCATAGCTACACGTTCCTCACTTGACGAAACCCTAGATTTTTCTCGCTCGAGACTTAGAGACCCAGAGTTCTTAGATGGGGAAGACATCGTTCCTTTGTAACAGCCTAGGTTAAGAGAAGATTTTTCTATTCTGTTGAGATTAAGGGAGATGAACAGTTGAGAAGAGAAAGCTTTGTTGAATCTTGATATAGAATCAATATGGTAAGGCGCCTGATTTTGAGTACCTCTTAATGGCCAATCACTGATTTTCTCCCTCCAAATTAAATTACCTTTTAAAAATTCAAAATGATTCACATCAGAGCTCATTAAAACTGAATGACCTTTCAGCATCCTTTCACACCTGATGTCATAGTCTGATGTTATAACATCATCAGTTGAATTAACTTCAAGAGGTATCCACTGATAGCAATTATCTTTGGATCTGGCCCCCTTCATAACAACCTGATTACGCTCATCAGCTACCACACACTCATCTTTGGTGTAGTTAACTTTGTAACCTTCATCACACAGTTGGCTTATGCTTATCAAATTAGCATTCAAACCCTTGACAAAAAGAGCATTGTCAAGTTCAGGTCTACCATCGCCTTTCACTTTTCCAACTCCTGCAACTACACCTTTTTCACCATTGCCAAAAATAACCTCATGAGAGGGACAATGCCTGACTTCAACTAACAGAGTTTTGAATCCAGTCATATGCTTTGAACATCCACTGTCAAAGTATCATGTATCCTTATCAACCTGTCTATCTGAGGTGTGGGCTAAAAGACATTTCACCTTCTCCTTAGGAACCCATTGTTTAGCAACTTTGGGTCTGACCTCCTTTAGTTTGGTTTGAGGAGCATATTGTGGATAACCATGCAGTTTAAAACACGAGTACTGCATATGTCCAAACCTTCCACAATAGAAGCATCTAACTCTGTCATCTCTGAATTGGTTATATCTTCTACCATTATGATATTGTTGTGGCTCCCACCCATAATGTTGTCTCTTTCTTCCATAGTTGGCCTGTCTTCTATGGTGCTGTTGACTTTTACCATAGGTAGACTATCTCCTACACTGAGGATGTTGTCTTCTAGGCTGTCTCCTATGGTGATGAGGCTTCCTTCTTCCATAGTAATGAGGCACAACATTGTTGTATCCATATCTATATTCATACCAGTTACCCTGATGTTGAGACATCTGATTCTTGGTTCCTGAAGTGCTTGCTTCAGCAAATACCTTTTTCTCAGCCATAAATCCTATGCCTGATTTATCTCCAGCAGCTTTATCTGACTGAAGAATCTTATCAAGTGTGTCTGTACCACAGTTCAGCATCCTAACATATTTGGTCATATGATCAAGATGAGCTTTGACTAATAAGACTTCATTTTCCAAATCAGCTTTAGCAGTCTCAAGCTGAACAATCTGTTTCTTCTGTTTTTCACTTTCTTGACAGATTTCTGCATTCTTCAGACACAACTCTTGATAAGTGGAAGCTAACTCCTCAAAAGTCAGTTCCTCATCACTTGAATCACCATCAGAAACATCTGTTCCAGCTAAAGCTTTGACATGTTTGGCTGACTCTCCTTCACTTTCACTGTCAGAGTCTGACCAAGAAATTGTCATTCCTTTCTTCTGTTTCTTCATGAATGTGGGACATTCTTTCTTAACATGTCCATGACCTTCACACTCAAAGCACTGAACACCCTTGTCTTGAGCAGTCTTCTCTTCATCCTTCTCCTTAGACTTGCTGATGTCAGAAGCGATGTTCTTGACATTAGGCTTGAGGTTCTTGTACATTCTTTTGAACACCTTGTTGAACTGTCTTCCCAACATAACAATGGCCTGAGATAGATCCTCCTGGGATTCAGCACTATTCCCTTTCTCTTATTGATCATTTGAAACCAAGGCTATACTCTTTGGCTTCTTTTCTGGTTCTTCCTCATTCAACCCAAGCTCAAAAGTTTGAAGAGATCCAATGAGCTCATCAACCCTCATCTTGCTGATGTCTTGAGCTTCTTCAATTGCAGTCACCTTCATCTTGTACCTCTTAGGAAGGGATCTAAGGATTTTCCTTACCAGCTTTTCTTCTGACATCTTTTCTCCAAGAGCATTGGACAACTCAAGAATACTCATGTGGAAGTCATGGATAGTCTCATCTTCCTTCATCTTCAGACTTTCAAACTTTGATGTTAGAATCTGAAGTCTTGATATCTTAACTCTAGATGTTCCTTCATGTGTAGCCTTTAAAATATCCCATGCTTCCTTAGCAACTTCACATGAGTTGATCAATCTGAAGATGTTCTTATCAACTCCATTGAAGATAGCATTTAGGGCTTTAGAGTTACCAATGGCAAGCTCATCTTCTTCCTTGGTCCATTCTTCTTCAGGCTTCAGCTTTGAGGTGCCCTCTTTATCTTTCCCAGCATCATCTTTTTCAAACACAACAGGTGCTTTCCATTCTTTAATTATAGCCTTCCAAGCCCTGTTGTCCAAGGATTTCAAAAAAGTGATCATCCTTGGCTTCCAATAATCATAATTCGAGCCATCCAAAATAGGGGGTCTGTTGACAAATCCTCCAACTTCTTTGTCCATATTTACACCAGAAAATAACTTCCCTAGATCTCACCCAGAGACATATAGGATGCCTGCTCTGATACCAATTGAAATTCTGGTACCAGATGTGGATGTTAAGTGCGATGTCACAACAACACACTCTGCAATGGACAATTCAATAACAAGCAATAAATCAACACAATGAATTGTTCACCCAGTTCGGTCTAACTACCTACGTCTGGGGGCTACCAAGCCAGGGATGAATTTCACTATCAGTAGTATTAATTTACAGACTCAACAACCCAGTTGACATCTCCTAAACTTAATCACTACTTAATGAACCTTCTACTTAAGAGACAACTTAAGTATGAGAACACTACTCAATCCCTAAATCACTTCAGTGATATAATTCAAAGATCACACACTTTGAATAACACTACTTGATTCTGCTTCACAGCTTTGATCAAGAACAACTCAAAACAACAATACCAATTCACACTCGAATGGTTTACAAACACGAAGACTCAATCGACTCACAGTCTTTAGCTCTCTTTCTTCGTTAATTTTCCTTCAGTACTGATGCGCTTTATATAGCTAGATGAATTGGACTTGGACCTACTACAATATCTGACCTGATTTGTTATTTAAAACTGAATCTTCAAAACAGATTTTCTCTCTCAAAATCTTCTTAAATATTCAGCCTTTAAACCTCCTACAAATCTGCATCAAATCTCTATGCAACAGAGAATATCTATCCCAAGATATCCGCAACCAATGAGACTACCTGCTCTCCATAATTCCAGCTAAAACGTACACCCTAACAACATCACTAAACCTGATATTATTAATTCTGCAGACCTGATGTCACAACATTGCATGTGACAACAGACATCCAACTTAAACACTTAACACAGCCCAATTTTAAGACTCAATGTTGTGACATCACCCATATGACATCAAACATTGAACAACCTTTGTTTTACCAAAATTCCAGCCAATCCAAGAAGCTAACAGAGAACGTCGGAGGTAAGGAGACGAGGTTTTGTCTATTTCTAGATGTAGTTGCCGGGGAAACTCTAAATATCTATACTAGTATTACACAGTCGATATGAGTTTGTGAAAGAAGACTTACAGTGAAACAACCCCACAATACAGTTATATACATATGAAAGCGGTAAATGAAAGCGGGTAAACACTTACTCGGTTGTAAAGCTTCCATGCTATTTGGTTAGTTGTTCAACAAAGAAAAATTGAAAACAACAGTATATTTCAAAATCAAAGGAGAAAGTATTTTGAAAAGAGGTTGGGGCTTACAGCTCAAGGAGGGGCCCAGGGTTTTATCAGTGATCGCACTGTCATTTTGTACAGGGACTTATACAAGTGACTGAGGCCCAAGAAAGGTTTTCTGTACAAGGGGATAGGTCTTACACTCTCTCAAGAGGCCCAAAGGTTTATTTTTATACAAGTGGTGGGGCTTACAGCTCAAGGAGAGGCCCAGATGGTTTGTTTTAAACGGGCGATGATCGCGCCGAACTTTTGAAATACAACGGGACTTATATAATATTTGAGGCCCAAAATAGGTTTGTATTTACAAAGGATTGGGTCTTACACTCTATTAGAGGCCCAAAGGTGTTTAAAGAAAAAGAATGGGGCTTATAACACGAGGGTAGGCCCAGATGAAAATGTTTTTGAAAAACGACGATCGCGCCGAGATTTTGAAAACACAGTGGGACTTATACAACAACTGAGGCCCAAATTATTTTGGTTTTTCTAAAAGGGTTGGGTCTTACACTCTACTAGAGGCCCGATGATTTTTAAAGAATGAGGCTTATAACACGAGGGTAGACCCAAGGGTTTGATTTTTGAACTGGCGATCACGCCGAGATTTTCTTTTAACGCAGAGGGACTTATAGAATATCTGAGGCCCAAAATTGTTTTGGTTAAAAGGGGATTGGGTCTTACACTCTATTAGCGGCCCAAAAAGTTTGAAAAAGTTTGATGATGGTTGAATTAATCAAAAACCCTAATTTGTTTTCAAAATGTATTTTAATTGAATAAAAATTCAACTAAAATGATCAAAATTGTTCAACATGTGGAAAACAAATTGTGATCTTGGATTAATGTTTCAAAAATCAAATGTTGACCTATAAAATGATTGGAAATCATTAAAACTTGCAAAATCAAGAAGGAAAAAATATTTTAAATGTCAAAAACAATTAAAATATTAATTCTTGGCAAAAATATCAATTATATGAAATAAATAATATTTTTGGGATTTTTTGGTAAAATAAAATATTTTAACATTTTTGTGAATTATTAAAAAAAGAATCAACTCAAAATCATTAAAACTCATAGAGAAATTAATTTTTGAATCTATTAAATAAAATCACAAAATTCAAATATTCAAATATTTGAAAAAGGGCGCCAAGAACATGGCAAGAACACGCATCCTTCTTCTGTTTTTGCAGATTTGTGTTTTCTATCCAATCTCACTGAATACTTGATTATATCATGCAATCTACATATCAATCTACTCGTTTCAACCTCACGATCATGTCTATGGTCTTTAATTTCATTTATTTTAAGCATGGAATAAGAAATCAAAGAGAAACCTCAAGAACCCTAAATTATGCATGAAGGTTCAGAAGTTCCATACACGATTCATACAAAGCAATTGATTGAGGGTAAACACTCTATGCATGATTATGAACATATGGCCAAATTATTGTGCAGCAAAAATTACATGGATCATAGAGTTAGAAGAACTCATGCTTACCACTTGCAGCTGGTGATCGTGTTTTGGGTTAGAGGTGTTACAGCTAGGTTCCAATGATCTGGATAGCTTCCCTAGGTGCCATGGAGTGTGTCTGGATGCTTGGAGTGGATTGATTTGAGCTGGAACTTGATTTGGCACCTCAACTGCAAATATGTCAAAGGCTTGAGCAGTTGGCTGGTGATTTTGTGATTTTGGTGTTCTAGATGTTATGTGAGTGTTTGGATCACTTCTATATGATGTGTGTGAGGTGTGTGTGTGATTGGTTTGATTGGAATTGCTCTCAAACTCAAAACCCGATGGTGACTTGCCTTAGAAGGCAAAATTGGAGTGAAGAAGGAGATTTTGAGGAAAGCATCTGTTTGATGGCTTTGGTGTACTCAAACTGATCACAAATGAGCTCTATTTATAGTAGAACAAGTTTGTTTTGCAAGGAATAGTGAATGGCAACTGCTGCAGAGGTTTGGCCAATGTTGGAAAATGAAAATCCAAGTCTCCTCTAGCCATTGACTAGAGGTTAGAGCAAAGAGTTGTGGTTCCCTAGTTGTTGGATCATTCTTGACTTAATTCAGTTGCAAATGGCTCAGTCCATGCCACCTTGGTGTATGCATTGAATGCTCCAATCCAAAATTGGAGTCTTGTCCCTCTTTTAGGCAATTCTAGGTTTGGCATGCTACTCTTGTTCCAAAGACTTGGGAGGCTTGGGATCATAGTTGGTTCCTCCTTGGTCCCCCCCCCCCCCTTGAGGTGTTCAGATGGATAGAGTTGCTCGCCCTTTGCAAAATTTGGGCAAATCGAGAAAAACTCCAAAATCTGCCTTGCCTTGGCAGTTTTCAGCAAGGCATATTGCCATTGTCATATCTCATGGCTCAAGTGGAATTTGATGGAGTTTTGGCCATTTTGGAAAGCCCTCATATGATACAATAACTATTAGATCATAATTGGTTTTGATACTTTTTGGATCCAAGTGAAAAATGCCCCTACATTTGGAAAAAAGTGAAGGCAGATTATGACTTAGTGAAAATTTCACTAAGTGTTGGAAAAAAGTGACATTTTCACTTTTTGTGGTTTTGATCATTCCATAACTCAAAATCCATGAGGAATTGGAATGAGTTATGTTTGAAGCTTTTGTAGAGTGCCATGAGAGCTACAAAGTCAGCTTTGGATGGGAAAAAATGGCCTTATGGTTTAGGAGTTATGATCCTCCAAAGTTGGTACCCTAGCCACTTTGTTCCATAACTTAGAAATTTTTTTAAGTTTTTATGGTTACCCCTTTTACAAGTTATCCCACTTTCCTTGATTTTTCTTGATGAATGATGATTCAAATCACACATTAACATCATTTTAGGGTTAAAAAACCATAATTGTGAAAAATCTCAAAAAGTCAAAGTTGACTTTTGTGCACAGTTGACTTTTTGTCAGATGAACTCCAAATTGTGCGATCCTCTATGAAATCAAGTCCTTGACCTAAATCAAACTTTATGGACATGTTCCATAGGTGTTATAGGGTATATTAAATCATGTCTTAGGGTTTGGGAGCATGTCTTGGTCAAAAGCCAAAGGCACAGTTGACTTTTCTCGCGAAACCCTTATTTTGGTTCAGATGAACTTGAAACTTGTTGCTCAAGCTTCTTGGATCAATCCATTGTTGGAAATGGATCAATGTGGTGTGTTAGGGACCCTCAAATCATCTCTTAAGGTCTTGGCTCATGATTTGTCCCAAAATTCAACTTAGGGGTGAATTAGGTCAAGAAACCCTAATTCCTGATTTTTGGTGAATGCATCCCCTGAGGCTAAATTGGCTTGATGATTGGGTTTATGATGTCCCTTAGAGCATCATAGGTTATGCTTTGAAGCATTGGCTCATGCCCAGAGGAAAATTTCCATCTGGAGGCCCTGGTCGACCAAAACCCTAATTTGGTGACACCGTCGGTTTTGAGGCTTGATCCACTTAGAATGTTGCAGCCTTGTGCTTAATCCTTCAGGTGGGAGTCCTATTGATCCATTGTAGATGTTTGAGAGGTTTAGACAAGTTGAAGATCATCTCATTCCTTGATTGATCCTTTGTCTAAGAGCTCTGAGAGGGCCTGAAACCCTAAATCTGATTGTAGTGGATGCTCACCCATCTTTGGGGAGACTACTGAGGTATGATGGTCCATCCATATTGTGATGATGATTTGCACAATGATGGGAAATCTTAGTGGTCAAAATTTAGGGTATGACACATTGGCCAAGTCCAACCATGACTGAATATGGCTCATTTCTAACTTCATGTGCCAACTTAACAATGCCCTACTCAATCTGTCTTGAAAATAGTGAATCATTAGCTTATCATCGTAAGTATAGGAGGTCATTTTTCGGCAAAACATCACCGAATGATGCCTTTGGCAATTATCCCCTTTGTAATTCACAAGTTGATTAATTTGAATTTCACGGGTATAACCAGGTCTGGCACAAAAAAACATGTCATCAAGTCTCAATGCGCTAAAGCCTTCCACAACCCTCAATCGTTTCTCCAGATCACGACTTTTTTCTGCGACTTCAGCAACTTGATAACACTCCATTTTTGTCATTATATGGACACTCTGGAAATTTGGCATGTTCCTTGTGAATTGATGGCATTCTTCATCAATATGAGCAATGGGGCTCTTTTGCACAATGTGGACCTTATTAGATAACAGGATATGCACCAGCTGAGGTTGAGTAGGAGCGTCCACTTGATATTCAAGGGGAAGACCATACATCGGGTTAGTCACCATGGTAAAGCCTGATGGGGGATTGGCATTCTCCGCAACAACATTTTAAACATTTTTCTTAGTCATAGCTAGCGCAGCTTCCAACATCTGGTCTACTTAGCCTTTCAAGACATCTATATTCCCTCTTATCTCTGCTTGATCCTGTTTCAAATGCTCTATCATCCTTCAACGGCTACCACAGATTCAAAATAGCTACCGGGAAATCAACTGGCTGGTTATGGACAAATGCATAATGAGTTTTGTCTTTTGTGGAAAAAATATGTATGCATGCTGATGAAATGCAGATGCAATGGAATGCGAATGGATGCAATGAGATGCCATGTGTATTTTTGTTTTTTTTTTTGTACATGGGTGTCGCACCCTAATTTTTGACCCTAAGATCCCCACCTTGTTCCTTGCATAACATCTTAGGTCAACCATTCCTGCATAACTAACAGCTTTATCTAGCTTTGTGTGTTTGTTTCTCTTTTAAGGACAGGTGCTGCTGCAGAAGGTTCAAGGTCTTGAAGGCTGTGTTGTGTGTGTGTTTGTGGAGGTTCTCTGGTCTTTGCAAGGTGTGTATGGATTCCTGTGAGATTGTACCCCCCACCCTTTCTAATCCTTAAGCCACTACAAAGCCCTTTTCTCCCTTCAGATTCCTCAGAAGCCTCACCACAAAGATTAAGTCCTTATACCCTCTGATATTGGAATTTGGTCCCCTAAGGATAGTCACTGGTTGTGTGGCAATTATATCGTAAGTTGGTATCTTCCCCTCTCGGTAAGCTCTTCAAGATTAAGAGATGTGTCTGCTCTATGTTCTTAAGTATAGATCCGTCAAGGGAGGTTCAATCAGGAAAGAAGTAGAAGTTTGGATTCCAAAGTACAAATTCAAGTCCCTTGATTTGTCACAAGTCTACAGGACTAAGTTTAACGTTCTTACATCATTTCTATGATTTTAATTCACTTTTGGTCCGAGTATGAAGCTCATGTCCTCTGTTTCAAGAAGAATATTCGTGTTTCTTGAAGCTATCAAAGTATTCTTCAAGCAATTTCGAAGATCAATTGTAGATTAAATATTCAAGATATTTTGACCATTGGTAGAATATTGAATTCCTCACAATTTCTTAATATTTGGTTACAAAACTCATTTTCCAAAGTCGGTTCTCCAAATTCAAGATCTAAAATGTCAAAATACAAGTTCCTCTTGAGTGGCGAAATTTAAGTTTTATCTGAGTTACAACGTCCATGAGTTTTGCAAGAATTGATTCACCGGATTTCATTAATCCAAGTTCATTTCAAAGTTTGAATGATCAAGGTGGAAAGTTCATGCATGTGGCTTTACCGAGAATTCAAGTTACTAGTGACGAGTTCAAAATCCATTTTGTTTCAAATCTCAAGTCTGCACTATCCAAGTTCGTTTTGTTTCATGTTCTTAAATTTAACCATCTGGTTATTATTCGGAATCTGTAATTTATAATTACCCGTCACACTTCATTCGCCACGCTACTGTAAGCATGAGGCTAAAATGTTACGTTCTTAAGAAATTTGGAGCGTGCTACTTAAAAGAGATATGGATATGGATGTTGAAAAACAATGGGTAGTTACAACTCTGGTCTTGATTAATTTCTATAATTGGTTTATCTTTATATGGAAAAATAAAGTTGTTCATGAAGTGATTAGCTTTCTCAAAGGGCATCGGTCACCTTTCGATCAAATTCTCCGTTAGAAATGGCTGAAGCACATAGGTCAAGAATGGAGCAGATCAACCTTGCCATTGGCATTCTAAACTAGGATTGGCCATATGAAGAGAGTGATGAACATTTGGCCATTTAAGTATCTTTTGGTTTGATGCATTTTTTTGCTTTCTCTCGTAACTCAACCTAAAGGATGTCAAATTGCATTCCAAGAATACTCGCCAATGAAACTTCAACCATCCAAAAATGTGTGTTTAAAGCAAGGAGTATATATAACATATAATCATTTGAATAAGACCTCTTTTTTTTATTCCAAGTGAAGTACATAGCCGACAAAATCATGAAGCATGCTTAAGTCACTTAACACGTCAATACAGACTATTACAAAGTCAAATCAGGACAGACACTCATCATCGTAACTCTCGCACCCCTCGAAACTTTTTTACCGAGATGCTCGCGGATGAAATAAATATTTTCCATATTCTCTGAACCAATCTCCTATTTCTCTTCAATTTGGAAGTCGTAATTTAGAAATTTTAACGACAGGAATCGAATTTGTTGATGCTTACGGCGAGGATGAGATCAACTGCAGTTGCGGATGCGCGTCCTACGTTTGAGCCAGAATTTTGTCGCCGAGGATGTTTCAATAATTGATGCCAATACAAACACACCTGTTAGTGTCAAATGTGGAGTCGGAATAGATGATCATAACGTATATAATGTACAATGTGATTTCATGCAAAGGCTGACTCTCATTGGTTTTATGGGTTGGAAACATCAATGTTGTAATTTGTGGAGTAATAAATAAAGAAATCGTAGAGAATTGAGTTCGCGTACGTTAAAGAAAATAACTCAACAAACTGGCAAGCATGGTCACACATTAAGGACATGTTTTGAATCAGATGGAAACCTTGGCATCTACAAGTCACAAATTCTAGCTCTCACTAAAGTCAAAAGATTAATAACTAAAGAGCTTGCAATTCACCATCAGTACATTCAGCCATCATTGATACTCCATCAATATGACGAACAGCGGTTCGATTGGTTTCCAAATCAAAACAATAACAGATAAGACATGAGCCAGAATTAGAATTGGGAGAATACTTGTCTTGGCTGGAGACAGCTACCACTTTGCAGTGTAGGAGTGACTCGTGGAATACAAGAAGCTTCAGCACAAAACAACCTGCTGCCATCACCTGTTCAGAATGAGTTCAAATCAGCTTCAAGCCATTACAATCAATTTAAATAGTACAACAATGCAATTATGTCATATCAAAGTCATGTGATGTTGTTCAAATCCAAGAAAATGCAAGGACATATGCAGCAGCCGTACACAAACAATTTCAATTACGGCTGCAAATTCAAGAACAAATGATACGAAAGAAATCGTTTGAATCTCTCAAGTATAACTACGAAGTGCCACCCCTTTTCTCTAGCTGACAAACACATTGCCGCAAGAATTCTCACCTTCATGTTGACCCACGCGTCCTAATCCAAGACTTCATGATCCATAGAGCTTGTTCCAAAATCATGTCTATCATACCTTCTGCCATCCACACCAAGACAGTTAATTCTCAGCACAACTCGATTGGCACAGATCAAATTTAACCTACAAAAAGCATATTTATGGAAAGTGTCACAAAAGAAGCAAAGTTATGGCGATCTTTTTGAAAGCGGAGATAAGATCAACAAAATAGAAGAACAAAATCGTAAAAGGTGTTGGGAGTAGCAATTCAACTAGGAATGATAGACCAGAGATGATACCGTCCAGAAAACTTAACGACTGGTGTAGTATCCCAGGATGTGGCAAGGAGAACCTCGGAGGTTATGGACGATTCAGCTCCCTCTACAATTCCACCACAATCTCCACCCAATAATCCCACTCTTCGCCCTAACATAGTTTCAACACGACTGTTCTCATAAGCGAGGTCAACAGGATGCCTCAAAGGTTGAATTGTTGATGTTTTGGCTCAACTGCAAGAATTCTTTAGTTATACCTGCTGCAGACAGTCAATACCACCATGTGTACCTTGCTACCAGCTGGCAATCCCGTTCAAAAAACATTTTCTGAGTCATTAAGGCAGGAATCATAGGCAATCAACTCACCAAAACATAACCAAGACAAGATCAAATCATTTCCAAAACCATGCTACGACATATCTGAACCGAAAACGAAAGAACACAAACATGATCAAGACATTTTATCAGATTTCCCAAATATGTTTCATCCTCTTTCATTAGCACATTCAATTCAATGAGTGAATAAAGGGCAACATATCACCTATAAAAGGAGGTGCATGGGAATAGAGAAGGGGCATCGAAAAATCCACGTACAATTTCACACAGAGAAAAATTCACACAAACTATACACGTTAACACAACACATAACCATACCAGAAACTCATTCACACAAAGCATTTACATCAGAAAAGAAATCCACAAAATTTAAAGCAATCAAGGACCAATATATACTTGTAATCCAGTTCCCGAGCTACACACACCATATTTTAGAGCACCAGTTACGCAAATACATACCTTCGACGACGTTGACCTTGAAGCTGCATCCGTATCTGAGCACAAAGGAGCCTCTTTGGCGTCATAGATGGTCTCCGGAGCCATCACACCACGCAGCCTACAACACAAAGAGGAGAGGAATCCTAGACTTATCCGTAGACGAAGACGCTTGGGACCTTGATCGTTGTTCATTGTTTCCCTCGCCCCTTATCGCTTTTCTTCTTTTCCTTCGCAAAGTCGATTTGTAATATGTAACAAAAATCATAGTGAAATTGGGGTATCGGGCTTGCTGGGGATTGGGGTATTTGATTCGTATCGTTTGTTTGATCGGAGAGGTGAGAGGGCCTAGCGGCCGGGTTTTCCAAAAACCTAAATTCCTTGAGAGAGCGCTTCTTTTCTTTTCTTTTTGTTTTACTTAAACGAATCATCACATGTATGCATGCACACACCACATCCTATACACCCTGCGTTTTATCCGTTAGATCGTGCCCTGCTCACATCATGTGGCTGTGACCTGAGGGTCCGCGATGGACCCTCTCCTCACCTGGCACATTAGATCCCTCCGTTAATTAATTAATATAATCTGTTTTTTTTAAATCAACTTAACCCTTTTACTAATTAAGTTCCTTTTTCTAATAAGCAAAATTTGTTTTTAATAACTAAAATTTAAATATAGAACTTTTAACCCTTTATAAAGAAAGAGATATTTTCTTTTCCATATATTTGAAGTATTACTTATCCTATAAAATAATTTAAAAAAATATATTATAAACTTTTAGTAAAACCTTTTTTTATTAGTAGAACCCTTTTAAAATAATAAAACTTTTTTTACTAAAATGTTAAACTAAAATCATTTTTTTAATTAATAAGAAAAACTCTTTTTTTTTCTCTTTAAATAACTCTTTTAATATAACTTTAAACTACATAGTAATAAGAACTTTTTAATAATATTAAAACCTTTTAATAAGAAAACCCTTTTGTATTTATTAAACTTTATCACTTTAAAACTAAAATAATAAAAACTTTAAATAACTATAACTTTTTTTTAATAAGAAAACCTCTAACTTTAATTTAGATAGTAATCTTTAAAACATAATTCTCATCACAAAATAAACCTTTTATTATCAAACTCTTTTCCTAATAAGCCGTTCCTCGCGCTTGGTTGCATTTGTATGGATTAGGCTAGAACTTTTGATATCGTGCTTTACTTATGTGTTTGTGTGTTTATTGTTGTATGTGATGTATGTATTTTTTTCTTCTTGTGCTCTAAACCTTTTCAAAACAATATCAAAATTCTCGATCCAACGTCGAGCCCATTTTCTACCCATGTAAGTCGATTGCCTTTAGGCATCGTATTCAACCTTTTGGTCACTAGACACAAGACTAGCCCACTTTGCTAGCACCCCCGCTTAAAACATATAATTAATTAATTTCATAAATATCCAAAGGAAAATCCCATGCATGATAACCACGTTATCGTGCATGGTGCACATCATTTGCATCTCATAATCGAAACTTTAAGATAAGTCAATTAGACAACTTAGGATAGATTTCTTAGGTTAGTCCCCCCTCAATTTTGATTTAAAATCAAACGTTAGCCCACCAAATTCTCCACGCAAGAGAATTAGATGTTAATCATCTCAAAGAAGGGACATACAATCCCATACCCCACAAAATACAAACATTTTCAAAAGACTGTGGTGGTTTTCTTAAGATGATGACTCATCTTCTCTCCTAAACCTTTAAAACAATTTTAGTATCCTTAATAAGGAACTACAAGTGCTCTGATTCCCTCCCGACAGGATATGTAGGCACAAGATGCGATATCTTGTCGAACACTTAGGAATAAAAATAATAAATCACCTACCCTTAAACCCTTAGCAAGACAGATAACAAATAATATAAAATGAATCAAGAGGTTCCTGTAGAGTACTACACATATCTAGGATGCTAACACCTTCCCTAGGTATAACCAACCCCCGAACTTAGAATCTTAGTGCATTTGCATTGCATTGTGGGAATTTGGTTTTTCTCCCTTCCTTTGGATAAAATCAAAGACCGGTGGTGACATTAAAAATGCGATCCTAGTTAACAAATAACTATGGTATCCAATTTTCACCGCGACAGAAATGGCGACTTCACTGGGGAACGACAAAATGAGGGTTCCCCCCTAACTTGATCATTTTTTTATGTTGTCTGTTAGATTTGTTGGTTTTGCTGTTTGGAGGGATTCTTGAGTGTGAGAGTCCTAGACCCGGACTTGAGTGAATTATAGGAGATGATATGGTCAAGGGTACTTTGACGGAGTCGATTCCTGAAAAGTCGAATTGAGAAAATCATCGCTCAGTTTAGGTTCTTTTGAACTTAATATTGTTTGAACGAGTTCATTCGTGAAAACGGTATTAACTTCGACCAAGAACCCTTAAGACTGAGGACCGTAGCACCTTTAAACCCACTTGGCCTTTTAGAATGTAGTGCGATGACTATGCGGGAGTCTATTTCCAAATAGTTGTCACGCGATACTACACTCGGACGAGATCCTCTTGAGAATATTATTGAATACCAAGTGATTTGGGAAGTCGATAATATTCGAAAGATGGGTCGTAGACTCTGGGAACTTTTAGAACCCGTTCGGCAGGTACATTTGAAACCATACTACCTTATGGGATGGGTAGACCTTGACTTCGTTCACGCTCCTTTGAACCTAGGACCCTTGTTTGTTTGTTTGCTTATGTGTGCTCTGTGCTTTGTCTTTGTGTTTGTATCCATGCATCCATTAGCATCATATCATAAAGATTCGTGGAACTTAGTCTTGTTTATAAACATCATAAGGATATCATGGACTCTTGAAAAAAAACGTTGAAGTACACTTACAATAGTCATAACTCGGACGATCTAAGGAGATTGGAGACCTTGCGGACAGATAAAGAAAAATTCAAGAAAAGATAAAAAGTTATTATCTTCATTCCACTGTAGCCTATCATTATTCCTGAGGACTAGTTGGTGACAACTCATGAAGAATATTCTTAGCTGACGGAGTTACTATTTCAGGACAAAGTTCATTTCCTATCTTCGATTCATATTCAAGCTAAGATAACTACAAAAAGAGGATATATTGGAAAGAAGCTATTTCTTGCAAGAAAGGAAAGGCGCAAAGACGTCTTATTCAGTTCTAATCTTCAGTCAACACTTCTAGAAGAAGCTCAATTGGAAGAAGCCAAAGGACTCAAAGAAGACCGTTGGAAGAGTCTCCTTAGATCCATCATTATTAGCTTTTATGACTGTTGTAAGGTGTACATACGCGTTTTAATTTTTGTATTAAATCAATCATTTAATATTCTAGTACTAATAGTTGTAACCGTTTTAATAATAAAAAAACGAGTCTTTTGATATTCCTTGATAATTATAAATAGTTGAGTTCCATGAAACTTGCTGCATTTGCATTGCATCTTTAGCATTGCATCCTCTTTGCATACGTCTTTTCTCCACCTCAGCTTATTCAGTCCTATCTTTGTGTCGCTCAGCTGATCTTCTGGCATTCGTACCGAACTTGAAGTGTTTACTAGGGATAATGGATAGAACACAAAGTATGGATCCCATGTCAGGCTTCAGAGTGATGACTAATCCAATATTTGGTTTTTCTCCTGACGACAATGCTCCACAAGTGGATGTCCCTACTCGATCTCATCTTGTGCAAGATAACCTGGTTGGTTAAGTTAATGAAGGAGATTCCCGTTTTCTGAGGTATATGCCAAACCCCCAGAACATCCGTCCTATGAAAACTGTGAATGATCCTAGATTGGGAGAAATTGAAAAAGGATTTCGTGACCTCCAAGAGCAATTGAAGATGTTGAAAGGACCTAATGTATCCGATCTTAAAGCTCCTGACTTATGTCTAGTTCCGGGCGTGGTTATTCCACCGAAGTTCAAAATGCCTGTCTTTGAAGTATACGAGGGTGTTAGTTGTCCAAGGTACCATTTGATGATGTTTTGTCGAAAAATGACCACTTATGCCAACAATGACAAGCTGATGATTCATTGCTTTCAAGAAAGTTTATCTGGGGCATCCTTGATGTGGTATATGAAGCTAGAAAGGAACCATATTCAGTCTTGGGAAGACTTAGCTAACGCTTTTATGAAGCAATACAATTACAATGTGGGCATGGCTCCAGACAGTGACCAGTTGATGAGCATGAGTCAGAGAGACAACGAGTCCTTCAGGGAATATGCACAGCGGTAGAAAGAATTGGCAGCCCAAGTTCAGCCACCACTTCAAGAGAAGGAGTCAGCCAAGATGTTTCTAAAAACACTGTCAGACTCTTATTATGTCAGAATGATAGGCATAGTGCCATTATAGTTCTCTAAAATTGTGGAAGTCGGAGTAAACATCGAGAACGCATTCAAAAGTGGGAAAATTAAAGATGCCTCGAATAGTCAAGATGAGAAAAAGAAATCTGTCAGTGATTCCCAAGAGGAAAGGAGTGTTGAAGTTAATGCAATTTTGGATTCTCCTCAAACTTTGCAAGCTCCAATTCTGGTGCCTTATCATAAACGTCGGTATGCAGCGCCTGTTCAGTGCCAGCAATCACTACCTCATGGACATCTGTACAAACGACAAAGGTTGACTCCTCATAATCAATGTCAAAATCCATAAATTCAGAACGTGAATCACCAGAATCAACGTCGGGATCAGCAGAGACCTTTGAGTAGTCCAGAAGAAAAGACTCATTGGTTCGACCTAATCCCAATGACTTACAGTTAATTGTGGTCTTACTTTACCCAAAACTCAATAATGGCACCCAGGAAGACTAGAGCCATGAAATCTCGCCCTCCTTGGTTCAATTCAGATACCAGTTGTGCATTTCATGACGGAGTGTTGGGGCATTCGATTGAAGACTGTAAAGTTTTCCAAGAAAAGGTCCTAGAAATGATCGACAATGAAGTGTTGACCTTCAGGAGAGGAATCCCAGTTATAAATGGAACACCTTTATACTGAGAGATGTGAATACTCAAGAAGTCCTTTCAAGCCAGTGGGATCAAGAGCAGAGTTCACTCCCAAGGCCATTAAGCTGCTTATTCATTTGCTTGCATCTTATTGTTATTTCTTTGATTATAAGCATGTTTTACATGTAAGAATTTGTTACTTTGAATAATTAATGCAATGATAATGTTTGTCTTGAAGAAATCCATTCGTTTCACTCATTTTAAATGCTCTTTCTATTTTATAATGCCAATACTACCCCAATCTCTTGCCTTGGCAGAGAATTGGAAGGAGGATGATGAAATCCCAAACGCAAGATCTCTTGTTGTATGCTTTTGAATAAAACTCTGCTAGTGATATAAGGCATTATTTCAAAATTCCTAAACACCGAAGATATAAGGAGATAAACCCTCATTAACCCTTTTGAGCCTTTGAAGTAAAAGTTTTCTTCTCTACAAAAAAACCTCATTCTTAACCTGGGGCAGGGTCATTTTCAAAAAATGGAGTAAAATATCACGAAGATTGGGTGGGCATAAACAAACTTTGAGCTTTATATCCTTTGTTTCTTAAACCGTGAACCAAGCCACGATACAACCCTCAAAAGACCTAGTTGAAGCAGGGTTTATTTCAAAAGCATACTCATTGAGATATCGTTTCCTGACTCTTATGAGTTATGCTCAAATTTGCGTTGGCATTATAAAATTGGTAATTCAATCGCAAAAATATCTTTTAATAAAATTTTCAAGACAAACATGGTGTTGCATCAAACAGTTTCAAAATTAACATTCTTCTACTTAACATTTGCTTGACATCATAGAAATTAACATACATGTGGCAATGATAAGCTAAAATTTAGAACTATTTCAAGGAGATGATAGTATCCAGGGGCATGTTGCCTGAAGATTCTACTGATCAGGGGGCAAGTTCGAAGACTAAGGACACCGTCAATCTGGGGCAGTTACGTCGAGATTTGATAAATCTCTCCATGTTTGAAGACTCAGTGTATAGAATACCGTCAATCCGAGCCGGTTATTTCGAGATTCGACGAATCTCTCCAAGTTTGAAGACTCGGTTATATGTAACACAGTCAATATGGGCCAGTTACGTCGAGATTCGACAAATCTCTCCAAGAGTTGGAGTACATTGGAACATCTCGAATACCAAGTTTTCTGTAAAATCCTCTTGGGACAACTTCTTCTCATAAACCATGGGACCTGGGGCATTTTGAGATTCGAAGATTACTTCTCGTCCATTCACAGCAAATGTTTGTTCAAAGAGGCGACTACTATACAATGTCAATGCAGAGTTCTCATCCTTCATCCACGCCCTAAGGAGCTTTTGATTCAAATGGTGTGACGACTCCCCAGTAAGTCTTTACTCCAGGTAGTCACGACTATTCCCCGGCAAATCTCCACTTCAAGAAGTTATGGCACGTTTGATGCAAGATTTCTTCAGTCGGCCACCCAAGGATCCTCATTGGATTTTCTTACAACTCCAACCTTCCTCAGCGAAGCGAGTGTTTATTTCACTCCTCGACTCAACCTTCTCCAGTAAGGACAGATGTTTATTTCATCCCTTCGAGATTTTGTTTGATATTTTCAACCATAAATGATCAAATCTTCCCCAATGAAGTGGATATTTATTTTATCCAGTTACAACTCTCATTCAGACTATTTCAGCTCGCAGTGGATATTTATTTTTATCCCCCATTAAGTCTTTTTGATCATGAGTTTGATTCGTTCCCAGTGAATCTTTCTCATCACCACCAGAATCACAAGATCGATTCGTTCCCAGTGAATCTTTCTTAACAATCCTAAGCGAAGTCTTGATGTTCATCCCCTAGTGGAATGCATCTCTTCCCCAGAAAAATTTGAAGCTTTGAAGCAGGACATGGTTCCATATCTGGTTTTCCACTCATCCCGAGTGATGCTTCTTATATTGCGAAGATTGGCCGAGTATTTGTATCGAGATGCTTGTTTTCATCTCCCGTTTGCTTCTTGTTGTTTTTTTGTCAGCATAAGCATAAGCATAGCATGACATCCTTTCATATAGATCCATGGCATTTGGCATCTTTTGCATCTTGCATTTTGTGTTTGTTTGTTCTTTCACTTTGGTCGTGTTTATCCCAAGTGATCTGGGTTTGTCTGCTCCCTCCAAGTAGAGTCGTCAGCCCTAGGCAGAAAAAGCACATCCTTTCTTATTCCCCACTGAGTTCAATCCTCGTGGAAGACGGTTGCTTTAGTTTCTTTTCCATATTTGGATAAAGATAAACCCCCTTTGAGTTCATCCCTCAATGGATGGGTCTTGTTTGACCATTTCTTTTCAATTATTTCCTGAATTGAACTTTGGTCCATGACAATCATAAATTTAGGACATCTCTGAGATGTTGAATTCGGAACGAGCGTGCATTTATTTTGCTCCTTGTCTCCCCAGGAAGAGTTTATTTGAAGATCTGTATGGAAGACAAAATTATTTCACCAGCAGTGTTATTACAACATTTTTAAGGGAGTTACACCCAGACAACAAGTAGCCGCTCTTTATTTGAGCAGTATGGTTATCAGGTTTCCTAGTTGGATGACAAATGGCAGTCACCTCAAGGTAGTTTCTCTATCCCCAGGAGATAATCTTTTCTTTATGGACTACCCAATAAATCGGTAGCAGATAATCTTTTTCGCTGACTACCCAGTAAATCGGTAGAAGATGATATTTTTTTGCTGACTACCCAGTAAATCGGTAGCAAGTAATATTCTACCCAGTAAATCGGTAGCAAATAATATTTTCCTACCCAATAAATCGGTAGTAGAATTTTCTTTGTTGACTACCCAGTAAATCGGTAGCAGGTAATATTCTACCCAGTAAATCGGTAGCAGGTAATATTCTACCCAGTAAATCGGTAGCAAATAATATTTTCCTACCCAATAAATCGGTAGTAGAATTTTCTTTGTTGACTATCCAGTAAATCGTTAGTAGGTAATATTCTACCCAGTAAATCGGTAGCAGGTAATATTCTACCCAGTAAATCGGTAGCAAATAATATTTTCCTACCCAATAAATCGGTAGTAGAATTTTCTTTCCTGACTACCCAGTAAATCGGTAGCAGGTAATATTCTACCCAGTAAATCGGTAGCAGGTAATATTTTACCCAGTAAATCAGTAGCAAATAATATTTTCCTACCCAATAAATTAGTAGTAGAATTTTCTTTGCCGACTACCCAGTAAATCGGTAGCAGGTAATATTTTCATCGTGGACTACCCAGTAAACCGGTAACAGGTGATCTTTCTTTGTGAACTACCCAGTAAATCGGTAGTGGATATTCTATCCCCAAAGAGGAAACTGAGACCAGTCCGTGGCTTATGACTCGAGACGAGGGGAGGTTTATATTTTACCCTTTTCAAGTGAAATACTTGATTAAGGAAGAAACTGAGACCAGTCTGTGGCTTATGACCCGATACGAGGGGAAGTTTATTATCCTTTAAACAGATTGCTTGATTATCAGAAGGTATTTTCCTGGTTATTCTCGGCAGTAGATTTCCAGAAGACCTCGGCAGTAGGTATTTCATTTTTAAATTCTCTGGTTATTCTCGGCAGTAGATCTCCAGCAGACTTCAACAAAAGATGTTTCTCTATTTCCAGGATCTCGGCAGTAGATTTCCCTGGTTAACTTTAAAACTTCGACAAACAGTCGTTTATTTCCAGGATCTCGGCGGTATATTCCCTGGTTAATTCTATATTTTGACAGACAGTCATTTTTCTCAGCAGATTTCTCAGTATCTTTTACAGTGGACACATTTTCAATAAAACATTCGAAGAAGGTATTCTCATATGAGGTTCTAAGTCTCAACAATAGACTCCTTAGTTGATATCTCTTGAAGATTCCTCTGATTAACCACTAAAACATGATCCTCAAGTAGATTTTGTTAGAAGATTTCACCGCAAGTTCATCACTCTGCTTAAGATACCTTGTGATTGTTAGTTGGTAGCCTTTTTCCCCCAATGGAGTTAGTTTTTTCCCCGTGGAATCTTGCTTTGCTAGTCAACCTCGTCGGGTCTTTCTTTCTTTGTGTTTCAACATCAGTTATCCCCTGTGACCTTATTCCTCATAGGATCTTTGTCTTGCATACCATATCAATTCATACCATATCGTGTGCATCTTGTGGCATCTTAGGGCCAAAAATTATGCATGTTTGTATTTAAGTCCCTCCAATCTCGTCGAGACGAAGATTTCGATCTCCATATCTTCGGATAGAAGAAACTTAAATAGGGGCATCTGTCGCACCCTAATTTTTGACCCTAAGATCCCCACCTTGTTCCTTGCATAACATCTTAGGTCAACCATTCCTGCATAACTAACCGCTTTATCTAGCTTTGTGTGTTTGTTTCTCTTTTAAGGATAGGTGCTGCTGCAGAAGGTTCAAGGTCTTGAAGGCTGTGTTGTGTGTGTGTTTGTGGAGGTTCTCTGGTCTTTGCAAGGTGTGTATGGATTCCTGTGAGATTGTACCCCCACCCTTTCTAATCCCTAAGCCACTACAAAGCCCTTTTCTCCCTTCAGATTCCTCAGAAGCCTCACCACAAAGATTAAGTCCTTATACCCTCTGATATTGGAATTTGGTCCCCTAAGGATAGTCACTGGTTGTGTGGAAATTATATCGTAAGTTGGTATCTTCCCCTCTCGGTAAGCTTTTCAAGATTAAGAGATGTGTCTACTCTATGTTCTTAAGTATAGATCCGTCAAGGGAGGTTCAATCAGGAAAGAAGTAGAAGTTTGGATTCCAAAGTGCAAATTCAAGTCCCTTGATTTGTCATAAGTCTACAGGACCAAGTTTAACGTTCTTACATCATTTCTATGATTTTAATTCACTTTTGGTCCGAGTATGAAGCTCATGTCCTCTGTTTCAAGAAGAATATTCGTGTTTCTTGAAGCTATCAAAGTATTCTTCAAGCAATTTCGAAGATCAATGGTAGATTAAATATTCAAGATATTTTGACCATTGGTAGAAGATTGAAATCCTCACAATTTCTTAAGATTTGGTTACAAAACTCATTTTCCAAAGTCGGTTCTCCAAATTCAAGATCTAAAATGTCAAAATACAAGTTCCTGTTGAGTGGTGAAATTTAAGTTTTATCTGAGTTACAACGTCCATGAGTTTTGCAAGAATTGATTCACTGGATTTCATTAATCCAAGTTCATTTCAAAGTTTGAATGATCAAGGTGTAAATTTCATGCATGTGGCTTTACTGAGAATTCAAGTTACTAGTGACGAGTTCAAAATCCATTTTGTTTCAAATCTCAAGTCCGCACTATCCAAGTTCATTTTGTTTCATGTTCTTAAATTTAACCATCTGGTTATTATTCAGAATCTGTAATTTATAATTACCCGTCACACTTCATTCCCCATGCTACTGTAAGCATGAGGCTAAAATGTTACGTTCTTAAGAAATTTGGAGCGTGCTACTTAAAAGAGATATGGATATGGATGTTGAAAAACAATGGGTAGTTACAACTCTGGTCTTGATTAATTTCTCTAATTGGTTTATCTTTATATGGAAAAATAAAGTTGTTCATGAAGTGATTAGCTTTCTCAAAGGGCATCGGTCACCTTTCGATCAAATTCTCCGTTAGAAATAGCTGAAGCACATAGGTCAAGAATGGAGCAGATCAACCTTGCCATTGGCATTCTAAACTAGGATTGGCCATATGAAGAGAGTGATGAACATTTGACCATTTAAGTATCTTTTGGTTTGATGCATTTTTTTGCTTTCTCTCGTAACTCAACCTAAAGGATGTCAAATTGCATTCCAAGAATACTTGCCAATGAAACTTCAACCATCCAAAAATGTGTGTTTAAAGCAAGGAGTATATACAACATATAATCATTTGAATAAGACCTCTTTTTTTTTATTCCAAGTGAATTACATAGAAGACAAAATCATGAAGCATGCTTAAGTCACTTAACACGTCAATACAGACTATTACAAAGTCAAATCAGGACAGACACTCATCATCGTAACTCTCGCACCCCTTGAAACTTTTTTACCGAGATGCTCGCGGCTGAAATAATTATTTTCCATATTCTCTGAACCAATCTCCTATTGCTCTTCAATTTGGAAGTCATAATTTAGAGATTTTAACGACAGGAATCGAACTTGTTGATGCTTACGGCGAGGATGAGATCAACTGCAGTTGCGGATGCACATCCTACGTTTGAGCCAGAATTCTGTCGCCAAGGATGTTTCAATAATTGCTGCCAATACAAACACACCTGTTAGTGTCAAATGTCGAGTCGGAATAGATGATCATAACGTATACAATGTACAATGTGATTTCATGCAAAGGCTGACTCTCATTGGTTTTATGGGTTGGAAACATCAATGCTGTAATTTGTGGAGTAATAAATAAAGAAATCGCAGAGAATTGAGTTCGCGTACGTTAAAGAAAATAACTCAACAAACTGGCAAGCATGGTCACAAATTAAAGACATGTTTTGAATCAGATGGAAACCTTGGCATCTACAAGTCACAAATTCTAGCTCTCACTAAAGTCAAAAGATTATTAACTAAAGAGCTTGCAATTCATCATCAGTAAATTCAGTCATCATTGATACTCCATCAACATGACAAACAGCAGTTCGATTGGTTTCCAAATCAAAACAATAATAGATAAGACATGAGCCAGAATTAGAATTGGGAGAATACTTATCTTGGCTGGAGACAGCTACCACTTTGCAGTGTAGGAGTGACTCGTGGCATACAAGAAGCTTCAGCACAAAACAACCTGGTGCCATCACATGTCCAGAATGAGTTCAAATCAGCTTCAAGCCATTACAATCAATTTAAATAGTACAACAATGCAATTACGTCATATCAAAGTCGTGTGATGTTGTTCAAATCCAAGAAAATGCAAGGACATATGCAGCAGCCGTACACAAATAATTTCAATTACGGCTGCAAATTCAAGAACAAATGATACGAAAGAAATCGTTTGAATCTCTCAAGTATAACTACGAAGTGCCACCCCTTTTCTCTAGCTGACAAACACATTGCCGCAAGAATTCTCACCTTCATGTTGACCCACGCGTCCTAATCCAAGACTTCATGATCCATAGAGCTTGTTCCAAAATCATGTCTATCATACCTTCTGCCATCCATGCCAAGACAGTTAATTCTCAGCACAACTCGATTGGCACGGATCAAATTTAACCTACAAAAAGCATATTTATGGAAAGTGTCACAAAAGAAGCAAAGTTATGGCGATCTTTTTGAAAGCGGAAATAAGATCAACAAAATAGAAGAACAAAATCGTAAAAGATGTTGGGAGTAGCAATTCAACTAGGAATGATAGACCAGAGATGATACCTTCCAGAAGACTTGACGACTGGTGTAGTATCCCAGGATGTGGCAAGGAGAACCTCGGAGGTTATGGACGATTCGGCTCCCTCTACAATTCCACCACAATCTCCACCCAATTATCCCACTCTTCGCACTAACACAGTTTCAACACGACTGTTCTCATAAGCGAGGTCAACAAGATGCCTCAAAGGTTGAATTGTTGATGTTTTGGCTCAACTGCAAGAATTCTTTAGTCATACCTACTGCAGACAGTCAATACCACCACGTGTACCTTGCTACCAGCTGGCAATCCCGTTCGAAAAACATTTTCTGAGTCATTAAGGCAAGAATCAAAGGCAATCAACTCACCAAAACATAACCAAGACAAGATCAAATCATTTCAAAAACCATGCTACGACATGTCTGAACCTAAAAGGAAAGAACACAAACATGATCAAGACATTTTATCAGATTTCCTAAATATGTTTCATCCTCTTTCATTAGCACATTCAATTCAATGAGTGAATAAAGGGCAACATATCACCTATAAAAGGAGGTGCATAGGAATAGAGAAGGGGCATCGAAAAATCCACGTACAATTTCACACAGAGAAAAATTCACACAAACTATACACGTTAACACAACACATAACCATACCAGAAACTCACTCACACAAAGCATTTACATCAGAAAAGAAATCCACAAAATTGAAAGCAATCCAGGACTAACATATACTTGTAATCCAATTCCCGAGCTACACACACCATATTTTAGAGCACCAGTTACGCAAATACATACCTTCGACGACGTTGACCTTGAAGCTGCATCCGTATCTGAGCACAAAGGAGCCTCTTTGGCGTCATAGACGGTCTCTGGAGCCATCACACCACGCAGCCTACAACGCAAAGAGGAGAGGAATCCTAGACTTATCCGTAGACAAAGACGCTTGGGACCTTGATCGTTGTTCATTGTTTCCCTCGCCCCTTATCGTTTTTCTTCTTTTCCTTCGCAAAGTCGATTTGTAATATGTAACCAAAATCATCGTGAAATTGGGGTATCGGGGTTGCTGGGGATTGGGGTATTTGATTCGTATCGTTTGTTTGATCGGAGAGGTGAGAGGGCCTAGCGGCCGGGTTTTCCAAAACCCTAAATTCCTTGAGAGAGCGCTTCTTTTCTTTTCTTTTTGTTTTACTTAAACGAATCATCACATGTATGCATGCACACACCACATCCTATACACCCTGCGTTTTATCCGTTAGATCGTGCCCTGCTCACATCATGTGGTTGTGACCTGAGGGTCCGCGATGGACCCTCTCCTCACCTGGCACATCAGATCCCTCCGTTAATTAATTAATATAATCTGTTTTTTTTAAATCAACTTAACCCTTTTACTAATTAAGTTCCTTTTTCTAATAAGCAAAATTTGTTTTTAATAACTAAAATTTAAATATAGAACTTTTAACCCTTTATAAAGAAAGAGATATTTTCTTTTTCATATATTTGAAGTATTACTTATCCTATAAAATAATTTAAAAAAATATATTATAAACTTTTAGTAAAACCTTTTTTTATTAGTAGAACCCTTTTAAAATAATAAAACTTTTTTACTAAAATGTTAAACTAAAATCATTTTTTTAATTAATAAGAAAAACTCTTTTTTTTCTCTTTAAATAACTCTTTTAATATAACTTTAAACTACATAGTAATAAGAACTTTTTAATAATATTAAAACCTTTTAATAAGAAAACCCTTTTGTATTTATTAAACTTTATCACTTTAAAACTAAAATAATAAAAACTTTAAATAACTAAAACTTTTTTTTTAATAAGAAAACCTCTAACTTTAATTTAGATAGTAATCTTTAAAACATAATTCTCATCACAAAATAAACCTTTTATTATCAAACTCTTTTCCTAATAAGCCGTTCCTCGCGCTTGGTTGCATTTGTATGGATTAGGCTAGAACTTTTGATATCGTGCTTTACTTATGTGTTTGTGTGTTTATTGTTGTATGTGATGTATGTATTTTTTTCTTCTTGTGCTCTAAACCTTTTCAAAACAATATCAAAATTCTCGATCTAACGTCGAGCTCATTTTCTACCCATGTAAGTCGATTGCCTTTAGGCATCGCATTCAACCTTTTGGTCACTAGACACAAGACTAGCCCACTTTGCTAGCACCCCCGCTTAAAACATATAATTAATTAATTGCATAAATATCCAAGGTAAAATCCCATGCATGATAATCACGTTATCGTGCATGGTGCACATCATTTGCATCTCATAATCGACACTTTAAGATAAGTAAATTAGACAACTTAGGATAGATTTCTTAGGTTAGTCCCCCCTCAATTTTGATTTAAAATCAAACGTTAGCCCACCAAATTCTCCACACAAGAGAATTAGATGTTAATCATCTCAAAGAAGGGACATACAATCCCATACCCCACAAAATACAAACATTTTCAAAAGACTGTGGTGGTTTTCTTAAGATGATGACTCATCTTCTCTCCTAAACCTTTAAAGCAATTTTAGTATCCTTAATAAGGAACTACAAGTACTCTGATTCCCTCCTGACAGGATATGTAGGCACAAGATGCGATATCTTGTCGAACACTTAGGAATAAAAATAATAAATCACCTACCCTTAAACCCTTAGCAAGATAGATAACAGATAATATAAAATGAATCAAGAGGTTCCTGTAGAGTACTACAGATATCTAGGATGTTAACACCTTCCCTAGGTATAACCAACCCCCGAACTTAGAATCTTAGTGCATTTGCATTGCATTGTGGGAATTCGGTTTTTCTCCCTTCCCTTGGATAAAATCAAAGACCGGTGGTGACATTAAAAATGCGATCCTAGTTAACAAATAACTATGGTATCCAATTTTCACCGCGACAATGGGTTCAAAGGTCTATGGTACGGATGAAACCGATTGCTTATTCACCAAGGATTCTCATTGGGTATAATCTAGGTTTACAAAGGATCCCAAAGTATAGATCCAGAAGAATATTTGTCGCTCGTTAATTCCTTCAAAGGAATCTATTCTGGGAGAGGTTCTCATGTCGACCCTTACGAGGTATCCACCCCAGGGACCTGCAATACGCAACCATCATTCCTAGTTGGCCAAAAGGGTTCAATGTTCTACAAAGGCTCTTAGAGTTACGGACCCGTATGAAACATTGAAGCTTACAGAAAATACTTATCGGGCGACAACACTCTCAAGAGGATCTACTCTACGTGAGGTTCTCATGCCGACCCTTACGAGGATCTACTCTAATGGTGAGGTTGTGGATTCAGGAGGACTTTTTCCCCTCTATGTTATGAATGGTTTCTCCGATTAATAGTGACTAGAATAGACCGAAAATAAAGGCAACAAGGAATTGCATGGGAAGCCTTTCTCTTCCCATCGTATGGAACTGCAACAACTCCCCTAACTCTATCTAATTATAGTCAAAATCTCAATTGAACAATCTAAAAGAGATTGATCCAAAATAACCTCGCTCCCTTCTATCTAACTCGTATTTAACAAAACTTAGAACTATGTGTTGGATGTTTGAGAGATGGAAAATGTATTAAACCTAATTGGCTCAACATCCATTTTACATTATCCAACAAGCCTAAAGTGTCTAAACAAGTTTCGTCAATGTACCTGGTTGGTGTAATACGCAGTTGCACGATGTCGCACTTCAGAAAAATAGAACACGACACTCGCAAAGCATAATCGCACGCTCGTGGGATGGATGAAATAGAGTCGCCACCGAACTTTTTTTATTGCCAATTAGGGAAAGGGAAAATATCGATAAAACCCCTAAAATAACTACTAAGATATGGTCTTCGCAACCAAATCAGGGTTCAGGAGTCAATTACGCAAGGGGGAGGTATTAGCACCCCTCATGTCCATTGTACTTAACTGGAACCATTTGGTTATTTGTGCATGTTAATGTTAGCTTAGAAATGTTAGGCTTCTCGAGTTAAAAGGAAATAAAGAATAAGACTAAAAGGTGAATTTTTTATTAGGGTGTCTGACGAGACTTTAAATCTCGCTCCTACGTATCTCTGGGTGCGATGGAGAACTCAAGGCTACATAGTTCTGGGTAGAAAATGTTTCTTTGTTGGTCGATTTTAGAGAAAGCTATTTTGTCTCAATCGATGGAAAAACATTTCTTGCTACCCAGAATAAATTGAGAAGGGAATGTTTGCATCTGGCTGAATGGATAGACTTATCAACATTCGCAGGAAAACGTCACTAGCTTACTCACACATATAAGTGGATGAAACATTGTCTTGTATTGTCTCGAGATGAAATACCTTTCATTTGTGAAAAGAGTTTGAAGATCACGCAGCGACGAGAAAAGAGTTTGATGTGTTGGATGTCTTTTTGAGTGATGATGAGAACTCGGATGGGCGAGATATCCATCTCGTATACTAGCCTCTGGAGCTCGTGGTAACCACCACATTCCTTTTTCATCTTATTTGAAAAATGTTTATATATTTTTAGATGTTTTAAGGGTTTGGATTGAGAAAAGGTTTGTGAAAGTCGCATTGAAAGTCTTCTTTTTATGGGATGACGAGAACTCGAATGGGCAAGATATCCATCTCATATCCTAGCCTCTGGAGCTCGTGGTATCCACCACGTTCCTTTTTCATCCTTATTTGTGAAAAAAAATTTAGTAATGATTAAGCATTTTTTATTTTTTATTTAGGAAAATGGATTAACGTTGGATCAAGCATTCTATTAGCATCTGCGAAATGGTTTGAAATGGTTTGAAAATGGTTTTACTTTGTGGTGAAAATGGTTTGATTTGAGAAAATTACTCGACGTTGGATCAGTCACTATTTTTGTTCTTTTAAAAAAGGTTGATTTTAATATTTAGTTAGAACTTAACTAAGATAACCAAACAAACAAAAAGGAATGCGATAAAATTAAGCAAACAATACAACTTGAGGGTGAGGGATACATCTTGCCGAATGGGGAATGAAATAAGGATTGACAGTAGAAATAAAATCAAAACAAAGCAAGACAAGATACAAGATATAGGGGTGCACACGACATATTTACAACATAAATTCATTGTAATTGAATTGAGAAAAGTAAAGCAAAACTGAAACGTGCACGGATTAAAATCATGACGCAAAAAAGCGAATCAAAGTCGTGTACACGAAGACGTGCAAGGGCTACCACATTAAATTAAATTTGACTTAAACGTAATGATGTTGGATCATTGAATATAAGCATAAATCAAATGGTAAATTGCTAACGTGTGAGCGGTCATCGCAAGTCGACACGCAACAAAATAAAATCATGCAAGCAAAAGTTGTGAATCAAAAACGCGAATTGGTAAGAAGCACAAGTGCAGATTGCCGCTATGCTAAACTATCAGACGCGCATACAAATCGAAATGCAACAACCACAAAAAAGTCGCAAGCAAAGCTAAACACAATATACTCAAAGTCAGTTTATATGTAACAACAACAAGAGCGAATGTCGCACGCAAATGCAACGTAATGGGTCATAAAGCGGCAAAATATTACATCAATATATCGAAGCTGAAATCCAACAACATTACGACATGAAAATGATGTCAAATCAACATATTAATATCCGATTATGCAACACAAGCAAAAGTAACCAAACAACAGCAATCACACATATTATTCGTTTACAAATCAAAGCCTAACAAATCAAAATGAAAATGGTAGCACAACCACAAACTATTTGCAAAAACACAAAAATATTTATTGCATAAAGGAGTTGCAAAATAGTTAAATGGATCTAAAATAAAGATTAATAACCCAATATTTTAACCATTATTCAATTTTATAACCATAAGTTATAATAATGAAAAAAATTAATTAAAGACAAAGTAAAAAACAAAAACAAGTTTGGGACTTTTCAAAACAACACAAGCCAACTTCTTTATTTCATGTGACTACTCTCTCTGCCGGTGTTATTTTTACAGAAAACAAAGCAACATGAAATTTCCTCATAAAAAACTAATTTTTCAAAATCTCTAAATAATCTAAGGTGAATTCTTATCTACCCAACTTAAAAAGTTAGATAAAATTACATTCAATATAAAATGTTTTGAAAACAATAATATCTGTACTATTTAATAAATAATTAAATATATTAAAATTAAATGATATCATGTGATTGATTGAAGGTAAGTTACCCACTTTTTAAAAACCAAATTAAAAATCAAATTTCAAACTTTCTAGAAACCCAGTTCCCATAAACACATCAAAGTCAAAACCAATCAATCAATATTCTATTATATTCACCCAAATCAAAAATAAAAAAAATGGAGAATTTTCTAACCAAATTGCTTTCTCCACGAAGCTTATCCCCAACAGTGTAATGATCTTCCATATACTTCCTACTCCCTTTCTTACAATAAACCAAATGTCCATCTCCTTCCGCCCTGACAACATCGCGCACCACTGCAAACGGTGTCACCGAAATATGAGCAAGAGAATGTCGCCTAAACAGTAGTCAATCGGAACCACTACACGTGACGTTCAGTTTAGAGTTTGGAGGTTATGGCCGCAGTTGGTGTGTTTGTTAGGATGGTTGAAGTTTGTTAGGATGGTGGAATGAAGGTTATTAAAGGGCGGAGGGAGTAAGTGACGGCATAAGGTGAATGAAGCAAGGATGGTCGAAGGGCGGAGAGAGCAAGTCGCGGTTGTGGTGGACGATGGTTTTTCAAGGTGTGATGATGAAGTTGTTGTGTTATTCACAGTGGAGAGTTGGTCGGAGTTATAAGGTATGGTGGTTTACACGTGAAGAGGATGGAGAAGCTAGTATGTTGCAGGTTTGAAATTGGTGGTAGGATGTAGTTATGGAAGAAGAAGGTGACATGGAAGATAGATAATGGTGAGTTTATAGAGTTGCAGCGGATCCAAAATGATGGAGGGAGTTTGAGGATGGGTCAAGAAAGGAAGAAAGGATGAATAAGGAGAAGTGTAAAAAGGGGAGTTAAAGGAGAAACAAAGGCAACGATGTTACTGAATGGAGAAGAAGAAGATTAGCATGAAGGTGGAGATTAGTAGGTGGTGAGGTGTGTTGAGACTTTTTTGAGAGAATGGCCAATGGTGAGAGAGAGAGAGAGAGAGAGAGAGAGAGAAATGAACTTTCTGCCTTGGAAAAGTATTTTGTTTTTATCCCTTAGTAGGTTGGTTAACGTGGAAATAAAAGAGAGAGTCACGTGCTACTCCAATTTTACTTCTCTTTTCCTCATTTCAAAATGCTTGTCCCCCAGATTTTTTACTCTCTAGTCATCTCTTGGTTTTGAAAAACCAACCAATATTTTAGTGAGGCTTAATTGCAATTTTGGTCCTTTTATTTTTATTTTTTTTTAGTTTTGATCTCTCTATTTTAAAATTCAGAATTTTTGTCCCTCTATTTTCAGTTTTTGAGTTTTGGTCCCCCTATTTTAAAATTCAAAATTTGTGTCCCTCCATTTTCATTTTTTTTTAGTTTCGGCCCTCTTATTTTCATTTTTTTTAAATTTTGGTCCCCCTATTAGATTAGTTTCAAATTGAAAAGGGGGACTAAAATTCAAAACAAAACTAAAAATAGGGACCAAAATTAAACAAAAATGAAAATAGAGGGATCAAAATTCTGGATTTTAAAATAGGGGGACCAAAACTAAAAAAAACTAAAAGTGGAGGGACAAAAATTCCGGATTTTAAAATAGGAGGATCAAAACTAAAAAAAATGAAAATAGAGGGACCAAAATTGCAATTAAGCCTTTTAGTGAGGTATCTTTTGTCTTTAGCCAAACGCCAATTGTGTGTTTTTATTCTTGAGAGAGATGTCACTAATTATTGTTCTCTTTTTTTACTGAAATTTGATAGAGAAGGTACGTATTGAGAATTTTTTTTAATGTAACTTGTTTTTTAAAAAAATTATTAAAAAAACTCTCTTTTTAAAATATTTACGAAAGTGGTATGGTTTGAAAAAAGCTTTTAAGGGTGGCGCCATTTGGGATGACGCTTTAGTTAAAGACCATATGTCAAACCATATGGCGCCTCATAACAACCATATGCTCTAATTTTTTTTTCAAATTTTAAAAGGGTAGCGCCATCCCAGATGGCGCCTCAATGTATTTTTTTTCTTTTTTTTTTATTTTTATTTTTAAATGGGAATAAAAAAACACTGGATACAATATTTAGAAAAATGTTTAGTACAATATTTGGATACAAAAAAATTCAATGATTATGCCTATTTAAACGACTACCCGTTCCACAATCAGGGGCTCTTGTTTGACGTCTCTGTCTAGCACCACGAGGTTGTTGAGGCGTGGCTGGTCTTTGTGTTTGTTGCGATGGCCCCGGCGCATCAGACAAATTTTGAAGCATTTGTCCCCAATAGCCGGGGGGTTGCCGCCGACGGCGCTTCCGTAATCCAGCTGCATGCCCGTGTTTATGTAATTTCTATAGGGGGTTGGGTTGGTTCCATACGGTATGGTTGGCCAAAATGATGCATTGATGGGTATTGGTACTGAGTCAGCAGTTGATGTGGGGTTTGATAGTCGAACAGGGGGTGGGTTAGTTGGGTGTAGGATAATTGTGGTTCTTGGTGGTAGGAAGATAGGGTGTTCATTTGTGGGGGGCTTGGGTGTGATTCGGTGGGTTCGAAAGACTTGTCAGGGCTATAGGGGTAAGTGTGTTCTTATTGTGGTGTATAGGCCGGTGTATGGTGTTGGGCATATTGCTGGGTATTCTGTTGCGAGGAAGACGCGCGTTGACAGGGGGTCATATTGCTGAGAGAGGAATGGTTGTGGTGTTGTAACAGACCTAAACTAAGTCATATGTTGTTCCGTTGGCATAACATCTTGTACAACAGAGTCGGTTAAGACGTGCTGGCGTCGGTTCTCCCAGTGTTGACACAGCACCGCCGCAAAGTTGGTCCACGCACCCGCTTTCCACTGCGTATCGAATCTACACAGATGTCATGTTCCCAAATTTGTAGGAGCCACCGGAATATCCTGATGCATTCTGAATTGAAGTTTTACTCGGTCGCTCTGATGCATTTCCACAGTTGTGAACCGAATAGTTGGCGTTTTAGAAGTCCACACGGCATCATCATTTTCGTTGGGCTGGTGGTCAAACTCCTCGTACGACCTCCAGACAAACTACAAGAGCAAAAGGTTTAATGAGAAATTATACGAAGTGTTAGAAATATTTATGGAAGTTGTAGAAAAACATACGTCGTTTGGGCCAATGTGGTCTAGCAGGTTGCGGTAGAAAGTTATGGCGCTCCTGGGGTTTCGTTCGTAGCACATTTTCGGAACTTCCCACCTGAAAATGAAGTTAGAAATGAATAAGCTACAACTAAACATTTCAATATACGAAAGGGGAGGAAGTGTATAAGGTTACCTTAATGCGTAGGGGAATGTGAAGGGGTTCCGGTTAATTGGAGCTAGTGTTGGCATTCTCGACCAACCCCACGCCTGAAGGATATAGGCGCAACCATAGAATGTATACGCGTCTTTTTTTGCTATTTTACAGAGTGAACTATACAGATGGGCCAGGACAGCTGAACCCCAACTATAGTCGTTTACTCTGTTAATGTTATACAACAAAGGGAGATACATAATATTCACACTGTTTCCAGTGCTTTCTGGAAACAAAAAACGACCGAACAATATCAATAAATAACATCTAGTTTTTTGTAGTATGTGAAAGGGAAGGGAATCTTGGTTTAATATGATAGAGTCGTGGTGTTCCTTAAGGCGTTTTAGGTTAATACCTTGCCCTCTAGGTTTACCGTCAGGTGAAGGCTGAAGTTCTTCCACACTTAGGGGAGTTCCCAACAAATCAACGCATAGTTGGCTGTCTATATTTACGGGGCCGTTGACTGCCGTGCCGTCTACGCAGAGGCCTAGTAACATATGCACGTCTTGGAGGGTGATTGTGCATTCACCAAAAGGAAGGTGAAAAGTGTGGGTCTCCGGCCTCCATCGTTCTACCAAGGCCAGAATAAACTTTGCGTCTACATGGTACGACGGGATTTTAATCACTTCTCCAAATCCACATCTTCTTAGAAATTCTTCAGTGACAGGGTCGTGATGAAAATATGCGTGTCCACGGCAGCGGAACCTTGATACCTCCTGAATAAAAAAACCAGCAACATTACTTAGATAATAAAATACATCAAAGTTTAGTGGTGTAAAACAAAAGAAGACAGGAACACTTACGAAGTCGTCAACGTTTTCTGGCGTTCCTCGGTGGTTGTCTCCCATCGTTAGCAAAGACATTTTTTTTCGTAACTGGTTGTGGGTTGAGGGAAGGTATGCAAAGTTTTTCTGGTTTGAAGACAAGAGAAGAGAAGAGAAGAGTTTGGGATGAGATGAAAATTGTGGCATACTGAGATAGTATTTATAGTGGTGTAGAGGGGAGTCACATGATAATGCATGCTTTCTTGGTCTTTGTAATCTGCCATGTGTTCTCTTGCATGCTTCTTAGTCTTTGCTGTCTGCCATGTGTAGTCATGAATGAGATTCATTGCATACATCTTGGTCTTTGTAATCTGACATGTGCAGTAAGGCATGAGATTCCAAGGCATGCTTGTATTGTCATGTCAATAGTGGCCTGAAAAAAAACAATGGTGCAGAGGCATGCTAATGAATAGTGGATGCAGAGATAGGTATGCAGAATCATCAGTCTAGGGCCTCACAACAAATTTAAAAAAAAAATTAATTTAAAAATTAAAAAATAAATAAATACTTCAACTGAGGCGCCATATGGGATGGCGACTCTCAGTGAAGTTAAAACAAATTTTTTTAGGGTACTGAGGCGCCATATGGTTTGGCATATGACCTCTAACTGAGGCACCATCTCATATGGCGCCACCCTTAAAGGCTTTTCTCAAACCATGCCACTTTCGTAAATATTTTGAAAATAAGGTTTTTTTGGTAATTTTTTTGAAAAAATAAGTTACATTAAAAAAAATTCACGTATTGATGTGGGCATCGCGTTTCATTCGGATTGTCCAATCTCCCCTCTCCATGCAATGCGTTATGTGTTATATATACTAGGGTTTCCCAAATTAACACAATACCAACAATAGCCATTTTTCAATAACAAAATTTAAGTTTTTTATTTTAAATTTAATAAACAAAAAATAAAAAATAATTTCACTAAAACAAAATAAAAATAAACTAATTATTTATTAAATTCTACTTATTTTTTATGAACACCTTGATGAAAAATGAAAATTAAAATGGATTAAAATGAGTAAAAATCAAACACGAAAATGCTCGAAAATTAAAATGAATGCATTACAATTATCTACATGAAATAAACTTCTGGAAAATAGACAGGTTTTGATCAAATTTTGAAGTAAAAAATGTTTGGTTGAAAAGGCTCAAGCTGATCAAAATGCGACCGTAAAAGAAGTCGGAAAAATAAAACGAGCATGCCCGATTAAACTACGTGAACTCTAATACCCCCAGGCTATTAAAGCGGTAAATAAAAATTCGAAATTTCATCTGAGTATATTTGAAAACATGGCATAGACAGGGAGCATCACATCAATTTGAAACCCACATAACATACAACACCTGCTCATTAAGATATGCAACAATGGGGTAGCAATCAACAGAGGAACTCAGTTCCTTACACCCATATTTCAGATTTTAGAATAAAAGCGGAAAATCTAAAACTGAATAACATATATACATCATGAAAGTTGTCATACACCAAGTTATACATGTACAAGTCAAAAGATGTATATACAGATTACACAAATAATCACAACACGGCCACCCTAACTACCCGGTGTCACATATCAGAGCCGACCGACAAAAGAATGAAGACGCAAAGCTTCACAAAAAGACCTCCAGCAACTATAATCTGCAATGCCTCATAGAGCATTATAAAACAGCAGAAAGGTGAGAAAAACAATCATAATACCGTTGAGTAAAATTATATATTAACACAAAAATACACAAGTATAAAGTTCTCACCACAAATGCACCACAATCGAATAAAACATAACATAGTACAATTATCAGGTATTCCTCACCAATACCCGTCAATCACCCATAATACACTCCTCATCAACACAATTATACATATTCCATCACATTATCACATTCACAATTAACATACACATTTAATCCATGATTATGCAAATACACAGAGACCGACACAACGACTCTATGCACATGCCATGCGGTACCGACTTCCATTGTTTCTCATGTCTCATCACCAGTTCACTCAGGAACTACTGGAACCATCGCTCGTTACTGAGAATCTCAAGTAACACCCCGTCGGGTCTACGATGTTCACCCGTCGCTTTAAGTCCTCAGGAATCGCCTCATATTTTCGAGGCACACGACGTTATGGATCGCTTTAAGTCCCATCATGGGCACACGATCGTCTACAACCATCGCTTTAGGTCCTCAGGCAGCGCCTCATATTTTCGAGGCACACGATGTTATAGCAAATTCCCTCAGGAATTAAACCGCCACTCAGGACGTTTCCACAATACATACCATGATGTTTGGCATACAATGACTCATGACATTCACATTGCATACATACACACATTCATGATCATGCATTTATCATCAAATACCACACATAGTATTTTCTTGCCCTTAGGCCAAAAATCATCATCGACACATAGTATTCTCATCCCAACACAGCACATAATCCATACAACATTCATATTAACAGTATGGCGTACATTACACATCCAATTCACACAATTATAACAGCAAAAGTCGACAAATGACACTATTCCCAATTTTTCTGACATAATTAAATCGGCTAGCAATTCCAAAATTCTCATCATCCAAAAGTACATTTCATAAGCTTTCCAATGATATAAATATCACTCAAATCGGAACTACGGTTCGAAAGATATGAATTTTAAAACAAAAGGAAAATTGTTTTCAAAAACCACCCACCGCCCGGCGAGGCATGCTCACCGCCCGGCGAAACGCGCTTCGCCTCTGCTTCGCCCGGCGAAACACAGGCGATACCAATCCTCCAAAATAATTCAAAGAGGCAGAAGCTTGGCACCTCTGCGCCTCTTGAACCGCCCGGCGAAAAGGACGCATCGCCCGGCGCTCTGCACCAGAAGCAGAAAAATTCTGCTGCGTGAACACTGTTCCATACCCCCAATTTTTCCCATTTTCTTCCCCAAATCATTTCCAACAGCAAAACAATTACTAGCAATGGTTCGTATACATACATAGATCATACAACACAAATTATATCGAATTCCGTCCGTGAAAACATCGATTTCTACTCGATTACACGATTTCGACCTATATCCAAAAAACTACCGAACGAGACAATACAACATGCAACCACGCATACATAATCCTACACAACAATAAGATAATCGAGTTTCACACCCTTACCCGATTAATCGATTCCTAGAACTTGTTCTCTTGATTTCCCAAGCTTTTCTCCAATTTCTCTCTTTTCTCTCTTCTCCTCTTTTCTTCTCTTTTCTTCTTTTCTTTCTTTCTTTTCTCTTCTACTATTTTTCTCTCTATTTCTATTTTTCTTTTCTTTACTAACTTAACAAAATACACCCAAATGCCCAAAATACCCTTACACTCAAATATCTCGCAAACGTTCCCAAAACCCGATAAAATATATTCACGACGAAAAATAACATATTTTCACATAAAAGTCAGAAATAAGATAATATAATAATAAAATAATCAAAAACGACTCAATTAAAATAAAAGACCAAAACTGGGGCGTTACAACTCTCCCCCACTTAGAAATTTTCGTCCTCGAAAACCTCACCTGAAACAAACAACTCTGGATACGACTCCCGCATCCGACTCTCCAATTCCCAAGTCAAATTACCCTCAGCAGCGCCTCCCCGCGCTACCTTCACAAGTGCAATATCCTTGCCTCGCAACCTCTTCACCTCGCGATCCAAAACCTCAACTGGTAATGCCTCAACTGTAAGATTCTCTCTTACCTCAACCTCATCCATCGGAATCACATGCGACGGATCCGGAACATACTTCCGAAGCTGTGAAACATGGAACACATCATGCAAATTCGACAGATTCGGCGGCAACGCCACCCTATACGCCACAGCACCCACTCTCGCGGATATCTGGTAAGGACCAATAAACTGAGAAGTAAGTTTCTTCGATTTCAAAGCACGACCAACACCCGTTATCGGCGTAACCCTCAGAAATACATGATCGCCCTCTTGGAACTCAAGATCCTTCCGTCTCCGATCATGATAACTCTTTTGTCTACTCTGAGAAGCCTTCATTTTCTCTCGAATAAGCTTCACTTTCTCTGTCGTCTGTTGCACCAACTCTGGTCCAACCACCGTCCTCTCACCAGATTCGTGCCAACACAACGGCGTCCGACACCTTCGTCCATACAATGCTTCAAACGGCGCCATACCAATACTAGAATGAAAACTGTTATTATACGTGAATTCAATCAACGCAAGATAACTATCCCACGCACCACCTTGTTCCAAAACACAAGCCCTCAACAAATCTTCCAACGACTGAATCGTCCTCTCCGTCTGACCATCCGTCTGTGGATGATAAGCCGAACTCAATCTCAATCTAGAACCCAAAGCCTTCTGTAAACTTTCCCAAAATCTCGATGTAAACCTTGGATCTCGATCAGAAACAATACTCAATGAAACTCCATGCAACTTCACCACCACACTGATATAAATCTCAGTCAACCTCTCCAAAGAAAAACTGATGTTAATCGGAATAAAATGAGCCGATTTAGTCAGCCTATCAACAACCACCCAAATAGCATTATGCCCCATCTGAGTGTTCGGTAACCCCGTTACAAAATCCATCGAAATGCTATCCCACTTCCACTCAGGAATATCCAACGGTTGCAACAAACCACTAGGCCTCAAATGCTCCACCTTCGATTTCTGACAAGTCAAACAAGCATACACAAACTGAGCCACATCTCTTTTCAAACCAAACCACCAGAAAATCTTCTTCAAGTCTTGATACATCTTATTCGCTCCAGGATGTATACTCAAATTACTCTGGTGTCCTTCCTCCAAAATCATCCTTTTCAACTCTGAATCATCCGGAATACAAATCCGTCCACGAAACCTTAAAACACCATTAGAATCCACTTGAAAATCACTATTCGCATCTCCTCCCCCAACCAACATCAAATCCACAAATTTCAAATCCAACTTCTGTTTCTCACTAACCGTCATCAGAAAATCATTAGTAACCTTCAACATCCCAAGCCTTACACTATCCGAAGTCACTTCACATACCAAACTCAAATCTCTAAACGATTCCAAAAGTTCCCATTCCTTAACCATCAAAGCCGACATATGCAACGATTTCCGACTCAACGCATCAGCTACCACATTAGCTTTACCAGGATGGTAATTCAAGCCAAAGTCATAGTCTTTCAAGAATTCCAACCACCTACGTTGCCTCATATTCAATTCCTTCTGATCGAACAAATACTTCAAGCTCTTGTGATCACTAAAAACTTCAAACCTCGCACCAAAAAGATAATGCCTCCAAATCTTCAACACAAAAACCACAGCCGCTAATTCAAGATCATGAGTAGGATAATTCTTCTCATGCACTCTCAACTGCCTCGAAGCATAAGCTACAACCTTACCTTCTTGCATCAGAACACCACCTAGACCAATCAAAGAAGTATCACAATAAACCACAAATGGTTCAGTAGGATTCAGCAAAATCAAAATCGGAGTTGTCGTCAATCTTCTCTTCAGCTCATTAAAACTTTCCTCACACCGAATATCCCAAATGAACGCTTGACCTTTACAAGTCAACTGGGTCAAAGGCAATGCTAGCTTCGAAAACTCCTCAATGAACCGTCGATAATAACCGGCCAAACCCAAAAAGCTACGAATTTCAGTAACAGATCTCGGAGCCTCCCACTGTAGAACTGCTTCTACCTTAGATGGATCCACAGAAATACCGTTACCCGAAATCACGTGTCCAAGAAAACTCACTTCCGATAACCAGAATTCACACTTGGACAATTTTGCAAAAAGCTTCCTTTCCTTCAAAACCTGTAAAACAATACGCAAATGTTCCGCGTGCTCCTCGCGAGACTTAGAATAAATCAATATGTCATCAATAAATACAACAACAAATCGATCCAAATGCTCGTGGAAAATCCTATTCATGTATTCCATAAACACACCAGGCGCATTAGAAACCCCAAACGGCATCACAGAATATTCATAATGACCGTATCGTGTCCTAAAGGCCGTCTTCTGAATATCTTCTTCCTTCACCCTTATCTGATGATATCCGGATCTCAAATCAATCTTACTAAACACACAAGCACCAACCAACTGATCCATCAGATCATCAATTCTTGGAAGCGGATACTTATTCTTAATCGTCACCTTATTCAACTGGGATAATCAATACACAATCGCATACTTCCATCTTTCTTTTTCACCAACAAAACTGGCGCACCCCAAGGAGAAACACTTGGCCTTACAAACTTTTTCTCCAACAAGTCATTTAACTGCTTCTTCAACTCTACCAACTCAGATGCCGACATTCTATAAGGTGCCATAGAAACAGGTCTAGTACCAGGAACTAGATCTATCGAGAACTCCACCTCTCTCTCTGGCGGCAAGTCTGAAATATCCTCAGGAAACACTTCAGGAAATTTACACACAACAGGAAACACCTCAAGCGACACCTGACTATCTAAAGTCAAAGATACAAACAATCCAAACAACTGAGCTTCCTCCGCCAAAAGTTTCTTCAACTCTTTGGTAGCTAAGAAACTCGAGTCTTCGTCTTCCTCCAGAGAAGGAAACCTTACCAGCTTATGATAACAATCAATATGAACCCTATTAATTTGCAACCAATTCATTCCCAAAACTACATCCAACCCTTCCAACGGCAAACACACTAAATCCATCTCAAAGTCTTTACCATAAATGGTCAAAGGACAACTCAAACACACCAAAGAAGTAGTTACTGACCCCATCGCTGGAGTATCAATAACCATCTCACCATCCATCAAAGACAACAAAAGATTCAAACGCTTCGCGCACTCAGACGAAATAAACGAATGAGTCGCTCCAGTATCAATAATAGCAACTAAAGGCGTACTATTAATAAAGCAAGTACCTCGAATCAGACGATCTGCACTTGAAGTCTGAGTTCCTGCCAAAGAAAACACCTTGCCACTAGTCGGAGCTTTCTTCTGATTCGGACACTTCGAGCTAATGTGACCAGGTTCCTCACAATTATAACATTTCACAACATTCTTCCTTTTACAATCAGCCACAACATGTCCTTCACCTCCACAGTTAGAACACTTATCCAAATTCTTCCTACACTCGGACTGACGATGTCCCAATCCACCACATCTAAAACACCTCGGAGCATTAGACATACCACCTCCACCTGACCTTCGATCAAAAGTACCCCTTTGTTTACCTTTATCCGTCGGTGTTACATACGGACCACTACGAAACGGCTGCTTTCCTTTCCTGTCACTTACACTTTTGTAGTGAGTAGATCGAGCCTTACTATCCTCATCATAAATCCTACAACATTCCACCAAATCAGCAAACCTCCTTATTCTCTGGTAACCGATCGCCTGTTTTATCTCAGGACGCAATCCACTTTCATACTTCACACACTTAGAGAATTCTGCGGTCGCTTCAGCATAATGAGGATAAAACTGCACCAGCTCAACAAACTTAGCGGTATAATCCACAACAGACATATTACCTTGCTTTAGCTCCAAAAACTCAATTTCTTTCTTTCCTCGGACATCCTCGGGAAAATACTTCCTTAGAAACTCTCGGCTAAACACTTCCCAAGTGATCTCTTCGTCCTCCGCAGCTTCCAACACCTGACGAGTACCGACCCACCAGTCATCTGCTTCTTCCTGTAACATGTGAGTTCCCAGTCTCACCTTACTGTCCTCATCACAATCCATCACCCTGAAAATCCTCTCAATCTCTTTCAGCCAAATCTGCGCTCCATCAGGATTATGTCTCCCTTTGAAGACAGGTGGCCTATTCTTCCTAAACTGATCATTCTCCCCAGCATTCGGTGCACCCTGCACAGCACGAGCCATAGCCTGTATAGCAGCAGCTAAAGCAGCATCGTTCCTTCTAGCCATATTTTGTTCACTTCCAATAACAGAAACTATGGTTAAACCAACAGCTCAACTAACCACAACGACCAACAAGGACTGACACAACTGACACAAACTGACACAAACTGGCACAAACTGGCTCTGATACCACTTAATGTAACACCCCCAATCTAATACCCCCAGGCTATTAAAGCGGTAAATAAAAATTCGAAATTTCATCAGAGTATATTTGAAAACATGGCATAGACAGGGAGCATCACATCAATTTGAAACCCACATAACATACAACACCTGCTCATTAAGATATGCAACAGTGGGGTAGCAATCAACAGAGGAACTCAGTTCCTTACACCCACATTTTAGATTTTAGAATAAAAGCGAAAAATCTAAAACTGAATAACATATATACATCATGAAAGTTGTCATACACCAAGTTATACATGTACAAGTCAAAAGATGTATATACAGATTACACAAATAATCACAACACGGCCACCCTAACTACCCGGTGTCACATATCAGAGCCGACCGACAAAAGAATGAAGACGCAAAGCTTCACAAAAAGACCTCCAGCAACTCTAATCTGCAATGCCTCATAGAGCATTATAAAACAGCAGAAGGGTGAGAAAAACAATCATAATACCGTTGAGTAAAATTATATATTAACACAAAAATACACAAGTATAAAGTTCTCACCACAAATGCACCACAATCGAATAAAACATAACATAGTACAATTATCAGGTATTCCTCACCAATACCCGTCAATCACCCATAATACACTCCTCATCAACACAATTATACATATTCCATCACATTATCACATTCACAATTAACATACACATTTAATCCATGATTATGCAAATACACAGAGACCGACACAACGACTCTATGCACATGCCATGCAGTACCGACTTCCATTGTTTCTCATGTCTCATCACCAGTTCACTCAGGAACTACTGGAACCATCGCTCATTACTGAGAATCTCAAGTAACACCCCGTCGGGTCTACGATGTTCACCCGTCGCTTTAAGTCCTCAGGCATCGCCTCATATTTTCGAGGCACACGACGTTATGGATCGCTTTAAGTCCCATCATGGGCACACGATCGTCTACAACCATCGCTTTAGGTCCTCAGGCAGCGCCTCATATTTTCGAGGCACACGATGTTATAGAAAATTCCCTCAGGAATTAAACCGCCACTCAGGACGTTTCCACAATACATACCATGATGCTTGGCATACAATGACTCATGACATTCACATTGCATACATACACACATTCATGATCATGCATTTATCATCAAATACCACACATAGTATTTTCTTGCCCTTAGGCCAAAAATCATCATCGACACATAGTATTCTCATCCCAACACAACACATAATCCATACAACATTCATATTAACAGTATGGCGTACATTACACATCCAATTCACACAATTATAACAGCAAAAGTCGACAAACGACACTATTCCCGATTTTTCCGACATAATTAAATCGGCTAGCAATTCCAAAATTCTCATCATCCAAAAGTACATTTCATAAGCTTTCCAACGATATAAATATCACTCAAATCGGAACTACGGTTCGAAAGATATGAATTTTAAAGCAAAAGGAAAATTGTTTTCAAAAACCACCCACCGCCCGGCGAGGCATGCTCACCGCCCGGCGAAACGCGCTTCGCCTCTGCTTCGCCCGGCGAAACACAGGCGATACCAATCCTCCAAAATAATTCAAAGAGGCAGAAGCTTGGCACCTCTGCGCCTCTTGAACCGCCCGGCGAAAAGGACGCATCGCCCGGCGCTCTGCACCAGAAGCAGAAAAATTCTGCTGCGTGAACACTGTTCCATACCCCCAATTTTTCCCATTTTCTTCCCCAAATCATTTCCAACAGCAAAACAATTACTAGCAATGGTTCGTACACATACATAGATCATACAACACAAATTATATCGAATTTCGTCCGTGAAAACATCGATTTCTACTCGATTACACGATTTCGACCTATATCCGAAAAACTACCGAACGAGACAATACAACATGCAACCACGCATACATAATCCTACACAACAATAAGATAATCGAGTTTCACACCCTTACCCGATTAATCGATTCCTAGAACTTGTTCTCTTGATTTCCCAAGCTTTTCTCCAATTTCTCTCTTTTCTCTCTTCTCCTCTTTTCTTCTCTTTTCTTCTTTTCTTTCTTTCTTTTCTCTTCTACTATTTTTCTCTCTATTTCTATTTTTCTTTTCTTTACTAACTTAACAAAATACACCCAAATGCCCAAAATACCCTTACACTCAAATATCTCGCAAACGTTCTCAAAACCCGATAAAATATATTCACGACGAAAAATAACATATTTTCACATAAAAGTCAGAAATAAGATAATATAATAATAAAATAATCAAAAACGACTCAATTAAAATAAAATACCAAAACTGGGGCGTTACATGAACCATAGATTAATAAAACTGACGTCTGCAAGCTCGATCTCAAAATTTTTTGCCCGCTAACTTTACGTACATTTAAGAATTGATTCAACCGGTCTGTCTGTAGAACCAAAAATTTATTCTAGTCGACATTCTAAGCATTATGCAAGATGAAATTCATGTTATGTTATGCAGATGATACAAATGTCATGATGTATGCATTGGTTTATTGATCGAGGGACAAAATTGGGGTATGACACACGAGCACGTCGAACCTTGCTTTCTGATTTTTGTCTTTGAACTTAATTCCCATTGTACGTTCCTCTGCAAGAACACCTCTTCTCCCTCTTTGTCCAGTTGCTAATGAATCTCCTCTCAAAAGTCTTCTTGGAGGCATCTTGGAGATTATAAGAAAAAATGTTTATTTTTGTGTTTTTGAAAGTGGTGTTAGTGGATGGTAAGTAAAATGATGGTGGCTTTTGGTTGTGGGTGTGAAATGGTGAAGTGACGAAGGTTTGTTAATGGAGGTTGAATGCTTTAGGTGATTTTTTTTTTTGGAGAGGAAGAAGAAAGTGAGAGGTTTTGTGTTTTGGAGAAGAAGAGGAAAATATATGTATGATTTTTGAAAGTGGAGAGAGAGAGAGAGAGAGAGAGAGAGAGAGAGAGAGAGAGACTTTGAGTGGATTTTCGTTGAAAGTGATTGATGGGAGAGGGATTAGGAATGATTTTTATGTTTCTAATACTTGGAAATTTGCACTGAAAAGACATTGAGTGTTGTTAGTGTTGATGACAGACAACCCATTATCAAATCAAGAGTTGATTTTTTGGAAAAATATGAAATTAGAATCAGTGACGGGAGTTATTAAATATAACGGGCGGCAGCTGGGAAAATTTTGCCCTCGTGAAGAATATGGGATAATCGTTGATCAGTGCATTTTAATGGACATTCTTCTACTATTGTACTTAGGAATTTCTCTAGTTTGTTTTATTAATTTTACTATTTTATTGTGTTTTTAAAATTAAGTTTATTTTTGCCTTTAATTTAAATTCATTTTTTATTTTCAGCATCAACACTTATTTGATACATATTCACTGTGAAGACCATAACTTGATCTACGAGAATCAGATTGATGTAACACCCCAATTCCCATCGCACTAAATAACACATAAATAAATCAGAGTAATTAAAAATTTTATCCTTAAACAGAAATAAGGATGCCACATTTGGAGAAATAAAATACACTCCCTGCTCATAAATTTGATACATAACACAAAATGGAATAACCTAAAAGGGAAACTTTTTCCATCAAAAGGAAAGTTCAATTATGGAATAAAGCGGAAAGATCCATAACTGACTTATTGTACAAAATAAATTGTTTTATAACATCAAAATATTCGTACAAAGGTAATACAAAATAGATCCCACAAATGTATACATATATAACAAAAGCGTTCCCCGACTCCTGTGTTACGTATCAGAGCACACAGACCGACAAAAGGACGAAGGACTAATTCTTCTCAAAAGCCTTCAAGACACTAATCTGCAATTGCCTCATAGAGCAACAAACCACAGCAGAAGGGTGAGAAATAACAACTAAGTCAAGATTGCATAATAATATGCAAACACATATAAATTCACATGCACAATTATTCTCACCACAAGCATCACAGACTAATACACATAGCATATATCAATTATACCCACACAATCACATATTATCACATAAGGCATACCAAAGTTATAACATATGGAAACACACCACCACATCACGTATATTCATACATAACATACCATAGAGAATTAATACAATCATTGCAATGTACAACATCCCCACAAAACATAGCATCTGTCTATGCATAAAACATATTATCCACAATTAATGCATTTATCACATATGCACATCAATTCACCAATTCAAACATAAATCTCAACACATACTCAATCAATTCACAATTTCCCACACATAATCAATCCATTCATGATTTATACAAATGCAGAGAGACCGACACAATGACTCTATGCAAATGCGGTACCATCCATCCATCATACTCATCATCAGTTCACTCAGGAACTATTGGAATCATTGCTTGTTACTTAGTGTAACTCTCCGTCGGGTAAACGATGTTCCCCGTCGCTCACACCTCTTTGTATAAGGCACACGACGTTTATGGATCACTCACACCTCTTTGTATAAGGCACATGACCCGATCGTTCACGCCTCTTTGTATTATGCACACGATCGTCTATAACGTCGCTTTAGGTCCTCTTTGTATAAGGCACACGACCGTTACAGCAGATTCCCTCTGGAATCGTTTCGTCGCTCACACCCACTAGAGCACACGACATCACAAGAATGCATATCATGATGCTTGGCATACAATGACTCATGACAATCAAATGCATATACAACCATGTGAACCATCTCAACATCAATAATCATGCATTGCAATCAAACCCAAAGCAATGCATTTCATCATAATCCATAAACCACAACAATTAGCATTTTAGCATATACACTCATATCAATTCACATCAAGAATTATTCACCATCAACCACAACAATCACAACAACTTATCACATGCTTCAACATCATACAAACCACAACAATCCCACAAAACATCATAACAACATACATTGATATTTAATCAAACAATGTATCTTACCACACAACAACATCATTATCACATGCATCAACATTATATAACCCACATAAAAGCTCCACGTTATATAACAATAGCACACCACACTGTAAAACACCAACCGCACGCATTTAACGCGATAAAAACCCGACAACCCAACACTTTTACAAGACCACGACTTAAATAATTCATCTACTGCCCTCCAAACCATTTTTAATAGAAAGAATATTTCATTAGCTTTCCAACGCTTCGAACGGCGACCAAAACGGACTTACGGTTCAAAAGTTATGAAGAAAACAAAATAAAAAAATCTGCCACTTCGCTCCAGTATTCGCTAGGCGAACCCTAGCGAACCAAGGCAGTGGAAAACCAACATAAAGTTCTCTAGGCGAACATTCGCCCGTTCCTTCGCTGTGGCTCGCTAGGCGAACCCGCGAAACCCAGAATTCGCAGCAGCGTCAATATAGGTCATTTGGGGCCAAAATCCATCATTTTTCCCCCAAACACTTCCAATTCATACCATAACAACCAAAACATGTTCCAACATAATCAACAAGTATTCTACGCAGTTTATATCGAGTTTTAACCGTGAAAACATCAGTTTCTATTAATTTCTCACAAATTCAACCAAATAGAAAACATATATTTTTCAACCAAACATTCAAACAAATACATACATATACATATACAAGCATGATATAATCGAAACTTCTCACCCTTACCCGATTAATCGCACTTGAAACGGAGTTATGTCGATTTCCACCTCTTTTCCTCTTCTCCATTTCTTTCCTCTCCTTTTCCTTCTTTCTCTCTTTCTTTCCTTTCCCTTTCTTTTCTCTCTTTTTCTTTCTTATAATAACAAATATCTAAACCCCTAAAAAGACTATTTTACCCCTCAGCTCAAATATCTCGCAAACTCTCTCAAAACGCGATAAAACATAATAACGATGAAAAATAATATATTGTCAAATAAAAGTCAAGAATAAAATAATATAAAAATGAAAATAATTAAATCGACTCGATTAAATAAATCTAACAAAAACTGGGGTGTTACAATTCTCCCCCACTTAGACATTTTCGTCCTCGAAAATATAACTGATACGAACAACTCCAGATACGACTCTCACATCCGACTAACAAACTATCATGCCAACAAAAGGCACACCACGAATAACACAAACTGACAAACCACCTTGCTAACAGCAGCTACAACAACGACACGACAACGACGACAACTACAACGACAAGATGCAAAGCCCATACAATGCACTTGACGACCAACTCACAACTCAAAGAATACCCAAGTTACGAACACACAGGTTCACTCTGGAACCAAAACACAACAAGGTCGTTACCCTCACCACAGGTAACACTCCCCTAATTCCCCACACAGGAATTAGCCACTCGCACTCGAACCATCACGATGGAAACGAGGCAACAACTGAAACAAGAACATAAAGTTTCACGACCCAACATCGTTTCAACAACCTCTACATAACCACAATACCAACATCCTTGTCACACAACATCATTACAACAATGTTACGATTCACCAATCGAACATACGACCAAAACATCCATCTACATAATAGCCCATGAATAATATTTAAACCTTTCACCTAACACTTCCATTCTGGAACGTCCAATGGTCTCATCATTCCAACATGTTTCCAATGTTCAACCTATGAACTCTTATAAGTCACACACGCATATACAAAATGTGCCACATCACGCTCCCGTTGCGCACTCTGATTACTCGCAACAATCAAATCCACTAATTTCATATCCAAAGTCTAACTCTTCCTCATATTCACCAAAAATCATTGTTCACTGTTAATATACCCAACCTCACACTCTACTGTGTTATCTCACACACCAGACACAAGTCTCTGAATTGCTCAAATAATTTTAATTCTCTGACCATCAACACAGCCATATGCCAAGACTATCGACTTAACTCTTCAGGCACAACATTAACTTTACCAATAGAATGATTCGAGCCAAGGTCATAACTAATCAGGAATTCCAACCATCCGACCGTGGCTCAATCCGAGTTACAAATCAAAAGTTATGAAGGAAACCAAACTGCATAAACTGTCATGTTCGCTAGGCGAACCTTCTAGCGAGCATTCGCTACCACCTTCGCTAAGCGAATGTCGTTGGTGAACATTCGCTGACCTTCGCTGCCGGGTTCGCTAGGCGAACCCTCGAAAGCTGTTCGCTGGACTTCGCCCCAGGTTCGCTAGGCGAACCATGGAAAACTCAGAATCCCAGCAGTGCTGTTACTCATCCAAAACCATTATTTTCTCCATCCAAACACCTTGAACCTAAAACCCTCAAAATAATACCTCCATATTCTCAACACAAAAGTAACCGCAGCCATCTTGAAATCATGAATCCTCAATTGTCGTAAAGCATAAGCTACGACTTTACCCTCTTGCATTAACACACTGACTAAACTCATCAAAGACACATCGATATACCTCACCAACAGTTTATTAGGATCACACAGAATCAAAATTGGAGCCGTAGTCAATCTTTACTTCTCTCACCAAAACTTACTCACAACAAACATCCAAAACAAACGACTCACTCTTTACAAGTCAATTGAGATAACAGAAGTACTAACATAGCAAAGTCTTCCATAACCTGCAGTAATAACCAACTAAGCCCAAAAGTTTCTAATCTCCTTAACCGACTTTGGAGTCTCTCATTGTAGAACTGCATCTACTTCTGATGGATCCATAACCATACTCTCATCTGAAATAACATATCCAAGAAAACTAACCTTTTTCAACCCAAATTCTCACTTGAATAACTTAGCATAAAACTTTGTCTCTTTTCAACACTTGTAATTCAAATCTCAACACTCTACCTGTTCTTCCTTTAAGTTTATCACACAATTCACCACTCTTATCAAACATTCCAACCAATTGTGATTTCACTTAAACTCAATCAAACCATTCCAGTCATCTATTCATGAAAGTGGACACTTGTTCTCAATCGTTACCTTATTCAACTATTAGTAATCCATACACAATTTCTTCTCTTAACAGTCCAAATTCCATAAATCCCAACATTTAGCAATAACCAACCCAAAGGAACTCTTAAATTGTTCGCGATTCATCGCAATCCAAAACTTAAGCTATCCAGAACACAACTGCAAGTTTCCCTACTACCCACTGATTAACACGCAACCTCATACTATCATCCTTTTCCTTATCAACCATGCTGGACCTTGTCAAGTCAACACACTAATGTTCCATCCAAAAACACATCTGAAAACTATGCACCACTGACGGCCCATCACTGTGACTTTTCTGCCAATTTCTAGAAAACTATCATCACAAACAGGACAAACATCTGAGTTTCACTTCCTAAAAGTTCTTCTACTTACTAAGCAGATATAAACCTCAACTATTCACCTTCGTCCAATTTAAGTTCACTCTCTACTCTCTGAGAAGCAGCCAAATAATACCCAATCATTCTCTCTCAATGACTTCCCAACTTGACCAACATACCAAAACCTCTAATCTGTCTCTTCTTCCGATATACGAATCTTCATCGACTCATCAAAATAATCCGTAATCATTTTCTTAATTCCAACCAATTCATTACACATACTATCAAAGCCATAAAGATACGTCTATTCCATCCAACATAATTCCCGTCTGCTATCAACAAGAGATTAAGGGTGATCAGTTCCTCAATTTGTCAATAGACAGCCGACAATCATGATGGGGCATAAATCGTCTTTACCAAACTATAATAGCATTTCTTGCACCTTGTGCACATATCTACCTAAGGCACAAATCCTTAGTCGACATAAACCTTACCTCTGCATTCCCTCCGGAACCGGGAACAACACTGTCCAAACAACACTTACACTCTTGCAACCAACGGCACACAACCGAAGCAACTTGGAGAAGCACCAGCTTCTCCCCCACTTATCTCATTCTCACACCTGAAGACAAAGGATTAGGAAACTAGAAAGTACTCACAGTGTTTCACACACATATCACATACTAAGGAACAAACAACATTGACAGTACTCAACTGTCACCCCAACTGACTCAACAACTTGGCCGGACGGACCAACCTGCTCTATTACCACTAATGTAACACCCCAATTCCCATCGCACTAAATAACACATAAATAAATCAGAGTAATTAAAAATTTTATCCTTGGACAGAAATAAGGATGCCACATTTGGAGAAAGAAAATACAATCCCTACTCATAAATTTGATACATAACACAAAATGGAATAACCTAAAAGGGAAACTTTTTCCATCAAAGGAAAGTTCAATTATGGAATAAAGCCGAAAGATCCATAACTGACTTGTTGTACAAAATAAATTGTTTTATAACATCAAAATATTCATACAAAGGTAATACAAAATAGATCCCACAAATGTATACATATATAACAAAAGCATTCCCCGACTCCTGTGTTACGTATCAGAGCAGACAGACCGACAAAAGGACGGAGGACTAATTCTTCTCAAAAGCCTCCAAGACACTAATCTGCAATTGCCTCATAGAGCAACAAACCACAACAGAAGGGTGAAAAATAACAACTAAGTCAAGATTGCATAATAATATGCAAACACATATAAATTCACATGCACAATTATTCTCATCACAAGCATCACAGACTAATACACATAGCATATATCAATTATACCCACACAATCACATATTAGCACATAAGGCATACCAAAGTTATAACATATGGAAACACACCACCACATCACGTATATTCATACATAGCATACCATAGAGAATTAATATAATCATTGTAATGTACAACATCCCCACAAAACATAGCATCTGTCTATGCATAAAACATATTATCCACAATCAATGCATTTATCACATATGCACATCAATTCACCAATTCAAACATAAATCTCAACACATACTCTATCAATTCACAATTTCCCACACATAATCAATCCATTCATGATTTATGCAAATGCAGAGAGACCGACACAACGACTCTATGCAATGCGGTACCATCCATCCATCATTCTCATCATCAGTTCACTCAGGAACTATTGGAATCATCACTTGTTAATTAGTGTAACTCCCCGTCGGGAAAACGATGTTTCCCATTGCTCACACCTCTTTGTATAGGGCACATGACGTTTATGGATCGCTCACACCTCTTTGTATAAGGCACACGACCCGATCGCTCACACCTCTTTGTATAAGGCACACGATCGTCTATAACGTCGCTTTAGGTCCTCTTTGTATAAGGCACACGACCGTTACAGCAGATTCCCTCTGGAATCGTTTCGTCGCTCACACCCACTAGGGCACACGACATCACAAGAATGCATATCATGATGCTTGGCATACAATGACTCATGACAATCAAATGCATATACAACCATGTGAACCATCTCAACATCAATAATCATGCATTGCAATCAAACCCAAAACAATGCATTTCATCATAATCCACAAACCACAACAATTAGCATTTTAGCATATACACTCATATCAATTCACATCAAGAATTACTCACCATCAACCACAACAATCACAACAACTTATCACATGCTTCAACATCATACAAACCACAACAATCCCACAAAGCATCATAACAACATACATTGATATTTAATCAAACAATGTATCTTACCACACAACAACATCATTATCACATGCATCAACATCATATAATCCACATAAAAGCTCCACGTTATATAACAATAGCACACCACACTGTAAAACACCAACCGCACGCATTTAACGCGATAAAAACCCGACAACCCAACACTTTTACAAGACCACAACTTAAATAATTCGTCTACTTCCCTCCAAACCATTTTTAATAGAAAGAATATTTCATTAGCTTTCCAACGCTTCGAACGGCGACCAAAACGGACTTACGGCTCAAAAGTTATGAAGAAAACAAAATACAAAAATTTGCCACTTTGCTCCAGTATTCGTTAGGCGAACCCTAGCGAACCAAGGCAGTGGAAAACCAACATAAAGTTCGCTAGGCGAACATTCGCCCGTTCCTTCGCTGTGGCTCACTAGGCGAACCCGCGAAACCCAAAATTCGCAGCAGCGTCAATATAGGTCATTTGGGGCCAAAATCCATCATTTTCCCCCCAAACACTTCCAATTCATACCATAACAACCAAAACATGTTCCAACATAATCAACAAGTATTCTACGCAGTTTATATCGAGTTTCAACCGTGAAAACATCGGTTTCTATCAATTGCTCACAAATTCAACCAAATAGAAAACATATATTTTTCAACCAAACATTCAAACAAATACATACATATACATATACAAGCATGATATAATCGAAACTTCTCACCCTTACCCGATTAATCGCACTTGAAACGGAGTTATGTCGATTTCCACCTCTTTTCCTCTTCTCCATTTCTTTCCTCTCATTTTCCTTCTTTCTCTCTTTCTTTCCTTTCCCTTTCTTTTCTCTCTTTTTCTTTCTTATAATAACAAATATCTAAACCCCTAAAAAGACTATTTTACCCCTCGGCTCAAATATCTCGCAAACGCTCTCAAAACGCGATAGAACATAATAACGATGAAAAATAATATATTGTCAAATAAAAGTCAAGAATAAAATAATATAAAAACAAAAATAATTAAATCGACTCGATTAAATAAATCTAACAAAAACCGGGGCGTTACAATTGACGCGTTATGATAGGCGTTGGAAAGCTAAGAGAAAGAGCTACAAGTTTCATGTGGAAGTAAAAAACTGAGTCGGAGTGAAGTAGTATCAAATAATTCGTTGAAGTTTCAGACCTTTAGAAATATTTAGTTTTGGACTAGGTTTTTTATGTTTTTTCGACCCAGTTGGGTTAGAACCGAATTCTTTGCTTTTCCCTATACCTAGAAGCCAAAGTAATGTTCACGGCTCTCTCATTCTAATGTTAACGAATTATCCTGAGCTTTTTACAAAATTACGGAGAACTAATTCTAAAGGGTTGATCTGTTGTAACCGTATCTCCGTTAGCTTTGATGTTAATATAATTTCCAAGTAATTTCAATTCCCTTTTCAATTCTATCTATAATTCTGTCTGCTTTATTCAGTTGCCGTTGTTTGATTAATTAAATTGCATATTTTATAGAATAAGATTGATTTAATTCGATTGATGTATGCTCTGTTAATCGTAACCGTGTTTGCTTAAGTCGTGTTTGCGTTATCTGTTTGCTTAATTTGGATTTAGGAACATAAATCATATATTAGTTTCAATCACGCTTGTTATTGTTACTATAATCAAAAGGGAATGGAATTCGTTTAGGGCTTGGTAATTATGTGATCGCTGATAAGTTGGAGAACAAACAGTAGATTAACTTATTTAATAATCACTTATTTTAATCACTTTTTGGAAACCGAAATCGAACCCCCCTAAATCATTTTTTAGTTGGTTAATTTTGCCAAGAGTCCTTGTGGTACGACATCCGAGTGTCGCTTCCCGTTACTAATTTTTCTAAACTCGTTTTTTGCCCGTGCACGACAGCGGATCAATCGTCACTCTCACTGCCTCACTTTGTTTTTTTCTCACTTTTTTACTTCAATGAAATGACGACTGTAATGCTATATGATGACCCACCCGTCATGTCTAGTTACTTGTGTGCAAATAGGTTATTTTTAGGGATTTTCCAAAGTGAAAGATCTTGTTATTTTCCTACAAATTCAAATAAACAAAAGGAAATATTAGATAAAAACCAATGGGTTGCCTCCCACGCAGTGCTTTGTTTAAAGTCGTTTAGCTCAACTTTGTAATCCTTGATCATCAAAGGGGTTCCTTTAGAGTAAAGAAAACTCCATTATCTACCTCTTCACCGGTCACATAATGCTTGAGCTTCTGCCCATTCACCATGAATGAACTAGTTAATTCACTCTATACCTTGACAGCGCCAGATGACATTACCTTCCTTACATGAAACGATCCAGACCATATAGAATGAAGTTTTCCAAGGAACAACCTCAACCTAAAATTAAATATCATGACAAGTTATCATTCTTTGAACTCTCTTTTTATTATGCACTCGTTGTGCCATCTTTTTGTTTGTTCCTTGTATAGCTTGGCGTTCTCGTACACATCAAGCCTAAGTTCTTCTAGCTCATTTAATTGAAACTTCCTTTTTTCACCTGCGGCCTTGAAATCCATATTGAGGACTTTGATGGCCTAATAATATTTGTGCTCCAATTCCATAGGAAAGTGACATGACTTCCCATATATAGGCTTGAACGGAGTAGTCACAATCAGGGTTTTATAAGTGGTTCTATAAGTCCATAGTACATCGTCGAGTTTAGCGGCCCAGTCTTTCCTTGAGGTGGAGACTGTCTTTTCCAAGATCATCTTTATCTCCCTATTAGAGACTTTCATCTGGTCGTTCCTCTGCGAATGATAAGGCGTCACAACTTTATGCCTTATTCCGTACTTTTTTCAGCAAATTTTCAAATTGTCACAAGGGGAAGTGAGATCCTTCGTTGCTTATGACAACCATGGGTACTCCAAACCTCAGGAAAATAGTCTTCTTAAACATCTTAATTACAACTCGTACGTCATTGTTAGAGAGGCAATTGCCTCAATCCATTTACACATAGTCAACAACAACGAGTATATAATGATTTACCATAGAGGAAGGGAAAGTTTCTATAAAATTAACTCCCCATACACCAAATATTTTGACCTCTGGAATTTTATTCAGTGGCATCTCATTTCTCCTTGAAATATTCCCAGTATGTTGGCATTGGTCACACTTCATAATGAATAGATGAACATCCTTGAAGAGGCTAGGCTAATATAGGCCAGCTTGGAGGATTTTTGTGACAGTCTTTGACGTACTTGCATGACCATCAAAGGCAGGCGCATGGAAATGAGTAATTAAACTTTCTATCTCGTCCTCAAGGACACACCGTCGACACCTCTCTTGAACAATAGAGGTGCATCCCAGTAAAATGTTTCAAATCGACAAAGAAACTTTTCTTTCACTGATAATTCATGTTTGGAAGTAAGTCTCCAACCGCAAGTTAGTTGACGAAGTCAACGTACCAAGGAAGATTGTATTCCATCAGTGCAAATAACCTATCATTAAGAAAATAGTCATCTAGAGGTAGCTCTTCTTTTTGTAGATATGTCAGCCGAGATAGATTGTTTGCGACCATATTCTCCGTTCCCTTTTTATCCATAATCTCCATATTGAATTTCTGAAGCAATAAAATCCACCTAACAAATCGAGGCTTCGCATCCTTCTTGCTCATCAGGTACCTAATGGATACATGGCTAGTGTATACAATGATTTTCGAACCTACTAGGTAAGAACAAAATTTATCAATGGTGAAGATTATGGCTAAAATCTCTTTCTTGGTGGTTGCATAATTCATTTGTGCCTTAACCAGGGTTCTTCTTGCATAGTAAATGGTATGCATCTTCTTTTCTTTACTATTTCCTAAGACAACACCTACTGCATAGTTGTTGGCGTCACATATGGTCTCAAATGGAATACTCCAATCTGGAGGTTGCATTATTGGTGCAGAGACCAGTGCTTGTCTGAGGTTTAGGAAGGATTATAAGAAGTGTTCATCGAAATTAAATTTCACCTTCTTCATGAGCACCGGTTAAGGGTCTGGAGAGTTTTGAAATGTCCTTTATAAATCGACGATAGAACCCAGCATAACCCATAAAACTTCTCACTTTTTTCACTAAGACTGTATGTGAGAACTTTTCTATAACTTCTATTTTTTCCTTATCTACCTTGATGCCTCTTTCTAACACTAGGTGTCCATGAATTATGCCTTCCTTCACTATGAAGTGACATTTTTTCCAATTCAGTACTAAATTAGCCTTGACACGCCTTCTTAAGACTCTTTTTAAATTTGCAAGACAACTCTCAAAACTAGAACCATAGATAGAGAAATCATCTATCAATACCTCTATTATATCCTCTATAAAATCAGAAAAGATCGACATCATACAAAGTTAGAAAGTAGCAGCTGCATTGCATAATTCAAATGGTATTTGCTGGTAGGAAAATGTTCCATGTGGGCAAGTGAAGGTTGTCTTTTTTTTGTCACTTGGATGAATGTGGTTTTGAAAAAAAAACGAGTATCCGCCTAAGTAGCAAAAGTGGGAATGCTTTGTTAAACCCTCTAGCGTTTGGTTAATGAATGGGAGCGGGAAGTGATCCTTCCTTGTTTCTTTACCACAAACTGTAGTGTGCGATTTTTGTCGGTGACACGACCACCTTATCACCATGGTTAGAATTGGGTGCTACTTTCTGATTTCTAATTTATCCTATGAAGCTGGAAAGGAAAGGGGAGCTATCTAAAACTAACCTTGCACGCAAATGTTTTCTTTAATAAATGCTAAGAGATTGGGGGGTTCGGGGTCAGGTTATACAATGGGAAGTTGTCAATTACCCATCCTATATATGTTTATCCATAGATCGTTAGCAATTCTACTGTTTTCTATTTACTGGTGTTCGTTCGTTGATTGGGAAAGTTTCTCTTTTAGAAGTGTTTAAGAGAGAGAGTTTTTGTCGATTTTGGGTTTTTCTGATGTTTTTGGTAAGGTACTGGACCTAAAGTTTTTTATTAGTGTGCTCGCTAAGATTTCGCAATCTTATGCCTACGTATTCCCGTAATGATAACATGGAAATCAGAGCAGTCGTAGTTCCTCCTATTCTATGGGAGGAAAGATGTTTGGTGTCTTGTTCAAAGCCCAAGATATAAGCTAAAAGAGTATTTGTGTCTTGTTCAAAGCCCAGGATTGAACCTAAAAGGTTTGACTGAGAGAGAATTTGTCATCTCTAAAGGAGATATCTCATCCGTCCATCACAGTTGTTGGGTAACTAATTATAAAGGAGGATTACTTTAACTGGGATGTGAGAATCCAGCAATGTCATAATTTCCTTTATAGGGGATTTGTCCTGAAGGAGAAAACTTTAACTCAGTGTTGAGCAATGCCATTTTTCCTTAGGAGTCTTTCATGCTAAGAGAAGGACATTGGCTTGGATGTAAATAATCCAGAGGCTTGCCGCTTACAGCAATTAGATGAAAAAAGGTGATTTACCAGGATAAGAGATGTACTACAACTTGGATATTTGAATCAACAAGTGTGCCACTTACAGCAGTTATCTGGGATTAGGGTTTGTTTGATTTTCTGTTTTGATGTGTGATGTACAGAGAAATGTCTTCCTACAGAGAGATTTTTTCTTTCCTCTGAGGGGATGTTGGTTTTTTTTGTGTGCATTGATCAAAGCCCAGGGTTGAAGCTAAAAGGTTGACTCTATTTAGGGAGTTTTGTATCTGTCTTGTACAAAGCCCAAGATTGAGGCTGGAAAGAGACTGACTCTTTTGGGGGAGATCATTATACAAAGCCTAAGAGGAGGCTGAAAGTTGACTTTCTGGGGAAATATTTTGTCTGTCTTGTACAAAGCCCAAGATTGAGGCTAAAAAGAGTTATTGACTCCACTGGGGAAATATTTGTGGGTGTCTTGTACAAAGCCCAAGATTGAGGCTGAAAGAAGAAACTGACTCTACTGGTGAGAGGTTTTATATGTCTTGTACAAAGCCCAAGATTGAGGCTAAAAGGAGATTGACTCCGCTGGAGAGATTTTTATACAAAGCCTAAGAGGAGGCTAGAAGGGTTTGACTTCTTGGGGAAAGTTTATATGTGTCTTGTACAAAGCCCAAGATTGAGGCTAAAAAAAGGATGATTGACTCAACTGAGGATATTTCAGGCGTCTTGTACAAAGCCCAAGATTGAGGCTGAAAAGAATTGACTCAACAAAAGCGTGTTTTTTATCTGTCTTATACAAATCCCAAGATTAAGGCTGAAAAGAGACTGACTCAACAAGAGAGTTTTTTTATCTGTCTTGTAAAAGCCCAAGATTGAGGCTGAAAAGAGACCGAGGAAAGATCATTATACAAAGCCTAAGAGGAGGTTGGTTGGGGAATTTCTTATATGAAGCCTAAGAGAAGGCTATCTTCTGCTGAGGATTATTGAGATCCAGAGGCAGGTCCAAAGTGGGGAACAAACTCTTGCTGAGGATTACATAAGAGTTGAGATATCAGATGTCTTGAGGTTCTGATTTTGTTGGTATTGATGGTAAATTAACCTTAGATGGGGAAATTTAGGATGAAAAGTTTAAACTCTGTTGGTGATTGATTAAATTACCAGGGTTTCTTTCTTGTGCTTGTAGGAAACTTGAGGATTTCTTAAGATCCAAAAGGAGATGAGACTGTCCAATTCTACTGGTATGAAAGGGTTTATCTTTGTATGATGCCCAAGAGGAGGCTGATGTTTTAAGGGATGAGAATCAACCCTAAATTGGTCTGAGGTTTTGACTCTTTGGAAAGACTGCTCTAACAAAGGATGACTAAGTTATGTCCTATACTTGTAAGAGGTCTCAGGTCCTTGTACTAAGCCCAAGAGGAGTCATGAGAACTTCTAAGAAGCCTGAGGATCCTTGTACAAAGCCCAAGAGGAGGTTGAGGATGCTTTTAGGAAGCCCGTGGGTCCAAACCTAAGAAAAGTTCAAAGAAGGTTTCACCGGGAATTAATCCTTTAGAGAACAATTCTAGGGTTTGAAGAAATTCAAGAGAGGTTTCACCGGGAATTAATCCTCTTTGGGGGAAATGAATTTCTTTGACAATTTTCTAATAGTGACAGTCTAGAGAAAAGTTTCACAGGGAATAATTCCTTTCTCTGTTCCATATTGTATAAGCCCAAGAGGAGGCAAGACTGTATCTGGAATTTCCTATGGGGATCTAGTTTTGACTTTGTTGAAAGAGTGACCACTGGTTTGATCTAATCCTAGACCTAATTTCCGGGGAAAACTCTAAGCAGATAATATACAGACATATATATACAGATGAAATATATACAAGTATGTAAAAGAGGGTATGAGGACTTACAAGTGAGCAAGCTTCAAGCATTACAAACAAATATATATATACAAGTATGTAAAAGAAAGTTGTTTAAAACTTACAGGTGAGCAAGCTTCCATTGTTACAGCTGTATGGTTAGTTGTTTAAGAAATTAAAGAAAGTTTTGATAACAACTATGAATTTGAACCTAAATCAAAAGGGAAAGTTGTTTTAAAAAGATTGGGGCTTATACTCAAGGAGAGGCCCAGATGACTTTGTTTTGAAAGAGGCGATCGCGCCGCGGTCTTGAAAACACAGTGGGACTTATACAATAACTGAGGCCCAAATTTATTTATGTATAAGGGAGTTGGGTCTTATACTCTATTAGAGGCCCGGAGAGTGTTAAAAGAAAAGATAATGGGACTTACAACACGAGGGGAGGCCCAGATGAATTGTTTTTGAAAATGGCGATTGCGCCGAGATTTTTAACGTATCGGGACTCATACAATGACTGAGGCCCAAAAATCTATTTTATTTACAAAGGGATGGGTCTTACACTCTATCAAGAGGCCCAAAGTTTATTTTTGTACAAGATACGGGGCTTACAACTTAAATAGAGGCCCAAATTAAAAACAGTGATTGCACCGTTATTTTGAAAATCGTATCGGGTCTTATACAATGAATGAAGCCCAAAAATATATGTACAAAGGGGGTTGGGTCTTACACTTTATTAGAGGCCCAAAAATGATTTAAAAGAAAAGAGAATGGGGCTTACAACTCAAGGAGAGGCCCAGATGATTTTGTTCAAAAGGCGACGATCGCGTCGCGGTTTTTTAAAAACACAATGGGACTTATACAATGACTGAGGCCCAAAAAGGTTTTATATTTATAAGGGAATGGTCTTACAGTCTATTAGAGGCCCAAAGTGTGTATGTGAAGTTTAAAAAATCAAAATTTAGAGAAAACCCTAATTTTGAATTTAAAAGATATATTTTTCAAAGGAAATTAAATGAAAAATGATATAAAATACCAAATATATTCAAAAACAAGTTATACACTTTGAAAAATATTTTGAAAAACCATGTTTATTCACATGAAAGCTTGAAATTAATTTGGAATGAAAAATCAAGGTGAGAATTTCATTTAAAAAATGTTAAAAAATAATAAAATGAAATTATTTACAAAAATTCTAATTATATTAAAATAATATAAATTGGATTTTTTTTGTAAATTAAAGTAATTTAACATTTTTGTGAATTTTGAAAAAAAGAATCAATTCAAAAACATTAAAAATCAGAGAGAAATTAATTTTTGAATCAATTAAATAAACATCAAAATTAATTAAATAATTCAAATATTTGAAAATTTGAAAAAACGCGCAAAGAACATCATCTTCTTCGCTTTTCCACCAGATGCGGAATCAATCCAATCTCTCTTGTTTCTCAATGGAATTGGATGAAGTAAACATCAAACTTGCTCGCTTTTGAACAAGGAACAAGATGGTATTACTCAATTTCATTTAAATTAAGTGTGGAGAGATTTATCATGCACGAACCAGATGAACCCTAATTTTCACAAACTAATATGAAATTCCATACACGATTGATTCATGGCAATTGATTGAGGGAAAACGATCTATGAGCATCTAGAAACATAATGGTAACTTGAAAACATGTTTATGATGCATGCATTAATGAGTTTGAAAGTTCAAGGCTTACCTCTTGCAGCTGGTGATCTAGCTTGATTATGGAGGTGTTAGAGATGTGTAATGATGATCTGGACAGCTTCCTTATACCTCAAGGAATGTGTTTGAATGCTTAGAGTGGTTGGAAGCCCTTTGGTTTGATCAGCTCGAACCCTTCTGCATCAGTTTGTGGATTTTGTGCAAATGGGGTACCACTTTGTGATTCTGATTTTACAGATGTTGTTTTAGTACTTGGATCACTTACACATGATGTATGTGAGGTGTTTTCATCATTGGTTTATGTGGAATTGCTCTGCTTTTGAAATTCATGATTCTCACTTTTGAAAATGTGAAAATTTGGAGCAAGAGCAAGAAGAGCGTGAAAATAAGTGTAGTATTGTTTTAGTGTGATTTGAATGAGGCAATGTGACCTCTATTTATAGGTGATCAAGTTTTGTCTTTGAGAAATAGTGAATGGCTGCAAGATCAGATCACATTTAATGGCTATGGCTTGGTGGCATTTCTTCTTATGCAAGGCAAATTGGCCCCTCCAAGCAACAAGGATTTATTTTGACCAATTCCACATTCCTCAGATGTTTTTAATGTTGTTTAAGCATGAATCTTGACTAAGAAGATCAGCTTTGTTGAATATGCACTATTGCATATAAATGCCCTTTGAATTCCAAGTCTTTGTTCAAAGACTCATCATGCCAAAGGATGAACTTTGAAGCATCTTGGCCTAATTTTGCAGGTTTGATATGATTCAATCTGATCCTCATTGATTTGGGAAGATGACAAACTTGTAAGTGGAAATCATGTGGTGCAAGAAAAGGTCTCAAAATCTGTCTTGAAGACAGTTGCAGCAAGGCAACTTGGGAGGATCATATATCCTTGCTCACATGGAATCTTTGAGTGTTCTTGTACTCTTTGGAAAGCTGGGACAACATACTTCAACTTTGATGTTTACATATGGTTATGAATCCCCTTGGACCATAGTGAAAAATGCCTCTACATTTTGGATGTTGGACTGTTTTCAACTTAGATAGATTTTCACTAAGTGTTGGAAAAAGTGGTATTTTCATGTTTTAGTGATTTTGCTCCATCCATAACTCAAAATCCATGGAGATTTGGAATTTCTTGTAGTTGACATATTTGAAGTATGTTAGGTGGACTTTCATTTTAGCTTTGAATGGGAGAAAAAGGCCTTGTGGTTTAGGAGTTATGACCTTGCAAAGTTGGTACAAAACCACTTTTGTTCCATAACTTAGAAAAATTTGGTTTCTCATGGTTGCCCCTTTTGCAAGAAACCTCACTTTTCTTGATTTTTCTTGATGGATGATGATCAATATCATACATTAACATTGTTTTTGACTTAGGGGAACCATATTTGTGAAAAATTTCAAAAAGTCAAACTTGATTTTGAGCACAGTTGTTTTTTTGTCAGATGAAATCCAAACTGTGCGATCCTTTGTGAAATCAAGTTCTTGACCTAATTCAAACCTAATGGATGGGTTCCATATGTGTTATAGGGTGTATTGAATCATGTCCCAAGGTTTGGGAGCATGTCTTGATGAAAAGTCAAAAGTACAGTTGACTTTTTCTTCAAAACCCTAATTGTGGTCCAGATGAAAATGAAACTTGTGAATCAAGCTTCTTGGATCAATCCATTATTGCAAAATGGATCAATGTGGTGTATTTGAGGTCCTCAAATCATGTCTTGAGGTCTTGGCTCATATCTTGCCTCAAAAGTCAACTTAGGGGTGAATTAGGTCAAGAAACCCTAATTCCTGATTTTTTATGAATGCTTCCCCTGAGGCTAAATTGACTTGATGATTGGGTCAATGAGGTTCCTTGGAGTATCTTAGGTTATGCTTTGAAGCATTGGCTCATGCCCAGAGGAAAAATTTCATCTGGAGGCCTTGGTCGACCAAAACCCTAATTTGGTGACACTGGCGATCTTGAGGCTCGATCCACTTGGAATGTTGCAACCTTGTGCTTGATTCTTGATGTGGGAGACCTCTTGATCCTTTATGGGTGTTTGAGATGTTAGACAAGTTGAAGATCATGTCATTTCTTGATTGATCCTTTGTCTGAATGCTCTGAGAGAGCTCAAAACCCTAATTCTTGATTGTAGTGAATGCTCAACAATCCTTGAGGAAATTGATGAGGCATAAAAGTACATCCATATTATGGTGATGATTTGCATAATGATAGGAAATCTTGGTGGTCAAAATTTGGGGTATGACAGATGCCCCTATTTAATCTTCTTGGACCCGAAGGTGTGAATGGCGAAGGTATTCGGGCATTCAGGGTGCAAGATGATTAAATATCAGAATACCCGAAATTTTGACAGTGGTTATGGCAGTTTGCTCATCCATCTTCTTTTTCTAAGCAATGATGCTTAGAAAAGGGTGAAACTTCCCCTCGATCCTGGTCTTCAGCCACGGAACTGGTCTCAGTTTCTGAAATAAACTTCCCCTCAATCCTGGTCTTCAGCCAAGGAACTGGTCTCAGTTTCCAAAATAAACTTCCCATCGATCCTGGTCTTCAGCCAAGGAACTGGTCTCAGTTTCTTCTTGTTAAGTTCCTTCCTTGACAAGGGACGCTATGTGTAGCGATTTTCGTCAAACTTCTCGCCGAGTTTTACTACTGGGGACACGCCATTTGATGGAAAAAATTTTGAGGCCAGACTTGCTGGGGAAACCCATTTGTCTGAGCTATAGAGGTGTGCAAACTTCTCAGTTGGAGACGCCATTTGTTGACTCTACTGGGAAAAATGAGTCTCTTGAGAGACTGCTTTTCTGCTTGGGGATACTACATCATACTTTTCTTCAAGATCTTCTCGGAGAAATACCATGTGATGCAATCCAATTTTGAGGTGCTGATGACTTCATTGACAGCAAACCTTTCGGAGAGAAACCACCGTATTGCCGAGAGTCTTCGGTTGAGAGGCCTTCTCTGGGGATTTTCCTTAATCCGGGAAAGAGAAAATATCATCTTCAATGGTGAAGAGTGATGTTTGTCGAATGTATTCTTGCCTTTCAGAGGTTCAAGTTATCAAAGTGGTCGAGGACCGACTCCAAACTGGGGAGAAATCGCTCAAACGATACATTTCCTGATGAGGAAAGCACTAACAACCTTACGGTGGGAGGACGTTATCACTTGGGGACGAGACCGACCAGAGTGATAGTAATGCATTATAAATATGAATGTGAATCAAGTATGCATGATGTATGTATGTTTATGCTGACAAAACTGACGCGACATACAGACTAGTGAATGAACACAAAGGGATACTCGGCCACAACGGGGAATGAAAAGTATCATTGGTTCAAGATAGCAATCCTGTCTTACTTTGGAGAGGTAGACCCTTCTGAAAAAATGTCCATCAGTTTTAAGAGGTAAGAACTCTGTCGGGGATATCAGATGGGACAATTACACCTGACACAGTTGATCCTTCATTCAGGCGCACTGATTTAGAAGGAGTACTCTGATTGTGCACTTTGAGGTTCAATCACCTTCGGAGAAGCGATCGATGTTCCTTTTGATGTTCAAAGTCAAAAGGAATTGCCATCTTTATTTTAAAAGCAAAAAAATTTTTGACAATTAAATTCATTTTTGTTTTATTTCAAGAATCATTGATCATGTTAAAATGGCATTCTGTAAAGCTAAAACAAATAAGAATTGCAAACAAAAGCACTAGGGCTCAAATTTTATTGATAGGATGGAAATCGGCCGAACGTGTGATCCCATAGAGTATTTACAAAGTTTAGAAAATGACAATTTAAGGGAAAAGGGCTACATCGAAACATAACAACCGTTATTCTTCTACCAACTTTGAATTCTGGACATCCTGAGCTTCTGTCAAAGATGACCTTGACTTGAAGTCTTCCTGATGGATGGAATTAATGCTGAGGAGTCGAACTGATCAGACGTAGTTACTTGCCATGAATCCCTAACTTTTACCTGGATTGTCTCTTGAGGTTTCCAATCCATCGGGATGATTTTTGCTTATGTCTTTAATTTTTTCCTGGACCGCCTTTTCAGGTTTTCAATCCACCGAGACGTTTTTTTTAATTTAGGCGAAGTATTTCTTGACTACATCAACATTCGTGGGGTAGGCAAATTCATCTTCATCCATGGTTGCGAGTCTCAAGGCGCCGCCTGAGAAGGCTTTCTTGACCACATAGGGGCCGTCGTAATTCAGAGTCTATTTGCCCCGGGATTCAGTGAGAAATGATTGTATCTTTTTTAGCACGAGGTCTCCTTTCCTGAAGACGCGAGGTCGGACCTTTTTGTCGAACGCCTTCTTCATTATTTGCTGATACAACTGACCATGGCATAAAGTCGTTATTCGCTTCTCTTCGATCAAATTTAGTTCATCGTGTCGACTTTGACACCATTCAGCTTCTGTTAACTTAGCTTCCATCAATACCCAGATTGATGGGATCTCTACTTCTATGGGAAGCACTTCCTCCATGCCATATACTAGAGAGAAAGGGGTTGCCCCTGTTGAAGTGCGGACAGACGTGCGATAACCGTGAAGAGCAAAGGGTAGCATCTCATGCCAGTCTTTGTAGGTTACAACCATCTTTTGAATAATCTTTTTGATGTTCTTGTTAGCCACTTCTACCACTCCATTCATCTTAGGCCGATAGGGAGATGAGTTATGGTGTTCGATCTTGAACTCAGCGCATAACTCTTTCATCATCTTGTTGTTCAAGTTAGATCCATTATCCGTAATGATCTGGCTCGGAACACTATAACGGCAGATGAGATTGTTCTTGATAAATCGGACCACCACTTGTCTGGTCACATTGGCGTATGATGCTGCTTCGACCCACTTGGTGAAGTAGTCAATGGCTACCAGGATGAACCGATGTCCATTTGAAGCCTTGGGTTCGATCATGCCAATCATGTCGATTCCCCTTGTAGAAAAAGGCCATGGAGAAGAAAGAACTTTGAGATGCGTTGGCGGCACATGGATTTTGTCTACGTATATCTGACACTTGTGACTCCTCCTCGTGTACTTGTAGCAATTGGATTCCATTGTCAACCAATAGTACCCTGCTCTCAGAATTTTTCTTGCCATTGTGTGTCTGTTGGAATGAGTGCCAAAAGAGCCTTTGTGAATTTCTTTCATCAACATTTTTGCTTCTGGTCTGTCTACGCATCGAAGCAAGACCATGTCGAAGTTTCTCTTATAGAGTGTATCACCGCTTAGGAAGAAGTTGTAAGCCAGTCTTCTAAGAGTCTTCCTATCTTTTCTTGATGCCCCAGGCGGGTACTCTTGTTTTTGAAGGAAGCATTTGATATCGTGATACCAAGGTTTGTCGTCTATGACTGCTTCGATCGTGAAAATGTAAGTTGGCTTTTCTAGGCGCATTATGTCGATCTTAGGTACGTCATTCCAATGATTTACACTAATCATAGAAGAGAGAGTGGCTAGTGCATCAGCCATGTGATTTTCTTCACGAGGGATATGATGAAACTCGATTCTGTTGAAGAATGGTAACAACCTTCTCGCATAGTCTTTGTAAGGAATCAATCCTGATTGGTATGTGTTCCACTCTCCTTTGATCTGATTGATAACCAGGGTTGAGTCCCCATACACATCCAAGTTCTTAATCCTTAAGTCAATCGCTTCTTCGAGACCCATGATACAAGCTTCGTATTCAGCCTCGTTGTTTGTACACTTGAATGTCAGTCGGGCGGTGAAAGGAATGTGGGTACCCTAAGGTGTTATGATGATTGCCCCAATTCTGTTTCCATAATTTTTGACAACTTCGTCAAAAATTAATCCCCATTGGGAATCTGGTTCTGGCCCTTCACTGGCGGTTCATCGCAATCTTTCATTTTCAAATACATGACATCTTTGTATGGGAAGTCAAATCTGACTAATTCCTAACCGTCAATCGGTTGATGAGCCAAATGATCGGCTAAAATACTTCCTTTGACAGCTTTCTGAGCATGGTACTCTATGTCGTATTCTGATAACAACATCTGCCAACGGGCGATCCTTCTCGTGAGAGCAGGCTTTTCGAAAACGTACTTGATTGGATCCATTTCGGAGATTAACCAAGTAGTGTGACAAATCATGTACTGGCAAAGACGTTTGGCTGCCCAAGCCAGAACACAACAAGTTTTCTCGAGCATAGTGTACCGAGTCTCGCAGTCGGTGAATTTCTTGCTTAAGTAGTAAATGGCAGACTCTTTTCTTTTTATTTCGTCTTGTTGGCCAAGTACACAACCCATGGAGTCTTCCAAGACTGTTAGGTATATGATCAGTGGTCTTCCCTCTACCGTAGGAGACAAAATTGGTGGATTCAACAGATACTCTTTGATACTGTCGAAGGCTTTTTGGCAATCTTTCGTCCATACACAGTCTTGATTCTTTCTGAGCAGTTTGAAGATTGGCGCGCATGTCGCGCTCATAAGGGATATGAACCTGGAGATGTAATTCAAACGTTCCAGAAATCTTCTGACCTATTTTTCAGTCTTTGGTGAAGGCATTTATTGAATGGCCTTGACCTTGTCAGGATCAACCTCAATTCCTTTTTGGCTGAAGATGAAGCCTAAGAGCTTTCTTGAGCGGACACCGAATGTGCATTTGTTAGGATTCAAGCGGAGTTTGTATTTCCTTAGACGCTCGAATAGCTTTAATAGGTGGGTCACATGCTCCTCTTCTGTTTTATATTTGGCAATCATATCATCGACATATACTTCGATTTCTTTGTGCATCATGTCGTGAAACAGAGTAGTCATGACCCTTTGATAGGTTGCCCTGGCATTCTTCAAACCGAACGACATTACCTTGTAACAAAAGGTGCCCCGTGGGGTAATGAATGAAGTTTTCTCCATATCTTCCGATGCCATTTTGATTTGATTATAGCCCGAGAATCCATCCATGAAGGAGAAGACTTCGAACTTTGTTGTACTGTCTACCAGCATGTCTATGTGTGGTAAGGGGAAGTCGTCCTTTGGACTTGCTTTGTTCAGATCCCTGTAGTCTACACACATTCTGACTTTTCCGTCCTTTTTCGGAACTGGCACTATGTTAGCTAACCATTGAGGATATTCTGGGGTGGCGAGGAAACCTGCGTCAATCTGCTTCTGCACTTCCTCTTTGATCTTGATAACCATATCTGGATGAGTCCGTCTCAACTTTTGTTCCACTAGAGGACATTCTGATTTCAACGGTAGACGATGTTCCACAGTGCTGGTATCCAACCCTGGGATGTCCTGATAGGACCAAGCAAATACATCTGGAAACTCTCTAAGAAGTTTTATCAAGCTTTCTTTGACAGTCGGACTGACTAGTGCTCCAATATTAACTTCTTTCTTTTCTTCCCCTGATCCCAAATTGACTGTTTCCAATGGCTCTTTGTGAGGCTCAATAGACCTTTCCTCTTGCCTGAGTAGTCATGAGATCTCTTCTGGAATTTTTGCATCCTCATCTTCTTCAGCTTCAAATACTGGGAATTCAAAGTTGGGAGAAGGCATTGGATCGTATGTTTCAACGGGGTTTAAAACAAGCAATCTGCATGACGTGATGATTCATTTTTTAGAAGAGATAGAGAAGGCAAAGGTGTGTGCAGTGTATTTTCTGAAAAATGCTTGTTTTTATTTTGGGTTGTTTTATGATTACCATTTTCTGAAAAAACAAAAAGTGAAAACAGCAATAAATGCGGAAATAACAGAACGATGTTATTTTATTTATGATTTGTCGATTCTTGAAATACAACCCTATAAAACAAAACTCTGTCGCTTTGGGCAAAGCGAAGAGGGACATTTACAGAAAGGTGAGCCCTATAAAGACATCCGTTTCACTTGGGCAGGGTGAAAGGTTAAAACAAAGATGGTAATTACTTAGACTTATGGACGACTTTCGGGACATCGACAGCAACCCATTGGAAGCGAACTCCTCGGTGAATCATAAAGTCTGGTACATTCCCTCTTGATTGGTCTTCAGAAATGACACTGATTTCCGGTGGAGTAGGATCATTGGAATCTTCTTCCTATGCAGAGTTGTCATAGGAGGATTTTTCGGTCGTATCTTCCCTAATGTTTTCATTCTCAAGAGGATCTCCCCACCCAGTTGGCTAGATGTCCTCGAGCCTGATGCGAGAGCTTTCGGGAGCAGTGTACTTGACCAGGAAGTCGTACTTACCACTTGGTTGTCCTAAGGTGTCCCGTACTTCTGCGGGAGTGGACGAGTCATCCTTCTCAATGACGTTGATCTCAGGAAAAGCATAGTTGATGAACTCTTGTCCTGCAATCTCTGCAGATTCATTGTTGTGTTAGATATCTTTGAAATGTCCTGAGTAATGATCCCCTGACTCGATGGAGACGTGGGTATTTTTTCCATATTACTCAGCTGATAGGCATCGTTTGGCTGACTTTTTTGCCCCAAGTTTTCTGTGTACGGCTTCCAGATAGGAAATTCATCCAGGGCATCATAGCCACAATTGTCTTTCATTAGATTGTCTTCCTCTAATGAATTAGGTGGAGTACGGCATCCTTCGGGATCACAATCTCCATAGATCATTCGAACGTCTGATCTTGGTATATACCTTGCTTGGGAAAACAGAATGGCATGCGCGTTTCTTCCTGAGACATATAACCATTATCGTTGAGATAAGATTTCCATTCCTCATCCGTATCAGAGGAGTCACTTTTATCGATGATGTGTACTTCTTGAGACACTGGGTGGAGGAAGCCTCCGCTGTGGAAGAAGTCTTGAATGGGATGAATACTTTCATCTTTCTTGGCAGTTTGGGTACAGGCTAAGGAGAAACCAAGACCTTTCTTTGTCTTGTTATCTATAGGAATTATGATTTGTCCCCATCTTTTTGTGTCGTTACTCTCGATCACTTTGAGAGCATCTTTGTATGAGGAAATCGACGTCCCTTTTTCTGGTCGATTCTCATTGTTCACTGAGAGCGCTTAAAACTGGGTTCCGACAACCTCCTCGGGTTCTACACAGGAGAATAATGATAAGTTACTTACGATTAAGGCCTGCTCTCAGCATACTATGACTAGCTTATCATTCTTGACGAATTTCAGCTTCTGATGAAGTGTCAAAGTGACTGCCCCAGCCTCGTGTATCCAAGGTCTTCCTAATAAATAGCTGTAGGTTGCCCGGATATCCATGACCTGGAAAGTGACTTGGAAATTGTGAGGACCAATGGTTATGGGAAGATCAACTTCGCCGATAACTGTTTTTCTAGATCCATCAAAGACTTTGACGATGACCTCACTGCCTCTCATCGGGGATCCTTGAAATGATAGTCGTATCAGAGTAGATTTTGGTATAACATTCATAGTTGATCCTGTGTATACCAGTACGCTGGCTAGAGCATCGTTCTAGCAGTTGACTATAATGTTAAGCGCCATGTTGTGAGTTTTGCCTTCTTCAGGAAGTTCTTCATCACTGAATCCTAAGTTGTCGTAGGAAGTGATGTTGGAAATAATGCTGTCAAACTGTTTTACCGTCACATCTTGTTCTACGAAAGCTTGCTCCAAGACTTTCTGCAGAGCTTCCCTGTGAGCTTTGTAACTAAGCAGGAGAGATAGCACAAAGATTTTAGATGAAGTCTACAACAGTTGGTCTATAATGTTGTACTCGCTTTTCCGGATGAGCTTCAGCATCTCATCGTTGTTCTTTGCAAATTGATTGTCTGGTTGATTAGGAACTTCTATTTGAGGTTCCTTTTCTTTGGCGGGTTCTCCCACTCCTCTATTGAAGATTCGACCGCTTCGTGTTACTCGACTGATGTCGGCAATGTTTACAACTGAGGGTAATGGAGTTTCTTTTCCATTTTCAATGGTTGTTGCACCGTACTTGTAAGGGAGAGCCTTTTCTGATTCTTACGGTATTGGACCTGGCAAGTAGATAACCACGGGAGATTTTTAATTTCTCTGACCGTTATAGGCAACTTCAATCGGTTCCTGGTTGGGAACTTTTCTACTGTCTAGAGGAATTCTTGATTCATCGAGTAAAGGGATTATAGCACAAACGTCTTTGGTCCTCCCACAATCAGAGATTATGGCAACGTCTTTTCTTTGATCAAGGAAATAGTCTAGCATCATATTGATCGACTTAAAACTTGAACATGGTCGAATTTCTTTATGGTCCAACTGACTTTGAAGATCTACTCATACGAGGTAGCATCCTCGGTTGTTCTTTGAATAAACTCTACAGCGCTCGTAGTTGTGGGGTGGCACCCGACCACGTCCGCTTTGTATGCAGTGTAACTTTACTAGATATGTTTCCATCGAGCAAACATCCTGAATTTGATGCCTATCAGGATCTCCATCAGTCATACTAATCTGTTGTGTAGCTTCATCCAAGTATATTGGAAGCCACCAGTGGTCTAACAAGTGTTGAAGTGTTCTTTGGATAAGTGCACATCCTTGGTCGTCTTTACGGCATTCTTCACAGTCTTGATAATCATGTGAAGCCAGAAAGCCGAGCCTGACTTGCTTAGCGTGTAATTCTACCAGACTGGTATGCATTAGGCGTACGTTAAAAATCTGAATCATATTGACTTGATGGTTATTTCTCTCATGGTAGTCTTGAATCCATCCGAGATCCATCTAACGTTGGAGGGCCTCTTGTACAAAAGAGCATCCTTGATTGCTTGTCAAGCAGATCGGACAGGTATTGTAATCGTGTCGTGGCAGATTATGGTATTGACTTTGCCTTGAGTGCATCGCCACCAAATTGACGTTCATCGCGTGGATGTCGTGGTTCTGAATAATGTTGGGATTTGCACGAGCCATGTTGACTTCAAGGATTCGGTGATCCTGGATCCAGCCTAGATTCATTTTTTCTTGTAGAGTTGATTGCACTACGGAACACCCCGGATTATTCTTTGAGCAGATATCACACTTGTGATAATTGTGAGGTGGTACGTGACCGTACCCGCTCTATCTACAATGCATCCTAACCAGATTAGTTCCTAATAGGAGTACATCATGAATTTGATAACTGCGGGTAAATTCTTCCTCTATTAAATTTACTGTAGTCTTCTCATGTTGTGACAACGGGTTCGTCTGAACATTTGGATTAGTATCTTTGAAAGATAAGATCCTGTTCCTGACAAGCTTCTGTACATCAGACTTGAAGCTGATATAGTTCTCAATGTTGTGCCCCGATACTCCTTGATGGTAAGGGCAAGTTTGATCCGCTTTGAACCAAAAAGGCGGATTTTCTGGTACTGCAAGAGGAGACCTGGTTTGGACGTGCCCCTTGGCCAGTAGAAGTGGAAACAATTCTGCGTACAACATTGGTATAGGATCAAACCCTGATGGTTGTGTTGTACGGCTGTTGTGTCCTTTGCTGATTCTGTTGTTGATTTGGTTGGTTCTGAGCAACCTGAGGTTGAGACGTAGGAACTGGCGCGGGGTTGATAGCGGGAGTTACTGCCGCTACTGGTTGATACCTTCGCCTTTGCTTTCCCATAGAGATATTACTGATATCTTGCTCTTTTTTCTTTTGGAAAGCACTACCGTATCTCTTAGTACTGCTTGATGGCTCTACGTTTTGACTAATCGTCCTTCTCGAACTGCTTCTTCAAGGCGTACTCCCATGTTCACCATCTCAGTGAAGTTGCTGGGCGCACTTGCAACCATTCGGTCGTAATAGAATGAGCTTAAGGTTTTTAGAAAGATCTTTGTAATCTCTTTTTCCTCGAGGGGGGGACAGATCTGGGCGGCAATTTCACGCCATCTCTGAGCATATTCTTTAAAAGTTTCTTTGTCCTTTTGCGACATTGCTCTGAGTTGATCCCTATCTGGTGCCATGTCCAAATTGTATTTATACTACTGAACGAAGGCTGCCCCAAGATCTCTGAAGGTGCTAATCTTGGTGCGGTTTAAACCCATGTACCATTTGAGTGCGGCACCGGTTAAACTGTCTTAGAAATAATGGATCTGTAGCTGTTGATTCTCTGTTTGAGTTGACATTTTTCGAGCGTAGATCACTAGATGACTTTGAGGGCAAGAGTTATCCTTGTATTTTTCAAAGTCAGGCACCTTGAATTTGTGCGGTATCTTTACATTAGGGACCAGACAGAGGTCTGCGGCGTCCTTTCTAAATAAGTCTTGACCGCGAATGGCATGCAGTTCCTTCTGCATTTCCAAGAATTGTTCCTGGAACTCATTCATCCTTTTGTACATGTCTTCGTTTCCACCAGAAATGGCTTGCGGAATCTGTCCTTCCAGGACACTGTGTACTACTGGTTGTGGTATGGTCATTACAACGGCGACTCTTGGCGCTTCAGTGCCCTAAAGTTTGTAACCTTCAGGAGTTGGTGTTGTAAACCTTGCGTCTTCATTTTCCTGAAGTTTGTAACCTTCAGGCCCAATGGTTCCTGCTGCGGTTTCTGGATCTTAAGTGACCGGCGGAATGTATCCTTCAGGGATAAAGTTGAGAGGCATGCCCCAGGGGCGACCTTTAGGCATGTTGTACCGAGGATGATTCTCATGTGTCTCCATTATGGGCATAGATGTAATCTCCGAGATTACAGTCTTTTGTTGTTGCCTCTGAGCTGCTGTCAGGGATTGCATGTCATTGTGAAGTTTTTCCAAACTTTCCTTTAGAGCGTCGATTTCTTCTCTCAGCTCTCTGTTCTCTTTCTCGAGATCGTACATTTTCTTTTGTCGATTGGCCCGAATATTGTATGAGTGAGACAGTTTGACTCTAGAACCGTGACACATACGTGAGATTCGAAGATAAGAAGAACGTGTTATGCGAGAATGATGAATGATATGCAAAGTTATATATTTTTTAACTTTAATCAAAAAAACTTCAACGAATAAATTGCAAATATCATACAGTGAAGGGTGGACACCCTGTTTTATTGAATTCGAAAGATTGCAGTAAGGAAAAGTACAATATTTTACAAAGTGCTGTAAGGAGAATATCTAAGCTCATGGATCCTAAGTCCTTTCTGAAGAGAGCTCAGATGCTGGTTCTGGTACTTTCCTTTTCTTTGACCGGGGCTCCTTAGCCGTTGTCGGGTTGTCAGTCTTTTGCCAAGTGAAAGGAGCGAGCAAATTTCTTCGGTCTCCTTGATTTTCTACAGCATGCTGCTCTAGTATCTTAATCAGAGCATCCTTTTCCTTTAACAGTTCCTGAATCTTGGTACACTCCACATTGAGGATTCGATACTTGTTTTTCCAAGAGCTCTTCTCACGTTGAACTTTGTTGAGAGCTACCTGGAATTTTTCCGTGTCAGACATGTAATAAAGGACAAATTCCTTTAATGAAAAAACTTCTTGGCGAGGGTAAGGCATCCTCAGCTTGAGAGCTCTAGTCTGCACCTAATGGAGATAAGGTTCCATGGAGGTACAGTTTGGCCTTCCTAGAGACTCTCTTCCTTTCTTGTGAATATGTTGCCATGCATGCACTATTTCCTTCTTTAGTGCCCTGTCATTTTCCCCTTCCTTGAAGAAAAGACCTTCCAGATGAACATTACGGGGGATATTCTTCATCGGGTATCCGAGTTGACGGCGAACTAAAATTGGATGGTAGTTGATTCCTCCTTTAGTTCCAATGAGGGGTACATTAGGGAAATTTCCACATATGTCGATGATCTCTATTCCCTCATAAATCCTATCATACCAATCTATGTCAGAGTTGGTAAGATACATAATCCTCTGTGACCAAAGTAGAGTACTCTTATGATCCCAAAAAGCAGCAGACTTGGGTAAATGGGAAATGAACCATTTGTAGAGTAAGGGTACACAACATGTGATCATTCCTCCGCTGTACAAATTCCTTAAGTGTACAGAATGATAAGCATCTGCGAGCAAGGTTGGTACGGGGTTTCCAATCAGAAATATCTTAACAATGTTGGTATCAACGAAGTTGTCGATGTTGGAAAAAAGGAAAAGCCCATATGTGAACAGAACATAGACGTCCTCGAAAGCACTTACATTTCCTATACTAGCAAAGTACAGGGCTTTCTCCACCAAGAATTTAGCTGGTAAACCCTGGATTCCTCCTTTGGTGGTCATGTGAGTCCTTACTTCTGACTCGTCCAAAGAGATGGCTCTTGCAATGATCTGATCCTTTGGAATTTCTTCCAGTCCAAAAAAAGGAGCTCGATCAGTGATAGGTAAATCAATCAGATGGGAATACTCTTCTAGTGTTGGTGCCAGTTGGTAATCTGGGAATGTGAAGCAGTGATAAACCGGATCGTAGAACTGAATTAGCGTAGACAGGATTCCTTCAACTACGTGGACCCTTAACAGAGCCAGCAACCATCCGTGCTTAGCTCTAAAAGCCTCGGGATTGGTAATCATCCTTGCCAACCCCCTTAAGTCCTCCAGTTTCGGAGCCTTGAAGGTGTACTTGTGCGTCTTTCTTCTACCGAAATCCATAACGCAATCTCTCTGATATTTGCAATTATTGTTTTAGTTTAATTTGAAAAAAAAGAAGAGATTTTTTCTTTGTTTAAGAGTTTTTTAGATGAATGCATGAATGCATCACACAAAAACATTAAAAAAACATGGGTTCAAGGGTTCAACATCAAGAGCATGGAGTCATGGCTCTACCCATCCCGAAAGGTTATATTTTGGTCAATTTTTGTACCTGTAGAATGGATCCTAAGGTTCCCAAAATCATTGTCGCCCTAGGGATATCAACAGCAAGCTGGTTCACCCGAGCTAGCTGTAGCATCCTAGGGTAATCTCATTTGAGTGTAGTATCGCGTATCAACTATTCCCGATATTCACCGCACTACCAAGTGGTCATATGGTTAATGCCTACTAAATCCTCAGGGTCACGGGTGCTGCACTGGGAAAACTCTGCTTTCACAACAATCGGTTGTTCAGCAGTAAGTATCCACATGGGCCCTCGCCTGATTTGGTAGTCTACCAGGATCGCTTATTCGGGATTCACTCCCTATAAGTCCACCCGTCTGTGCCACCCCTTATCTTAGGGTTCTCTCAAACTTTCCATATGCGTATTAATCGCATTCCCATTGACAGAAAAATAAACACGGATATCAAGTAGGAATAGCACTATATATATATATATATATATATATATATATATATATATATAGTATGTAGTATGATTGCTAACAACCTAGACCTCTTAGGAATTCTAATCCTAGTTTGGCTCCCCAGCAGAGTCGCCATTTTTCTGTAGCGTGTGATTTTTGTCGGTGATGCGACCACCTTATCGCCATGGTTGGAATTGGGTGCTACTTTCTGATTTCTTATTTATCCTATGAAGTTGGAAATGAAAGGGAAGCTATCTAAAACTAACCTTGCATGCAAATGTTTTCTTTAACAAATGCTAAGAGATTTGGGGGTCTGGGGTCAGGTTATACAATGGGGAGTTGTCAATTACCCATACTATATATGGTTATCCATAGATCGTTAGTAATTCTACTGTTTTCTATTTACTGGTGTTCGTTCGTTGATTGGGAACGTTTCTCCTTTAGGAGTGTTTGAGAGAGAGAGTTTTTGTTGATTTCGGGTTTTTCTGATGTTTTTGGTAAGGTACTGGACCTAACGTTTTTTATTAGTGTGCTCGCTAAGATTTCACAATCTTATGCCTACGTATTCCCGTAATGATATCAGGGAAATCAGAGCAATCGTAGTTCCTCGTATTCTATGGCAGGAAAGATGTTTGGTGTCTTATTTAAAGCCCAAGATTGAAGCTGAAAGAGTATTTGTGTCTTGTTAAAAGCCCAAGATTGAAGCTAAAAGGTTTGACTGAGAGAGAGTTTGTCATCTCTAAAGGAGATATCTCGTCTGTCCATCATAGTTGTTGGGTAACTGATTATAAAGGAGGATTACTTTAACTGGAATGTGAGAATCCAGCAATGCCATAATTTCCTTTATAGGGGATTTGTCCTGAAGGAGAAAACTTTAACTCAGTGTTGAGCAATGCCATTTTTCCTTAGGAGTCTTTCATACTAAGGGAAGGATATTGGCTTGGATGTAAATAATCCAGAGGTTGGCCGCTTACAACAATTAGATGAAAAGAGGTGATTTACTAGGATAAGAGATGGACTACAACTTAGATATTTGAATCAACAAGTGTGCCACTTATAGCAATTATCTGGGATTAAGGTTTGTTTGATTTTCTGTTTTGATGTGTGATGTACAGAGAAATGTCTTCCTACAGAGAGATTTTTTATTTCCTCTGAGGGGATGTTGGTTTTTTTGTGTGCCTTGATCAAAGCCCAAGGTTGAAACTAAAAGATTAACTCTATTTAGGGAGTTTTGTATCTGTCTTGTACAATGCCCAAGATTAAGGTTGGAAAGAGACTACCTCTTTTGGGGGAGATCATTATACAAAGCCTAAGAGGAGGCTGAAAGTTGACTTTTCTGGGGAAATATTTTGTCTGTCTTGTACAAAGCCCAATATTGAGGCTAAAAAGAGTTATTGACTCCACTGGGGAAATATTTGTGGGTGTCTTGTACAAAGCCCAAGATTGAGGCTGAAAGAAGAAACTGGCTCTACTGGTGAGAGGTTTTATATGTCTTGTACAAAGCCCAAGATTGAGGCTAAAATGAGGTTGACTCCGCTGGAAGGATTTTTATACAAAGCCTAAGAGGAGGCTAGAAGGGTTTGACTTCTTGGGGAAAATTTATATGTGTCTTGTACAAAGCCCAAGATTGAGGCTAAAAAGAGGATGATTGACTCAGCTGAGGATATTTCAGGTGTCTTATACAAAGCCCAAGATTGAGGCTGAAAAGAACTAACTCAACAAGAGGGAGTTTTTTATCTGTCTTGTACAAAGCCCAAGATTGAGGCTGAAAAAAGACTGAATCAACAAGAGAGTGTTTTTATCTGTCTTGTACAAAGCCCAAGATTGAGGCTGAAAAGGGACTGACTCAACAAGAGAGTGTTTTTCATCTGTCTTGTACAAAGCCCAAGATTGAGGCTGAAAAGAGACTGACTCAACAAGAGAGTGTTTTTTATCTGTCTTGTACAAAGCCCAAGATTGAGGCGGAAAAGAACTGACTCAACAAGAGAGTGTTTTTTATCTGTCTTGTACAAAGCTCAATATTGAGGCTGAAAAAACTGACTCAACAAGAGAGTGTTTTTATCTGTCTTGTACAAAGCCCAAGATTGAGGTTGAAAAGAGACTGACTTAACAAGAGAGTGTTTTTATCTGTCTTGTACAAAGCCCAAGATTGAGGCTGAAAAGAGACGGAGGAAAGATCATTATACAAAGCCTAAGAGGAGGTTGGTTGGGAAATTTCTTATATGAAGCCTAAGAGGAGGCTATCTTCTGCTGAGGATTATTGAGATCTAGAGGCAGGTCCAAAGTGGGGAACCAACTCTTGCTGAGGATTACAGAAGATTTGAGATATCAGATGCCTTAAGGTTCTAATTCTATTGGTATTGATGGTAAATTGACCTTAGATGAAGAGATTTAGGATGAAAAGTTTAAACTCTGTTGGTGATTGATTAAATGACCAGGGTTTCTTTCCCGTGCTTGTAGAAAAGTTGAGGATTTCCTAAGATCCAAAAGGAGATGAGATTGTCCAAGTCTACTGGTATGAAAGGGTTTATCTTTGTATGATTCCCAAGAGGAGGCTGATGTTTTAAGGGATGAGAATCAACCCTAAATTGGTTTGAGGTTTTGACTCTTTGGAAAGACTGCTCTAACAAAGTATGACTAAGTTCTATCCTATACCTGTAAGAGGTCTAGGGTCCTTGTACTAAGCCCAAGAGGAGGCTGGGGATGCTTTTAGGAAGCATGTGGGTCCAAACCTAAGAAACGTTCAAAGAAGGTTTCACCGGGAATTAATCCTTTAGAGAACAGTTCTAGGGTTTGAAGAAATTCAAGAGAGGTTTCACCAGGAATTAATCCTCTCTGGGGGAAATGAATTTCTTTGACAGTTTTCTAATAGTGACAGTCTTGAGAAAAGTTTCACCGGGAATAATGCCTTTCTCTGTTCCATATTGTATAAGCCCAAGAGGAGGCAAGACTGTATCTAGAATTTCCTATGGGGAACTAGTTTTGACTTTGTTGAAAGAGTGACCGCTGGTTTGATATAATCCTAGACCTAATTGCCGAGGAAAACTCTAAGCAGATAATATACAGGCATATATATACAGATGAAATATATACAAGTATGTAAAAGAGGGTAGGAGGACTTACAGGTGAGCAAGCTTCCAGCATTACAAACAAATATATATATATATATATACAAGTATGTAAAAGAAAGTTGTTTAAAACTTACAGGTGAGCAAGCTTCCATTGTTACAGCTGTATGGTTAGTTGTTCAAGAAATTAAAGAAAGTTTTGATAACTATGAATTGAACCTAAATCAAAAAGAAAAGTTGTTTTAAAAAGATTGGGGCTTATACTCAAGGAGAGGCCCAGATGACTTTGTTTTGAAAGAGGCGATCGCGCTGCGGTCTTGAAAACACAGTGGGACTTATACAATAACCGAGGCCCAAATTTATTTATGTACAAGGGAGTTGGGTCTTAAACTCTATTAGAGGCACAGAGAGTGTTAAAAGAAAAGAGAATGGGACTTACAACGAGGGGAGGCCCATATGAATTGGTTTTGAAAATGGCAATTGCGCCGAGATTTTTAACGTATCGGGACTTATACAATGACTGAGGCCCAAAAAACTGTTTTATTTACAAAGGGATGGGTCTTACACTCTATCAAGAGGCCCAAAGTTTATTTTTGTACAAGATATGGGGCTTACATTTCAAAGAGAGGCCCAAATTAAAAACAGTGATCGCACCGTTATTTTGAAAATAGTATCGGGTCTTATACAATGACTGAAGCCCAAAAATGTATGTACAAAGGGGGGTTGGGTCTTACACTCTATTAAAGGCCCAATAATGATTTAAAAGAAAAGATAATGGGGCTTACAACTCAAGGAGAGGCCCAGATGATTTTGCTCAAAAGGCGACGATCGCGTCGCGGTTTTTTAAAAACACAATGGGACTTATACAATGACTGAGGCCCAAAAAGATTTTATATTTACAAGGGATGGGTCTTACACTCTATTAGAGGCCCAAAGTGTGTATGTGAAGTTTAAAAAATCAAAATTTAGAGAAAACCCTAATTTTGAATTTAAAAGATATATTTTTCAAAGGAAATTAAATGAAAAATGATATAAAATACCAAATATATTCAAAAAAAAGTTATACACTTTGAAAACTATTTTGAAATATCATGTTTATTCACATGAAAGCTTGAAATTCATTTGGAATGAAAAATCAAGGTGAGAATTTCATTTAAAAAATGTTAAAAAACAATAAAATGAAATTATTTACAAAAATTCTAATTATATTAAAATAATATAAATTGGATTTTTTTTGTAAATTAAAGTAATTTAACATTTTTGTGAATTTTGAAAAAAAGAATCAATTCAAAAACATTAAAAATCAGAGAGAAATTAATTTTTGAATCAATTAAATAAACATCAAAATTAATTAAATAATTCAAATATTTGAAAATTTGAAAAAACGCACGAAGAACGTCATCTTCTTCGCTTTGCCACCGGATGCGGAATCAATCCAATCTCTCTTGTTTCTCAATGGAATTGGATGAAGTAAACATCAAACTTGCTCGCTTTTGAACAAGGAACAAGATGGTATTACTCAATTTCATTTAAATTAAGTGTGGAGAGAATTATCATGCACGAACCAGATGAACCCTAATTTGCACAAACCAATATGAAATTCCATACACAATTGATTCATGGCAATTGATTGAGGGAAAATAATCTATGAGCATCCAGAAATATAATGGTAACTTGAAAACATGTTTATGATGCATGCATTAATGAGTTTGAAAGTTCAAGGCTTACCTCTTGTGGCTGGTGATCGAGCTTGATGATGGAGGTGTTACAGATGTGTAATGATGATCTGGACAGCTTCATTATACCTCAAGGAATGTGTTTGAATGCTTAGAGTGGTTGGAAGCCCTTTGGTTTGATCAGCTCGAACCCTTCTGCAGCAGTTTGTGGATTTTGTGCAAATGGGGTACCACTTTGTAATTTTGATGTTACAGATGTTGTTTTAGTGCTTGGATCACTTACACATGATGTAGGTGAGGTGTTTGCATCATTGGTTTATGTGGAATTGCTCTGGTTTTGAAATTCATGATTCTCACTTTTGAAAATGTGAAAATTTGGAGCAAGAGCAAGAAGAGAGTGAAAACAAGTGTAGTATTGTTTTGGTGTGATCTGAATGAGGCAATGTGACCTCAATTTATAGGTGATCAAGTTTTGTCTTTGAGAAATAGTGAATGGCTGCAAGATCAGATCACATTCAATGGCTTTGGCTTGGTGGCATTTCTTCTTATGCAAGGCAAATTGGCCCCTCCAAGCAACAAGGATTTATTTTGACCAATTCCACATTCCTCAGATGTTTTTAATGTTGTTTAAGCATGAATCTTGACTAAGAAGATCAGCTTTGTTGAATATGCACTATTGCACATAAATGCACTTTGAATTCCAAGTCTTTATTCAAAGACTCGTCATGCCAAAGGATGAACTTTGAAGCATCTTGGCCTAATTTTGCAGGTTTGATATGATTCAATCTGATCCTCATTGATTTGGGAAGTTGACAAAGTTGGCAAGATGACAAACTTGTAAGTGGAAATCGTGTGGTGCAAGAAAAGGTCTCAAAATCTGTCTTGAAGACAGTTGCAGCAGAGCAACTTGGGAGGATCATATCTCCTTGTTCACAAGGAATTTTTTAGTGTTCTTGTACTCTTTGGAAAGCTAGGACAACATACTTCAACTTTAATGTTTACATATGGTTCTGAATCCCCTTGGATCATAGTGAAAAATGCCTCTACATTTTGGATTTTGGACAGTTTTTAACTTAGACAAATTTTCACTACGTGTTGGAAAAAGTGGTATTTTCATGTTTTAGTGATTTTGCTCCATCCATAACTCAAAATCCATGGAGATTTGGAATTTCTTGTAGTTGACATATTTGAAGTATGTCATATGGACTTTCATTTTAGCTTTGAATAGGAGAAAAAGGCCTTGTGTTTTAGGAGTTATGACCTTGCAAAGTTGATACAAAACCACTTTTGTTCCATAAAAATTTTGGTTTCTCATGGTTGCCCCTTTTGCAAGAAACCTCACTTTTCTTGATTTTTCTTGATGGATGATGATCAATATCATACATTAACATTGTTTTTGACTTAGAGGAACCATATTTGTGAAATTTTCCAAAAAGTCAAACTTGATTTTGTGCACAGTTGACTTTTTGTCAGTTGAAATCCAAACTGTGCGATCCTTTGTGAAATCAAGTTCTTGACCTAATTCAAACCTAATGGATGGGTTCCATAGGTGTTATATTGAATCATGTCCCAAGGTTTAGGAGCATGTCTTGATCAAAAGTCAAAAGTACAGTTGACTTTTTCTTCAAAACCCTAATTGTGGTCCAGATGAAAATGAAACTTGTGAATCAAGCTTCTTGGATCAATCCATTGTTGAAAAATGGATCAATGTGGTGTATTTGAGGTCCTCAAATCATGTCTTGAGGTCTTGGCTCATATCTTGCCTCAAAAGTCAACTTAGGGGTGAATTAGGTCAAGAAACCCTAATTCCTGATTTTTGATGAATGCTTCCCCTGAGGCTAAATTGACTTGATGATTGGGTCCATGAGGTTCCTTGGAGTATCTTGGGTTATGCTTTGAAGCATTGGCTCATGCCCAGAGGAAAAATTTCATCTGGAGGCCTTGGTCGACCAAAACCCTAATTTGGTGACACTGGCGATCTTGAGGCTCGATCCACTTGGAATGTTGCAACCTTGTGCTTGATTCTTGATGTGGGATACCTCTTGATCCTTTATAGGAGTTTGAGATGTTAGACAAGTTGAAGATCATGTCATTCCTTGATTGATCCTTTACCTGAATGCTCTGAGAGGGCTCAAATCCCTAATTCTTGATTGTAGTGAATGCTCAACAATCCTTGAGGAAATTGATGAGGCATGAAAGTACATCCATATTATGGTGATGATTTGCACAATGATGGGAAATCTTGGTGGTCAAAATTTGGGGTATGACACAAACATCCCTCTTTTCTTGGGCACTACATAAACTGGGCTAACCCATTTGCTATTAAAGATTAGGAATATCTCCCTAGCATATAGGATTTTTATCACCTTATTCTTAACCACCTTGATCATGTTAGGGTTCAACCTCCATTGATGCCCTCTTGAGGGTTTGTAACCCCCTTCTAGCAAAAATTTATGCATACACACATAGAGAATTATTCCTTTCGAATTATCGATGGTGTACCCTATTTCTTCAATTTATCTTTTCAAGACAGCTAATAGTTGCGCAGTTTCGGTCTTTCCTAGTTCAGCATTAACAATCACTAGATGGTTTAACTATTTATCTAAGAATTCATTTTTAAGGGCCTGAGGGTGTGGTTTTAGTTCTATCTTTGATTTTTCCTAGCTTTGAGTGGATGTTATGATGAATTCAAAGCATTAACCTTGATTACTTGGATTTTCATCCATAAAAGTTCCGTAGGACTTTACTTCATTGCCCTTATGGATAATGCTTCCAATCATACATACCTCTAACCCATCGGCTGCAAGTTCAGATGAATACTCATTGACACACTCATATATGATATCAACTTGGCAACATGAATAACAAATGGATGGATTCTTCATGAATTTTGACAGGATGAACTCGATTTTATTATCTTCTACCTCGAAGGTATGTTTTCCTTTCTTAACATCAATGATGGGGCCAGTAATGGCCAAAAAAAGGTCTTCCTAAGAGGATCAAATTTTGAGCATCTTCCTCTATATCCATGACTACAAAGTCGATGGGAATGTATAACTCACTAATTCTCATGGGAACATCTTCCAGTATTCCTACCAAGTATTTTATAGATCTATCGGTTAACTATAAAGACATTTTTTTATTTGACTTCACCAAGATCAAGTCTTTTACAAATTGGCAGAGGCATCAGACTAACATTCACTCCAAGGTCACACAGGGGTTTATCTATGACGGTATCACCAATGACATGGGGAATTGATAAACTTCATGGATCTTTCAGTTTTAGGGCCAACTTGTTATAAATGATATCACTACACTCATCTATGACTGCCATTATACCAGTGTCATCAAGCTTGCGCTTATTTGACAGAATTTGACATAAGAAGGCATATGAGTTATAGCCTCAAGGAAGGGTATGTTGACGTGGAGCTTCTAAGCAGCTCAACAAACTTCCTAAACCACTCCTCAATGTTCACTTTCACGAACCTCTGTGGTTATGGGATTGGGGGCATATATGGAGGATGGGCTACATATGATTCTTATTGTTCTTCCTCAATTACCTCTTTCGTAGGTGGTGTTGGCCGCTCTCTTTTTCGGGTGGTATAAACTTGCTCTCATTTTCCTTTCCTTTATCACTATTGTCAGAAGTGGTCCCTAGCTCTTTACCACTTTATAGCGTAACAACGTTTACGTGTCCCTTTGGGTTGGGTTCAGATTGCCTTGGAAAAATTCCAGCTGGGGAAAAGGTAGACGTTTGTTGTTGGGCTACTTGAAAATTTTGAGTCTCTAGCATTTTATTATGATTAGCCATGGTGTCAACTTTAGTTGTGAGCTGCCTTAATACTTCTTTAGTGTGAATGTTTTTGTTCTTGAAATCCTCATTTTTCTGAGTTTGGTTTATAATGAAATTTTCCATTAGAATTTTAAGGTTTGACTTTCGGGGGGGCGGCAGGGGCACCCTTCTGTCCTTAAAATCTAGGTGGTGCAATAGGCGGTGAAGAACCTCCAACAAACTGAGGGTTATTATTTTTGTACGAGAAGTTAAGATGGTTTCTCTAACTATGGTTATAGGTATTAGAGTATGGGTTTTCTTTTTTGTCATAATTCAACTGGTTGGGTGGGTTCGATTACGCCCATCAATTGGCATAAAACACCAATATGGCAAGCTACTCCATAAATTTCTCAATTTGGAGTTACATCAGTTGCAATATCAGCTAGTCTGATGCTTAAGTTATCTAAATTTTGGTATAAATCATCCATATTTGCATTCATATGATCGATGGCACTAACTTCGTAAAGCCCTCATTTTTAGGGGCTTTTTCTATGAGAGCTCATTCGCTTCCCCACTGATAGTGGTTTTGGACCATGTCCTCGATAAGAGCATAAGCCTCATCATAGGGATTATTCATAAGAGCTCCTCCCACAACAACATCTAAAGTCATTCTCATATTATAGAGAAGACCATTATAGAAAATATGGACTACAAGGCAATTTCAAGTCCATGATTTGGCCATTTTGGCACCATCTCCTTAAATCATTCCCATGCTTCAAAAAGTTATTCTCCATCCATCCGCCTAAAGAAGGTGATTTGGTTCCTAAGATGTGTCGTCTTACTTAATGGGAAATATCTAGTTAGGAATTCCTTTTTAAGTTCATTCCATGTTGTTATGGAATTGAATGGAAGGGAATTCAACTATGCTCTGGCTCTATTCCTAAGGGAAAACGGGAAAAGTCTAAGTCGAATTGCGTACGTGTCAATTCCATTAAATTTTAGAGTGTCGCAATATTCGACAAACACGGAAAGGTGTAAATTTGGGTCATCTGTTGAGGAACCAAAAAACTGGTTCTAATGTACCATATGCAGTAGAGAAGGTTTCAATTCAAAATTGTTTGCTGCCATGGTAGGACGAACAATACTCGAATGAGGTTCTTCATTCGAGGGTAAAACGTACTCTTTAAGCGGGAGATTATCATTTTTAGCCATCACTTGTTAGGTTTGAAGTAATCGGCGTCTTTCATGGAAATAACACTCAATTTTGTTAATCGGTTCAACAAGGTTCCCTAAACTCCGGGCTTTTTGCATACAACCAAAAACGATGAAATAAATTAAGAAAAATAATAAAAACAGAAATTTGCCTTAATTTAAACGGCGAAACAACAGAATAATGATATTGAAAAATTGGTCCCCAGCAATGGCTTCAAAAACTTGACAGGCTGCAAGTATACAACTATATCATAGTAATACAAAAACTTATCATCCTTAGAGACCATTGGTTAAGTATCGTTCTCTATCATTTCTATGTGTATCTAAGGCTTCATGAAAAACTAGTTTGTTTGCATGAAAATATAAAATATTTGATTTTCTTGATATTAAAAACAATAGTCTAAGACAATGATTCTTATCCTCCAGTTTCACTCATACAAATTTCCATATCGATTATAATGAGAATTATTCTTTTTGTTGAAAAATACTAAAACTAGTGGTAACACTCACTTTCATCGACGCGTCACTAGACTCTAAACTCACAAACTGTCTACTTTCGCAGCACAAGTTACAACTTTAGAGACCTTTTACAAAATAAAATTAATATATCAATTGATTCAGAAATGCTTTCACAATCTCGAAATCAATCGTTCGAAATTTTAAGTCGGATATTGTTTATGCCTTTTCGACGCATAAGCGGTATATCTACATTCCTACTTTCGTAATGAAAATCTTTCCATTATAAAACTTAAATTACAAAACAAATTTATAATTCTTGTTAAAACGGATATTCTTACAATTCGCACGAGGTCCGTCGGTATGACGGTCCTCATGTCTCTGACTCTGATAGTTATCTACTCAAACGTAATTAACAATGAAATAATATAAACATACATAGAATTCATTATAAAAATAGTAAAATAGAACCTAGAATAAACTAAATGATTATGAAATTAAGAATACTCCAAAGGGAGACTTTCAATCCAACAATACATCAGCAATTCTAAAATGCAGTAGGAATAATCAAATGAAAAATTTAACACCTGCATAAACTATGGAAATAAGAGTGGTGTTTGGTGCAAATAAAACTTGGCTCTCTGCACATTATTTATAGTGATGTTTTTATTTCTCTAATGGCGCTAAAATGACAGTTTATAGCCTAAGGAATTGTGTAGAACACAAGAAAACTGCCTAGAGAAAGCGTTGGAAACTGCTAGAAAATGGGGAGGTATGGGTACCATGACGGGCATCATGGGTCATGACGAGATGCCCATCATGGTTTCATTTTTTAAATTTTTATTTCTTTATATTCTCCATGACAGTTTGCTCAGGTACCATGAAGGTTGACATGGTTGGTTATGATGCGTCTCATGCCCCATGACATGTCACCTGCATTCTAGTCGATTGCTTAATTCTCTTGTGCTTTTTCTTCCTTTTCCTTCCACAGTCAATGCAAATTGCTATATATATGAAACACAATGAAAGTACATAATTGTTGCAGTAGAATGTGAATAAAAACATACAAAACATGGAAATAGAACTAAATAAAAACGGTAAAAACACTTGTGATCATTACCTGCATAATCAACGACCTATACTTCTTCCTACTGGAGGTTAGTTAAATAAAGGTAATATGTATGAGTTATTCTATAGTCATGGTATTTTCCAAAGGAAGTTTTAAAAGAAAAAGAGTAAGAAGATTTTATTTCAAGGTTTTAACGACCATGCATATATAAGAATTAAACATACTCTATTACCTTTTTAGACAAATTACTTAATAATAAGTTACTTGTATTATAAAAATGTAATCAATTAGAGCATATTAAGGGTAAGATTAGGGATCTTACCGAAAATCACAAATTCAATGATTTTGTCTTGTTGCTATTATCTGAAGAAAATTTTCTCCTCGTAGGAGTGAAATAAGAGAGAATATTTACTTCTTTAGTTGCATGACTTGAAGAGCCACTGTCGATATCATCTTTTGAATTCAAGTGGTTAAGCATATATGCATCAAAATTTGAATTTTCGACCTTTGGTACCCAAATATTTTTGGGTCCTTTTCTTTCATGACTCTTTTTGATAAAATAGAATATATCAATATGGCTGTCTTTATCACACTAATTACATTTTAGGGTGTTGCATTTAGATTTTGGTTGGGCTATGCAAATATTGCTAAATATTTTATTGTTGTTTTTAGGTTCATAACCAAGATAAACCTTATTGTAAAGCTCCATTTGGTTAACAAACAAAAGATTTAAGTTGTGTATTTCTTTAGTGAATTTATCAAGTGTGTTATGAATATTATAAAATTTACTTTTCAAAATGTCACATTGATCATGCTTGATAGATTCATATAAAACTTTATGAGAAAAGGAGGAGTTTTGAATCAGATCATCTTGTCTCTCTTTAAGACTTTCTATTTCTTCTAATAAGTTTTTATTTTTCAATTTGAACGAAGAAATAGTGTCTTTTGGAGATATAGACAATTTGTTCTGATTTACATGTTTCTTTAATTAGCTTTTTACACGTGTGAAACAAGTCTTGATAAGAAAAATAAGAGGTTATCTTATCTTGTCCATGATTTTCAATGAGATACATGTTTGCTTCTTCATTGTCGGATAATGCCACATCATTGTCATCCCAAGATATGTAGGCTTTCTTAACTTCTTTTCGTGGTTTCTTGGATCTTCTCTGATTTTGGCTTCTTATCTGGTTTTGAGGGCAATTTGGTTTTATGTGCCCGCTCTTTTTTTTTCATTGGTGTCATGTGGGAATGAAAGGGTCTATTTATTTATTTTGCTCTTGGAAACTTGAAATTTGTTTTTCGTACGTTAGGAACTCCTTTAATTTGTTAAATAAGAGTTTCATGTATTTATTAATCCCACTTTGAGAGTCTTCATCTTATAATTCCATATCTTTGATTTTAGTAGCTTTTAGTGCAATACTTTTTCTCTTCTTCTTGTAACCTTCTTCGTCATCAGTAAGTCTATTCAACTTCATCTCATGTTCCTACAATTTATAAAAAAAATAGTGTATGTGTCCATGGTTGTTAAATCTGTAGAATCACAAATCACAATGAATTTAGGTTGCCAATATAGTTTAAGCATCTAAAAATTTTCATAACCAAATCCTTGTTTGAAAATGTTTTTCCTAGAGTTCTCATATGGCTCACGATATGGGTAAACCATGTTTGCATTTGATTTATGTTCTCTTCAGGATTCATTTTGAAAAAGTTCATACTCGTGAGTTAATGTGCCCAACATTTCCCTCTTTACCTCAGTAGTTCCTTCATGGGTAATTTGGAGGATGTCCCATATTTCTTTTGCAATCTCAAAGGGAGAGACTCTCAAAAATCATCAAGACCAGGAGCAGTAGTGATGACAATTTTAGCTTTCAAACTGTGTTGAACATGTTATTTATCATCTTTGGTCCAATTCTTTTTAGGATTATTTACTTCAACACCATTAACTTCATGTGTAGGAACAAATGGACCTTCCTTCACTATAAAACCCAAAAAAAATGTATTTTTAATTTTATTCCTTAAATTTGATTTCTACTGTATTTCTTGATTATTATGTGTTATTATTTAGAGAAATAATAATATAAATTTTGAATTTTCTAGTGAGAAAATACTAAAAAATAGTCAGGTTTGGAAAGAATTATAATTTAATAAGAAATTAAGGGGTTAGTAAAGAATTAATAAAATAGAGGGGAGTAAAAAGAGATAATTGGAAAAATTAAGGGTGTTAGTTGGAATAATAAAAAGTAAATTAAGGTTATTATTTAAGGCAGAGGGAATGAGAAAGGGAGTTTTAGAAACACGTATTTGTTCTTGAGAAAAAGAAGAAAACGAGGCAACCCTAACAGTGAGAAGTGCAAGAGTAGGATCTCCCATCACCAAGAACTAAAGAATTTTCCGCATAATCGAGGTAAGGGGGAGATTGTTCTATATTTGGTGTTTGAGCATTGGGATAACGGGGTTTCCCTTAACCCCTTATTAGGTTTTGTTGATCTTTGATGCTATGGTTTTGTACATAACCTTCATAATTGTGAACCATGTATATTGTTATGTGATGCCATGATTATGTTGTGAAATTTTTGGGCAATTTCTATGTTAGTGTTGTATTGAAATACATGTGATAGATGCTGAAAACTAGATGTCATAATTGATTTAGTAATGTTGTCAAATTGATGTGAATTGTTGTTGATGATTGATGATAATGATAATGATAATTGCAGCCTTATAAGTTTAATATTGTATATAGATGATTAGGTACGATCATTCAGGTTCAAAATTGGGTTAGGATAGTGTAAGAACAAGAGTGGTTCTGCATCTGGCCTTAAGTTTTGATGATAACTGCACATGTTATCTCGGAGAATAATTCGGTACTCTATGGTTTCTTTCTAGTGTGTAGATTTTTCTAAAAAGGATCTGAATCTGATAGAAAGGCGTGTGACATCATCAGACTCTGATCTAAACACTCTGGAAGTAAACATATGTTGTGTACAAGTTAAAGTCAAAATTCATGAATGCTTTTAATGCAACGGTTCTAAAGAATGTTTGTACTAAAGCTTCTGATTGTGACTTTGTAATACAGCTTGAAGGCTTTCTAATAGATGTTCTTCTATCGTAACAAAGTTTTGAAGATTCTGAAGACACGGTTCTGTTGAACAAAGTTCTGAAGACTTTGAAGAAAAGAATATGAGGTACAAGTTCTGAAGTTTCTGAAGAGAAAGTTCTATTGAACAAAGCTCTGAAGTTTCTGAAGACATCATTTCTGAATTTTAAGTTCTGAAGATTCTGAAGACAAGGTTCTGTTGAGCAAAGTTCTGAAGACTCTGAAGAAAAGAATATGTTGTACAAGTTCTGAAGTTTCTGAAGACAAAGTTCTATTGAACAAAGTTCTGAAGCTCTGAAGAAAATGTGTTATACAAGTTCTGAAGTTTTTGAAGACAAGGTTCTATTGAATGATGTTCTAAATACTATAAAGACAAGAATGTGCTGAACAAGTCCTGAAGATTCTAAAGACGAGGTTCTGCTGAACAAGCTCTGAAGTTTCTGAAGACATCACTTCTAAAGACCAAGTATTGAAGACTCTTATGACAGGTTCTGCTGAACAAAGATCTGAGATTCTGAAGACTTAGGTTCTGAAGTTACAAGTATTGATCTCTCTACACATGCTTCATCAAATATACATCTGAAGTCCCTGAAGAAATAGAAGACAGAAGATCAAGAATGGTTTGCATGTTTCAATGAACATAAAAGTACAAAGTAGTATGTGACCTTTACCTAGAATAGGTGGCGCAAGGACAACTTTGTTGAATTATGATGTTGACCATTCCTTTAAGTGAACATTGGGATATTACAGTTGGAATATGTTTCCTATTATATCCTTCAACGGATCTATTCTCAAGCTCTATATATTGAAGATCTGAATGCTTAAAGTGATGTTGGTGTGAGCTGCAGAGAGAGTGTTGAGCGCGAATGCTGAATGCCGAAGTGCTAAATATCGTAGTGCCAAGAGCCAGAAGAGCCAAAGAGATAACCATGAGAGAGTAACTAGAATAACAAGAGAAAGATCTGAAGAAAACACGAGAGTATGTGTGCAAGGCTGAAGCAAGAACCAAGTTGTAAGCTCAAAAGGAAGATGCTTGAAGCTCAACCAAAATAGAGCACATCTCTACAAGAAAATGAGAGAAGCATTAAAAGAATCTTTTAAGCTCACAAAACTCATGCCAATATGATGCAAATCACTAGGAGATTATTCTTAAGATAGTTTTGTAATTTAGCAAGGAGTTGTTGTTCATATCTTGCTAGAAAACACTTTTGTGTTATTGTACTTCAACTTGTGTCATCTGCTTGTTTAGAAGCAATACTTGTACACACATTTGTAACACTTTTCAAAGTGGATATTCCTTAAGTGACTAAGTCGTTAGTCTAGATACTTGAGAGGGCTAAGTTGTTTTCTAACACTTAGAGGTTGTAATCTTTCTAGATTATTGGATTAAGTCCTTGTCTAAGGCGAAATCACCTTGGTGGGTGGACTGGAGTTACTTTGTTAACAGTGAACCAGGATAAAAATAATTGTGTCTATTTATTTTTATTCTCTTGTTAGCATTGAAATTGAATTTCCGCAAAAGATCACATTTGGTGAAACCCAATTCAAACCCCCTTTCTTGTGTTTCTCACCCCTTCAATTGGTATCAGAGCTCTGGTTCTGGTATTGATGTTTATCAAACACTTAACTGTGTAAGATAAAGATCCAGACGAGCTTTGAGAAACATCTTGATGGTTTCCACTCCACCATATGCTATTTCAGTCTCCAATGTTCTTAGTTCTATCTTCCACCATTGTTGGTGAAAAGGTTGAGTACTGGAAAGCTGTAATAGAAAGTTCTTTCTAAAAGGTGATATTGATCATTTGAATATGGTAGTTGATAACTACATATCTCCCTCAGGTGAAGCTGGTAAAAGGCTGAAAGTAAATCTAAATGATGAGTTTGAAAAGGATGAATCATCAGAAAGCAAGAAGTTCCTTGTTGACTGAAAGTTAATTCTTACTGAGTATGAGATGTTTTCAAAGCCAGACTGTTATGTCTATTTGACTTTCTCAGAATAACTCATTAAGAACTCTTTTAAGTCAAGGAAATAAATGCTCATGTTTTTTATTTTGAAGCATGAAGACTTCAAGATGAAGGATGTTGAAGATGGTTGAAATCTTGTTACCAAATTTTCAAACCATGGTTGCAGAAATCTGGGTACTGAACTAAGGCTACTCTTCGTCAGATCACCTGAAGAAAGTTATCAGAATGTCGTTGTCCAAATGAATACTTTTGGTAATTACTCTTAAGATTACAGAAGATCTGAACAACATCTCTGTCAGAAGATCCGAGAAGAAAATGTATTGTCACTTATTCTCAGATGAGTTGATTGCTATGGAAGAAGATCTTATGGAAACAAATCTAAAATGCTTAGACAATCGATTAAGCAACTTGGAATGATTCTGAGTTCTCAAAAGATGACAAAGATGAAGAACCAGCTAACGTAGCATTGTTGGCTTGCGTTTGAATGTCTGATGAAGAAGATCCCTCTAGAAGATGAAGTAGTTTCTGATTCAGCAGAAACGATCTCTGTTGTAGAAATTCTCAGTAGTGTAGTTAAAACATTGGCCTGGTTACCAGGATTCTGACTGCTTGCACAATATCTATACACTGACATATCTGAACCAGTGAAATACCACTGTATGAAGTATTGATTCAGTTACTATTAGTATTTACAGAATAGACATGGGTGAAGGATCTTGACACAAGGATGAATCCTTTTGTGTTCTCTATCCTCTAAGTGCAAAAGCGATTGTCTGAAATATTCAAGGTTAGAAATAATATTGGTAAACAAACTGAGAACAAACAACTTGAGATGCTATTTGATGAGAATGAGTTCTTCAGGTCCTAGTTCTTTACAACCAGATATAGATGTAGAAGGAAGAACATGATCTTGAAAAGAAATGGCTAAAATCATGATATTTGAGATTATCATGACAAAGCACTTCTAAGGAGTTCTAGAATTCCTTTTAGAACAGAACTCTTTTCAGATCTATTCGGATGCATCATGATTATAATGCTCAAAGTCTACAAAGTACTTGGAGTTGAAGTACTTTTGCAGATGAATCTAATTGATGCCAGATTTGATGATAAGCTTGGTAGTTAAAAGCTGAAGTTTATTGGAAGATTGGAAATATAGAGATTACCTTTTCAGATGCTGAAGGTAATAGAGCTGTTGAAGATGTACAAGATGAAGAAATCAGAAGATGCTCAATCAGAAGTTGTCACAGTTCTTACTCCTTTGAGAAAGCTTAGACAGAAGTCTTTACTTTCTGAAGTACTGATTCTGGGTGATGAGACTAAGCCAGTAAGAACAAGATCAACATTCAAACCCTCTGAAGAAATGTTTCATGGTTTGATGTCCATGATGATATCTGCATCTGTGAAGAAGAGTGTCTGGTCAAAGATCGAACTCCAGTGATGCAAGAAGAATTCAACTAGTTCTCTCAGCATACGGCGTCTGCTTTTTTTTTTTAAATCTGGAATTAAGAATTAGTTGATTGTATCAATTGGCTTTCTGGAAACAAGTCATAGTGAAGACATAAGCGGTTGATCAAAAGCAGAAGACAAAAGGGATAACTCAGTTCCCTCTGATGCGGTGATATATATGTTTTGTCTTGTTAAAGGGTTGTGCGATTCAAGTAGTTAAGGTTAGGACGCACGTCTATTATTTATATGATATAATGGTGTACATCTTGATAATATGCATTTGAGTTAATTGCTTAAAGTGAGGACGCAAGTCCGATGTTGATACGTTATCATGGTATGATGTGAGTGGCCATGTTAATACCCCGAGGTTTGATAAGAACCGGTGTTGCCTATGTTTAGGTTCGAGAGAACCGATGTTTAGCCTAATTAGCAGTGTAATAAGGTTCTCAAAGATCGTTGTTTTAGCCTAATTGGTGGTGTTATTAGGTTCACAAGATCCGGTGTTACCTTTAAGCGGAGGTGTAAATATTTGGTGTTGGAGGTTCAGATGGAAGATCTGCATTTATTTAAGCATCATATATATCAGAATTAGGTTAGGACTTTGGTTTGGTGTTAGGACCTTAATTTAGTGTTTAGGACTTTGGTCCGATGTTTTAGGAATTTAAGTAAAATAACTCTGAAATCTGGTGATGGTACCACATGCATGGAAGAATAGAAGATGAAAATTGCATAAATATTATGTACATGTTTCGTGGTATTGTGTGATCATGTTGTTTGTGTATGACTTGTAAATGTGTATTTTATATTATCCTTGCTTTAATTATGCCATTTAATTTATAGAATTTATTCTTACCCCTTCCTTGTTTTTATGTTGTTATATATGCAAACCAATGCAGATGATTCTCAGGTTGAGTATGAGGAATGATAACAGATGATTATTTATGGAAGATGGCATAGATACCCTATTCAATTGCTTTTATTTCTAATTTATGTTTCGTTGGATCTTAAGTCAGATAGTAGTTTCATTCTGAATAATAATAGCTCTAATATTGTAACATCGGGCTGAGATCTTTTTCCATTTTCTCTACTTTGGCTTAAACTAAATTAGTATGTCTTATTGTTACATTTTGGATTTTACTCACTATTTTAAATTTCCATTTTTAAATAAAAGTTGAGTACTTTGTTATGTGACGCCCTTATCGCATTTTATTGCATTCTGCAATGTTTTATAAATAAAAAGACTTTTTTTTTACCGAGGGTTTAGGTTGTAACATTCATGACCTTTCAAATACCACAATCCATCACTTTTATGAAAAACTCCATTTACTATTTCCATAAACTATACCCTTCTCCATTAAAGGATGGTGGTTTGTTTGGTGAATAACTTGAAGTCATTTTCCTTATGGGACGATTAGTCTTTAACATGAGTTAGGCTCTGATGCCACTTGTTGAACAAGTGACTTCAAGTACAAGAGAGGGTGACTTATGGTATTTAAAATTCGTGATTACATTAAAAGTTTTATTAATTAACAAGAAAATTGTGTTAGTAACCACAATAAACAAAGATAAATGCAGTGGAAAGAAAATAAAACAGTAAAATAAGTAACAAAATTTAAAAAGATAGGATTAAAGAGATGGCACAAGAAAATTATCCAACTTTGACCGAATGTTGGCATAGTACTGTCCCCAAGAGATCTTCTTGAGACTTCACTACAACATTTAGCTTTTACATGTTATTCCCACACACCTTTGATACAATCAAATCGAGATATTTTACACTGGATTATCCCCCACGCCAAAAGAGAGTTTTTCCACAAGATGAACTCACAAACCGAGTAGTGATTTCACCGCCTGATCTCAATAATTGAACATAAATTTTGCAGGATGAGTTATATAAGCAAAATAGAGATTTTTTTATGATTGATCTCAAGAATCAATACAGTGGTACGACACCAATACAACTCTTTCCTCACAAGTAGATTTCACTCGCAAGGCACTGAGGCAACTTTGGTGATAGAAGATATTTAGAGAGAGAGAGAGAGAGATAAATTATAAGAATTAATAAAACTCCTAATTCCTGTGTGAAATGAACTGAGGAGAGGCCTCCTTTATAGAGGAGAAAAATGGACTTAACTGGAAACAATCCATAGGATGAATTAATGGCCTAATCCATTAGACTAATCGATTAAGTGAATCAAATAATCGATTACTTTAGCCAAAAAAGGAAGGATAAATACATTATCAATCATTAATAGACAAACATAATAGATTATATACTCGATTAGGCATCATCTAATTGATTAGATAGTTTGAAAAATTCTACTAACCAAGCAGATAGTCCCCTAATTAACTACCTAGGCCTTGAAAATGTTTTAAATGATTTTGTTAAGTAAAAAGAGGCCTTAAAAGTGTTTTAAATGTATGTGTGAATTACCTAGTATCTTAGGAGTTACTCTTCTACTTTTATAAGACTATGGTCACTCAAACAGACACGACCATGCGAGCTTTCACACTTCCTCTCTTTCACAATTCTGAGGCTTTCATATTCCTTTGCTAGATACATCGATCATATAAAAACTTGAGTGGAAACTTGAATATCCTACTTAATGAGGCTTGAGATGTGTTCAAATTAATCTCCATTATCAAAGAGTTGGAAATATATTACCAAAGACTTCAAAATGTATAAGTGTTGTCATCATCGGAACACCAAGATGATCACCAACATCAGAATTATCACTTTCGTACATGCAAGCATATATATCCATAAAAAGAAGCTTTTGGGAGTCCCATATCTAAGAAGGGAAAAAATCTAGGCAAGGGGGTGAAAACATGCCCGTGCATCACACCCTTAACACCAAAGCAGGATAATTTTCCATGTCAAATTTGTACCATTGAAGGCTTTCCCACAAGCATTAACTTTGGCGAGGAGGGAACCGTTGAATCTAAAATCACCTTCTTTAAAAATGACCCAGTATGCATTCATTCGCGTGACAAGAACCCCATGGTCATAATCATGACGTATGATAACTGAGAGATTAAGAGGGTGGTTATTGATCAAGGAAGCACTGCAAACATCCTTTATTAGGACGCTTTCAAAAGACTCTGCCTAGATCTATATGGCCACTAAGCTTTCCAAGGCTCGCTAGTAGGTTTCTCGGGCGAGCAAGTGAAGGTAAAGGATTATATTACCTTGAAAACCATGTTGGGAGATGAGGAAATCACGAAACGGATCAAGGCAAGATATCTTGTTATAAATGCTTCTTATTTGTACAACATGGTTATAGGGTGTCCTACTTTCAACCATCTTGGAGCCTCCATATCCATGATGTATTTGTGCATGAAATACCTGTTCCCCAATGGGCGAGTTAGGGTTATTTAGGAGACCATGAGATTGTCGGAAAGTTTTACCTAAAGAGCCTGAAGCTGAAAAAGAGAATTGTCAATGTGGTCCAAGCCTAACAACTGAAAACACAGGAAGTGAAAATTGTAGGCGTGAATCTGGAAGTCCAATCGCAAGAGATATCTATCGAAGATAAATATTTTGCTGCCTTGTTCTAAAAAAGGATTAAGGTGGAAGATGAGGATACCAATAAGAAACCATGAATTACATTAGGCGTTAAGTTATGCCTGGTTTGGCTTAATTTATTTGTTGGATTAATTAAGGCGAAGTACACCTCTATTGTGTGTGGTTAAACTTTTATGTCTTTCTTCATTTGGTGGGGAGCACTTTTTCCCCTTGCGTTGGTAAGGATTCACAAGGGTTTTTAATGAGGTCCCTCATGTTATCATATAAATTTTGGATTATTATTACTCTTTTTTTGCAGGAACCAAAAACTAAAATGAATAATCTTACAAAACCGCCCCAAGGCGATTACTTATGATGAATCCTCATTTAGGAATCCTTGCCGCCTATAGAGGCGATTATTTATGATAGATCCATATGGAGGAATCTTTGTTTCCCATAGTGGCTATAACTTATGTCGAGTCCTCACTGAGGAATCATTGCCGCCCATAGAGGCGACTGTTTATTTTGGATCCTCATGCAGATATCCTTGGCGTCCAAAAGGCAACATTCATAATGTACCCCCACAGAGATCCTAAAAACTTGTTTAAAGTATGTTTATACATAAGATAAATAAATAGTGGCATCTAAAACCAACATTTAACCCCTCAGGGCATGGTTATATAAACCCCTAAGGCCAATGTTAATCACTACAGAAAACCCCCCTCAAGACATAGTCAAATAAACCCATAAAGGAGTGATTAAAAAATAAGCCTCAAAGGTCCAAATAAATACAACAAAATCGCCAGCTCATTGGACCTCCTTTTGAACCCGTCGTTCCTCATGAATAGTCTCCTGTTGAGCTGCATCATTCTAAGGAGTTTCTTCCAACTCTGCCTTTTTTCCCTGAAGTTCAATCAGAGCACCCTCATCAAGAGACTCGTTAGGCTTTTCACAGGGTGAAATCTCTTCTTCCTCCACCAATTGGCCGCCACAGATCACTTTAAAGAGATCCATATGACTAAGGTCCAACTCAGTATGGAGGAATGTTGCCTTCACCTTCACCCATTCAAAATATATTTTAGAGGTATACACTAATCATAATTGAGTGTGGAAAAATCCTCCTTAATTTTCTTCTTAGAGCAAAGGGCGTCCTCAAAGGAACTTCCTCGTGTTCTTCTTTGAGACGGCGGGGTACTGGGCCTTTTACTCCACAAAATCAAGTTTGGTCGCTATGTATTTCATCTCTTTAATCAAGGTCTTCATTATCGTTTGGCCTTTAGAGAGATTTACTTGGGAAATATATAGCTTTTCCTTCATCTTATTCATAGTATGGGTGTGTTTGTCACACTTACTTATTCCATCAATAATACCCTTAGCAAGTGATTCTCCTTCAATTTGGATAACTTATGAGGCGCCTTGTTACAAATGGCCTTATATGTGGGATCTCCCCAGGGAATCTTTGTCAAAAGGGAGGAACACCAATGAAATTTATGGCATCAAATTTGGAATTAGGGGTGTTCAAATCCAAATCGATCGAAATAAAAACTACAAAACGATCCAAAAAACTAAAAACGGCAAAAACTTAATATTATTGGATGTATTTGGATGTCATTTTATAAAAACCGCTTGGTTTGCATCGAATTTCAAATTGATTTTTCAAAACCTATACAAACTGATTCGAACCGAATCTCATGTATATATTTTTATACTTATTTATTTTTTATTAATATGATATGTTGTGTTAATTTATTATTGGATTATAGGTACTTTTTAATATTATTTATTAGTTTAGTTCATTCTATTTATTTTGATTATTTCATTTGTTTCAACCAAAATCGATCATTCTTATTTTGTAATATTAATTTTTAATATAATATATGTTATATATTATATCAAATCTATTATTTATTTGCATTTTATAATGTTAATAAAAAATATAATTTGTAGTTTGGATATCCACAAACCGATCCAAATTACACCGCGTGAAATTGGATTGGATTGGATCAGATTTTTTAAATCAATCATTCAAAACTCAACATAACTGCGAATAAATTTATCTTTGGATCATATGAGTTTTTATCTTAAAACTGATCCATATCGCTTCGCGAACACCCCTTGGTGGAGTCGATTTACATGGAGGACTGGGGAGGCAAATCATTTCCAGTTGGCGCAGAATGCTCACCCACCCTATCCTTCTCAGAGGTTGTTGTTGTATTATCCTCTAGGACAGGAGAGGAACTCATACTCTGCTTTTGGATTTTAGGGGAGCGGGACTCATCGAAGGTGCCACCTTCAGCGTACTTCTTGCTACCTTTCATTGTCAGGTCATCTAGGCAGTTCTTGGGGTTGTTTGTCCCTTGACGCTCAACCTTTTTCATGGCCAGACACTTTTTTCCTTTCATTTAGGGAGATGCTAGAAATTTTTTATGCAAAATGATGAGAAGAAAACATAAGTAATTTGGAGAGATAAGAATCCCAAGTAAGAGCCACTCAGATATTAAACATACTCAAATATTTGTCTATCTCACTGCATTTCTCTTGATCTTATAAAATCATGGTGCGAGAGCTCATGACCTTGAATTCATCCAAACACTAAACCAACTCCTTCTCATCAGGTATACGGCAGTAAGATTTAAAATCAGTAATCCTCATCGGATTCTCTATCCAGGATAATGGGAAGCGAAGGGCACCATCCGCCCTAGTCGTGAATATAGAGGCATCATATTGCCCCCTAACCTTCACAAACTTGTATTTCCAATTTTTATAATGGTTGGAATAGGACTTGGTTTGTGATTTTACAAGTAAGGCACTCAAGGTCACTGAACTATCTTTAATACCAATCTTGGTACCTTAAAAAGAGAAGAACATCCTTATGGTATGGAGGATTTTTAGACGCTGTCACATAATTTCAAATGCTCTAATCAGGCTCCAGTCATTTGGTGAAATCCAAGAGGGAGCGACGTTGGCCACTGTTAGCACCTCTGTCTTAAATGGGAAGAAGGGAACTATAATCCTAAATCACAGTTGACTTAGAGGTCCAGGTAGAAGTAGGAGATAGGTAAGTGTTTACCATTGTTTTTAGTAAATCAAATCACAAGTTTGAGTTCACTTAAAGGATTAAACTCGAAAATAAATCCTAAAAACATATTGTGCAAAAAATTGTTTGAGAAAGTGCATTTGTGCTTGTTAACTTAACGTTTGAAGGTAGAACAATTGGACAAAAATTCCAATAAGTAAAATGCAGAATTTCTTGAGATGGTATAGTAAAATGAAGAAAATAACAAATGAAATCGAGTAAAATGCTTAGGTTTAATGTAGGATGCAAATTCATACATTTCTCACAAATCCTCATATCTTTGTAACTTGGATGTTTGAATTCTATAAAGAACAATACTTAAAAATGTGAACCCTTGTTACAAAGATAAAATCAACTTATATACATGTACATCAGTAACCACTGACAATGGTTAACTCTCTAAAATTTGATACATACACCATCATGTACCCTTTTTTCCTATGTATTGCTTCCACATGTTTTCAATTCTTAAGCTATTGCAAAACTACCACTGCTGTCGAGAACGGCTTCATGTCTTCCAACTACTTCTGTCGAGAATCTTCCATGTTGAAATTTATGACTTTGGTGTCGAAAACATGATTTGGTCACCTGTGCATAGTATTTTCATATCTTTTACCACACTTTAATGTTAAGCTGCTAAGCTCAAAATTTCAGGCTAACAACAAGTCATCTAAGGTAGCCATATTAACCCTCTCCACCGTATAGCACGCCTCCAAGATAACTTCTTCCTCATGTCCAAAAGTGGAGATGGTATCATGTTTCTAAAAGGAGGTTATCCTCTCCTCAATGATAATAGGTCTCAAAATCCTCGACGCCCTTGTGTTCAAGATAAAAGGTTGATATTAACTTCGTGCTTTTTGAGAAAGTGTAAGAGATAAAAAGAGTCATTATTGCTACCACTGATGCTGTCACTATTCTGAAATAATGGAACTCTCATAACCACCGAACATACCCATTTCCACTAATTTGTAAAGGACTGTCCATCAGGACATTTGGCCTTTCTATAGTGATGATTCCACATTATTATACGCTCATCGCGAGTAAGAGACTTTGCTAAATTGTCATTCTCGTGTAAATCCCTAATTATCTCTATAAAAAGGGGGAATATGGAAGAAAAGATAATTGGCATGTATCTGCGAACGAGGTTGATAGCTTGAGCTTCAGAAAACTGGTAAATTATGTGATTGAAAGACTAAAGGTTTGGAGATAGAGATACGTGAAAAGATAAAATGGTTAGGCTGAATCTCTTTTATAGGGATTTGAAGGCTAGCCGTAGAGGTAATCAATAAGCTCTCACTAGGTTCCTCAACACTCATAATGGATTCCTCACATTTCTGACACAAGTGATGCGTTAAAGCGATTTTGGCTTCACAAGGCTTAAACCATCATTGATCACATTTAATGTTATGCGTGCATCCACCTACCTTAACTGACGTTTAAGGATTTGTCTCAACTAACGTTCAAGAACCCAACTCATTGACACTAGGAGGTTTACCGTATGCCACACCTGAGGGACTCGCCCCAAGCATGCTTAAGGGAATTGCCTCAAGCATATCTGAGGGAATCGTCTAAATGTGAAGTAGTTATCCGACCAAATTACTCCGTCCTTTACAATCCCTCATGCTCGAGGGACTATGTATTAGAATGTTTGTGGAAGATTATTTAAAGGCAATGCAAGCCGCACCAATGGAGGGCGGATGCCATCCATCTCCCCATAGCAGGGCTATTAGTCACATGTTTATTAATCTGAGCACACATTCATTATAATGTGCGTCCATGGCGTGGAATACTAATCCACTTATGAAAACATGGGAAATGATATATTTTACCCCCTCCCAATAACGGTATGAGAGGTGGTAAAAAAAGCAAGTCTCGTTGTCTAGTAGGATATGGTAAATAATTGCTCATTTCCCACGCTCTTGAGAAAGAAAGAGGTTGTTACTACTTACTTGATTATGAGATTTAGGTCCAAGAGATTCTTATAAATATCTCAACTCTAAAGTTAAGAGAGTGCATTCAATTCATTCATGCTCTAATACAACAAGAACCTTAAAAACCTCAAACAACCACACATAATTGTTACTTGTCACTCATTGTACACTTGCTAAAGCTAGTTTAAGGTTGATACCATACAAGGGAACAAATGAATTGATATTTTATTCATCATATTAATGATATATTTATAGAATAAAAGTTACAAAGAATAATAGCTTGAGACAAATACTATTATGGCTAATAATTGGTCGAATAAAATCAAAACAACAACTAAACAAATATGTTGACAATTCCATATTGTATTTTCTTGTCTAACAATAATTATTAAGGAAATGCTAACGAGAGCCCCCGAGGCACTGGTTAAGAGATTAAAATGGTAAGTTGAGCATTATTTAAGAGATTAAAAAGACATGTTTTTTTTCTAAATATGTGTGTATTAAATGCACTAAAAACATAAATAATCTATTTTTTTTATAGAATATTATGTGTATTCAATGAACTGAACATAACATATATTCTTTATTTGGAATTCTTAACCAGTGCCCGGAGCACTCGTTAGCATGACCCTAATTATTATTAGCATTTTAATAGTTCTAATGATCTAAGTATTTTAATGAACACTCTTATATGAATTAATTATTTGAATTAATTATTTGATGAGATTTGGTCTTTTTATTACTAACTAGTAGAAGATCCGTGCGTCCGCACGGGAAAGTTCATTCTTAAATTACAAAAAACTCATATTTTTTCTCTAAAAATGTTAGTAAGAAAACAAACAATAAAAGTATTGAGATACATAACCAAAATCAAACTAAACATTGTTTGTATCATTGAGAAATGATCCTTAATTAAATAGAAATGTCATAAACAAAATGACCACAATCTCACTCCATAAGAGTGGATATATTCAACTTCATAAAAGTACAATGACTATGAATAATAAAATCATAGTAAGTCCAAATAAATAAAATTAAAAATTAAGTTATAATAACTTTGTAGATTCAAATGATTCATGAAAACTTGTTTGAAGAAATTGTAGAGATACCATAACCTACAAAGATGATTAATGAATGGATAAGTAGAGAAATGGTAGAGTTATATTAGCATGAACAAATATATATGGTTAAGTCAATGATTATTGTGGGTGAAAGATAAATATAGAGATGGAGATTATAATATTTATAGTAATAAAATATAATGTGATTAAAAAACGAAGTAGTTAAAATGATTCATAGTTCTGAAAATATATAAGATGTGTTCGTTAGTATAAAAAGGAAAAGGGCATTTATATTTTAAATTATTTGTTAAAACATTATTACAAATAATTATAGTCTCAGGATGATACGAGAGAAAACTGAAAAAAGATCGTTAAAATAATATGAAGATGGAAATTTTAGTATAAGTCATTGCTGACTTTCAACATAAATGACATAAAGCAATATAATGAATTGAATTGGAAAACACTATAATTGAAAAAGTTATATTTAATATGGTTTTATTTTACATCTCAAATATATTGCGTAAAACATAATTTTTGAAATTAAACATATCAAATTCATAATTGTAATGTTATTGTAGAGTTTCTTTAGAACTGTTTGACACATATGTTATGAACTGCGTATTCGGATGGGTCAAAAATTAAAATAATAGATGCATTGATATTTATATGTAAATACAATAAACACATTTAATTGTGTGATAATTTTGTAAAAATGAAAATTTTATTTATTTGGTAAGACAAAAATTGAAATTTAATACATTTTTAAGGGCTGAAAATATATTCAATCCTATTTATAACTATCCATTAGCTAATATATTTAAAAATAAAGAATATTTTTAACGTTCAAAATTACAGAATATTTAATTTACTTATTATTTATTTGTTGGTGTAATAATATTGTACATTTTCGTTATAACAAAATATTGTTAACCTTTTTATATTAATTATGTATAGTCGTTATAAGCTGCAACACAATAAGTAATGACTTGAGCAAAATCATTAAGTTGATCTACCAAAATATATGACAAAAAGAGAGGAGATTCAATTGAAAGCTTGTATTTTAAATTAATGGAAAGCTGTCAAAATTATAAATCATGACAACGGTTCACTTGCAAAGGACTTGCAAGTGCAAAAGGCACATCAGTAGAACTATAAGAAAAAACATAATAGAAGTAAAATCAAAACAAATGTAGCAAAAGTTGAACGGGACAGAAGTAGAACAAAAACGAAAATTACATGTTAGAGTGCAATGAATTACAGATAAGAGTATAATAAGTTGATCATGATTTCAATTTAGACTATGAAGAAATAAATAAATGTCTTCTCCCACATTAGTTAGATAAAAAGAGGAGTAGAAAAATCTTTTGCTATTAATAAATTAATAATTAATAACTTAAGTAAATCCTAAAACATAATTGGTTTACACCATATATCATTGGAGTCTCCCATATATCCTTGGTATTGACTCTTGGTACCCCTCACATGTTAGTAACTAACTAATTTCAACATTACGTTATTCAATCAATCATCCTTAATTTTCATTTGTTAATTAATTAATTATTGTTTTGTTTCAGGCCAGCTCCAAAAGGTGTTCCTGGTGTTATAGATCAAACCAGGGGTCTCCTTGATTATGTTGAACAATATTGCTCTAAACATGTTTACACTCCGGAACTCAAATATGTATGTATAGCAGGAAGGTATATTGAAGGGGCACCATTTTTTGGCAATTTTAATCCAACTCTTGAGCCTGTAATTCCTACTAATAGTTCTCAACTAGTTCGTAATACAAGCATAAGTTGAAAAAACACAAATTCATAAGATGCAGTAGTTTAACAATTATGTATTACCTCAAACTACATAACGAAAACAGTTAGTGAAAACACAATAAAAACAGCCCTTGAAACAATAATCAGGAGCAGTCTAAATTATAAAACTATTAAGTGCTGATCATTTATGTTCAGTGAATTAAAAGATCATTCAAAAACATGTATCAATCTTTTCCAGTTCCATGTATCAAGCTGAAATGAATAGTTTGTTATATCAAGCTGAAATGAATAGTTGTCATAAGATGCAACAGTTTAATAGTTATGTATTAACTCAAACTACATAAATCTAACAGGGAATGTGGAAAAAAATTTATAGCTTACACACTCATTTTAGACATTTAGCTATAACAATAATATTGCACTAATCAATAAGGAAGTTATTCATAAATCTAACAATCAATAATATGTACAAATCGATGCTAAAAAATAAGTGTAGAACATTGTTTGGATAGATTAACCAGAACACCATAACATACCTGATGGTAGTAAGAGACAATGAACAAAGGTGTTGACTTTTCAGTTAAAAAAAAAAAGTCAAATAACGTGATGGTAGTAAATTTGAATTCCATTTCCCTCACAAAAAAGTAACTAAACACAAACCGTAATAGTTGCAACTGAATTGGTAGTTAGATTTGCAAAAATGATTTGACACTCTTTAGTTTAAAATTACAACTGGTGCAGTCTTGCATGATAGAAAGCAACTTACACACGCATAACATGTTGAAGTTGACATGTCAATAGGAAAAAAGTAGTATAACATGCTTATTGAAATCTGCGAAATTGTTTGGATGTAGCTGAAAATGGAATTAAGTCAAACAATAGCAGATGGTTAAGTATTAAAAATAATTAAAAAGAACTGAAAGTTTGCAATTTGCATTGTAGTCCATTCTTGAAACCAACGGTTCATGTCTACAGTTTGGAGTGCAATGTAATACTTATATGGAAGCAGTTGATGAAATGGCTAATTCTAGGTGAACCCTTTGGTTAAAAGCGAATGAATCATTTCAGACGATAAAGCAAAAGACCTATCACCAATACTGCATATAAGTACATATAGAGCAGTGTTGTACAAAAGTGAAATGAATACCAGCTGATCTTAGAAAGATGAAACATTAATATAATAAAATAATTACAAAAACTATAGTGTTGCAAATATTCTTTCAAAATTTTACTTAAAAAATGTCTTTCGTTTTTTTTTTGGAAGAATAATAAATGCATTACTAATGGTGACTGTACAAAGATAACTAAGCACCTCAGAGCCTTTTACATTAACAATAAGGCTATGTGCTTCTTTAGTTTACTATTATGCCATCCTCTATGGATGACACAATCAATGATATTATTTACAATCATTTGAGTATCTATACTATGGTTTCTTTCAAAACAGATATTGTTGCGCAATTGCCAACATTGATAGATCGTCTCCGCCACAGCAAGCTTCATGATCTTCACTTTGTTACCTTTTCCTTTACAAAATTTACTTAACCAATGGATCTCCTCCTCCCAATTACCAAGCTTGTGTGTAATTTGCAACCAGTCAAGTATTTTCCTCCAAATTCCATTCATCTTCGTGCATCTGAACATCAGATGGTTCATGCTCTCCTCTTCTTGGCAGAAGCAATATTTAATCTCCTGAATAATACCCCATTTTCTAAGTCTATCTTTTGTAGGAAGCTTTTTGTGACAGGCTTGCCAGAGACATAATACAGCCCTCGGTCTAGCAAGATTGTGAGCCACGACTCTATACCAGTCAGCTGTTTGGTCATCCTTGAACATTTCCTTATAGGCCTTGCCCATTTTAAACTTCTTTGTCTCCAAGCTGTTGTTCCAGAAATTCTGCAGCTCTGGTATGAGCCGCCTTGCCTTCAAGATCCTCTTCAAAATCCAAGAGGCTTTATTGTCTTCTTCTATCTCCAAGACATCTCTCCCTTTTATAAACATCATATGTACCCATTTCACCCACAGCCCATCACTCTTATTACAGATATTCCAAAGGAGTTTAAGCATGGTGATCTTGTTCCACTTTTCCAAGTCAAGCACATTGAGGTCACCCTTGCTTTTGGGCTTGCAAACAGTCTCCCATGCCACAGGGCTTTTCCTGCTAGGAGTGGTATCACCTGTCCAAATAAATGTTCTACAAGCAATTTGAATTTTTCTTATGACGGATTTAGGGATAGGGAAAACCTGAAGCCAGTAGTTGGCAATGGCAAAAACAATAGCATTAACCAGTTGTATTCTGCCTGCCTTGCTAAGAATCTTTGCACTCCAGTGATTAATTCTCTGCAAGATTCTCTCAATGAGGGGAAGATAATGGTTGGTATTCAATCTCTTACTAGTGAGGGGAACTCCCAGATATTTAAAGGGAAGAGCTCCTTCTTTATAGCCTGTTAAGTTGATTATGCTCTCCTTGTCTTCCTCTCTAACAGTCCCAAAATACACCTGGCACTTAGTAGGATTCACCACAAGACCTGTAGACTGAGAGAAGTACTGCATGGTAGTGTTCATTAACTCCACAGATCCTACATCTCCCCTACAAAATAACATGGTATCATCAGCAAAAGCAAGGTGTGTGAGCTTCATTTTTTCACACTTTGAGTGATGGTTGAAGTTAGGATTCTCTTGCATTTTCTTTAGGAGTCTACTCAAGTATTCCATAACTATTACAAACAGATAAGGAGATATGGGATCTCCTTGTATTCCAATGTCTTTCGTTTTCATATGTAAAAAAGATGTGTTTTTATTAGGTATGAGATGTAGTCTAAAAAGTGATATTGGGTTCGTGATATGTTGTTGGTTTGTAATGAGTTTGTGTTCTCAAATGCTGTCATTGTTAATGATAGTGATAGTGACAATTAGACACCACATATATTAGGCATCAGCTGGTATTAATAGATGAAGGGCATCAAAAACTGATATTAAGCAAGAAGTGAACTATAATTTGTGATGTGTAACATCAAAATAAGAAAACTGTCAAGACATTCTTATGAAAACAGATCTACTTTCTCATACTATTAAAATGAAAGTCCATTCCACATAAATCAGCTATATGGTACATCAAACTTATCACATAGCCTTATGATACAAGAATAAGTGGATAGAACCAATAAATACAATATCACTAAAACACAATATCAAAAAATTGATGTAAACTTGAGAATATGCCCACATCTTGTGTTTGTCCTTAATGTATTATTCAGTAACACTTTCAAATATTGTCTTTATTCCTCTTTTATCAATCATATAGTATTTTGATACCATCATGACACTCTTCTTTATAATATCATATATGTGACTCCAGCATTGATATTAATAGAAGATAAACATCATGAACTGATATTAAGCATGAACTGAAATTAGTTGAATTGATGGATACAACCATGGGACTGAGTATGTCTGAAATGATGTGGCAGGAACTGAATAAGTTGAATTGATAGTTGCTTACATGATGTGACAGTTATCATAACAAAATATAAAATGTCATAATAGAGCAATTAAACCCTTAAAAACCATGACATCACTTCATAATATAACTTTATAACAAATTGAGAGTATAAGTGTAAAATAGAGGCATATACTTGACATGAACAAAAGTGATCTTCATAAATCTTGTTAAAGTCAAATCATAGTCAATAATATTAGGTTACAAAAAGTCATGATGCAAGTTCTTAACATAAACAAAAGTGATGGAGAAAAGGACGGAAATGTCATGTCAATACCTTGCCAATTGCATTAGGTTACAAGCAAAACAAAATTAGTTACTTTCATTTAGAATAAGTGTATATTTACAAATACCTTGTTCTACAATTTGTTACTACCATAAGTTTTGCCATCTTCTCTTCTCTAATAATACCGCAAAGAGATCTTCGTTTCATTCCCCTGTGAAAAACATGATATGAAACTAATAAAATTATTACCGAAAAAAGACCCGTAGGTACGACCTCAAAACACTAAGTGGTAGATGATAAGCATTAAAAGGTTGGGTTTTACCAAGGCAACTAATCACTATATAGCTGGACATGAAAGATATCAAAATGTCATAAAAGTATAAAGTTGAATGGCACAAAAAAAAACTAAAATTATTCAAACGTTAGTGTTAAACAACCATACTAAGCAAGTGATCAATTGGATTAATCAACAACTGACCACCAACTCACGACACAAGAAGAACACCATAACCATAATCTACTTAATCTTCCTTTTTGGCCTCAACTGCTAGGTGAAGTTTGGTAAACAATGTTACATTTCGGTGATGCACGATTTTAGATATCAATTGCATTATAAACAATTCAAATAATATAAACGATGATCAAAACTGAGTAATACAAAAAAGACAAAAGGAAAGTAGAAGCTAAAGTTAAGTTAGAGATTTTGAAAAAAAAATTAAACATGTTCAAGTTAATTACTTGTCCACAACTAACAACATAGAAAATTTGTTAATTGGTATATGTCAACTGGACGGTTACCTAAACTTGAATTTAAATGTATTCTCCAAGATCTAGTTGTTATTGTTAATTAAACTAATTTATTAAGTGAGTTTAGAAGAGTTAATATTGGTAGATTAATATTTCAATATGTATTTGTAGGTTTCTTTAATATGAAAATTCTACACAGCACCAACAAGAGTTGGTAACTGGTGGCTTATGCTTTCAGAGACAAGTTAAGGAACCATATTCTTTCTAGAATTGGATCTCTAACTTTCATTCCTCAATAAAACATGAACACAAAATAGACGTCGAACACGACACCGATACTAACAAGTCGACATTGATAATAATTAAAAAAAAATTTAAACGTGATTATAAATGTCGGTGCCGTGTCAGTACATGCTCGGACTCATATATCATAATTTATGAATAGAAAAGAAAATACAATATAGTACCTTGTAAATTGTTGTAAGAGATCAACAACATGAGGCTTCATCAAATTGGCCAAAGTCAATCCAAGAAACAGAATAAACCCGTGTAAATGTCTGAAACAGGATCAAAACAAATCAACATGAAAAACACATATAAAATCATAGATCTTGATGAAAAAACCAAGAAATCAAAACAAAACTTACGTCCAAACATTCAAAGTTCCATTATGCCAACGAAAGAGACTGAACAGGTTGGAAACATCGCATATGACTTCTGTTATCGAAACCAGAAACAAATGATTTGAAAGTTCTAATGTAAAGAATGTTTTTGAAACCAGAAATAATAAGGAAGATTCAAACATAAATGTTTTGTAAAAGACATATCTTGAAACATTCATTTTGTTCAACCAAAAAGTTTTATGAAACATAAATTTTTAAAAACCAGAAGAAGAAATAAGAAGCATTTGTCATATGAAAAAAAGTGATTACCTTCAAATGTGTGGCTCGAAAGATGAATGAGTAGAGTGGTGAAAGATTGTTTTCTGAAACTTTTTTCTTGAGGTTTTCTTTGTTGTTGGTGGAACCGAGGAGAGAGGAAGTAGCATTACAAATGTGAAGAAAAGAAAGGGAAGATTGATAAAAGGAAAAGAAGTGAAAAGCCGACCAATAGGAAGAAGAAAGAAATAGATCAATAGGAAAGTGAAATGTGCCATTAGAAAACTTTGTGGTTGAATCCATAAAATAGAATATGTTACTCCCTCCGATCACTATTATAAGCAAAAAAACACCTTAAATCTTGGTCACTATTATAAGCAAAAGTCATTAAATTTTAGACTAATTAATACTTGTATTACTATTATACCCTTAATTTAATTCAAAAGCATTTAATGTTGAAAGTTGATTTATCAAATAAACTAAGGATATTATCATAAATTTTACTTTGATTGTACATAATATCAAGAAAATTAATTACACTCAACTAACTTTCTTAATATATGTAAAAGTAATTATTTTAACTTATAATTGTGACCGAAAAGAGTATTTATTAAAAAGTCCTTTCATTAGACATAATATATTTTGTTATTAAGGGTAAATTAGAGTGATTGGTTACATATTTTATTAGTTGATTTGTTTTATTAGATGTACATCCACATGTCACAAACCGTTGGCTCCTTGGAAAAATTAACAAGAATTTCAATATCATACCGAACGGATAAGCTTTTGATTTTGATTTACCACGCAATCCACAGAAACCTCGTTTTCCTAATGACAACACTCACACTCAAAGCAAACAAGATGCAACTCTCCCTCTGAACATTCATCTCCCAATTTTTCATTTTATGCCTGCAAATTTCTGAATCCGGCCACCACTCTCTCTGCTCCGATGGCCGCCGTAACTTCTTCTTTCTCTTTCTCAACAGTCACTCAATCTTCTCAAAGGAAACTCACCTTTTCTTCCACTCGCTTCCTTAGTTCCGATTCAGATGCAGTTCGCTTTCGTTTGAGCTTAGCGTCTCACTATGTTGGAATTCGAACTTCCAATTCCATTTCCAGAATGGTCGTTCGGTGCTCCTCTTCTGTGTCAGGTTTGGAAATTAAGGGAATAACTTTAAACGAGTTCTGAACTTTTTTTTTTTCAATTTAGAATTGTTGTTTAAATTAGAAGTATATGGATGTGAAATTTTTGTCTCAGGTATTTTTATGGGATTGGGAATTTAGAATCAAAGGGTTAGATTTCGGTGTGATTTAGTATTTCAATTTGATTGCTTACAATGTGTCTGTTGCTTGGTTTGATTCAACACGCCAAAAAAAGTAGCTTTTTAGCTTACAGACAATGTTGCGTTGATAGCATCGGTGTTCGCTAATGTTTGGTTATGCAGATTTTGAGTGAATTTGATTCAGTAAAATTGATTCCGATTAAAAATGAGTTGAACTTAAAATGATTTATGTTTGAATAACTTTATAGAAAAATCATGCATAAATATAAAATTTACAAATTCTAGCTTCAAATAGAATCAATTTAGTCAGAATCAATTATACTCTAGAAAAACCAAACACCTTAAAATCATTTCAAAATCAATTCTACACCTCTAGAATTGCTTTTGGCTCTTCCAATAAACTAAACATACACGAATGAACACCGTAACACTTTGATGTTTGAACTATTCTACAGTTTCACTGTAATCAATGAAGTAACTGCTTGTGGCCTTATGCAAATGTTAGCAACATGTTATTTGACCAGAAAATTTACTTTATTGATGCCACCAGGCTGTTTCTGAGAGATTTTCGTGTAAATTTTGATCTGAATGTCTTTGCTGCTCTTTCATGCATGAACCCTATTCTGCTTGTGGCCTTATGTAAAATGTTGTGAATAGTTTCTTTCATAATTGCCAACTAGTACTTCTAAAAGGGAAAAGAAATAAAAATAGAAAATAAATCTTGTTATCAATAGTTAGTCATGGGATGTCTACATACTTGATCTGCAGACCCTCCAACTGTTTCTGAGACAAAGTTAAATTTTCTCAAGGCATATACGCGACCAATACCTAGTATCTACAACTCCGTGCTTCAAGAGCTAATTGTGCAGCAACATCTGATGAGATACAAGAAGTCATACCGCTACGATCCTGTATTTGCACTTGGCTTTGTTACTGTATATGATCAACTCATGGAAGGGTATCCTAGTGACGAGGACAGAGATGCCATCTTCCAAGCATACATTAATGCATTGAAGGAAGATCCAGAACAATACAGGTTAGGGAATGAATGTTTGTGTGTCTGCACCCCAAATTAACTCATCATGCATGTTCTGTATGCTGCATGATTTTGTGATTCGTGAATCACATTTGTTTTTACTCTACCATACAGTTGATACATGTCCTAGTTGCTAAAAATGCAGAAGATGGTACAATTAAATGACTCCCTGCTTAAATAATTAGTTATGATTGATTGATTGATTCTTTTAAAGTTTGAGGTAATTTTTGTAATTGGGAAGTATGGTACCAACTGATCATTAAAGCATCATCAATGTCATTGATTATTACTGTGAAATGAAAAATAGAAAGTAGTTTTAGACTTTAGTATGCATGTTGAGAAAATAATAGAGTGGATTAATTTTCCTAAGACATGTTTCTATCTCAAGACATGTACCTGAAGTAAAAAAGAATCTTGTAGCACAAGTGCAGGCAGGCAACATTGTATGTGGATTTGTATGTTATATCCTAGATTTGAAGAAATTGCACTTGTGAATTATTTTTTCTTACATCAAATGATCTTACATATTGCCCATTGCAGAGTAGATGCACAGAAGTTGGAAGAGTGGGCTCGTGCTCAAAATTCGACTTCCCTTATTGAGTTTTCATCCAGGGAAGGAGAAGTTGAGGGGATTTTAAAGGATATTACTGAAAGAGCAGGTGGAAAGGGGGATTTCAGTTATAGTCGTTTCTTTGCAGTAGGCCTTTTTCGCCTTCTTGAGTTGGCAAATGCAATGGAACCGACAATTTTGGAAAAGGTTATTCAATTCATATAAGTCATCATGATATATTCACCCCAACTTACTCAAATACTCATTTTATTATATATTGTGTTTTTGTATTTCAAAGTTTAATCTATCAAGTCAAGTTCTGTACATCAGTTCTAGAAAATTAATCATTCAAGACAGTCCAACTTATTTTGATGCCCTATTGCAAACCTATTTGGATTAGCCGAATCGGTTAAATGGCTTTGATATCCTGATCTCTCTTCCACCAAGTTCAGGTTTCATTATTGGAATTACTCCCATCATTTCCTTTATTTATTCAGAAAATTAATTTGACTATTTTATTTCTGCTGAAATTACTGCATTACTCAATAACTACAAAGGAGGATGCTCCATGTCACAAAAATTGTTGATAAAACTTGGAACATTGGGCATACAGATGATATGAGTAGGGCACTGCATCGGATGCTTTGAATGTCAAAATTGTGAAAATGTCTATATTCTACTAAAATTTGTGTGCGGGAATATTTATCAATTAACCTCTGGTGTCAATTCAACAGCTTTGTGCGGCTTTGAATATCAACAAAAGAAGTGTGGATCGGGACTTGGACGTGTATCGAAATCTGCTTTCTAAGTTGGTTCAAGCTAAAGAGCTGCTGAAGGAATATATTGACAGGTACCCATAAACATTACGATTTATTTTTCCCATATGCTACATTTAGTTTGCACTCGCCGATTTAGTTCAAGATTGAATCAACATAATTGTCCTTTTTTACAAAAATGAGATCAGAAACTTCCAAGCAGCTTACTAATTCGATATACCATCTGTTCAATAATATTATTAGCCCTCTGTCTTTGGGGTCAAAGTCTTTGTATTCATGGCAGTAAATTTTCTACATGTTTTGTTTTTGTAGTAAGATTTTGCTTATGATTCTTTGGAATAATCTTTTGCTTCAGGGAAAAGAAGAAAAGAGAAGAAAGGACTGAACCACAAAAGGCTAACGAGGCCATTCCAAAATGATTTGGACAAGACCAAACTTCTGACACGATCATCTGTTAAAAAGTTGGTTTCGTTGACTTACCTTTTGTTTGTCCGTCGCTGACTTACCTTTTGTTTGTCCTCGGCATTGGATATCAGAATGCGGCTCTTTTATCATCTTGGTTTTGCATACTGTTATTGTATCTTTTGTGATGGGGATTCAGGTAAATTGTTGTTTCAGTTTTAACACAATTATTTCACCCGTTCAACACAATCTTATGTATTCTTTTCTTATTTTTTCTCTTGTTCAGTGGCATATGTATTTTACACTTGTAGTTCTCAAATACATACCTGAAGGCAGCATATATATTCTGATAGCTGAAATTATTCATGTGTTTCATAAATTTATCTATCGAGGAAGGTGTAAAATTTGCATCCTTGAATTCCATATATAGATAGATACTCCTTTTTTGTGTGCAAAAACATTGCTACAGGAAAGACATTTCAACTATACTGTATTATATTTGCACTCCAACCACTCCCAATCATCAAGGTCACAACTCAATATTTAGAAAAAGAATGAAACACAAACTCCAACGACACGGTAAGAATAAGTAAAACACATATATCTGTCTTTTATTTATTCATCTATTATTTAAACAATTAAAAATACTCTAATCAACTTTAATGTCATTAACATTGCTTTGATAATTTTTTTAATCGATATTTGAGATTCACTTAAAAATGAAATAATTTAGTTTTTTAAAACACTTGGTTGAATTTGTCCGGTAAAGTATGCATTTTATACGTGTGTTGAAGCAAAGAAATAACCATTTTTTGAGAGCCTACCGGACCTAAAGCATGATGCAAATAGAGTTACTGGAAATCTAAGCAACTGGAAGAATTGTTTAAAGTTAAACAATTAATGTAGCCTATAATTTTTGCAACCATAATGCCGTAAGAATTGAGCAAATTGGTTGTAAAAATGAAAGAATCAAAGCAACTACAAATATTAGGGAGGGGTTAACACTTAACGGCTGTAGAAAATGTCAAACTGCACAACTCTAAAGAATTTAGGAATTAACTAAGTTCAGAAATATCAACCTCATCTGGGATTCTAAATGTATCTGCTGCACCGAACTTCCGAAATTCTTCGGCTAAAGAGTCTTCTTCTACTTCTCCATCACTGTCATCTTCTTCATTGTTGTGGTGTGGTGACGACGGATCATACATGCTTTGAGACTTGCAAATATGAGTGGCAAGCATGTTAACCTGACCATGGTGAGAAATCTCTACCACAACAGTATCATCATCAACAGGAAGAGGTTGTTTCCAAGGTTCACCATCCATCCTCATGAATGTGTGATCTGCTCCACCTTTGCAAAACTCAAACCGGATTCTATGTGCCTAATGAATCAAGTGAGAAGGGCAAATAAATTTTACGTTATAGATGTTTTTTTTTTACCGTGGTAATATAAACCATGCTTACCTGAGCAAGACGAGTTCCATGTCCTTTTGGAGCAAGCAAAACAAGCCCATGCCATGCATTTCTAAAACCGACGATTTCTAGAAGGCCATCATCCACATATGGTGGTGTCAAATCTCTCTGTATAACAAAATAAAAATAGCCTCAAAACTGAAAATAACAGGAAAATAAAAAATGACTAGAATAACAGTATTGAATATTTAATGGTCTGGTTTTTAACTAATCTCAAGACTACCAAAAAAAATGTACAGAATTGGCATATGAATTTTCTGAAATTCCTAGTCTGTATGGTAACCGGTGGAGTACAATTCCAGAACAGGCCCAGTTCAAATGCCAGTGACAGAAAGCTGATGAAACAAGAATTAACATATGACTATTACATCTCGTTGCTTCTTCCTGTTTGGTGTACCCCATGGATTGAATCCACCAGAAAAGCTTGGCAAGTTAAGACATACAATTGACCTGATGCTGTACATAAAATACAATGGAAAGAGTCAACATAGTTGTTACTCAATTAGTAAACTGAGGCCAAGGCAATAGGTAGCAGACAAAAGAGCAGGATAACTAAAAAATTAAATTAATTTCGTTAAGAACATCCATACACCATGAGTTTTGTTGCTAATATATTTGATCTTTGCCATCCAAAAATCCAAAAAGAGGTAGCTGTGCAGCTTGTTGATCGTTTGTCTTCTATTTTTGTATAAACTTTTTTGACTCAATATTCCAATCCCAATTTCATTTTCATTTTAAAAAAATGTTTTAATAAAGATATAGATAGTATGTATACTGATTTACCTGGGAGGTATGTATAGGTCTTGCCATTGACCAGGTTTTTGCATGAACTTTCCTTTTGTAAGTTGTGCTATGTTCCTGCATTCAAAAATCAAATTATATTTACATATATAGACAATTTGTGAACATGACTCAGCAGACAAAGTATGAAGCTATTTGAGAACATGAAACTATTTGGTTTTGCTTCCAGCATCGTTGTCATATCCATGAACCTGGTACTAAATTAGGCGCCTACATAATTAATACCACATGATTTTGAGATTGGATTTGATGATGTTATCAGTTCAGTTTTTGACATTATCCAATGTTGATGACCTTTTCCCTAAATTACCAACTGTAGACTCTTGATGGTGAAGCCACACTAAGTGGTTAACACCAGAAATTTACGTAACAAGGGTAAATATTTATGCATTTACATTTCATAACATTTGAGACGGTAAGAAACAATGTAAAAATTACGAGAAAAATATGTAATTCATATATGCTATCAACGACAGATAATAGTGAACTGACCTGGAAGCAGGATGGATTAAAGGGGCAAAAAACCATCCTTGTGTGCATCCAAGCTTAGCATACGTAGTCTAAAATGCCAATCAAAATTAGGAACACAATATCAGGTTTCAAACAGTAGATAAATAAGTATAATTATCTCTTTTCAAACAATTTTCTAGATTTTCCATTCAATTGTCAGAAAGTCAAACAAGTAATGCTATCAACATACCTGATTTACCAGCTGGTTTTTGAATTTTTCGGGATTCAGCTTTCGTTCAGAATGAAATGCATAAGATACTTGAGCATCCATTCCTATAATCAGCAATTACAGATATTTCAACAAGTACTGAAGTTAGGTGGACCTAGAAACAAATTCTCCCAATATAATCTAAGATCTGAAACATTCATAGAAACAATAAAAGAAATGAGGAGTAACTATTTTTACTTACCCATGCTGAAGTAATTCCAAAATCCGCCACGAAAAGTGAGGTAACCATCCTGAGAAATGATAAAGAGGAAGTGAGGTGAATAGAAAGAATACCCTTGTTAAAATACAAGAGACTAAAAGACATATGAATAAACCGTGTGTTTTGAAAAGCACTACGGAGACATTATTATATATAGATAGATTACAACTAATTACATGATATAGTCGATGTGGGACTATTCTATATACAAATATTCTTAACACTATATATATTTACAAATATCAACACTCTCTCTCAAGCTTGAGCATATAAGTCAAATGCACCAAGCTTGTTACATATATAGTTAGTTCTGGGGCTTCGTAGGGATTTTGTAAACACATCTGCCAATTGATCATTAGAGTTGACAAAGCTTGTGACGATGTCGCCTGACTCGATCTTCTCTCTGACAAAGCGACAGTCTATCTCAATATGTTTGGTCCTCTCATGGAAGACTGGATTTGAAGCAATGTGCAATGCAGCTTGATTATCACAAATAAGTGTCATTGGTCTTGCTTCTTCAATTTGAAGTTCCTTGAGCAAATGTTTTAACCAAATAAGTTCACATGTTGCCGTTGCCATTGCCATGGCCCTATACTCTGCCTCGGCGCTTGATCTTGCAACTACATTTTGTTTCTTACTTTTCCAGGATATAAGGTTTCCTCCAACAAGTACACAATACCCAGAGGTGGACCGTCTATCAATGGGTGACCCTGCCCAATCAGCATCTGAGTATCCAACTATCTGAGTATGTCCTTTATCCTCATACACAAGACCTTTTCCTGGAGCACATTTGATGTATCTCAGAATTCGGATAACAGCATCCATGTGTTCTTGACAAGGGGAATTTAAGAATTGACTTACCACACTGACTGCAAAAGAAATGTCCGGACGAGTGACTGTGAGATAATTCAACTTTCCGACCAATCTCCTATACCTTCCTGAGTCAGATAAAGGCTCCCCCTGATTGGGTAGAAGTTTAACACTTGGATCCATAGGAGTATCGGCTGGTTTAGCATTTAACAAACCTGTTTCTTCCAAAATATCCATAGCATATTTCCGCTGAGAAATCACCAAACCATCTTTAGATTGGGCTACTTCTCCATGGTAATGTTCCACTTCGGTTTTGAGGGGATGCTGTGCTAACAGCATGTTACCTTATAAATCGCATGCCCTCATCTATCCTTAACAATAAAATCCCTCATTCAATCCTTTTTCCTAATTCCCCACTTCACCCAATTTCCCAATCGAGTCAACAAACGAGCTTCGTCCCCTTTTGCTTTAGTTCACACTGATGTTTGGGGTCCTCGCGTACTGTCTCTACTCTTGAGTCTAGGTATTTTGTCACCTTTATTGATGATTTTGCACGTTGCACGTGGTTATTTTTAATGAAGAATAGATCTGAATTATTTTCTATTTTTGAACAATTTTATCGAGAAATAAGAACTCAATTCGGTGTGTCTATCCGTACCTTAAGAAGTGACAATGCCCGTGAATATTTATCCCAACAATTTCAAAATTTTATGTCACATAATGGTGTTCTCCATCAAACATCTTGCCCTCACACACCTCAACAAAACGGTGTAGCCGAACGCAAAAATCGGCATCTCGTAGAAACCAGTTGGTAAGGTGAGGATTACCCCACTTATAAAGTCATGTTCAAGCCATATATTGTCTGATGTGGGACTTTTAACACATCCCCTCACGCCCAGGATTGGACATCTGGAGCGTGGAAATAAATGGTGGGTGGCCCGATAGCGCAAACCATAGAAGGTGGCCCACTGGATCTTAAACCAGGCTCTTGATACCATGTTAAGAAATGTGATTGGGCCTAACTCAACCCTACAAAACCGGTTGGGAAATTGACTACAAGTGTGTTTCCCTAACTGACACGACTCGCAATGTAAATTAGATACCTTCGATAAATTTGGCACCAACTGATGTAATTTGGAAAGACTGGGATGACCTAACTGAGCATGGATAGTGAGTGGAGAATCTTTGGCTGAGCATGTCTGAGATGACAATGAGAGGTAATAAAGGCCTTGAGACTCATATTCGACGCCAATCGTCCGACCCGAACTCCGATCCTGCAGGGTAACATTATTGTTAGTGAAGGTGACACTACAATCAAGAGAACGAGTTAAACGACTGACTGAAAGTAAATTAAAAGGACAATTAGGTACATAGAGGACAGAAGTAACAGAGAGAGAAGGTAGAATTTGAATAGTATCAATCCCTTCGGATCGGGTTTGAGAACCATTGGCAGAAGTTATAGTAGGTAACAAACCAGAGGTAGAGAAGGAAGAAAAAAGATTTTTATTACCAGTAACATGATCAGACGCACCAGAATCAAGGACCCAAGGTCGAAGAGATGATTGAGAGAGGCAAACAGATGAATTACCAGTGTGTGCTACCATAGCAGTAGAATCTGAGTTCTGATAATTCTGATACCACCTGAGAAAATCATCATAGTTTGGCGTAAAGTTCTGAGGAGTAGCCATGAGTATCTGAAGAGAGAAAATATCACACGATCGGAAGTTTGTCGGAAGGTCACCGGGAATAGTAGCGACGGCGGTGGGGTCGGCTTCCTGAAACGTCGCCGGAACAGTAACGGCGGCAGTGGCGGCAGGGTGGTTACCGGAGAATTTTGAAAAGTGAGAGGCAAACCGGAGTGACAACACGGTTTGCAAAAAAAATTTTCACCGGAAGACAGTGAGTCAACCGGGTAAACCACGGCAAAAAAAGAATTGCCTCTTAGCAGGCTCTAGATACCATGTTAAAATACAAGAGACTAAGAGACATATGAATAAACCGTGTGTTTTGAAAAGCACTTCGGAGACATTATTATATATAGATAGATTACAACTAATTACATGATATAGTCGATGTGGAACTATTCTATATACAAATATTCTTAACACTATATATATTTACAAATATCAACAACCCTCTTCTAAAGTTCAATTAAAATAAAACAAATCTCGAAAAACAAGTACTTCTGCCCATCATTTTGAATATCCACAAACTCAAATATTAAAATCAAGAAGAAAATTCAATAAAACCGACAAAACATTTTGTATGACTAATTTGCATTGTCCCACTAGCAATTAGGCTTGTACTATTGATACCGATAAACAGATATTTACTAACCCAATATCTTCTGATCAATCTTCAATATAGTTAATGGTATGATGTTTTACCATATTAAGTTCATCTGCTTCAGATACACGGTGGAAGGCATGCAAAGAATGTGGAAGCTCAAGTGGCGGAATTGGATCACACGAACCTTCTTTTGGAGTTCTCATCCTCATAAGAATATGCCAGCTGAAGTAATAGAAGAACCAGTAACAATTATCAAACAGTATTTGCAGGAGAAATCTATGCAGTGGCACAATAGAGGTAAAGAAAATTATTCTAGGATTAAAGACTAGGCCAAGAAAGAACTATTTACTTGTCTATTTTCATTTCCTTTGCCTTCATGACTTGATCTAAAAATGCCTCAACTGAGTGTTGATCTGTCCCCGGATTCTTCTTTCCCTGTAATGCAGCAAAAACCAATTGCTTCCTCATTTATCATCAAAATAGAAAATCTTCAAACATAAAAGGGAAATTGGGTGGAAATTTTCCTACCCAACCAAATGCAAAAGGTAGATTATTCCCGGTGCCCAAGGGAACAGTAGCAATTGCCGGCGGATGAGATAATTTGAGATCACAAACAACTCCAAGTAGCCAGCCTGCTGTTCCATCACCCCCTGCAACCTGAGGACAACTACAAAGTATTAGATAGTCATAACAAAGAAAGACCGTACCAACATAAATTTGCTTTGGTTGCTTACAAAAATGGTATAATAAACCTATCAAAATTTTGTATCACAACTCACAATTAACTTTAACCTCTCCATGATCTTCATAGTAAATTGATCACCCCTTTTCTTGAGGCTTTCCAAATTAGCATAGATTGTTCTTAACGCCTTATCAGGAGGATGTTCCCCCAAATCAAAGACCTGAAATTTACATTGCTCCACTCAGCTCACTTGCAAAACTTGCATAAACGAATCACCATTTCAATCTTTGAAATTGTAAGCAAAATTTTGATTCTGAAAGTAACAATTTTAAAATAACTCATGAAATTGAAAATCTTCAATCAACAATCATTGACCTTTTTTGGGGTCAGTTTAGTCATTGCAATTGTTGGGAAGAAATAATGTAATCAAGAATTTACAAATTTATGAATCATTTTGAAAATCGTTAATTTCAGAGCCAAATTGATCAACTCATACGGTTCCAAGGATTCAATCCATAATTCTCGAGAACTAACTCGCAAACTCGAAGATTGTGGAAATGAAAATAACCTCCATGCCAGACTAATGATACCTGTTTTTCATTAAGAAGTGCGCGATAGGTTATCAAGAGTTCTCCTCCAAGCTGACCACCACTCTTGGAGTTAATAAAGACCAAGACAGGACAGACCGGATCACATTCATGAAAATTCTCAACCTTGGAGTCCGGTACAAGAATGTAATCTGGAATCTTAAAGTTGTTCAGGAACTCAGCAGCCATTGTTGCATGCAGCTGCACAAACTAATAGACAGAACAATAAATAGTACTATTTTAGACTAGATTTTAATAAATTAATACCGAAATGAAGACAATGCGAAATGGACAAATATAGATATAGTTTGAAACATTATGTGTTTCATTTCACATCAACAACAACAAGTACTAGTTTACAAGATTGATTACTGTTAAATGGTATATTTAAAAGGTCAACGCAATTTTGAATGCAAAGATGGTGATTGTGGGGAATGGTTGAAATTGGAATTGAAGGAGAAAGGAAGCGATGGATGAGTGTGTACCTGGAGATGGAATGAGATTGCAGAAGAAGATTTTAGTTGGATTTGGATCTGCAATTAAATTTGACTTCTATTAATAAATGGATAAAGTGAAAAGTTCTTTTTTTATTTATTGTAAATTAGAAACTCTAAGCATTGGGATCCGTGCTGGGACACGAAACGACATGTAAACTCTGAATGTTTTGTACAGCGACTTCACTAAATCATCATTTCGGCCTATAATAAAACTTATCCTATAAAAGAGCGATGCCAACTTCATTACCCAACATTAATTAAAGGATTACTTTACCCACCTGAAATGTCATAAATATAGTATTGATTGGGTTAATTTATTAAAGAAATTATAATTTTTAATTATGGCAATACAATTTTTATAATTACAATGCATTAATTAAGCACACATCATAAATTATTATGTAAATACTCTCTCTATTTCTTATTTCTTTTTTAATACCTCTCTAGCCAGTAGCCACTATTATAAACTATTATAAGTATCTTAACATATATATATATATATATATATATATATATATATATATATATATATATATATATATATATATATATATATATATTTATTTTATGAACCTAAAGTTTTTTTTGTTGTTTATAGTAATAACTAGAGGATATATTACTTTTTGGATAATTTTAATTGTCAATTGTAAAGTTTAAAGTAGTATTAAATGCACTTTTATCAAAACTAGTAACTAATCCGTGCATTCGAACGGGTCTGTTTGTTCGAAGATTTTATATTATGGACGCATAATTGTTAATCAAATTAAAAAGAAAAATAGTAAAATTATAAAATAGATATGATTTAAATTATAAATTTGCATTGGTAAATATAAGAAAATTTTGGGGTTAAATAAGTTTTTAGTCCCTATAAAATTTGAAATTTCATTTTTAGTCCCTCCTGAATTTTGGCAACGGTTTTTTTTTAAAAACCGTTGCCAAAAGGTAGGGAGGGACTAAAAATGAAATTTCAAACTTTATAGGACTAAAAACTTATTTAACCCAAAATTTTGTGTGTTGTAAAAGAAGAAATTAAATTAATTATTGATATAAATTCAAATAATGCAATTATGATTGAAAATATTAAACAAAAAATATTAATCAATAGGTAGACCAAAAACAAATAAAACTAAAGAATAATAGTAAATTTAAGAATAATAATATGATTAAAACTTAAGAATAATAGTAAAGTTAAGATGAAAGGTAAACAAAAATATCAATAATAATATGATTAAAAAAATATTGAAAAGTAAAAGTGTGTCCGTTTATAACAATAATATTTTTTTTTTGTATATAAAAATTTGAATCAAGAATAAAGTTGTGTCCGTCTATACCAATAGTATTTTTTTCATATATAAAATAATTTGAATCAATATTAAAGTTGTGATCGTTTATAACAATAGTATTTTTTTGTATATAAACTAATTTGTATCAAAATTAAAGTTGTGGTCGTTTATAACAATAGTATTTTTTCGTATATAAATAAATTTGAATCAAAATTAAAGTTGTGTCCGTTTATAACAATAGTATTTTTTTTTGTATATAAAAATATTTGAATCAAAATTAAAGTTGTGTCCATCTATAACAGTAGTATTTTATCTTATATAAAAAATTTTGAAACAAAATTAAAGTTGTGGCCGTTTATAACAATAGTATTTTTTTCGTATATAAAAAAATTTGAATCAAAATTAAAGTTGTGTCCGTTAATTACAATAGTATTTTTTTCGTGTATCCAAATATTTGAATCAAAATTATAGTTGTCTCCGTTTATAACAGTAGTATTTTATCTTATATAAAAAAATTTGAATCAAAATTAAAGTTATGCCCATTTATATCAATAGTATTTTTTTCGTATATAAAAAAATTTGAATCAAAATTAAAGTTGTGTCCGTCTATAACAATAGTATTTTTTTCGTATATAAAATAATTTGAATCAAGATTAAAGTTGTGCCCATTTATAACAATAGTATTTATTTTCGTATATAAAATAATTTGAATCAAAATTAAAGTTGTGGTCGTTTATAACAATAGTATTTTTTTCGTATATAAAAAAATTGAATCAAAATTAAAATTGTGTCCGTTTATAACAATAGTATTTTTTTTGTATATAAAAATATTTGAATCAAAATTAAAGTTATCCCCGTTTATAACAGTAGTATTTTATCTTATATAAAAAAAAATTGAATCAAAATTAAAGTTGTGTCCGTTTATAACAATAGTATTTTTTTCATATATAAAAAAATTTGTATCAAAATTAAAGTTGTGTCCGATTATAACAATAGTATTTTTTTCGTATATAAAAATATTTGAATCAAAATTATTGTTGTCTCTGTTTATAACAGTAGTATTTTATCTTATATAAACAATTTTGAATCAAAATTAAAGTTGTGGTCATTTATAACAAGAGTATTTTTTTCGTATATAACAAAATTTGAATCAAAATTAAAGTTGTGCCCGTTTATAACAATAGTATTTTTTTCGTATATTAAAAAATTTGAATCAAAAGTAAAGGTGTGTCCGTTTACAACAATAGTAATTTTTTCGTATATAAAATATTTTGAATTAAGATTAAAGTTTTGTCCGTTTATAACAATAGTATTTTTTTCGTATATAAAAAAATTTGAATCAAAATTAAAGTTGTGCCCGTTTATAACAATCTATTATTTTCGTATATAAATATTTTTTAATCAAAATTAAAGTTTTTGTCGTTTATAACAATAGTATTTTTCCCGTATATAAATATTATTTTTGTTTTGACATTATTTATAAATATATTTGAATCAATAGTAAAGTTGTTCCCATTTATAAAAATATTTATATCAAAATATTATTTTTTTTGACATTTTTTATAAATATATTTGAATCAATAGTAAAGTTGTTATTGTTTATAACAATATTATTTTTTCCCCTATATTAAAATATTTTAATCAACAATATATTTTTTCTCGTATATAAATATTAATTTTTTTTTATATATTATTTATAAAAATATTTAAATCAATAGTAAAGTTGTTTCCGTATATAAAAATATTTAATTCAAAATATTTTTTTGTTTTGACAATATTTATAAAAAATATTTAATTCAACAGTAAAAGTGTTTCCGTTTATAACAATAGTATTTTTTTTCCCTGTTTAAAAATATTTTAATCAACAATGTATTTTTTCACGTAAATAAAAATATATTTAATAAATTTATAAATTTCACATTTTTTTTATACTTGAATCTTACGACAAAATATGCACTACTTTTTATGAGTTGAAAATGAATAAAATAAAATATTTTAAATTAGTGTATTCGAAAAACGTTCTCGTAATAAATTATACTATATATTAGTATATTAGTATATTAATGAAAAAATTTCTGAAATTTGCACTATATATTAGTATATTAATGAAATATTAATGAAAACATTTCTGAAATTTCTTGTTATAATAATAAATTATACTATATATTACTCCCTCCGTCCCAAATTATAAGACGTTTTGGGTTTTTCACACAAATTAAGAAATTTAATAATTACTTTATAGGAAAGACAAATTATGTATAACTTTACAGTAATGCCCCTTATAATTATATAGGAGAGAGAAATTAAAAGAGTTGAAAGAATAAATAATAATAAATATTTGAGGGTATATTAGGAAATATGTCATTTATATTGCATTGAGAATGTAAGGTGACTTATAATTTGAGACAAATTTTTTTGACAAATTGACTTATAATTTGGGACAGAAGGAGTAGTATATTAATGAAAAAATTTCTAAAATTTATACTCTCTCCGTCTCATAAAAAGTGTCATATTTAAATAATGCACGGTTTTTAAGAAAATGATTAGATGTGTTGGTTATAGTGAAAAAGTTAATGTCATTTATTAAAATACCCCTATTAAATGTAGTTGATAAAGTAATTGAATAAAGTGAAATTTAATGAATAGGGGTATAGTAGTGGAAAAATAATAATAATTATAACATTGGTAATGTAAATGGACAATTATTTTGAGACAAAGAAAAAGTACAAATGAGACACTTTTTATGAGACGGAGGGAGTACTATTTATCATGATGATTGATCTAAAAAATATAGGCTGACAGTAGCTATTCTATAAAGTAGCAGTCACTCACACTTTATTCTATTATTAAGTTTTAAAATTTTACTGCACACTGGCAAAGAAAAATAATTTATTATTATATTGTATATATTGTAGTATGTATATGTGTTAATATTAATATTTAAATGTGAAATCAAATCATACTGAATAGCTGTCATATTCTAGTATGCATTTGTACTAATGTTAAAATTTACTCCATATGCGCTAATGTTAATACTTTAAATGGAAAACAATTTATCACTTCATATCTATCATATGTCAAACAAATCAAATTATACACTTAACTATACAATACATTATTAGTACATGGCCTGCAAAAGGATAAATTTATAGTCTGCACAAGTAATCTGCACAAATAAAAACAAAATCACATCATAGTGAATACATTTTAATTTAAGTAAGAGAAAATGCTAAATCAAATTAAGATTCAGTTTTGAATTTTTCAAATGCTCAAGAAATGTGAGTACATCATTTTAATTCAGTATTGTGCAAATTTCTTTTAAGTCATATCAATTTTCATCATTAGCTTTTATAGCCTTTCTATTAGCCAATTAATACCTAGAAACTACTATTAATAAATGTGAGTACATACGGTAAAATTAAGCTATTCTTACTATTATTACTCACTCATTTTCTTACTCACCCATTTTCTATTCTTTTTTTCTTGTTCTTTAAACGTAGCTTCTATCTTGTTCTAATTTTTTTTCAAATTTTTAATTTTTAATTCTTTATGATACTGATATACTTTTCTTTAAGTTTTAATTTTAAATTTTGAATTTTTAATGTCTTGGTATAAATTAATCAATATTTTTTTTTATGTTTTGATATATCAGTAAAGTAACACTTTTAAACCTACATATTAGTTAATATGAAGTATAGCAGGTCAATTTGAGCATATAATGATTTTAGCATTATCTCATATGCAGCTTCACTTGTGCACATATATTGATTTGAGCATGTATAAGACATTTCAAAATCAAACAATTAAAATATTAAATATTTTAAGAAATTCAATTTTAGATTAATGTAATTTCAAAACTAAGATTTAAATGACATATAATTTTTAGAAAATAGTGTGACATTAATAAAACATGAATGCATGATGGTTGTTTTAAAATAAAATAGTAAATAAATCAAAATGAAATTGTTCAGGAAAATTGAAACTACATAAATATCATATTTACATTAATGTGTAGTATCATTTCTTCTATAAATATTGTATTTTTTCCATAATGTGTAATACAATATAGGTCTCCATTAATATGATACCAGAGATATTAATATCTCTTTTGTCTCTCCTCTAGGACTGACAATGAACCGAACCAACTCGAAAATAATTCGAAACTCGGTTCGACAATTAATTAGTTGAATTTGGTTCTTGAACCTAATGAGCTGAATATGAGAAAAAAACTAAGTTCGTTAACTAAATGAGTTGAATTTGAACTATACATAGTTCGACTCGTCAGGTTCATGAGCCAACTCGATTATATATGAGAAAGATTATATTGTTTTAAGAGTAGGTTTAAAGATTTAATATAAATTTTAACCTTATATTTTATTTTAATCTAACGGTTTTAATTGATAATTTATATTCTCAGGTGAGTAAAATATTTTTAAAAATAATTATACAAATAAAATTAGTATCATGTAAATTAATTAATTTTTGAATTAATGGAGTTTTGAGATAAAGTTAAATTCCAATCTAATAACTTTTATTTTATTTCAATACTTTCGTTTTAAAATAATATTAATTTAAAATGTCAAATATATATATATAAAAAATAGACTTTAAAAAGTGACTTTTAAGTTCCTGAAACAAGCGAGGTGAACCTAACGAGTCGAACCGAGTTGCTCGTGAACTTATAACGAGTCGAGTTTGAGCTTAAAAAAAGTTCACGTCGAACTCGAACCGAGATTTGAGCTGAACCAATTTTTAACGAGTCGAGCCGAGCTGAGGCGAATTTGACTCGACTCGGTTCATTTTCAGCCCTACTCTCCTCTATCAAACCACACATATTTTCTTTCTCATCAGACCATTCAGAGATATTAATATTAATGTGTATCCATTAATACAATATTAGAGATATTAATAATTTTGAAAATTTAAAGAAATATAATAACTGAATTTGTTAGATATAATATGTATCAAATATAATATAAAACAATCAATATCAACAAATTAAAATTAACCAACAATTTTTTCTAACTATTTTTTTAGATCTTAAAGTTAGATTGAAAATAGATAATATTTTAGTGTTGAAATTTTATAATAAGTTGATAAAAAAAGAATAAAAAATATATTTGAAATATCATAATTTTGTATATATCAATAGCACATTAATTATTTACAAATACAATAAATATTCTATCTTTAATAAAACAATTTAAATATAGTATAAAAGAGCATATTACTAAATAAAAAATAAGAAACAAATAATATGAAAGATTGAATATTTTAATTTTATTTATTTATTTAATTGTATTATTATGATTCAAGTTAGCTAAAGGACACTTTTTACATGTACCTGCAAACAATCAATGTTTAGATAAAAATAGTTGAAGATAAGAAGAAGAAAAATAAAGTAAAAAATGATAGACAAAAATATGCAAGAGAAAAAGTAAATAAAAACATCCTTTCCACCCTTTCTACTTATTGAAAGAAAAAGGTGATGGAAAAATTCAAAGATTGACGTGACATGCACTTAGTTTGTATGAATGGGGTTATAATAATGTCAGAATGGACCCACGTGTCCTAGAGAGAGAGGGTCCTCCTTCTCTCTAGAACTTATCGTGTCTCTTCCCAAAACTTTCTAGGGTTTTTGGTTTAGGTGTCTCTTTCTCTTCCACACCAAGTGTTGCGCCGCTTGTGTGTTTTTTTCTCACCAGTCCTCTGGTTTTTCCACCACATTCTGTGGTTTTCATTGGTTTTTCCTTCTTCATCCATTCCCTTATCTGCTAATCTGGTAGCTACAGTATTGGTCTTCCCCTGTGACGCTGTCTTCAGCTGTGGTTTTTTTTTCGTCTGGGTTTTATGGAGAAATGGAGAGAGCTTGCACTATCCAAGGAAGAGGAGGAAGGAGTGACGGTGGATGCAGAGGAGGTCGGAGGAGAGGAAATCTTTCAAAGAACATTGGCGGCGAAAATATGGACTGACAGCCATTTCAACTCAAGGGCTTTTACTACCACTATGGTTAATCCTTGGAAGCTTAAGAATCCTGTTGAAACTCAGGAACTCAACAAAAATTTGTTTCTTTTCAGATTTATCACAAAAAGAGATCTCGAGAATGTCCTGCGAAATGGTCCCTGGAGTTTTGATCGCAATCTTGTTGTCCTTGCAAGGGTCTCTAGAGAAGAACAACCGTCCGATATCAAGATGCATTTTGGGTCCTTCTGGGTCAGAGTTTATGAGTTGCCTCTGATGCTAAGGACATAAGCAATGGCGAAGAAACTGGGGGGGATTTTAGGGACTTACGAAGAGGTGGATCAAAGGGATGCTCACATGAACGGAAGATTCCTCTGGTTGAAGGTTTCTCTGGATCTAAAACAACCCCTTAAGAGAGGCACGGTTGTAAGGTTTAAGGAGAAAAATTTGAGAGTTTTTTTCAAATATGAAAGGCTCCCAACTCTGTGTTTCGTCTGTGGTATATTAGGTCATCAAATGAAGGGTTGCGAGGTGGTCACAGAGCTATCCGATGAAGGGTTTGAAGATCTTGAAGAAAAGGAACTTTCCTTTGGGCCTTGGCTTCGCGCGTCTCCGCTGCCAAAAGTTTCAGGTGAACAAAGAAAAGTGCCTACTTCCAGTTCCTGCAGCAAGAGCTTATTTAACATATCCTCGGGGAATGACAAATGTCAATCAAAGGAGAAGAACAGGGATCATGAAGAGGAGGTGGGTCAAAGTGAAAGTAATAGGAACAAGAAAGCATTGAGTGCGGATTTGGTACAGTGGCCTGCAACGTCAAGAGAAAACAATCTGGAAGTAGAAGCGGTTGTTGAATCCCTTGGTGCTGTTGAAATTTCAAATCCTTGGCAATCAAAAGATATTGTTCAACCGGTGAAAATGTCAGCTCCTAAGAGGAAAAAATGGACAAGGAAACCTTCTTTGAGGAAAGCTATCCCCATTCAACAAAAGCAGTTAGAATTAGAAGGAGGGAAGAGACACCTGGTTGAAGTTATGGTAGTTGAAGGAGTCATTGAAGGACAGGGAAGTGGAGAGAAGAAAAGGATGGGTCAAGTGGAAGGAGAAGATCTTCAAATTTTACCAGAGGTGGTGTTGGAAAACCAACACCGCCTAGCCCAATGAAACTCATAAGTTGGAACTGCATGGGGTTAGGAAGTCCCCGTGCAGTTCGAGCCTTGCTAAGGCTCATCCGTCTTGAAAACTCCGATGTGGTTTTTCTTATGGAAACTAAAATAAAAAGGGAGGAGGTCCGGTGCATTGTGAATAAGAGTGGTTATGAGGAGTGCTTTGTGGTCGATTGTAGGGGGAGCGGGAGATCTAAGGCTGGTGGTTTGATAATGATGTGGAGAGAGTGGGTGAAGTTATCTGTTAACTCCTTCTCCCTAAACCATATTGGGGGAGTGGTTGAGGAGGAAGTGGCTGATTTTAAATGGACATTTAGTGGCATCTACGGATTCCCTGAGGAGCAAAACAAATGGAAAACTTGGGACCTGGTAAAAGATCTGGCCTCCAATGCGAGTGGTGCTTTTCTCTGCTTCGGTGATCTTAATGATGTTCCGTTTAACCATGAGAAGAAGGGGGGAAATAGTAGATCGAGAAGCCAACTTGCCCTGGGTAGACAGACTATTAATCTTTGCAATCTAATCGATCTTGGTTTTGTAGGGTACAAGTACACTTGGACAAATGGTCGGGAAAGTGAGCATAACATTCAATGCAGATTGGACCGTTGCTTGGCAAACGATATATTCATCAATAGATTTGGCCCTATTTGTGTCAACCATCTTCCTAGGTTTAGCTCTGATCACGCAGCATTAAGAATCGACCTAGAGGCTGATGCTTTGGGCAGCAGGAATAAGAGGAGATATATCTTTAGATTTGAGGAAATATGGAGTAAGGAGGATCGGTGTGAAGAAGAAGTTTTGAGATTGTGGAATAGAGCGATGGGTGGAGTGGGTGCTAAACTTGAAGCCATGAAGTCCCTTGATGAGTCCTTCAAGCATTTAAGAAGGAGTGCTATTAACAAAGAGATAAGCAGAATTGAGGAACGATTGAAAAAGGAGAGTAGATGGAATCATTCGAAAGAAGTTATTCTGGAATCGAAAGCCTTGGAAAACCAAAGGAACAGACTGTTACAGGCTGATGAAGTTATGTGGCGACAGAAAAGCAGAGCACTTTGGTTGAACTATGGTGACAAAAACAATAAATTTTTTCATGGGAAAGCCAGTCAAAGGAAAAAGGTAAACGCGATCTTTAAACTTAAGGATGCTAATGGATGCTGGTGGAAGGGTGAGGAGCACTGTCAGCGGATCTTGTTGCAATATTTTGGTGACCTCTTTTCTTCTAGCTCGCCGTCAAATATTAAAGAGATTTGTTCTGTTGTAAAAGGCAAACTCCAGCCGGAGCAAGTGTCTTGGTGCGACAAAAGCTTCTCAGCGGATGAAGTCAAGACTGCCCTTTTCCAGATGTGTCCATTGAAAGCCCTGGGGCCTGACGGTTTACCTGCTCTATTCTTTCAAAAATATTGGAGTATTGTGGGTTCCGACATAAGCAGAGTGGTGTTAGAGATTCTGAACAACAACATTGATCCTCGTGCGTTCAATGAAACCCACATTGCTCTTATTCCTAAGTGCAAAAAACCCTCATGTGCCAAAGATTTCCCATAAGCCTGTGTAATGTTGTGATGAAGATAGTCACCAAAACCATTACAAACAGGATCAAGAAGATTCTCCCGGAGATCGTGGACGAAGAGCAAAGTGTTTTTGTACAGGGCCGCCTTATTTCGGATAACTCCTTGATTGCGATGGAGTGCTTTCACTGGATGAAGAAAAAGACTAAAGGATAAAAAGGAGTGATGGCCCTCAAGCTGGATATGTCCAAGGCGTATGATAGGTTGGAGTGGGTGTTTATTACTGAGGCCCTTTCTTCCATGGGCTTCCCTCAAAATCTTGTTATTGTCATTGGCAGATGTATCTCAACTGTTTCGTACAGAGTCCTGGTGAATGGAAAACCGAGGTCCAATTTTTCTCCTGGGAGAGGAATCCGGTAAGGAGATCCTTTCTCCCCTTACCTTTTTATTTTGTGTGCAACGTTTTTTCAGGTCTTATAAAGAAGGAGCTGTCTAGGAAGAGGATTCATGGCTTGCAGGTGGCGCGTAAGGCTCCCATAATCTCCCATTTGTTCTTTGCCAATGACAGCCTGTTGTTTGCTCGAGCGAATCAGTCGGAGGCTGAGTCTATCTTGTCTGTTTTAGACATTTACCAACAAGCGTCGGGCCAGGCTGTGAATTTGGAGAAGTCAGAAGTTTCCTTTAGCAGGAGCGTGGATGTGGAACAACAGAAGGCTATTCAGGTTAAGATGGGAGTAAGAATTATGCAGAACCATTTGAAATATTTGGGGCTACCGATTATATTTGGAAGATCTAAAAAGGTTATTTTCAAATTAGTGGTTGAAAGAGTTTGGAAAAAAGTTAAGGGGTGGAAGGAAAATTTTTTGTCACGGGCTGGAAAAGAGACCCTAATCAAGGAAGTGGTGCAGGCTATTCCTACGTACATAATGAGTTGTTACAAACTCCCTGACTATATCTATCATGAGATTGAAGCAATCATTGCAAATTTCTGGTGGGGTTCGAAAGATGGAGCAAACAAACTCCATTGGCTGAGGTGGGAGAAGTTGGCTAGAGGAAAAGGAGACGGTGGGCTTGGCTTTAAAGGCATCATTGATTTTAACTTGAGCTTGCTGGGGAAGCACTATTTGTGGTTGCTTACTAAGGAGGATTCCTTGTTTGGCAAGGTTTTCAAAGGTAGATATTTCCCCAGATCTTCCATCGATAATAGCTGTCTTGGCTTCGCTCCCAGCTATTCCTGGCGTAGCATCCTTAGTTCGAGGGATATAATCAACAACGGGGCTGTGTGGAGGGTAGGCAACGGGAGGAAAATTCGCATTAATTCGGACAGATGGATTCCCAACAATCCTGGTTTCAAGGTCATTGGGCCTTCTAAGGACCTAACTAAAGATACTAGAGTTTGTGATCTCATCGATGAAGACCTGAGAATTTGGAAGGAGCCAGTTCTTAGGGAAAGGCTGGACCCGTTTGACGCCAAAAAAATTGCCAATATTCCTTTGCCTTGGGGGGACTGTGAGGATAAACTGATTTGGCACTTGGAAAGAAATAGAGAGTACATTGTGAAGTCTGGCTACAGAGTTTGCCAGGACCTCAAGGCGGCGAGGAATCCTGGTCCGTCTTCAGTCTTTTTCCTCTCACTTTGGAAGGCGTTATGGAAAGCGAAGCTCAATGTGAGAACCAGTAACTTCATCTGGAGGCTTGCCAAGGATATCCTTCCCACGAAGGAGAACCTTAGGAGCAGGGGTGTGGTGGTGGATATTCTTTGCCCCTTCTGTAACCTATGTAGTGAATCTAGCAACCATTTGTTTTTGGAATGCCACTTTGCCAGACAGGTTTTCTTTGGTTCGGTGCTGGGCTATAAAGCTCTTGCGGGTATCTCCATTCAGGAATGGTTGGAAAAAATTCTAAATTGCGGGGATATGTTCTGCTTCCATCTTATATGTGCTTTGTTGCAGCGGATTTGGAAGGCCAGATGTGCCTTGTTGTTTGAGCAGAAAGCTAGTCTCCCCCAGCAGGTGGCCCTTGCTGCCCTGGAGTCTGTGGAGGAATTCAATAATGCGAGAGCCAAGCTGGGATCCCGTACTAACTATAGGGCTGAACCAGATTTCAATAGAATTGGTGCTGGGTGTTTTTTATTGCAGGTGGATGCAGGTCTATTGGAAAACGAGGCAATCTCCTTTGGCTGTATCATTCGCAATCCGGAGTGTGAGATTTTCTTAGCTGCTAGCAAGAAAGAGCCGTTGTCGGTCAGTCCTGTCATGGCAGAAGTGTTGGGTATTCGATGGGCTCTTAGGGCGGCTCTGAGCTTGAAGATCGATAAGATTATTATTCAGTCCGATTCTCTCCTCACTGTTGACTGCATCAACAACTGTGATGCTAATGAGGAAATTGAGGCAATTGCGCAAGACTGTAGAAACTTTCTTAAATCTTTTACTTTTAGCTCTTTGATGTTTATCTGTAGAAACAATAACTCAGATGCGCATAACCTTGTTTGTCTGGGTAAAACTTTTGGCTCCAACACTTGGATTGGTGGCTATCCTTTTGTACCGAGGCTGGATTCTAACTCCTCCTCTTTTCGTTTGGTATGATATTGTTTCTTCGTCAAAAAAAAATGTCAGAATGGAGAATTGGTTGAGGAAAGGTGGAATTAAAAAATGAATATTTATTAAGAATTTGTAATAAAATAAATATTTAACGTTAAAGAGTAAATCGCATTTATTATAATTTTAAATAGTAATAAATAAAATATTAAATTAATACAAAGACATCAATAATTTTAGCTTGCATTAGAATTTTTTTTACTGCATCCTTAGATAAGTCATAATTAGTTGTTTAAATTGTGGGTCTCAATGCATTTTAGCCTGCATTTTAGCCTTTGTAAGTCTGTCGTTGAGGTAACACCCTTTTCTTCTGACATATCACATGATTTTGTCCTCTTAATAATGAAAATATATTGAGTATTTCTATGGTAAGGTCTAATAAAGAAATAAACAAATAAAATAAATATTCATTTAAAAAAATCAATAAAACACTTCAATAAAATATAATATATAACTTGAAGATACTAAATAAACAAAAGTCACAATGAATCTTGATTTTGAGACATAATTAATTATAATATTTTTCGAAATTAATATTTATAACTTTGAAATTCCTATCATCATTCATCTTTTTGAGAAAGTTATGCATTTTCTTCTTCTTTTTTAATTTCCAATCTTTTATGTATTGACCCCTACATATAAAAATCATTCAAATAAATGAAAACATAGCTAAAATTTACAAAATCATTAAATAAAACTAAAATCACAAAATCACATTACAATCTCACATTAAATCATTTAGATTTAAAACAAGCAAAAAATAAAATAAAAATTAAAACTAAAAAATGAGAAGAAAATTAAAAAAAAAAAAAAAATTTAAGAAAGTAAAACTTAAATTCATATTTTTATTTCTTCTTACGTAAAAACTAATATTTTCTGCACAAAATTTTAAAAAAAAATTAATAAGAAAAAGTAAAACTTATCAACTTATCAATTAAAAAAAAAACTTGAATCATCATCTCAAAATATTTTCACCATCTTCTTCCATCTGCCAAAATATTTAAGGCTTTGCATCGAAAATCCAAAAATCAAATTAAAAATTAAATCACAAAAACATAACACCATTAACCATTTACCTTGTTGTTACTTTTCTTCTCCCTAACTTAATATCTTTCTTTACACATATTAGTCCTAACTCAGGTCACCAGTCGCAGAACTGCCGCGTCGGAATTCGTATACACAATTTTTTTCATCAAAATTAGAAATAACAGATCTAAAAATAACATAAATGAAAATAATAGATCTGATCTAAAATTACTAACCACAATTTATGTTTTTCACAAACATTGTTGATGTTATTTTACTACCCGTCCAGTGGCGGAACTAGACTATAAAGTTTGGAGTGGCCATAAAATTAAATTATAATTTATAAATAAAATATTCATACCATATTGTATATAAAATATTTAAAATGCAATAAACACAAAGTTGAACATAAAATGATTTAAAAATATTACTTAAAAATACCTTATAATAATGCTCTACGATTTTTGAGTTGCTTGAAATCCTCAATAATAGTCTCAGAATCAATATTTGTAGCAATTTCTCTTTCAATGTTAACCGTCATGCTATCTTCTAGAAAATAAGTAGCATCTTCTGAAGGTGAATACTCTAACCACGAAGGAAAAAGGCTAAACCAAGCGTGTTGAAATCTTCTTTGATGTTCTTCTTTACCAGACAATGGATATTGCTCTAAATGCATTTGATATGGACCTCATTTCAAATAAGCTCTTCGTATTTCATCCATTTGATTTAATGGATATTCCCACATCGGAGGACGTTTTCCAGGATCGCGTTCTAAAGAATTCTCAATGTCATCCGGGCAAACTCTATTAACATTTTCTTCAATTCTTGGATTCTCACGAACTCTTTGAGGTTCAGACATAGAAGTTAAATTTTTGTCATCTCTTTCTTTCCTCTTGAAAAAAGAATCAATTTTTCTACTCTTCATTAGCACTGTTATGCTGCAAAATCAATTGAAGAAATTAACAAAAAAAATACACTTTAGTTGAGTATTGTTCAACTTCAATTAAAATTTAAGCACAACACAACAATTTCCCAACGTTCTTTAAATTCACAATAAAACTTATAAAGAGAAACAATCCCAAAAATCCCTAAATTCACAATTCAATCTTACACAATATTCTTTAAATTAACACAATATTATCAATTTGATTGTATTATCAATTTGTGAAATTGAAGAAAAAACCTAATATTTTATTATGTAAATAAATAAATAAATAGAAAAAAAATCATTTACCCGAAAGATACACAGTTTAGAGAGCGACAAGCGGAGACCGGCAGTGTCGTAGAGAAGAAAAAGGGTGTGGATTTTCTTTTCTAAAAACCTACGCATACTTTACTGTAAGTAAACTAAAGTAGGGTAAATGGGAGTTGTGTAATTTTGTTTTTTAATAAAGAGTAATACTGTATTTTCTCAATATAGCAAAAAATATATAAAAAAAAATATTGGGGTGGCCGTGGCCCCCCTAGTCCCCACAGTGGTCCGCCTCTGTACTCGTCTTCATGTTCTTATCGATAGATCTAACGCCTGAAAAAACAAAAGACGTGAAAATGATGTTAAGACATGAAAAAGAGAAACAAAAGTTTATGTTCAAACTTACATTTTTAATGTTGTTTTACTACCCGCTTCTGTGTGTGTATCAGTAGATCTACAACCTGAGAAAAAAAAACCAAAAAGAAATCATGAAAGTGTAAAAAATTGATGAAGATAATAAGATGATATATGAATGGATGAAAAAATAATTGAACTTGAAGAAGAAAGAAATAAAGAACAATGAGAGAGAAGAGAAAAAGAAAAACGGTCGGAGAAAAGAGAGAGAGAGTGAAGAAAAATGAGAGAGATGAAAAATTTACATATGAGAGAGAAGAAATTTAATCCTATAAAGTCATTGCCACCATTTATTAATAAGGGTAATGCTAACTTGTGCCCCAAGGGCACAAGTTAAGAGATAAATATAGTAAAAATTTATTGGAAATTGTGTTTTAAATTTAATGCAAATTTATAATTAATAGTTTTATTGATTTTTTCAATACGAATTTTCTATTTGTGGATTTTTTAACATGTGCCCAAGTTAGTATTACCCTATTAATAATAAAATCTGACATAAAATTGAGAAAAGATCATAAATTGTCAAAATTGAATAGGTGTTGGCAAAAGGACATGGGGTAGAAATGTCTTTTCCAGAACATCAATTTTTCTTATATTATAAATTATCTCTAGATAATTATTACAGGGAAAAAAGTAAAATAAATATAATAAATAATTAAGAATAATATAAATAAAATAAAAATTATTTATGAAAAATAACACTTAATTTTTCACTTAAAAATTAAAAAGTAAAAAGTAACACTTAAAAAAAGGAAAGGAGTGGATAGTACACTATTGAAAGAATCATTTGCATAGTAAAATGCTTTTAATGTCTCTGTTTTATCTTTCTTTAATTTTTCACTTCCATAAATTTTCAATCAAAATTAATCAAAGCAATGATAATTTATATAGTTTTTTTTAGTAAATATGAAGTTTTATACATTAGCGGTGTAAAAAAGTTTTCACAGATGTCTAATTAAATAATATTAAATAAATATTATAAATATATTTTAAAAATAAATTAAAACTTTGTATTATATAATAATTTGATTGGATGAACGTATAAAAATATTTTGTACAGTTAATGAATACAAATTAAATTATTTTCATAAATGTAATTTGATAAGGTAGTTGTGTCAAATGATCGTTTGGTTTAGTCCGTTGTAGAATCAAAATTGGTGTTGATTGATGACATGAGACTTATATTCGGTGGTGCTTATCTCTAGTATGGTGACTCAGGGTGGACTTGCAATATTGACACTCCAACACTCAAGTCAGTTACAGAGTCTAAGATGAGTGTTATGAAAGTGGGAAAACCAAAAGTGTACCTTGAGTCTCACGTGTGCTGATTTTATATGTTGTATAATCATGATTGAGCTTGTGTATGATTAGACCTTTGTATTTGGCATTTGGCCGGCGCCCAGAACAGTTGCCTCAATGCTTGTCGAGCGTTAATTAGCTGGAAAGTCTTCAAAGTTGTGGCAGGCTTCTATTGATGATATTTGACCACCGAGAGAAACATGAAAGTCCCAGATCAGTTACAAAAATAATGTAGGACAAACACATTATATGCTCTCCCATCGGTTACAAAAGTTATTGGGTGAACTCTGGGTGTCCAATTTGTTAAAATTTTGAATTTCAGTATGAGTTAGTGTGTGTTAGGCTTTGTGGACGGTCCATTAATGAAAATTCAATTTGATGTTTATTTAGAGAGGGAAGCAGTCAGTTGTGAAGTACCCTTTCATGTGAAAGACATGTGAATTGTGGTATGAGTAGTTAATGGTTGACCTTCGGGTGTTCGATTTGTAAATTTTTTGAATTTTCACGTGAGTTAGTCCGTGTTAGGCCATATATATGGTCCAATGTGGAAAATTTAATTATGTGTTTCTCTCGTGAGAGAAATAGTCAGTTGTGAAAGACCTTTTCATGTGGAAGACATGTGAATTGTGGCGTGAGTAGTTGATGTTTGACCTCCGACTGTTTGATTTGCAAAAGTTTTGAATTTCCACATAAGTTAGTCCGTGTTAGGCGTCGTGGATGGTCTGATGTGGAAAACTTGATTCAGTGTTTCTCCAGTGAGAGAAATATTTGTTTGGGAAAGACCTTTTCATGTGTAAGATATGTAAATTATGGTCTAAGTAGTTGATGGTTGACCTCCGAGTGTCCGATTTGTTAATAAATTATGGTTGTCTCGGAACAACTATGTTGAAGGTGCTTTGAGCAGATTTGACATGAGCAAAGCAAATACCGTGAATACTTCATTGGCGAATCATTTTAAGCTCTCTTTGGAACAATGTCCGAAGACAGACTCAAAGATTGAAGGTATGTCTAAGATTCCTTATGCCAGTGCATTGGTTGTTTGATGTATGTTATGGTTTGCACTTAGACCTAATTTGGCACAAGCAATTAGTCAAGTGTGCAAGTTCATGTCCAAGCCAGGTAAGGAGCATTGGGAAGCAATCAAGTGGATTCTAAGGTACTTAAAGGACTCAACTATGTCTCGCCTTAGGGACTTAAATAAGTCTCGTCAAGAAGACTCGACAAATTCTCGCCTAAATGGATCAACTAAGTCTCGTCAGGAAGACTCACCTAAGTCTCACATGAGGGCCTCAACTAAATGTCGTATAGAAGATTCTACTAAGTATCACCTGAGGGACTCAACTAAGTCTCGTACAGAAGACTCAACTAAGTCTCGCCTGAGGAACTCAACTAAGTCTCGCCTAAGAGACTCAAATAAGTCTCGTCAGAAAGACACAACTAAGTCTCGCCTAACGGACTACACTAAGTTTCGTCAGGAAGACTCAACTAAGTCTTGTAGGTGAGAAAAATAAACAAGAAACGGGGGTTGAATTGTGTTCATCGTTTTTGCTTTGCTTTTGAACAAAGTCCAGATTCTAAACCATGTTCAGATTCTGATTATAAGTTGCAGCGGAATAATAACAAAAGCAAATAAATAATAATAGAGCACACAAAGATTCATCTTGGTTCCTCCCAAACTGATAGTAGTCCAGTCTCCTTGCAGCACAAGAGATTTTCCACTATAATCAAATCATGATTATAATTTCTTATGCCAACGAGTATAAGACTTTTCTGCTCAGATCCTCAGCCCGAAACTTCCCGCTTAAACCCCTTAGTTACAAGACTTATTGCTTAAATCCCACGGATTCACGACTTCCTGCTTAGACCGTCAACCAAATACTTCCTACTTAAGCCCCTTAGGTTCAAGACTTCCTGCTTAAATCCCACGGATTCAAGACTTTCTGCTTAGATTCCACGAATCTAAGACTTCCTTGCTTAAACCCCTCAGGTCCAAGACTTATGCTCATACTCCATGAGTATCAGACTTCCCTGCTTGGATTCCCCGAATCCAAGACTTCTGATTAGACCTTCAGTCCAAGGCTTTTCCTGCTTAATCAACAACTGATCAAGACTTTAACGCTCAAGCACATAGCAAGAGACTTACATGGTTCAAGCTTACAGGAAGAGACTTTGATGCTCAAGAACATAGCAAGAGACTTTCTTTCTAAACTACTAAACACAATCTATTTAGCATAGACAATAAGGTGTACTTGATATAATCAGAGGTACAGGGAAATAACCATAACAAAGATCATAGCTCTTAATATTTCTAAGATATTAAATGTTTAAGAAATCTTAAGGCTTTGTATAATTTATAACAAATAACAAAATTTCTGCATCTTCAATTGTGTTGCCATTGTTGATCTTGTTATTCTTCCATTCTGATAGAAGCGTGAAACGCTTCTTTCTTCTTGGCTCTCTGTCATACCCCAAATTTTGACCACTAAGATTTCCCATCATTGTGAAAATCATCATCACAATATGGATGAACCATCTTGCCTCATCAGTCTCCCCAAGGATGGGTGAACACTTACTATAGTCAAAATTAGGGTTTCAAGCCCTCTCAGAGTTCTTAGACAAAGGATCAATCAAGAAATGACATGATCTTCAACTTGTCTAACCTCCCAAACATCTACAATGGATCAAGAGGACTCCCATTTTAAGGATTAAGCACAAGGCTGCTCCCTTCCAGGTGGATCAAGCCTCAAGATCGCTAGTGTCACCAAATTAGGGTTTGGTCGACCAGGGCCTCCAGATGGAAATTTTCCTCTGGGCATGAGCCAATGCTTCAAATCATATCCTAAAATACTCCATGGAACCTCATGGGCCCAGGCATCAAGTCAATTTGACCTCAAGGGATGCATACATCAAAAATCAGGAATTAGGGTTTCTTGACCTAATTCACCCCTAAGTTGACTTTTGGGACAAATCATGAGCCAAGATCTCAAGACATGATTTCAGGGTCTCCAACATACCACATTTATCCATTTGTAACAATGGATTGATCCAGGAAGCTTGAGCAGCAAGTCTCAATTTCAACAGTACCACAATTAGGGTTTCTCGAGGAAAGTCAACTGTAGCTTTGACTTTTGACCAGGACATGCTCCCAAACCCTAGGACATGATTCAATACACCCTATAACACCTATGAAATCAATCCATCAAGTTTGATTTAGGTCAAGGACTTGATTTCATAAAGGATGGCACGGTTTGGAATTCATGTGACAAAAAGTCAACTGTGCACAAAAGTCAACTTTGACTTTTTGAGATTTTTCACAAAAATGGTTTTTTAACCCTAAAATGATGTTAATGTATGATTTGAATCATCATTCATCAAGAAAAATCAAGAAAAGTGGGATAACTTGTAAAAGGGGTAACCATAAAAACTTGGAAAATTTTCTAAGTCATGAACAAAGTGGCAAGGGTACCAACTTTGGAGGATCATAACTCCTAAACCACAAAGCCATTTTTTCCCATCCAAAGCTTGATTTGTAGATCTCATTACCCTCTACAAAAGCTTAAAACTGATCTCCCTCCAAATTCCTCATGGATTTTGAGTTATGGAATGATCAAAATCACAAAAAGGGAAAATGACACTTTTTCCAACACTTCAGTGAAATTTTCACTAAGTCAGAATCTGCCTTCACTTTTTTCCAAATGTAGGGGGATTTTTCACTTGGATCCAAAAGGTATCAAGACCAAATATGATCAAACAGTTGTTGTATCATATAAGGGCTTTCCAAAATGACCAAGAACATCACCAAATTCCACTTGAGCCATGAGATATGACAAGGGCAATATGCCTTGCTGAAAACTGCCAAGGCTAGGCAGAATTTTGCATTTTTGCTCGATTTGGCAAAATCAGCTAATTCCAAGCCTTGTCATCATCTTGAACACATCTGAGGATCAAATCCAAAGGGGACAAACACTGAGCCAAGCCTCCAAAGTCTTTGGAACAAGAAGTAGCATGCCAAACCTAGAATTGCCTAAAAGAGGGACAAAACTCCAATTTTGGATTGAAGCATTCAATACATACACCAAGGTGGCATGGAATGACACATTTGCAACTGAATTCAGTCAAGACTTATCCAAGACCAGGGGAACCACAGCCCTGTGCCCTAACCTCTAGTCAATGGCTAGAGGAGACTTGGATTCCAAAGTGCAACCATTGGCCAAACCTCTGCTGCAGTTGCCATTCACTATTGATCCCAAAACAAACTTGCTCTACTATAAATAGAGCTCATTTGTGCTCAGTTTGAGTACACCAAAGCCATCAAACAGATGCTTTCCTCAAAATCCCTCTCTTTAGGCCAAAATGCCTTCTTTAGCAAGGTAACTCTGAGTTTTTGAGTTAGAGAATCTCATGATCCTAACACCTCATAAACATCATATGTAGGTGATCCAAACTATCAAAAGTGACCTGTAACACCAAAATCACAAAGTCATCTCTCAAAACCTCAAAAAAGGCCTTTTGTGCATTTTTCAAGCCATGTCTTGATTTAGTCACTTTCCAGACCAGATAAAACCTCAAACACACTCCAAATAACATCCTTGAACTGTCCCAAATGGTTCCCCCCATCTAGAACACCATTTGAGAGAGTTGTTATTTTGGTCATTTTAACCCCTTTTGCAAGAAAGGCGCAGTTTGTGTTTTTGCAGGTTCCAGCTGATTCCAACCATCCTCAAAGCATCTAAGGGATCATTTGAGAGTGTCCAAAGCATCAAACCATTTCTAGAACAAGAAGTTTGGCAGATTGCACAGAAAACTCCAAAAGCCAAAAAGAGGTAAGCATCATGACTTAAACTTTCCAAAATATGCATTGCTTTGAAGTCCACTTATCATACACACCTCATACATGTTATATATGTTGTGTTTGAACCAATTCATCATGTAATTCATGCCTGTATCAAAGTGTAGCATAGAAAATGCAATTATAGGCCTTTTTCAAAACCACTATCGGGTTTTGAGGAGGGAGTATGATCTGAAAAAAATACCACCACCATTGGATTCCTTGTGAAATTCTAGGCCAGATGCATATAAATTTTGTCTCCAACCATGGAGAAATGAGAAAGTTATGGACCTTCCCGTTTCTTGGCAAAACTTGTCTTATTTTTGGAAAATTTTCATGTTTTATTAATTAATTGGAAAATTAATAACTCGTTCAATTTTAATTATTTTTTATTGGTTCTTTTTTCAAAAAACCACAAAAATGTTGATATATTTTATTCCACAAAAAAATTAAGTTTATATTATTTATTTAATATAATTAGTATTTTTGTGAATAAATTCCTTTTTAATGTTTTTAAACATTTTAAAAGTGAATATTTACTTTGAAAATCAAAACCAAGTGAGTTTTAATTCACCTTGTGATTAATCCCTTATTTCTCAAACCTTAAACAAAAATCACAAATGGTTTATTCAAACTTATTTGGTATTTTATTTGATTTTCTTTAAATATTTACTTTTAAAGAATAAAAAATTAGGGTTTCTTTGATTTTCACCCTCATCAAACAATTTCAAACACTTTTGGGTCTCTAATAGAGTGTAAGACCCAATCCTTTGTAAATACAAACCTATTTTTGGGCATCACTTATTGTATAAGTCCCGTTGTATTTCAAAAAGTTCGACGCGATCATCGTCCGTTGAAAAACAAACCCTGGGCCTCTCCTTGAGCTATAAGACCCATTCAAAACTTCTTGGGCCTCTATTAGAGTGTAAGACCCAACCCCCTTTGAAAACCAAACCATTTTGGGCCTCAATACATTGTATAAGACCCACCGCGTTTTCAAACATCTCGGCGCGATCGCCATTTTCAAACAAATGACCCTGGGCCTCTCCTTGAGCTGTAAGCCCCACCACTTGTACAAATAATAAATCTTTTGGGCCTCTATTAGAGTGTAAGACCCAATCCCCTTTTAACCAAAAATTTTTGGGCCTCAGACATTGTATAAGTCCCCCTGCGTTAAAAGAAAACCTCGGCGCGATCGCCAATAAAAAAACCAAACATCTGGGCCTACCCTCGTGTTGTAAGCCCCATTATTTTTCTTTAAACACTTGGGCCTCTTGAGAGAGTGTAAGATCCATCCCCTTGTATAAAAAACCTTTCTTGGGCCTCAGTCACTTGTATAAGTCCCTCTGTACAAAACGACAGTGCGATCACTGATAAACCTTGGGTCTCTCCTTGAGCTGTAAGCCCCAACATCTTTTCAAAATAATTTCTCCTTTAATTTTGAATATACTGTTGTTTTCAATCTTTCTTTGTTGAACAACTAACCAAACAGCATGGAAGCTCTACAACCGAGTAAGTGTTTATATGCTTTCTTTATCCGCTTTCATATACATATAACTGTATTGTGGGGCTGTTTCACTGTAAGTCTTCTTTCATAAACTCATATCAACTGTGTAATACTAGTATAGATATTTAGAGTTTCCCCGGAAACTACGTCTAGCACTAAGCCCTGTTGATCACTCTTAAATAGACAAAACTAGATCCCCCATAGGATTACTAGATACAGTTTTCCCTCCTCTTGGGGTTAAACAATATGGAGACGTGAAAGGCAACATTCTCGGTGAACCCTTTCTCAGACTGTCACCCTTAGACATTGTCAAAGGAACTCTAACTCCCTAGAGATGATCTTTTCTCCGTGAATGGCATCTCTCGAGTTTCTTCCAAATTCTTGGACTTTCCTAGCTTGATCTATTCTCTGTGAATAGCCTGTCTTGAATTTCTCGGGGTTTGGGGACCCACAGGCTTCCTAAAAGCATCCCCACCTCATCTTGGGCGTTGTACAAGGACCCTACGGCTTCTTAGAAGTATTCACAGCCTCCTCTTAGGCTTCGTATAAGGATTCTTCCTTCGGGGAGAAAGCCTCCTCTTGGGCTTCGTACAAATTGTCCCTCGGCTTCTTAAAGTTTCCAGCCTCCTCTTGGGCTTCGTACAAATTGTCCCGACGACCTCCTAGAGGTATAGGAACAAAAATTAGTCATCTTCATAGAACAGTCTTTCAAAGAGTCTAGATCTTTCTACCGTAAACTTACTACTACTGTTTCTTTAAGCATAGTACAAAAGATAAAACTCTAGACTTGGACAGTCCAATCTCCTTGAGTTTCAAAGGCATTCTCAAGTAGGGAAAAACACCAGTAGACTCGGACAGTCTCCAATACCCTCTGGATTCCCCATTTCCTTAAGAATAAGAAATAACCCTGATCCTCTGATCAATCCCAAAGCATAGCCTTACCTTTAATCAGTCTCTTTTATAAGAACTGATTTTCTCTTTTAACCAACCTACTGGACCTGTCACTCAACTGAAACAACAATCCTTTTAGCCTCCGTCTTGGGCTTCGTACCAGACACATATAAAAGACTCTCTCGTTGAGTCAAACCTTTGCAGCCTCCATCTCGGGCTTTGTACGAGATACAAAAACACTCTCTTGTTGAGTACAAAAGACTCTCTTGTTGAGTCAATCCCCTTTTAGCCTCCGTCTTGGGCTTCGTACAAGACACATACAAAAAACGTCCTCTTGTTGGGCCAATAGACTCCTCTTAGGCTTTGTATAAGGAAACCCCGGTTGAGTCAATCAACCTTTTAACATCAAAGTTGTGCCTCGTTCACAGTATACAAACATCAACAACTCCTTCTCCTTTCATCTAATTGCTGTAAGCGGCAAGCCTCTGGATTATTTACATCTACGCCACTATCCTTCTTTTAGCATGAGAAATTCCTAAGGAAAGATAACATTGCTCTACACTGAGTTAAAGTCTTCTCCTTCAGGCTAAAACCCCTATAAAGGAAATTATGGCATTGCTAGGATTCACATATCCCGGTTAAAGTAATCCTCCATTATAGTCAGTCACCCAACAGTTGTGACAAACAGACCCCTCTTTAGAGATGACAAATTCTCTCTGAAGTTGAGACCTTTTTAGCTTCACATCTTGGGCTTCGAACAAGATACAAATAGACCCTTCAGCTTCACATCTTGGGCTTTGAACAAGATATAAACCACCTTTAGCTTCATGTCTTGGGCTTTGAACAAGACACCAAAACACCACTTCTTCCCATAGAATAGGAGGAACTACGATCGCTCTGATTTCCCTGTTTCGGTAAATGGGAATACGTGGGCATAAGATTGAAAGAAAAATCTTAGCGAGCACACCACATCAAAAACCTTAGGTCACAAATCCTCACATATCCACCAAAACATCCGAGTCCGTATTCCCCACCAAAAGTCTAAATTCAACCAAAATAACCTAAGAGAGCCCCCCCTCCCCCCCCACATTGATCGCATCTGTAAACCAACAGCTTTGACTGTTTGACCTCAGTTTGCAAAGCATGGTTAGTTGGAGACATATATTTCCCTTCCTTCATCAGCTTCAATAGGATAAAAAATGAATCGACCTGTAGTAACCCAGAGCGGCAGTGCTTAAGAACCACGTCCAAAATCGCTCGCTACAGAAAAATGGCGTCCACCGTGGGGGCTCTCTTTTTTATCTCTCAGGTAGAAATCGAAGAATGATGACTTCACTAGGGACTTCACTGGGATAGGATTTTTGTTGACCTCACTAGGATCTTAGGTCAAAAACCTTTAAAGTTGGGAAGGTACCACAGGATGGCTACTCCGCCGGGGAGCCATTTTCTGTCAGGAATATAGGATTCATAGCTCTTTAAAGTCTAGGACTTTAGGACAAATATATATACTGCTTTTCCTAATTGATATCTGTGTTTATTTTTCTGCTAATGGGAATGCATGTGATGCCGCATGTGGAAAGATTGAGTATACACCTAGGAAAAACCTCTTTTAGTTGTGCGGAAGCTATTGGAAATGGTTGTCACGCGATACTACCCTCTTCTGATGGTTCTTCGAAAAACATCACCTAGCACGGTTCCCGGCCCGCTGGTGTTTTCTCAACAAGAACTGATGATTTTGAGAGACAGGTACAAAAATCACTAGTATAAACCTTTGGGGGGGGGGGGGGGGGGTAGAGCCTTGACTTCATGACACCGACCCTTTGACCCCATGTTTTTTCTATGTTTTTGTGTGTTGTATTCATGCATTCATCTAAAAAACATTACATCAAAGAAAAACTTCTCTTCTAGTCTCTTTTTTTCAAACCAAACTAAGACAATGATTGCAAATGTTAGAGAAAAAGATTGCCCTCATGGACTTCGGTAGAAGGAGAACTCATAAGTATACCTTCAGGGTTCCAAAACTAGAGGATTTGAGAGGATTATCGAGGATAATCACTAACCCTGAAGCTTTCAGAGCCAAGTACGGAGGTCTGCTACCTCTGTTAAGAGTCCATGTGATTGAAGGAATCATGGAAGCACTCATTCAGTTTTACGATCCGGTCTATCACTGTTTCAAATTCCCGGATTATCAGCTTGCATCAACGCTGGAGGAGTATTCTCACCTAACCGATCTACACATTACTGATCGAGCTCCTTTTTCTGGACTGGAAGAAATTCCAAAGGATCAGACCATTGCAAGAGCAATCTATTTGGATGAGTCAGAAATCAAGACTCACATGACCACCAAGGGTGGGCTCCCAGGTTTTCCAGCCCAGTTACTCACCTACGAGTTATTTTTGTTTCCCAACATTGATAACTTTGTCGATAACAACGCCATTAAGGTTTTTCTCATTGGAAACCCTGTGCCAACCTTGCTCGCGAACACGTATCATTCTGTACACTTAGGGAATTTGTACAACGGAGGAATAATCATGTGCTGTGTACCCCTGTTATATAAATGGTTTATCTCCCATTTACCCAAGTCTGCTGCGTTTTGGGATCATAAGAGTACCTTGCGTTGGTCGCAGAAAATCATGTCTCTCACCAATTCTGACATAGATTGGTGCAATAGGATTTATGACGGGATCAGAATCATTGATCGTTGTGGAAACTTCCCCAACATACCCCTCATAGGAACTAAGGGAGGAATCAACTACCATCCAGTATTGGTTCGTCGTCAATTTGGATACCCGATGAGGTATGTCCCGTGTAATGCTCATCTGGAGGGTCTTTTCTTCAAAGAAGGAGAAAATGACAGGGCACTAGAGATGGAAATAGTGCACGCTTGGAAACATGTTCATAAGAAAGGACAGAAGTCTCTAGGAAAACCGGACCGTGTCTCGGTGGAACCATACCTCCACTGGGTACAAACTAGAGCTCTCAAGCTAAAGATGCTTTATCCTCATCACGGAGTTCTTCTGCCGAGGGAACCTGTCATGTACTTCATGACTGAAACGGAAAAACTTCAGGTTACTCTCAACAAAGTTCAACAGGAGAGGAGGTCTTGGAAGAACAAATACAGCACCCTCAATGTAGAGTGTACCAAACTTCGGGAAAGCGAAGATGCCAGGGGCATGACAGCAACTCCTGAAGGTTACAAACTTTGGGAGGCACCGAGAGTCTCGGCCATAATGATTATACCACCGCCTGTGGTACACATTGTTCTGGAAGGACATATTCCACAGATACCTTCTGGTGGAAACGACAACATGCTCGAAAGAATGAATGAGTTCCAGGAACAGTTCCTGGGAATGCAGAAAGAACTGCAGGCCCTTCGCGATCAGGATTTATTTGGAAAAGATGCCGCGGACCTCTGCTTGGTCCCCAATGTGAAAGTCCCGCACAAATTCCAGGTGCCCGACTTTGAAAAGTACAAGGGTAACTCTTGCCCTCAGAGTCACTTGGTGATGTACGCTCGGCGAATGTCAGCTCAGACAGGGAATCAGGATTTACTGATTCACTACTTTCAGGATAGTTTAACCGGTGCCGCACTAAAATGGTACATGGGTTTAAATCGTGCTACGATTAGCACTTTCAGAGATCTTGGCATTGCCTTCGTCCAATAATATAAATACAATCTGAACATGGTACCCGACAGAGATCAACTCAGATCAATGTCACAAAAGGACAAGGAAACCTTTAAGGAATACGCTCAGAGATGGCGTGAAATTGCCGCTCAAATTTGTCCACCTCTTGAGGAAAAAGAGATGACAAAGATCTTCTTAAAGACCTTAAGCTCATTTTATTACGACAGAATGGTTGCCAGTGCACCCAGTGACTTCACCGAGATGGTCGGTATGGGAGTTCGTCTTGAGGAAGCCGTCTGAAAGGGACGTCTAGTCAAAGACACTGGATCATCAAGTAGTACAAAGCGATACGATAGTGCTCTCCCTAAGAAAAAAGAGCAGGATATTGGGAATATCTCTCTCGGAAAGCAAAGGCGACATTATCAACCAGTAGCAGCTGTAACTCCTGCTATCAATCCTGCGCCTATTTCTACATATCAACCTCAGGTTGCGCAGAGCCAACCTAATCAGTAAAGGACTCAACAGCCTCTTCAGCAGGCTCGTCCTCAATACAACAACAACCATACAACGTGGCCACCAGGATTTGATCTTATACCCGTATCGTACGCAGAACTATTTCCATTGCTGCTGACTAAGGGGCATGTCCAGACTAAGTCTTCTCTTACAATACCGAAAAATCCGCCTTTTTGGTTTAAGGTGGATCAGACTTGCCCTTACCATCAAGGAGGACCAGGGCATAACATAGAGAACTATCTCAATTTCAAATCCGACGTACAAAAGCTTGTTAGGAGTGGGGTCTTATCTTTCAAGGATACAAATCCTAATGTTCTCACAAACCCGCTGCTTTAACACGAGAAAGCAACGGTCAATTTGATAGAGGGAGAGACTAATAACATCTATCAAATTCATGATGTACTCTTGTTAAGGACCAATCTGGTCAAGATGCATTGTAGACAGAGTAGATATGGCCAGGTGCCACCACACAACTATGAACGTTGTAGAGTCTGTTCGGAAAGTAACCAAGGATGTTACCTGGTGCGAGCAGCTCTTCAGGGTCAGGTGGATCGTAGAAAGATTCGCCCATATCTTGGTTCCGGACCAATCAACTGGGCGCCGGACTACCTCGCTGATCAAATTGAGGACGTTGTCGTAATCTCTGATCATCAGAGGGCTAGGGATGTTTGTACCATAATCCCTCTACTTGACGAATCGAGAGTTCCCAACCAGGAACGAATCGAAATTGCTTACGATGGTCGGAAAAATCAGAAGGCTCCCATAGTCATCTATCTACCGAGACCATTACCGTATGAATCAACTAAGGCTATCCCTTACAAATACTGTGCAACAACAATTGAGAATGGAAAGGAAATTCCATTACCCTCCGTCGTGAATATTGCAGACATCAGTCGAGTAACACGGAGCGATCGAATCTTCAACCGAGGAGTTGAAGAACTTAACCAAGAAAAGGAACCTCAGACAGAAGTTCCCAATCCACCAGTCGGTTAATCCAGTAATCCCGACCTTTCGAAAAATGATGATGAGATGCTGAAGCTTATCCAAAGGAGTGAATACAACATAGTTGATAAGCTGTTGCAAACTCCTTCAAAGATCTCGGTATTATCACTTTTACTCAGTTCAGAAGCGCACAGGGAGGCTCTACAGAAAGTCTTGGAGCAAGCCTTTGTGGAACAGGATGTAACAATCAGACAGTTTGATAGCATTGTCTCTAACATCACTTCCTGTAATAACTTGAGATTTAGTGATGAGGAATTACTTGAAGAGGGTCGCCGTCATAACATGGCGCTCAATATCACGATCAGCTGCCAGGGCGAATCTTTAGCCAGCGTACTGGTAGACACAGGGTCAGCCCTGAATGTTATGCCGAAGTCCACTTTGATGCAATTATCCTTTAAAGGACCTCCGATGAGAACCAGTGAGGTCGTCGTCAAAGCATTTGACGGGTCCAGAAAAACGGTTATCGGCGAAGTCGACCTTCCCATAACTATTGGTCATCACACTTTCCAAGTCGCTTTCCAGGTCATGGACATCCGGGAAACGTACAGTTGTTTATTAGGAAGACCTTAGATACATCGGGCTGGGGCGGTCACCTCGACCCTCCACCAAAAGTTAAAGTTCGTCCAGAACAACCAGCTCATCACGGTATGTGGAGAACAAGCCTTTCTCGTGAGTAACTTATCATCATCTACTGGTGTAGAAACCGAGGGGGTTATTGGAACTCAGTTCCAAGCACTTTCGATAAGCAAGGACAATCAATCCGAAGAGGGAACTTCTATTTCCTCATACAAAATGCTATCAAAGCGGTCAAGAGTACCAATACAACAGGATGGGGACAGCTAGTCATTCCTACTAACAATAAAACAAAGAAGGGTCTTGGTTTTTCTGCAACCTGTACCCAGACAGCTACTACCAGTAATGAAAGTCTTCATCCCATTCAAGACTTCTTCCACAGTGGAGGTTTACTTCACCCAGTGTCTCAAGACGTGCATACTATCAATAAAGATGAGTATCGGAGGAAGAATGGAAGTCCTATCTCAACGAGGACGGTTATATGTCTCAGGACGAAACGCAGACTCCCTTTTGCTTTCCTGCACAGAGCCCGAGATTTATACCCAGGTCAGATGTCGAAATGATATACGGAGATTGTGATTCGAAAGGATGTTGTGCTCCACCAAACTCATTAGAGGAGGACACTCTGATGAAGGACAACTTTAACCACAACTATTATGTCCCGATGAATGGCCTGTCAATGTGGCAGTCGTATCCAGGAGACTTGGGGCAAGGAAATCAGCCGAACAATGGAAATCAGCTGAGCATCATTGAAAAGAATACCTGCATCCCCACCATGTCATGGGATCAACACCCAGGTTATCCTGAAAATACCCAGCACGACGATGAATTCGCAATGTTTGCAGGACTAGAATTCATTAACTATGCTTTTCCCGAGGTCAACGTCATCGAGAGGGACGACTCCTCCAGTTCCAAAGAAGTGTGGGACACCTTGGGACAACCAAGTGGAAAGTACGACTATATGGTCAAGTACACCGCTCCTGAAAGCTCTCGTATCAGGCTCGAAGACATCCAGCCAACTGGATGGGAAGATTTACTTGAGAGCACAAATACTATGCAAAATGCAATAGAGGAATCCTCCTACGACAATTATGCCTGGGAGACAGATTCCAATGATCCTGCTACACCAGAAATCAGCGTTATTTCTGAAGACAAATCAAGGAAGGTGCCAGACTTTGTGATTCATCGAGGAGTTCGCCGCCAATGGGTTGCTGTCGATGTTCCGAAGATTGTTCATAAGTCAAAGTAATTGTCGTCTTTAACCTTTCACCCTGCCCAGGTGAAACGGATGTTTTGATAGGGCTCACTTTCTGTAAATTTCCCTCTTTGCTTCGCCTAAAGCGGCAGAGTTTTATTTTATAGGGCCGTAGTTTCAAGAATCGACTTGTTCATTAATAAAATAACGTCGTTCTGTAATTTTCGCATTTATTACTGTTTTCTCTTTTCGCTTTTCTTAGAAAATGGTAATCCTAAAAAACAAATCAATAAAACAAACAAGCAGTTTTTCAAAGAAATACACTGCACACACTCTTGCATTCTCTCTATCTCTTCTAAACACAAATCATACCGTCATGTAGATTGCTTGTTTTAAACCCCGTTGAAATATACAATCCGATGCCTTCTCCCGACTTTGAGTTCCCGGTATTTGGGGCTGAAGAAGAAAATGACGACGAAATTCCAGAAGAGATCTCCCGATTACTCAGACGGGAGAAAAGGTCCATTGAACCTCATAAAGAGCCATTGGAAATGGTAAACTTAGGTTCAGAAAAAGAGAGAAAAGAAATCAAGATTGGGGCACTACTCAGTCTGACTATCAAAGAAAGTTTGACAAAGCTTCTCAGAGAATTTCCCGATGTGTTTGCTTGGTCCTATCAGGTCATGCCAGGGTTGGATACCAGCATCGTGGAACATCATTTACCATTGAGATCGGAATGTCCGCCGGTAAAACAGAGGTTGAGACGGACTCACCCGGACATGGCCATCAAAATCAAAGAGGAGGTACAGAAATAGATCGACGCGGGTTTCCTCGCCACATCAGAATATCCTCAATGGTTAGCCAACATCGTACCTGTTCCGAAAAAGGACGGAAAGTTCAGAATGTGTGTAGACTACAGAGATCTAAATAAGGCTAGTCCAAAGGACGACTTTCCTTTACCACACATCGATATGCTGGTCGACAGTACGACAAAGTTCAAAGTTTTCTCCTTCATGGATGGATTCTCGGGCTATAATCAAATCAAAATGGCGTCGGAAGACATGGAGAAAACTTCGTTCATTACCCCCTGGGGTATCTTCTGTTACAAGGTAATGTCGTTCGATTTGAAGAACGCCGGGGCAACCTATCAGAGGGCACATGACTACTCTATTTCATGACATGATACACAAAGAAATCGAAGTGTATGTCGATGATATGATTGCAAAATCTAAAACAGCAGAGGAGCATGTGACCCACCTGTCAAAATTATTCGAGCGGTTGAGAAAGTACAAACTCTGCTTGAATCCCAACAAGTGCACATTCAGTGTCCGCTCAGGGAAACTCTTAGGGTTCATCGTCAGCCAGAAAGGAATTGAGGTTGATCCTGACAAAGTCAAGGCCATTCAAGAAATGTCTTCTCCAAAAACTGAAAAACAAGTCAGAGGATTCCTGGGACGTCTGAATTACATTTCCAGATTTATATTCCTCATGACCGCGACACGTGCGCCGATTTTCAAACTACTCAAAAAGAATCAGGACTGCGTTTGGACAGAAGATTGCCAAACCGCCTTCGACAGTATTAAGGAATACCTGCTGAACCCTCCGATTCTATCACCTCCAGTGGAAGGAAGACCACTGATTATCTACCTCACCGTCCTAGAGGACTCCATGGGTTGTGTACTTGGCCAACAAGATAAAACCAAAAGGAAAGAGTCTGCCATCTACTATTTGAGCAAGAAATTCACCGACTGCGAGACTCGGTACACTATGCTCGAGAAAACTTGCTGCGCTCTGGCTTGGGCAGCCAAACGTCTTCGCCAGTACATGATTCGTCACACTACTTGGTTAATCTCTGAAATGGATCCAATTAAGTATGTCTTTCAAAAGCCTGCTCTCACGGGAAGGATTGCCCGTTGGCAGATGTTGTTATCAGAATATGACATAGAGTACCACGCTCAGAAAGCCGTTAAAGGGAGTATTTTAGCCGATCACTTGGCTCATCAACCAATTGATGATTGGGAATTAATCAGTTTGACTTCCCAGACGAAGATGTCATGTATCTAAAAATAAAAGACTGCGATGAACCGCTACCCAGTGAAGGGCCAGAACCAGGTTCCCAATGGGGACTAATCTTTGACGGAGTTGTCAATCATTACAGAAACGGAATTGGGGCAATCATCATAACACCTCAGGGTACCCTCATTCCTTTCACTTCCCGACTTACGTTCAAGTGTACGAACAACGAGGCCGAATACGAAGCTTGTATTATGGGTCTCGAGGAAGCGATTGATTTGAGGATAAAAAACTTGGATGTATATGGCGACTCAGCCCTGGTTATCAATCAGATTAAAGGAGATTGGAATACATACCAATCAGGATTGATTCCTTACAAAGACTACGCGAGAAGGTTGCTACCCTTCTTCAACAGAATTGAGTTTCATCACATCCCTCGTGATGAAAATCACATGGCTGATGCATTAGCCACTCTCTCTTCCATGATTAGTGTAGGTCAATGGAATGACTTACCTAAGATCGACATAATGCGCCTTGAACGACCCGCTTACATCTTCACGATTGAAGCAGTCATAGACGACAAAGCTTGGTATCACGATATCAAATGCTTCCTTCAGAAATAAGAATACCCACCTGGGGCATCCAGGAAAGATAGAAAAACCCTCTGAAGACTAGCTGGAAACTTCTTCCTGAGCGGTGATACACTCTATAAGAGAAATTTTGACATGGTCTTGCTCCGATGCGTAGACAGACCAGAAGCAGACATGCTGATGAAAGAAATTCATGAAGGATCCTTTGGCACTCATGCCAACGGACACACAATGGCGAGAAAAATTCTAAGAGTAGGGTACTATTGGTTGACCATGGAATCCGACTGCTACAAGTACATGAGGAAGTGTCACAAGTGTCAGATATACTCCGACAAAATTCATGTACCGCCAACGCATCTCAAAGTTCTTTCTTCCCCATGGCCTTTTTCCATATGGGGAATCGACATGATTGGCTTGATTGAGCCTAAGGCTTCAAACGGACATCGGTTCATCCTGGTAGCCATTGATTACTTCACCAAGTGGGTCGAAGCAGCATCGTACGCTAATGTAACCCGACAAGTGGTGGTCCGATTTATCAAAAACAATATCATCTGCCGTTATGGTGTTTCGAGCCAGATCATTACTGATAATAGATCTAACTTAAACAATAAGATGATGAAAGAGTTGTGCGCAGAGTTCAAGATCGAACACCATAACTCATCTCTCTACCGACCAAAGATGAACGGAGCGGTAGAAGCGGCTAACAAGAACATCAAGAAGATCGTTCAAAAGATGGTTGTAACCTACAAAGATTGGCATGAGATGCTACCCTTTGCTCTTCACGGTTATCACACATCTATCTGCACTTCAACAGGGGCAACCCCTTTCTCTCTAGTATATGGCATGGAAGCAGTGCTCCCCATTGAAGTAGAGATCCCATAAATCCGAGTATTGATGGAAGCTAAGCTTGCAGAAGCTGAATGGTGTCAAAGTCGACACGACGAACTGAATCTGATCGAAGAAAAGAGAATAATGACATTATGCCACGGTTAGTTGTATCAACAAATAATGAAGATGACGTTTGACAAAAAGGTTCGACCTCGCATCTTCAGGAAAGGAGACCTTGTGCTAAAAAAGATACAATCTTTTCTCACTAATTCTCGGGGCAAATGGACTCCGAATTATGACGGCCCCTATGTGGTCAAGAAAGCTTTCTCAGGCGGTGCCGTGAGACTTGCAACAATGGACGGAGAGGAATTTGCCTATCCCACAAATGTTGATGTAGTCAAGAAATACTTCGCCTAGACTAAAAAAAAAAACGTCTCCGTGGACTGAAAACCCGAAAGGGCGGTCCAGGCAAAAATTAGAGACAAATCAAAAAATCATCCTGGTGGATTGGAAATCTCAAAGTCCAATCCAGGAAAAAGTTAGGGATAATGGCAAGTAACTACGTCTGATCAGTTCAACTCCTCAGCAATCATGCCATCCATCAGGAACTCCAGTCACGATCATCTTTGACAGAAGCTCAGGATGTCCCGAATTCAAAGTTTGTAGAAGGATAGTGGTCGTTATGTTTCAATGTAGCCCTTTTCCCTTAAATTACCATTTTCTAACTTTGTAAATACTCTATGGAATCACGCGTTTGGCTGATTTCCATCCTATCAATAAAATTTGAGCCCTTGTGCTTTTGTTTGTAATTCTTATTTGTTTTAGCTTTACAAAATGACATTTAAACATGATTAACGATTCTTGAAACGAAACAAAAATGAATTTACATGTCGAACTTTTTTTTCCGCTTTTTAAACTTAAGATGGCATTTTCTTTTGACGGTTGAACATCGAAAGAACATTGATCGCTTCTCCAAAGGTGTTCGAGCCTCAAAGTGCAGAATCAAAGCACTCATTCTAAACCAGTATGCCTAAATGAAGGATCAACTATGTCAGATGCGAATACTCCATCTGACATCTGCGGCCGAGTTCCCATCTCCTAAGCCCGACCAGCATCGCTCCCAACAGGGACCGTTTCTCCTAAGCAAGGCATAATTGCTATCTTGAACCAGCGGCACTTCTTCGCCCCGCGATGGCCGGGTATCCTGTCATGTTCATCTATTAGTCTGTATGGCGCATCAGTTTTATCAGCATATACATACATACATCATGCATTATTGATTTTCATTCACATTTATATTGCATCACTATCACTCAAGTCGGTCTTGTCCCATAGTGGTGACAGTCTTCTCAATCGAGTTGTCAAGTTCTTCCTCATCAGGAAATGTTGCGTCTAAACAATCTCTCTACTCCAGTTTATTTATGGATCAGAATTGGCCCTTGACCACTTTGATAACTTGAACCTCTGAAAGACCAGAGAACCTTCAAAAAATGTCACTCTTCGCCATTGAAGATGATATCTTTGCTTTCCCGGATTAAGGAAAATCCCCAGAGGAAGCCTCTTAAGCAGAGATTCGGCAATACAGCAGTTTTTCTCCAAAAAAAAAACCACTGATGAAAAGGTCATCAGCACCTCAAAATTGGATCACATCATATGGTATTTCTCCGGGAAGATCCTGAGAAGAGTATGATGTAATATCCCCAAGCGTGAAATCAGTCTCTCAAGATACTCGTTTTCCCTAGTAGAGTCGGCAAATGGCGTCTCCAACAGAGAAGTTTGTGCACCTCTACAACTTATACGACTGGGTTCTCCAGCAACTCTGACATCAAAATTTTTCTATCGAATAGCATCTCCCCAGGAAAATTCGGCGAGAAGTTTGAGGAAAACCGCTACACGTAGCGTCCCTTATCAATAAAGTTTATTGATAAAAGAAACTGAGACCAGTTCCTTGGTAGGAAACCAAGATCGAGGGGAAGTTTATTTCAGCAACCGAGACCAGTTCCTTGGTAGGAAACCAGGATCGAGGGGAAGTTTACATCAGAAACTAAGACCAGTTCCTTGGTAGGAAACCAGGATCGAGGGGAAGTTTACATCAGAAACTAAGACCAGTTCCTTGGTAGGAAACCAGGATCGAGGGGAAGTTTTTACCTTTTCTAAGCATCATTGCTTAAGCAAAAGAGGATGAATGTGTAAGCTACCATTCATAATCACCATCAAAATTTCGGGTATTCCGATATTTAATCCTCTTGCACCCTGAATGCCCAAATACCTTCGCCATTCACACCTTCGGGTCCAAGAAGATTAAATAGGGGCATCTGTCATACCCCAATTTTGACCACTAATATTTCCCATCATTGTGCAAATCATCATCACAATATGGATGAACCATCTTGCCTCATCAGTCTCCCCAAGGATGGGTGAACACTTACTACAGTCAAAATTAGGGTTTCAAGCCCTCTCAGAGTTCTTAGACAAAGGATCAATCAAGAAATGACATGATCTTCAACTTGTCTAACCTCCCAAACATCTACAATGGATCAAGAGGACTCCCATTTTAAGGATTAAGCACAAGGCTACTCCCTTCCAAATGGATCAAGCCTCAAGATCGCCAGTGTCACCAAATTAGGGTTTGGTCGACCAGGGCCTCTAGATGGAAATTTTCCTCTGGGTATGAGCCAATGCTTCAAAGCATATCCTAAAATACTCCATGGAACCTCGTGGGCCCAGGAATCAAGTCAATTTGACCTCAGGGGATGCATACATCAAAAATCAGGAATTAGGGTTTCTTGACCTAATTCACCCCTAAGTTGACTTTTGGGACAAATCATGAGCCAAGACCTCAAGACATGATTTGAGGGTCTCCAACATACCACATTGATCCATTTGTAACAATGGATTGATCCAGGAAGCTTGAGCAGCAAGTCTCAAGACACATTTGCAACTGAATTCAGTCAAGACTTATCCAAGGTCAGGGGAACCACAGCCCTATGCCCTAACCTCTAGTCAATGGCTAGAGGAGACTTGGATTCCAAAGTGCAACCATTGGCCAAACCTCTGCTGCAGTTGCCATTCACTATTGCTTCCAAAACAAACTTGCTCTACTATAAATAGAGCTCATTTGTGCTCAGTTTGAGTACACCAAAGCTATCAAACAAATGTTTTCCTCAAAATCCCTCTCTTTAGGCCAAAATGCCTTCTTTAGCAAGGTAACTCTGAGTTTTTGAGTTAGAGATCATTTCCATCACATCTCATGATCCTAACACCTCATAAACATCATATGTAGGTGATCCAAACTATCAAAAGTGACCTGTAACACCAAAATCACGAAGTCACCTCTAAAAACCTCAAAATGGGCCTTTTGTGCATTTTTCAAGCCATGTCTTGATTAGGTCACTTTCCAAACCAGATAAAACCTCAAACACACTCCAAATAACATCCTTGAATTATCCCAAATGGTTCCAGTAACGTCCCAGTTTTGTCAGTTTTTATTTAATTGAGTCGTTTTTGATTATTTTATTATTATATTATTTTATTTCTGACTTTTATGTGAAAATATGTTATTTTTCATCGTGAATATATTTTATCGCGTTTTGGGAACATTTGCGAGATGTTTGAGTGTAGGGGTATTTTGGGCATTTTGATTTATTTTGTTAAGTTAGAATATAATAGAAAATAGAAAGAGAGAAAAATAGTAAGAAAAAGAAGAGAAGGAGAAAAGAAGAGGAGAAGAGAAGAAAAAGAGAGAATTTGAGAAAACTTGGAAATCAATCAACCGACTTTCTAGAACACGATTAAATCGGGTAAGGGTGTGAAACTCGATTATCTTATGCTTGTGCATGATTATGTATGTATGTGTTTGCATATGCTATTGTCTTTCTCTAGTTTTGGATTCTAGGTTGAAATGAGAAATATAATGTGATATCGATGGTTTCACGGTCGAAAATCGGTGTAAACGTAGTAGAATACTTGTTACCATGATTGAGTTATGTTCTAATTGTTATAGGTTGGTTTGGAAATGTTTTGGTTGAGAAAACATCATTTTTGGATGAACTGGTGCGCTGCTGGGTTTTACTGAAATCGCAGGTTCGCACTGCGAATGGCCAGCGAAGGAGTGGCGAGCGCTCGCGTGAGGTTCGCACTGCGAACGTTGTATTATTTTTCATTATGCCACTGTTCGCTGGAGGATTCGCATTGCGAATGGGGTAGCGAGCATTCGCTGGATGGTTCACACTGCGAATGTTGGGAGTTTTCTAGGCTATTTTTCATTCTACCACTGTTCGTTAGGACATTCACACTGCGAATGGAGAAGCGAAGGACTCGCTAGGAGCTTCGCACTGCGAACATGACAGTTTTTCCCAATTTGTTTTCCTTATAACTTTTGATCCGTGAGTCGGTTTGAGGCGTGGTTTGATGCGTTAGAAAGCTTGTGAAATGTTCTTTATTATTGTAATGGTTTTGAGATTGTTAGCCGATTTAATTATTTCGGGAATTTGGAAATGTGTTGTGTGTCGACTTTTACCGTTTTAACTATGTGTATTTGAGGCGTTATTACGCAACAGGCTTGAGATATAGTTGTATGACTTGTATGTGGATTATATGATATAAATGCATGTGTTTAGATGGCGTGATGATGGTTTGTGGCCGTATGGCAAATAAAGGCATTGTTTTGGGCTTGAATTGCAAAGCATGATTTATGTTAAGTGAGATGGTTGCATATATGGGTGCATTTGAATGTCATGTGTCATTGTATGCTGAGCATCATGATATGCATTCTTGTGACGTCCTGAGTAACGGATTGATTCCAGAGGGAATCTGCTATAACATCGTGAGCCTTAAAAATAAGAGGACTGAAAGCGATCTGATTGGATCGTGAGCCTTAAAAATAAGAGGACCGAAAGCGATGGTTATAGACGATCGTGTGCCCATGTGGGGTGTGAGCGGTTGGATCGTGAGCCTTATACAAAGAGGACCGAAAGTGATCCATAAACGTCGTGAGCCTTATACAAAGAGGACCGAAGGCGACGGGGAACATCGTATGCCCGACGGGGAGTTACACTAAGTAACGAGCGATGGTTCCAATAGTTCCTGAGTGAACTGGTGTTGAGAATGGATGGAAGTCGGTACCGCATGTGCATATGCATAGAGTCGTTGTGTCGGTCTCTTGCATTTGCATAAATCATTAATGGTGTGTTTATGTGTGGAATTGTGGATAAAATTGATAAATTGATATATGTATATGTGTTGGTGATACTTGTATTGTGCATGGTTGGTATACTTTGGTGATGGAAATATGAAATACACATTGTGTTGTTTTGTGTTTGAATTCTGGTGTGCGTTGTGGTGAGAACAGTATATATGTGTATTTTTTTGTGTTATATATAATTGTATGCAATTATATTATGATTGTTTTTCTCACCCTTCTGCTGTTTTATAATGCTCTATGAGGCATTGCAGATTAGATGCTGGAGGTCTTTTTGTGAAGCTTGGGACTTCATTCTTTTGTCGGTCGGCTCTGATATGTGGCACCGGGTAGTCAGGGGGATCGTTTTGTAGTTTGATGTGTATATGTATATATATCTTTTGGCTTGTGTATGTATGACTTGATGTATGGCAAACTTTTTATGATATATATATATATATATATATATATATATATATATATATATATGAGATTCAGTACAGATTTTCCGCTTTATTCTGTATTTGAATTGTGGGTAGTAGGAACTAAGTTCCTCTGTTTATTTGCTATCTGCGAGTGTTGCATATCTTTATGGGCAGGTGTTGTATGTTTGTTTCAATTTGATGTGACCCCTCGGTCTATGCTGTGAATTTCTAAATATACTCTGATGAAATTTTGAATTTTCTTTTACTGCTTTTGTTAATTGGGGGTATAGATTGGGGGTGTTACAGTTTCCCCCATCTGGAACACCATTTGAGAGAGTTGTTATTTTGGTCATTTTAACCCCTTTTGCAAGAAAGGGCCAGTTTGTGTTTTTGCAGGTTTCAGCTGATTCCGACCATCCTCAAAGCTTCTAAGGGATCATTTGAGAGTGTCCAAAGCATCAAACCATTTATGGAACAAGAAGTTTGGCAGATTGCATAGAAAACTCCAAAAGCCAAAAAGAGGTAAGCATCATGACTTGAACTTTCCAAAATATGCATTGCTTTGAAGTCCACTGATCATACACACCTCATACATGTTATATATGTTGTGTTTGAACCAATTCATCATGTAATTCATGTCTGTATCAAAGTGTAGCATAGAAAATGCAATTATAGGCCTTTTTCAAAACCACTATCGGGTTTTGAGGAGGGAGTATGATCTGGAAAAAATACAACCACCATTGGATTCCTTGTAAAATTCTAGGCCAGATGCATATAAATTTTGTCCCCAACCATCGAGAAATGAGAAAGTTATGGACTTTCCCGTTTCTTGGCAAAACTTGCCTTGCCTTGCCTTGGTCAGGCCTAGAAAACAAGGCAAACCTTGTATATTTGTGGTTTCACTTCAAGCAATGGATGTATCACCACCCCAGTGGTAAGGCGCGCGCCCTATAACCTTGAGGTCGTGGGTTCAAACCCCACCCATTCCATTTTGTGTTTTCTCACATTTTTGCGATTTTCCTCATATTTTCATGTTTTATTAATTAATTGGAAAATTAATAACTCCTTCAATTTTAATTATTTTTTATTGGTTCTTTTTGAAAAAAATCAAAAAAATGTTGAAATATTTTATTCCAAAAAAAAATTAAGTTTATATTATTTATTTAATATAATTAGTATTTTTGTGAATAAATTCCTTTTTAATGTTTTTAAACATTTTAAAAGTGAATATTTACTTTGAAAATCAAAACCAAGTGAGTTTTAATTCACCTTGTGATTAATCCCTCATTTCTCAAACCTTAAACAAAAATCACAAATGGTTTATTCAAACTTATTTGGTATTTTATTTGATTTTCTTTAAATATTTACTTTTAAAGAATAACAAATTAGGGTTTCTTTGATTTTCACCCTCATCAAACAATTTCAAACACTTTTGGGCCTCTAATAGAGTGTAAGACCCAATCTTTTGTAAATACAAACCTATTTTTGGGCCTCACTTATTGTATAAGTCCCGTTGTATTTCAAAAAGTTCGACGCGATCATCGTCCGTTGAAAAACAAACCCTGGGCCTCTCCTTGAGCTATAAGACCCATTCAAAACTTCTTGGGCCTCTATTAGAGTGTAAGACCCAACCCCCTTTGAAAACCAAACTATTTTGGGCCTCAATACATTGTATAAGACCCACCGTGTTTTCAAACATCTCGGCGCGATCGCCATTTTCAAACAAATGACCCTGGGCCTCTCCTTGAACTGTAAGCCCCGCCACTTGTACAAAAAATAAATCTTTTGGGCCTTTATTAGAGTGTAAGACCCAATCCCCTTTTAACCAAAACTTTTAGGGCCTCAGACATTGTATAAGTCCCCCTGCGTTAAAAGAAAACCTCGACGCGATCGCCAATAAAAAAACCAATCATCTGGCCCTACCCTCGTGTTGTAAGCCCCATTATTTTTCTTTAAACACTTGGGCCTCTTGAGAGAGTGTAAGACCCATCCCCTTGTACAGAAAACCTTTCTTGGGCCTCAGTCACTTGTGTAAGTCCCTCTGTACAAAACGACAGTGCGATCACTGATAAACCTTGGGCCTCTCCTTGAGCTGTAAGCCCCAACATCTTTTCAAAATAATTTCTCCTTTAATTTTGAATATACTGTTGTTTTCAATCTTTCTTTGTTGAACAACTAACCAAACAGCATGGAAGCTCTACAACTGAGTAAGTGTTTATATGCTTTCTTTATCCACTTTCATATACATATAACTGTATTGTGGGGCTATTTCACTGTAAGTCTTCTTTCATAAACTCATATCAACTGTGTAATACTAGTATAGATATTTAGAGTTTCCCCAGCAACTACGTCTAGCACTAAGCCCTGTTGATCACTCTTAAATAGACAAAACTAGATCCCCCATAGGATTACCAGATATAGTTTTCCCTCCTCTTGGGGTTAAACAATATGGAGATGTGAAAGGAAGCATTCTAGGTGAACCCTTTCTCAGACTGTCACCCTTAGACATTGTCAAAGAAACTCTAACTCCCTAGAGATGATCTTTTCTCCATGAATGGCATCTCTCGAGTTTCTTCCAAATTCTCGGACTTTCCTGGCTTGATCTATTCTCTGTGAATAGCCTGTCTTGAATTTCTCGGGGTTTGGGGACCCACAGGCTTCCTAAAAGCATCCCCGCCTCCTCTTGGGCGTTGTACAAGGACCCTACGGCTTCTTAGAAGTATTCACAACCTCCTCTTAGGCTTCGTATAAGGATTCTTCCTTCGGGAAGAGAGCCTCCTCTTGGGCTTCGTACAAATTGTCCCTCGGCTTCTTAAAATTTTCTAGCCTCCTCTTGGGCTTCGTACAAATTATCCTGACGACCTCCTAGAGGTATAGGAACAGGAGTTAGTCATCTTCATAGAACAGTCTTTCAAAGAGTCTAGATCTTTCTACCGTGAACGTACTACTACTGTTTCTTTAAGCATAGTACAAAAGATAAAACACTAGACTTGGACAGTCTAATCTCCTTGAGTCTCGAAGGCATTCTCAAGTAGGGAAAAACACCAGTAGACTCGGACAGTCTCCAATACCCTCTGGATTCCCCATTTCCTTAAAGAACAGGAAATAACCCTGATCCTCTGATCAATCCCAAAGCATAGCCTTACCTTTAATCAGTCTCTTTTATAAGAATTGATTTTCTCTTTTAACCAACCTACTGGACCTGTCACTTAACTGAAACAGCAATCCTTTTACCCTTCGTCTTGGGCTTCGTACCAGACACATATAAAAGACTCTCTCGTTGAGTCAAACCTTTGCAGCCTCTATCTCGGGTTTCGTACGAGATACAAAAACACTCTCTTGTTGAGTACAAAAGACTCTCTTGTTGAGTCAGTCCCCTTTTATCCTCCGTCTTGGGCTTCGTACAAGACACATACAAAAAACACCCTCTTGTTGGGCCAATAGCCTCCTCTTAGGCTTTGTATAAGGAAACCCCGGTTGAGTCAATGAACCTTTTAGCATCAAAGTTGTGCCTCGTTCACAGTATACAAACATCAACAACTCCTTCTCCTTTCATCTAATTGCTGTAAGCGGCAAGCCTCTGGATTATTTACATCCACGCCACTGTCCCTCTTTTAGCATGAGAAATTCCTAAGGAAAGATAGCATTGCTCTACACTGAGTTAAAGTCTTCTCCTTCAGGTTAAAACCCCTTATAAAGGAAATTATGGCATTGCTAGGATTCACATATCCCGGTTAAAGTAATCCTCCTTTATAGTCAGTCACCCAACAGTTGTGACAAACAGACCCCCCTTTAGAGATGACAAATTCTCTCTGAAGTTGAGACCTTTTTAGCTTCACATCTTGGGCTTCGAACAAGATACAAATAGACCCTTCAGCTTCACATCTTGGGCTTTGAACAAGATATAAACCACCTTTAGCTTCATGTCTTGGGCTTTTAACAAGACACCAAAACACCACTTCCTCCCATAGAATAGGAGGAACTACGATCGCTCTGATTTCCCTGTTTCGGTAAACGGGAATACGTAGGCATAAAATTGAAAGAAAAATCTAAGCGAGCACACCACATCAAAAACCTCAGGTCACAAATCCTCACATATCCACCAAAACATCCGAGTCCGTATTCCCCACCAAAAGTCTAAATTCAACCAAAATAACCTAAGAGAGGCCCCCCACATTGATCGCATCTGTAAACCAACAGTTTTGACTGTTTGACCTCAGTTTGCAAAGCAGGGTTAGTTGGAGACATCTATTTCCCTTCCTTCATCAGCTTCAATAGGATAAAAAATGAATTGACCTGTAGTAACCCAGAGCGGCAGTGCTTAAGAACCACGTCCAAAATCGCTCGCTACACTCTCTTTCTTTATTTTCCTTGTTGTTGATTCAAGAATGAATCTTCAACTAATTATATAGCAGTTGCAGAATGATAGTCGTTGGAAGAGATAACTTGTACAAGTGTCTTTGTTACTCCATATTACAAGAGACGTTGAAGATAAATACACCAAAAGATCTTTATCCATTGTGTAACTCTTTTAACCACAACGTCTTCCTTGTGATCTTGTACTATAGATCCGTTGAGAGTAGATATCTATAAAGGATGTCAACTCTTCTTGAGTCATGTAAACATAAACTCTAGCTGATCGAAAAAATAGCAAGTGTACTATTCTTGCCGATTGTAGTTAAAATAGGGGTTTATCCCCAGTATCGATCTCGAGGACTACGTAGGAATACAAGTTCTATTAATAATTCAATTAAACAAAAAGTATTTTGGGGTTTGGGAATTGTTTTGATAATTAAATTTCGCAGTGAGAAAATAAAGCAGAATAATAAAATTGAGTTTTTAACAGATATGAGAAGCATGCTAGGGCACAGTGTATGAATTGCCTTGTAACAACCTTAATCCTTATTTCAGAGACGTGGCTTAAAATAATCAATTTCTGGACTGTAAGTTGTTTACTCCTAAGTCCTTAGTGAGAAAACCTTTGATTCCATAACCTAATTACTATGTCCACAGATAATTACATTTGAAATCAAGCATTATAATGTCAACAGTGTTCCAAGTGCAACATGGTAAAAAGGAGCTAACAATGGTTTGTCCGACCTAAACGTTAACCGTAAATCAACTTCTATTTGTCTGATAGAAAAAGCATTAAGCACATTGTACAATAAAAATGATTATGAAAAAGCACTTAAGTCATTGAACAAAGGAAATCAAGATCATTATAAAACCAATTCAGGGACACCCCCTAGCATTGGGGGGTTTAGCTACTCATAGTATTCAGAGAAAAAATAATAATAATCAGATTAAACATTATAAGATATGTGGTTACTTTGATCTTCAATTGCTAAGACTCATGAAAATCTTTCATTCCCGACTTCTCTTGATCGCTCCAATCTTGATCGTGAAATCTTCTCTCCAGTCAAAAGTCCCTTTTTTTTCTTTCCAAACTCATCTAAAATAGTCACAAGTCCAATACAGCAGTGGGAAAATACCGAAAATACCCTCACAGGTCCCCTAAGTGAAAAATCCAAGAAAAGTAGAAGGTGAAGCGCCTAAGCCAACACGGGTCGTGTCAGCTGACACGGGCGGCCGTGTTGGCCCCTTGTCTCTCTACAAAGTCATAACACTGCTCCAGGCTTGCTAACACGGGTCGTGCCAGCTGACACGGGCACCCGTGTCAGCCCACTGTCTCTCCTCATCTTTGCTTTCTCTTGGTTTCTTCCTGACACGGCCCGTGTCAGGCCACTGTCTTCCTTCTAAAGACTCTTCTGAATTCCCGGAACTTCCATTTTCTTCGCACGAGTCCTTTGGGCTTTTCCGTTAGATCTGACACCATCAAAACTAACAAACCAACACATAAAATGCAACATAATTGAAATAAAACTAAAAATCATAAAATGCGAGAATAAAATACGAAAAGTAAAATTAACTCGAAAATCAATGAAAAGACAAGACAAAGTATTACCGATTCATGGATTAACCGAATAAGTGACAGAAACATAGTAGAAATGGTGACCGATCACAACCCCATACTTAGCCCATTGCTTGTCCTCAAGCAATGCTCGAGACAGCAGAAGGGTCACCCCTAAATTACAAACAATCAACTTATCACAATAGCGCTGATATCTTTCGCAACTCTCTTTTCACTTTACCAACAAAGTTTCTTGCTTCCCCGAACTGAACATTCCGCTACACTTCCACATCAAAGCACCTTCTTTACCTGTCAGCTCTTTCACACTCTCACCAAAATTTCTTCGGGTTAAAGTGTTTACACTCAACAATCAGAGCATGCAAAATCAACTCATAAGCTTGAATACCATATATTTTCATCTCACACACATACCACACACACTTTTTGAGGTCTTTTCAGGTTGTAACGGGGCTTAGGGTTAAGGTGGGATAAACAAAAAAAAAACGGGAAAACAAGTGGTTTTGGGCTCAGAATTAGTGTTTCCATTCTTGTCACTGTGTTATTTGCACTTTTCATAACAGGGATATCAGACACCTTTTCAGCTGGATTCTTTAGTTTCTACTCAAGTATTTCTCTTGAGCTTGTCTTCTTAATTTTCAAACTAAGTCTCTCCATTAGGTAAGTGCGTTATTCTTTCTTCTCATTTTTTTTCTTTTTTTTCTATCACAAATCTCTTTTTCTTTTTCTCTTTTTTTTCTTTTTCAATTGCACTTACCTATTTATTATAGGTGTCCCAACCCCAAACTTAGAATTTTTCACAGATCAAATACTAACAACACCTATCTGAGTAGGGTATGAAAGTGTTTAGGCTTATGGTTTAAATAATGTGGTAATAAAACAAATAAAGGGTAAATGGCTCGAGTGGGGTTAACAAAGGATAACATAAAAGGGATGGCTAGAAAGGCTCGGGGTTAAAAGAAAACAAGTGCCTCAGTGTGTATAAGTGTGCAGTGAAATTCCAACAGAAAATACGCAAGCTCGGAGTGATATAGACATACCTGAACAAACTCTCTGATGACTATGTGTTTGGCTTTTTATGACTCACCATGTCTGGTATAGCTTGACAGGTTCCGAAGTACTTCTAGTGTGGCACAGCTTCCTATCCGGCTCGGGTGCACAGTACTCCAATATCAGTCCAGTGTCAAAAAAGTCGCGTCCAATCATCATCTTCAGCAGTATCAACTTTTGGGAGTTTCCTGAAGAGCAAGTAAGGGTTGAATCTTTTCATCCACTGGTACAAGTCTCATCACTCATCAGACACAAAACTCCACAAATCTGTAATACAAGAAACACAAAACACACCAACAACAAAGTAAAAGTAAAATGGAAAGGAAGGGAAATAACAAAAGTAAAAATCAATAATACTAACAAAAAAATAATAAACCCCCCACACCGTAGCGTACGATTTTTGTCGGTGACGTGACCACCTTACCGCAATGGATTTGGGTGCTACTTTCTGATTTATGTATTTATCCTATAAAGTTGGAAAGGAAAGATAAGATATCTAAAACTAACCTTGCACACAAATGTTTTCTTTAACAAATGCTAAGAGATCGGGGAACGAGGACTGTAATACAAGAAACACAAAACACACCAACAATAAAGTAAAAGTAAAATGGAAAGGAAGGGAAATAACAGAAGTAAAAATCAATAATACTAACAAAAAAATAATAAACCCCCTACGCTGTAGCGTACGATTTTTGTCGGTGGCGCGACCACCTTACCGCAATGGATTTGGGTGCTACTTTCTGATTTCTGTATTTATCCTATAAAGCTGGAAAGGAAAGGGAAGATATCTAAAACTAACCTTGCACACAAATGTTTTCTTTAACAAATGTCTGGTTATACAAATGGAAGCTATTAACACCCAGTGTATCTATAGTAATACATAGGAACCTTTTATTGTATGTTTTTCTGTTAACTTGAAATACTTTCTTGTGTTTATCTGCTGTGACTTGGGAAAATTTCTCCTTTGGGAGTGTTGAGAAAATGTTTTTGTGGTTTTTGGGTTTTCTGCTGTTTTTGGGAAGGTATTGGACCTAAGATTTTTGGTTTGTGTGCTCGCTAAGATTTTGTAATCTTATGCCTACTGTCGTACCTCAAAAAATACGATCCTCGCGATGGACGCGAAAAAAACTGTTCGAAACAGAGTCGCCACCGAACTTTATTTATCCCAAAAGAGGGAAAGGAAAATATCGAGAAAACCTTTAAAGGGAGATAAGAACATGGTCGTCGCAACCAAATTCGGGTTCGAGAGTCGGTTACGCAAGAGGGAAGGTATTAGCACCCTCTACGTCCGATGTACTCAACGGGAACCTCTTGATTCGATTCGTGAGAAAGGTTAGCTTGGTTTGTTTGTTTTCTTCTAAGGTAGATATTGTTTTCTAAGGGGGAAATGGGTGGTTTTTTATTAGTGTGCTCGGCAAGGATTGAGAACCCTTAGGCCTACGTATTCCCTCGTGCAATGAGAAAGTCAGAGCATTCGTAGTTCGGGGGACTACGGTTGGTTGGTGTTTTTTAAGAGAACGAGTGTTAATTCGTATTCTAACTGCTAAACGTTGGCTTGTCTGCTCGTCAAGGGAGGCTGAAGCACTAGTTCATATGCGCGAAAGAATGGACTAAACAATGTTCTTTTTGTGAAAAGTTGTTTGATTTGGATTAAGTGTGTTAAGATTTGATTGAGAAAAAGAGTTTGATTTGCGTGTATTTTTAGGGTTTTGGTTGTTTAGTTTGTTAAGTATTTTGAGTGAGAATGACGATTATTCGATAAACGGGACGTCGGCCTCGCAACCAATTAATCGGGGCATTACTGAGAGGCTAGCTCTTAACGACACCTTTTTCATTCTATTAATTGTGAAATTGTGTTTATTGGACAATGGGCTTCTTTGTCCACGTAATTAGGGCAAGTGTTTTAGGAACGAAAGATCGAAATGAACACAACCCAAAGCATGCGCCTCAAGAGCGTTCATTCAAGGGCCCAAGAGGTGCTAGACCTCAAGAGTCCACTACTTTCATAATTTGATTATGAAAAAGATTTGAATTTGATTAGAATATTTTAAATAGACGTGTTAAACTGGATTAGGGTTTGAATGAATTAAGAGTTTTTAGAAGGATTAGGTATTTTAGAAATGGAAGGTCGAAACGAACACAACTCAAGGCGTGCGCCTCAAGAGCGTTAGTTCAAGGACCCAAGGAGTGCTTGACCCCAAAAGCCCACTACTTCCATAATTTAATTAAGAAAAATAGTTTAGAAATATTAACCAAAATATTTTATGATTTGATTTGCTTTTAAGAGAATATTTGTAAAGATTAAGTAATGCTTTTTTAATTGGTTAAGAAAATATATTTTTAAAGATTAAGTAATTTGATTAAGATTTGAATGAATAAAAAAAGAAGTTTTAAGGAGGGTTGAGTATTTTTAGTAGGATTAGAGTTTTATAAGTTTTTTTAGGAATAGAGGATTGGAGCGAACACAACCCAAGGCCTGCGCCTCAAGAGCGGTCGTTCAAGGACCCAAGGAGTGCTAGACCCCAAAAGCCCACTACCTCCATAATTTGATTAGGAAAGAGTTTAGAAATATTAACCTAAATAGTTTGTAATTTAATTTGATTTAAGAAAATATTTTGAGAATAAAACGAAGTGGAGAATATTTTTAAAGCTTAAGAAATTAATTACCTTAAGTATTTTAATTTGCGAAAAGCTTGTATTTTTAAGTGTTTTAAAATGGTTAAGATGTAAATGAATTATGATTTTTTAATTAGAGAAAATTGAATTAATATAATTAATTAAATAAAAATCAAATACTTAATAAAAACTAATTATAAAATTAATTAGATAATATTAAATAAATAATTATAATAAGATTAGTTAAAAAACAAATGAATAGCGTTTTTTATCTTTTTTAATAAGTAAGTAATATAAAAAAAACTAAAACAAAATAAATAACAAAAAGAAAATGGGCCAGAATGCAGTAGAAAGGAGGGTGTGTTTAGAAAATCTTCCCAGGCCCAAACAAGTGAGCCCACACTGGGGAGGGTCTATCATAGACCCTGGGACAATCTGGGCGTTGGATCCCTCAACGAGTCAGCCCCTGACTCTGATCTGAGGGTTGAAAATAGAGGGTGTATGGTAGGGAAGAAGGAGATTGCACTCACGGGATTATGATGGGAGAATGATCATGGTGACACCTGTCTAAGACGGTGACAAGTGTCACCGCCTCCTCCACACGTCGTAACAACAGCAACAACAAACAGAAGAAAAAGGAGAGGGGAGCCTCAGATCATTCCTCACACTCTCTTACCTCTCACCCTTCTCTTTGAACTCTCTCCTCACTCATCTGGCCGGAAACCTAAAAAGGGGCCGGAGAAGCGGCGGCGCGCGGCGGCCGCCACCGTCTTCTCCGGCGACACCACCTTAAATCAAAAGAAAATCTAAACCAACCCTACTTATTTTCCTCTCCTCTTTTCAAATCCGAACCCAGTTTTGTTAGAAAAGGCCCCAAATTCTCAAATCGAGGGTATTCCCAAATGGAAACCCTAACTTCAAAACCAGACAAATCAAAGGACGAAGAGCGATCTACACTATTCCAAGATCAAAGAAATCAAAGAGAAATCAAGCAAGGCGTTCAAGTTGTAGAGAAAGAGCAGAAACTACCTCTTTGAAGAACGTTTCCGAGGAACCTCAGGTGCATTTCAATTGACTCTGCTTGATACCTTTTTTCTCTTCTTCTTTTCTGTTGCAAATCCCTTCTACTCTTTTAAGTGTTTGTTTGAGGTTTTTGATCTTGGTCCGTGATATTTGTTATTGTGTGATGACTTAGATTTTTTTTTTTTGCTGAAAAGTGTGTTTCTGCTACTCTAAAAATTATGGTTGCTAGGGTTTTTTTTGTGTCTTCGTCTCCGTTTTCGTGAGTGTCTCCTCTTTATATACTAGAAATTTAGGGTTTGATGGTGTTTGAATTTGCTGAGGAATCTTCATTTTAGGAATCTCTGTTAACAACCTTATTGATGCTAAAAAATGTCTTCCTATTTTGGTGAACTCTGTAGTTTCTGAATTTCTCTGCGCCCTGCTCTGTTCTGCTCTGAATTTGTCTATTACTGCAGAATTTTGACTTTGTCTTTCTTGGACTGATATGGAATTGTTTATGTGATTTGGAGTGTAGGGATTTAGTGAATGGATATGTGAAAGAATATGTGTCTTTGAATGGTTTTTGATGATTTACATGTTATGTGATGGTTTTGAATTGATATGAATATGTGAATTAATCTTGGTAAAGTGATAAATTAAATTGATTAATGTGGATGAATTTGAGTTGAAATGGTTTTGATGTTTTGTATTTAGGAGCAATGGAATGGTGGAATTTCAAATGGCACGGATTGTGGAATGTTCTCACTTAGGATCATGATGTTCTTTGCCGGCATTTAGGTGTAGTAACATTTGGTTTACTATGAATTCTTGAATCATGTTTGTCCCTAGCATTCATACGTACTGCATTTCCTCCTTAAGTTCTCAATTAGATTTCCAACTAATTCCTTCATATTACAAATTAACTTGTTGATGATTTTGCTTTTGATTTTCATGTGCACGGGCTTTTGGCATAAAGAATAGAGCATGGCATTTGGAGTTTGGAGCTTTGGATGAGACTTGCGGCATAAGTACCAAGGGTAGAATGTTTAGGAACATAACTCTTCTTGAATTTTATTGTAACAGCTTTTAATGCTTTTGTAATTTTGTACAAAATGAGATCCTGGTGTATTGTTTTAGCATCGGTATTTTATTGTAGTAACTTCACCATCTTTATGGTAATGATTTGGATTTTGTCATAATGTTTAGATTTGAATCTAACATTTATGAATTGTGGCATGTCGCCTTCGAACGAACTGTATTGTCTTTGGCTTTGGCTAATGAGCAAGAATGTTATTTTATTGTCAAACGAGTTACACTTTGAACACCATGCCTTCTTTTCAAATATAATTCAACACCTTTATTTCTTGCACTAATGACACATATTATGACTTGTACTCCTCCTATATATCATCATGCCTAAAATGTGACATAATTTGTTAGTTTGAAGTCACTAACCCAAAGCCAAACTTAACAAAACTTCCAACCACTACTCTAAAACTTGTCTTGCAAAAAACCTCCAACTATGGTCATAGATTGAGAATCTCTTGTAATTGTGACTCATGGCTTGAACACAAATGGATGTTGCCTTGAGAAGTATCCATTCATGGCTAGATCTTTGATTGAGCCTAATGAACTTGCTTTTAGACACAAGTTCCTTTTGAAATAAGCTTAGAATTCATGACTTGAAAATAAACTAAATACATCTTGCATAAACTCTGATTATGACCTTGAATCAGTTTGCCTCACAATTTGAACTAGTTCGAGCTTGAATTAAAAACAAACATGACCTAAAGATGAAGGGTCGTCTCTTAGCTTGTTTTAACCATACAGCCTCAGTGTCGCACTTGGAATATGGTTAAAAACTTATTAATCATAGCTTAAAATTAGATTGAAGCCAATTGATCAAGTCTTGACTGATTAATCATAAAAATGAGTGCCTAATCTTCCTTGATCTCTTCTTGAAAGCATAGCAAAACCCAACACAAGCTAGCAAACATCTCAAACACATACGAGACCATGAATATTGGAGAGTAGTGGTCTAATGCCAAGTAACCTTGCAGTAGGTAGGACAAATTTGGGGTGTGACAGATGCCCCTATCTAATTGTCTTGAACCCGAGAGAATGAACAACTGCAAAGCGTTTATTTTATGGGTGTAAGTCAATTAGATATAAGAATGCCCCAAAAATTTGTCTCACAAAAGGTAAAGTGTTGTAGAGTAAGAGCTGATAGAATGAAGTAGCGGGGTTCAAACTGAACAACATAACTTAAGGTTCTTTGGGTCTTCGAAGTAGTCCCTTATCCATTAAGGTTCTCCAATGATACCAAAGTTGTATTCTTGAAAAGGCAGAGGATTCTCTGGGTCGTCGAAGCAGTCCTTTATCCATTAAGGTTCTCCGATGATACCAAAGTAGTATCTCTGCGGTAAATTTGCTGAGGGATAGTTGAGCAAGATTCATGTGGGAGGAAATGTGCTGGCTCTGCAGGGGAAAGCTCACAAGAAACTTTCTAGGGTAACCTCTGCTTGGGGAGTAATTAAAAGCAACGGCTGTTGGGATTGTCATTATCAACTGCATGGTTGAAGAATGACTTGCTGGGGAATAGAATTCCTTGAGCACATGCGAGGTATCCACCTCTCTTTAGAAGAACATTGCTGACTTTGATGGAGGACAGGCCACGATGCTTGCGAACTGATCCTGGATCCTGTTATGCTATGCTGGGGATGGATATGCCATGCATACAGGAATGCAAATGAACTTGTTTTTTATGAGATTTCTTAATTCTGCATGAATGTTATGCATGTATGATTGGATTGGTATGCAATGTATGCGGGAATGCAACCAGGCAAGGCTTTATTTCTAGTTTCCAAAGAAGGATTAGATGGGGATTAGATGGAGCAAGGTGAAAGACTCACTGGGAATACTGGCATATCAACTCGGGAGTTGAGCAAAGGAAATACAATATCGACTCGGGGGTCGAGAAACATTAGGATAAATTATCGTCAACCGGGGGTTGAAGGTAAAGGCAAATATCGACTAGGGGGTCGAGGGAATAAACGCAAGGTAATTTATCAACTCAGGGGTTGAAGGTAATAAAGACAATATCTATCAACTCGGGGGTTGAAGGTAAAAGCAAACATCGGCTCGGGGGTCGAGGGCAAAGATAAAGGCAATATTGACTCGGGGGTCAAGGAAATAAAGACAATATCGACTCGGAGGTCGAAGAAGATAAATATAACAATGACTCGGGGGTCAGGAACAAAACAATATATATCAACGCGGGGGTTGAGGAAGAAATAGGTTATGCTATGTATGCATATAGTGCGCGTATGTTATATGTGATGCATATGCGAATGCAAGCAGAGGATTGGTCTTATGAAGGTGCCAGAAGGGTGGACTTTTGGTGGTTGCCAAGGCAGGGTTGGACTTTTTAGAGGTGCCAGTGAAAGGTTGGACTTTTGGAGGTGATGCCAGCAGGGTTGGACTTTAGGTAGGTGCCAAGCGAGGTTGGACTTTGAGGAGTTGCCAAACAGAGTTGGACTTTTTGGTAGGTGAAAGGATTTGATTTCCCGACACTTAGTATCTGATAGTGCCATTATCAGAGGACAGCTGTGGATGCTCTTGGTGCCCCAAGTTTGATCCTTTGCAGAAATTACGTGCTTGGTTCATGAGAGAACCTTATTTTTAGCTGATATGCCATAAATGGTTGTATGAGCGCAGCGACGTAACTAATGCATGTTGATTGTGTGAGCATAGCGACTTATCCAATGTATCCTGATTGTGCATTTGCTCTGCCCCAAGGCTTTTAACGCTTGTTGAACTCAAAGGACGCTTAGGGTATAACATGGCCAACTTGACCAACTTGATTGTATGAAGGGAATCTGCCCCTGTCTGGAGGGTATTGAGATGATCTGCCCCTGTGTCTGGATTTTGCAGTGGTCTGCCCCTGTGTCTGGATTTTGCAGTGGTCTGCCCTAGTCTTGGCCTTTGAAAGACTTGCCTCAGATTGACTAAGTATTGCTTGGAAGGACTTGCCCCAGATTCACAAGGTTATGAGATAGTCTTGATTCGAGTTAGTGCCAACGAATACTCAAGTTTCCCTCTGATTGCACTTTGTTGGAATTTTCATAATGTCAAGTACTGATTTGAAGCTAAAATTGATCATTCAGAAATGGTAATTTTAATGCGACGTTCATGCACGTTTTGAAAAACCATTTATTGGAATGATGTGTCAGTGTGTGACGAGTGAACCATTAGTCCAAACGCAGTGCTGATTTACTGGTGTGTGAAAGATATAGCAAGAATATGACCCCAATACAGAGGATTAGCAAATATGTAGGAGTCAGCTTACGCAACCTTGTTGTAGCATGCTTTCAGAATAAACCCCGCCTCAATTAGGTCTTTTAAGGGTTGTAACGTGGCCTGGTTCACGGTTATAGAAACAAAGGATATGAGGCTCAAAGTTATATTTGTACCCACCCCTTCTTCGTGATGATCTCCAGTCCTACGTTCAGTTAAATCGACACACATTCGTCTAGATTTTGACGGTGCAAGAGTAAAGATGATAATCCAAGATTTGTTTGAAATGACAGTCACCTTATTTTGCTTTTGTCTTGATGTCAGTGACCCTTTGGTTTTGATTTGGTGGTAATTGTATCTTATTTTGCTTTTGGTGAGGATTTGAGGACCTCTTTTGCTTTTTATTTTGATCCCTAATTTTGCATGGACTGATTTTATTCTACGAGTCCATCGGGATTGCCCTAGTTTTTGTCTAAGTCTCCTTTTCGAGGTGTTTTACTTAGTGGGCTCTCTTCTTTTTAGAGTAAGGCTTGTGACTGCCAAGTCAGTAGTCCTTGAAGAACAACCATCATAACCTCTGGATTTTGCATGGTTCCTTCAACACGTCCGGATGTGTGCGAATGCGGAGTCAGATTAACTGAACACTACCCTGCCCCAGGTTAAGCGTAAGGGTTTAAAAAATCCGAAGGAAACTACTACTTTCAGGCTCGAAGTGGTTGACTAGGGATTAACTCCTTATCTCTCCAGTGTTTGGGGAATTGAAACAATGTTTGTACATCCTTGGCAGGATTCTATCTGAAAGCATACCATCAGCAATTATGGGTATCTCGTTTTCGTCATCCTCCCTCCAATCTTTGCTAAACAACAATTTGGTAAAGACAGTGAATGAGAGGTATATAAATGAATATTTTTGTTTTTTGATATAAGTGAAGAAAATGTGAGCGAATGCGATGTGATTAGTTCAAAAAATGCATGATCACTTCATTAATATTACCATTAATAGACAACAATGTCTAAAAGCAAATAGTACGTAACAAAAAGAAACTACAAATGCATAGAAATGACATGATCTAAAAATTGCCAGCATTGGGGACTGGGCTTTTCTTTCTTGACCCACTGTTGGACTAGCATTCTTGTTCATCGAGACCACTATGATAGCCTTCTTCACACCTACTCTCAGCAACTTCTTCCATAACATGGGCGGATGGACCCACCCGATCAAGTGAAGGATTGACGTTGATTTGAAGACCTCGAGGCGTAAATGAGATTAGCTTGGACTCAATCAGATCTTGGATCTTGTTTTTGAGCTGTTTGCAATTCTCAGTTGAATGCCCCATGGCGCCAGCATGGTAGCCACATCATGCATTGGCGTCAAAGCCTGGTGGGTATGGAGGAATAACAGGATCCAAGCCCTTTGGCACTATTAACTCACTACTAATCAAACGTGGCAATATATGACTGAATGGCACTGGCAAATGATCAAAATGCCTTTTTGGTCTTTGACTATAGTAGCGTCGGGGTTGTGAAGAGTATTGTTGTGCAATCTGTTGGTGATGACGGGGACCTCTATTGGCAGGAGTATATTGGCCATGTGGAGAGAATGAAATCGCACAGGGAGGCCCATGGGATTGCTGACTTTGAACATTTGAGATGCTTGGGTATTGAGGATAAGGTACCGAAGACAGAGCTTGTAAAGTGTCCCAGATTGCATTGATTTCATCCTCCTCTTCCTCATGAGAACTGGCAATGGGTTCACTCTCACTAGCATGGATACTCGAGGCGTCTAGGATCTTTCCACTCTTGATATGATTCTCAATGCGTTCTCCTACTAAAACCAAGTCAGAGAAGTTTGATGTCCCATTGCTCATCATTTTTTTCTAGGTATGGGCCTTGCAATGAATCTATGAACAGGTCGACCAATTCTCTATCTAAAAGTGGTGGTTGAACGCGAGCAGCTACCTCTCTCCATCTCTGAGCACACCCTCTGAAGGATTCATTCTCCTCTTGAGATAAACCTTGCAACTGTATGCGGTTGGGAGCCATGTCAAGATTGTATTGGTATTGCTTCACAAATGCACCGGCTAGGTCCAACCATGATTGGATATGGCTACTCTGTAGCTGCATGTACCAACTCAATGATGCCCCACTCAGACTGTCTTGGAAACAGTGGATCATAAGTTTATTATTGAGAGCATTGTAGGTCATATTTCTACAAAACATCACCAAATGCTGCTTTGGACAACTATCTCCTTTGTATTTCTCAAATTTTGGCATCTTGAACTTTGGAGGTATTACAAGTCCGGGTACCAGACACATGTTCAAAGCATTCAGATCAAAAGCATCACGCCCCTTTATGGTTTCAAGCTTTTCTTCCAACACACGACATCTTTCAGCAAACTCAACCTCTTGAGGTCGTTCAGTATTCACCACCAGGCTTGTCCCTCGGGAACTCGGTGTAGTGAATGCAAAGCTATGGTATTCAACTGCATCATGAGACGAGGCATGTTCTTCTTGAATAGTGTGACATTCTTGTATAACCTGGTCCCCAACAGGAATCCACACAGGCTGAGATCGGGCAAGATTATTCACTTGAGGCAGAATGACGTTCTTAGTGACTGTAGGCCTTTGAATGTTGTCCTCTTTCCTTGCCATAGCTTCCACAAGTTGGTTTAGCTGGTTCTTCATCAAGTCAACATCTGCTCTTAACGCGAACTGATTATGCTCTTCTGAGTCCATGATTCTTCCAAAAGCGGCTTCAATTCCGATACGAGTGTAGGGAAATCAACTGCGGGTTATGGACAAAGGATGGATGAGTTTGTTTTGGTTTTGGAAAATGATATGCAATGCTGATGAATGCAAATGCAATGGTATGCCAATGAATGCAAGGCGGGTAGATTTAGGATCCAGGATAACACGAGCATTTGCAAAACACCCTAACAAGTAGGCTTTATAAGGATAGTTCTAGATTCTTTACCCATAAACCCACTCACAGGATAGTTTCTACGTTGATGGATAGGGTTCCCAAGATTACGGACACTAATCGCATCAACACCACGCAACAGGCTAGCTGCATTGTGACGGGAATACGAAAAGTTATCTCCTGAGTGTAGTCCTCATGCTAGGCCCACGAGAAGCGAGTCCTCGGAGACTAACACTAACGACCACCAAGATGGAAACTGGTGCTAAGAGTCGTTCCCAGAGTCACGGACCCTTCATGAATCAAGTCGTGCGACAGGCTAGCTGTGTTACAACAAGACCTACAAAAAGGTCTACTCTAGGGGGAGCTTTCATGCTAGGCACACAAGGAGCGAGTCCTTGGGGATTAACACTAATTACTTCCAAAATCTAAACTAGGTGTTCTCTCTTCTTTTTCCAAGACTCGGGTATAGAGTCTTACTTGTGATATCATCCCAAGATCCAACAGACAAGTATGATAAACAACATATATAATAAAGAGAAAGCAACACAAAGGAAATAAAGAAGTAATAGGAGAAAACAAACAAGAAGAAATTAAACAAGCGAAGCTAACCCTCTCGAATCGAGTCAAGTTAGGCTTGACTCTCTCTAGCAATGCGAGTCCCCAGCAGAGTCGCCATCTGTCGTACCTCAAAAAATACGATCCTCGCGATGGACGCAGAAAAAACTGTTCGAAACAGAGTCGCCACCGAAATTTATTTATCCCAAAAGAGGGAAAGGAAAATATCGAGAAAACCTTTAAAGGGAGATAAGAACATGGTCGCCGCAACCAAATTCGGGTTCGGGAGTCAGTTACGCAAGAGGGAAGGTATTAGCACCCTCTACGTCCATTGTACTCAACGGGAACCTCTTGATTCGATTCGTGAGAAAGGTTAGCTTGGTTTGTTTGTTTTCTTCTAAGGTAGATATTGTTTTCTAAGGGGGAAATGGGTGGTTTTTTATTAGTGTGCTCGGCAAGGATTGAGAACCCTTGGGCCTACGTATTCCCTCGTGCAATGGGAAAGTCAGAGCATTCGTAGTTCGGGGGACTACGGTTGGTTGGTGTTTTTTAAGCGAACGAGTGTTTAATTCGCATTCTAACTGCTAAACGTTGGCTTGTCTGCTCGTCAAGGGAGGCTGAAGCACTAGTTCATATGCGCGAAAGAATGGACTAAACAATGTTCTTTTTGTGAAAAGTTGTTTGATTTGGATTAAGTGTGTTAAGATTTGATTGAGAAAAAGAGTTTGATTTGCGTGTATTTTTAGGGTTTTGGTTGTTTATTTTGTTAAGTATTTTGAGTGAGAATGACGATTATTCGATAAACGGGACGTCGGCCTCGCAACCAATTAATCGGGGCATTACTGAGAGGCTAGCTCTCAACGACACCTTTTTCATTCTATTAATTGTGAAATTGTGTTTGTTGGACAATGGGCTTCTTTGTCCACGTAAATAGGGCAAGTGTTTTAGGAACGAAAGATCGAAATGAACACAACCCAAAGCGTGCGCCTCAAGAGTGTTCATTCAAGGGCCCAAGAGGTGCTAGACCTCAAGAGTCCACTACTTTCATAATTTGATTATGAAAAAGATTTGAATTTGATTAGAATATTTTAAATAGACATGTTAAACTGGATTAGGGTTTGAATGAATTAAGAGTTTTTAGGAGGATTAGGTATTTTAGAAATGGAAGGTCGAAACGAACACAACTCAAGACGTGCGCCTCAAGAGCGTTAGTTCAAGGACCCAAGGAGTGCTTGACCCCAAAAGCCCACTACTTCCATAATTTAATTAAGAAAAATAGTTTAGAAATATTAACCAAAACATTTTATGATTTGATTTGCTTTTAAGAGAATATTTGTAAAGATTAAGTAATGCTTTTTTAATTGGTTAAGAAAATATATTTTTAAAGATTAAGTAATTTGATTAAGATTTGAATGAATAAAAAAAAGAAGTTTTAAGGAGGGTTGAGTATTTTTAGTAGGATTAGAGTTTTATAAGTTTTTTAGGAATAGAGGATTGGAGCGAACACAACCCAAGGCGTGCGCCTCAAGAGCGGTCGTTCAAGGACCCAAGGAATGCTAGACCCCAAAAGCCCACTACCTCCATAATTTGATTAGGAAAGAGTTTAGAAATATTAACCTAAATAGTTTGTAATTTAATTTGATTTAAGAAAATATTTTGAGAATAATACGAAGTGGAGAATATTTTTAAAGCTTACGAAATTAATTACCTTAAGTATTTTAATTTGCGAAAAGCTTGTATTTTTAAGTGTTTTAAAATAGTTAAGATGTAAATGGATTATGATTTTTAATTAGAGAAAATTGAATTAATATAATTAATTAAATAAAAATCAAATACTTAATAAAAACTAATTATAAAATTAATTAGATAATATTAAATAAATAATTATAATAAGATTAGTTAAAAAAACAAATGAATAGCATTTTTTTATCTTTTTTAATAAATAAGTAATATAAAAAAAACTAAAACTAAATAAATAACAAAAAGAAAATGGGCCAGAATGCAGTAGAAAGGAGAGTGTGTTTAGAAAATCTTCCCAGGCCCAAACAAGTGAGCCCACGCTAGGGAGGGTCTATCATAGACCCTGGGACAATCTGGGCGTTGGATCCCTCAACGAGTCAGCCCCTGACTCTGATCTGAGGGTTGAAAATAGAGGGCGTATAGTAGGGAAGAAGGAGATTGCACTCACGGGATTATGATGGAAGAATGATCATGGTGACACCTGTCCCAGACGGTGACAAGTGTCACCGCCTCCTCCACACGTCATAACAACAGCAACAACAAATGGAAGAAAAAGGAGAGGGGAGCCTCAGATCATTCCTCACACTCTCTTACCTCTCACCCTTCTCTTTGAACTCTCTCCTCACTCATCTGGCCGGAAACCTAAAAAGGGGCCGGAGAAGCGGCGGCGCGCGGCGGCCGCCACCGTCTTCTCCGGCGACACCACCTTAAATCAAAAGAAAATCTAAACCAACCCTACTTATTTTCCTCTCCTCTTTTCAAATCCGAACCCAGTTTTGTTAGAAAAAGCCCCAAATTCTCAAATCGAGGGTATTCCCAAATGGAAACCCTAACTTCAAAACCAGACAAATCAAAGGACGAAGAGCGATCTACACTATTCCAAGATCAAAGAAATCAAAGAGAAATCAAGCAAGGCGTTCAAGTTGTAGAGAAAGAGCAGAAACTACCTCTTTGAAGAACGTTTCCGAGGAACCTCAGGTGCGTTTCAATTGACTCTGCTTGATACCTTTTTTCTCTTCTTCTTTTCTGTTGCGAATCCCTTCTACTCCTTTAAGTGTTTGTTTGAGGTTTTTGATCTTGGTCTGTGATATTTGTTATTGTGTGATGACTTTAGATTTTTTTTTGCTGAAAAGTGTGTTTCTGCTACTCTAAAAATTATGGCTGCTAGGGTTTTTTTTTTTGTGTCTTCGTCTTCGTTTTTGTGAGTGTCTCCTCTTTATATACTAGAAATTTAGGGTTTGATGGTGTTTGAATTTGCTGAGGAATCTTCATTTTAGGAATCTCTGTTAACAACCTTATTGATGCTAAAAAATGTCTTCCTATTTTGGTGAACTCTGTAGTTTCTGAATTTCTCTGCGCCCTGCTCTGTTCTGCTCTGAATTTGTCTATTACTGCAGAATTTTGACTTTGTCATTCTTGGACTGATATGGAATTGTTTATGTGATTTGGAGTGTAGGGATTTGGTGAATGGATATGTGAAAGAATATGTGTCTTTGAATGGTTTTTGATGATTTACATGTTATGTGATGGTTTTGAATTGATATGAATATGTGAATTAATCTTGGTAAAGTGATAAATTAAATTTATTAATGTGGATGAATTTGAGTTGAAATGGTTTTGATGTTTTGTATTTAGGAGCAATGGAATGGTGGAATTTCAAATGGCACGGATTATGGAATGTTCTCACTTAGGATCATGATGTTCTTTGCCGGCATTTAGGTGTAGTAACATTTGGTTTACTGTGAATCCTTGAATCATGTTTGTCCCTAGCATTCATACGTACTGCATTTCCTCCGTAAGTTCTCAATTAGATTTCCAACTAATTCCTTCATATTACAAATTAACTTGTTGATGATTTTGCTTTTGATTTTCATGTGCACGGGCTTTTGGAATAAAGAATAGAGCATGGCATTTGGAATTTGGAGCTTTGGATGAGACTTGCGGCATAAGTACCAAGGGTAGAATGTTTAGGAACATAACTCTTCTTGAATTTTATTGTAACAGCTTTTAATGCTTTTGTAATTTTGTACAAAATGAGATCCTGGTGTATTGTTTTAGCATCGGTATTTTATTGTAGTAACTTCGCCATCTTTATGGTAATGATTTGGATTTTGTCATAATGTTTAGATTTGAATCTTACATTTATGAATTATGGCATGTCGCCTTCGAATGAACTGTATTGTCTTTGGCTTTGGCTAATGAGCAAGAATGTTATTTTATTGTCAAACGAGTTACACTTTGAACACCATGTCTCCTTTTCAAATATAATTCAACACCTTTATTTCTTGCACTAATGACACATATTATGACTTGTACTCCTCCTATATATCATCATGCCTAAAACGTGACATAATTTGTTAGTTTGAAGTCACTAACCCAAAGCCAAACTTAACAAAACTTCCAACCACTACTCTAAAACTTGTCTTGCAAAAAACCTCCAACTATGGTCATAGATTGAGAATCTCTTGTAATTGTGACTCATGGCTTGAACACAAATGGATGTTGCCTTGAGAATTATCCATTCATGGCTAGACCTTTGATTGAGCCTAATGAACTTGCTTTTAGACACAAGTTCCTTTTGAAATAAGCTTAGAATTCATGACTTAAAAATAAACAAAATACATCTTGCATAAACTCTGATTATGACCTTGAATCAGTTTGCCTCACAATTTGAACTAGTTCGAGCTTGAATTAAAAGCAAACATGACCTAAAGATGAAGGGTCGTCTCTTAGCTTGTTTTAACCATACAACCTCTGTGTCGCACTTGGAATATGGTTAAAAACTTCTGGATCATAGCTTAAAATTAGATTGAAGCCAATTGATCAAGTCTTGACTGATTAATCATAAAAATGAGTACCCAATCTTCCTTGATCTCTTCTTGAAAGCATAGCAAAACCCAACACAAGCTAGCAAACATCTCAAACACATACGAGACCATGAATATTGGAGAGTAGTGGTCTAATGCCAAGTAACCTTGCAGTAGGTAGGACAAATTTGGGGTGTGACACCTACGTATTCCCATAAAGAGATTTGGAAAATCAGAGCAATCGTAGTTCCTCCTATTCTATGGGAGGAAAAATTGGTGTCTTGTTCAAAGCCCAAGATTGAAGCTAGCTGAGTATTTGTGTCTTGTTCAGAGCCTAAGATTGAATCTAAAGTTTAACTGAGAAAGAATTTGTCATCTCTAAAGGGAGATATCTCACTTATTCATCATAAATGTTAGGTAATTGGTTATAAGGGAAATTACTTTAATTGGGATATATGGAATCCAGAAATGCCATAATTTCCTTTATAAGGGTGATGTCATGAAGGAAGAAAGCTTTAACTCAGTGTTGAGCAATGCCACTTTTTCCTTATGAATATTTCATGCTAAGAGAGGGACATTGGCTTGGATGTTAGGGATCCAGAAGCTTGCCACTTATAGCTATCTGATGAAAGATGAATTTTAGCCATGATAAAGGAAGGACTCCAGCTTGGATTATGAATCAATAAGTGTGCCACTTATAGCAATTATCTGGAAAAAGGTTTTGATTATTTGTTTTTGAGATGTGATGTATAGAGGAAATATCCTCCTGCAGAGGGGACTTATGGTCTCACCTGAGGGGATGTTGATTTTTGCATGCCTTGTTCAAAGCCCAAAGTTGAAGCTAAAAGAAAATGACTCCTCTAGGGAGGGTTTTATTTATCTTGTACAAAGCCCAAGATTGAGGCTGACTGGGGAAATTCTTATATAAAGCCTAAGAGGAGGCTATCTCTTGCTGGGGATTTGTGGAAATCTAGGAGCAGGTCTAAATGGTATTGGGGAATCCAAAGGGATTTACTCTTGCTGGGAATCAGGGAAGAGTTGGAGTATCAGATGCCATGAGGCTTTGATTCTATTGGGGATTTGTTTATGGTTGATTGACCCTGGTTGGGATGTTTTTTAAGGTGAAAATGAAGCCTATTTGGGTGTCAAGGGAGTTTAAAGGTTGAGTTTGAAAACCTTGGAGTTTTTTAACTCTGCTGGAGATTAGTATATTGGTAAAATGATCAGGGTTTTTCCTGTGCTTTTAGGAAACTTGAGGGTCTCTGTGTGTTAAGTCCAAGAGGAAATGAGACTTTCCAAGTCTACTTAAATGAAACCCAAGAGGAGGCTGAGACTGTCTAAGTCTCTCAAGAAGTGGTAGGCTCTGGTGTAGATAGGGGTCTTTGTATGATTCCGAAGAGGAGGCTGAGGGTTTAAGGGATGAAGATCAACCTTAGAATGGTTTGATGTTCTGGAAATTTGACTCTCCTGGGGATTGAACTAGTAGAGATGAATAATTTCTATCCTATGCCTTTAGGATGCCTTTGGGTCCTTGTACTAAGCCTAAGAGGAGGTTGGGGGAACTTCTAAGAAGCCTGTGGGTCCTTGTACTAAGCCCAAGAGGATGCTGGGGATGATTTTAGGAAGCCTGTGGGTCCAAGCCTAAGAAAAGTTCAAGAAAGGTTTTACCAGGAATTAATCCTTTCTTTGTTGAACAATTCTAAGGTTTGAAGAAATTCAGGAGAGGTTTCACCGGGAATTAATCCTCTCTAGGGGAAATGAATTTCTTGTATACACATATATTTCTAGGTTTTGACAGTCTTGAGAAAATTCACCGGGAATAATGCCTTTCTCTGTTCTATATTGAATAAGCCCAAGAGGAGGCAGACTGTATAGGGAATTTCCTATGGGGAACTAGTTATTGACTATGTTAGAAGTAACCTCTGGTTTGACCTAAGTGTAGACCTAACCGTTGAGGAAACTCTAAACAGATATGCACAGGTATATATATACAGATAAGTGATTTGACAGATATATAAACAAATATGCATTGAAAAGATGTTGGGACTTATATTCTGAGAAGAGGCCCAAGTGTATTGTGATCTGTTGTATTGACTACAACTGTATGATTGATTAGGGTTTCAAGAAATCGAAAAAAGTTTTGAGAAAACTTTGAATTTGAATTTGAATTAAAATAAGTTTGTTTAAAAAGAAAAGAAAGTTTGGGGCTTATAACTCAAAGAGAGGCCCAAGTGGTCTAAGAGCAGTTTCACCAGGAATAATGCTCCTCTTAGTACTAGTTTAAAAACAGACAGATGATTTTGAAAACAGAGGTATGGGGCATACAACTCAAGGAGAGGCCCATGAAAGTTGTTTATTGTTTAAAACAAAGTTTGTACGAAAGGTTGGGGCTTATACTCAAGGAGAGGCCCAAAAATTGTTTTTGTACAAAGAAGGGTTGAGTCTTACACTCTATTAGAGGCCCAAAAGTGTTTGTAAAGAAATAAAAATGGGGCTTATACTCAAGGAGAGGCCCAGATGATTTATTTGAAAAGGCGGCGATCGCGCCGTGATTTTGAAAACCACAGAGGGACTTATACAATGTCTGAGGCCCAAAAATTTTAGGTACAAAGAAGGAATGGGTCTTAAACTCTATTAGAGGCCCAAAATATTATTTTTATACAAGAGTTAGGGCTTACAACTCAAGAAGATGCCCAGATGAAAAACATCGATTGCACCATTTATTTTGAAAATCGTATCGGGACTTATACAATGACTGCGGCTCAAAATGGTATATTTACAAAGGGGATGGGTCTCACACTCTAATAGAGGCCCAAAAATGTTTCAAATGAAGTTTGAAAAATAAAAAACTAAGAAAAAAAAACCTAATTTTAATTTAAAAACAATTTTTCAAAGGAAATTAAATAAAAAATGATATAAAATATCAAATATATTCAAAAACAAGTTGTGAACTTTGAAAAATGTTTTGAAAAATCATGTTTAATCACATGAAAACTTGGAATTCATTTGAATTGGAAAAATCAAGGTGGAAATTTCATTTAAAAATGTTTAAAAACAAATAAAATGAAATTATTTACAAAAATTCAAGCTATATTAAATAAATATTATAAATTTGATTTTTTTTGTAGAAAAAATATTTTAACATTTTTGTGAAATTTTAAAAAAAGAACCAATAAAAAATGATAAAAATTGAGAGAGAAATTAATTTTTGAAATCAATTAAAAAAATAATCCAAAATTCAAAAATTCAAATTATGGCGCAAACGATCATCTTCTTCCTCGCGACTTCCCTCTATGGCCGTTTTGCAAAAACTCACATATCTCTTTCAATACGTAATGGTTTTGACTTTTGTAAACATGAAAATTGTGTGTTTCAGATGTGTTTTGAGGTTATGGATCACTTGTATATGACATATGTGAGGTGTTAGGATGTTTGGTTTTGATGGATTTGCTTTCTTTTGAAAAATTTGATAGTTACTTAAAGAAGAAGCAAAATCTGGTTTTGGAGAGTGAAGTGAAAGAAAACATGAATTTAGATGTTTTGGGGTGGTTTGATCAGTCACACCTGACCTCTATTTATAGTAGATGAAGTTTTTTTTGGAGCAATAGTGATTGGAGGCTGATCATGGCATATAGCTTGTAGCCATTGACTTGGATAATCCAAAAGTGCCAAGTCAACTCACTTAGCTTGACTCTATTCAATTCTGCAGGTTTGAATGCTCAGAGTTTGGACTTGAATCTTGACTGGCTTGGAGTGTTATGGTCTGGTTCATGATACCTCAATGTATTGCATTGATGTTACCTTGCCAAAATTGAATTCCAAAGTTCATGTCATGATGGTTTTTGCACATGCCAAGTTGAATTCTTGACTTCTTGATCAAGAACCAAGTGATTCATCAGAAGTTTTATGCTTTTGGAAGATGATAAAGTTGGCAAAATGGTAAAACTTGAGTGACAAAATCGTGTGGCACAAGTTTGGTTTTCATGCCTTTGTGTAGGCAGGGTGAAAAATGCCATTTTTGGAGGCTTATAACTCCTTGCTTAAGTTGAATTATGAGAGGCTCTTGTACTTTTTGGAAAGCCCCTATAACATACTCCAACTTTGATGTTTAACTTTGGTCTTGAATTATCTTGGATCATAATGAAAAATAGCCTCAAAGTTGGTGAAAATACAAAACAGATTCTGTCCAAAATTTCACTAAGTGTTGAAAAAGTGTCATTTTCATTTTTTGTGATTTTGATCAATCCATAACTCAAAATCCATGAGGATTTGGAATCTGTTGTAGTTGACAATCTTGACGTATGTAATGAGAGCTTTCATTTGAGCTTTGGATGGAAGAAAAAGGTTGCTTGGATCACAAGTTATGGTCTTGCAAAGTTGGGTATAAATCACTTTTTTTCATGACTTAATGAAAATTCAAGTTTCTTATGGTTGCCCCTTTTGCAAGTAACCCCACTTTTCTTGATTTTTCTTGATGGATGATGATCCAAACCATAATTTAACATTGTTTTTTACTTAGGGAAGCCATGTCTGTCAAGAAATTCAAAAAGTCAAACTTGATTTTTAGGCACAGTTGACTTTTTGTCAAATGAATTTTAAACTTTGTGATCCACTATGAAATCAAGTTCTTGACCTAATTCAAACTTAATGGAAGGATTCCATAGGTGTTTTAGAGTGTCTTGAATCATGTCCCAAGGTTTGGGATAATGTCTTGGCCCAAAGTCAAAGGTACAGTTGACTTTTCATCAGAAAACCCTAATTGGTCCAGATGAATTTGAATCCTTGTATTGCTTATGAACCAAGTTCTTTGAATCAATCCAATCTTGTAAATGGATCAATATGATGTATTGGAGGTCTTCAAAACACTTCTTGAGGTCTTGGCTCATGCCTTGCTTCAACAGTCAACTTAGGGGTGAATTAGGTCAAGAAACCCTAATTCCTGATTTTTGATGAATGCATCCCCTGAGGCTACTTTGAACTTGTGATTGGGTCCATGAGGTCCCTTTGAGCTTCTTGGATCATGTTTTGAAGCATTAGCTCATGCCCAGATGAAAATCTACCTTTGGAGGCCTTGGTCGACCAAAACCCTAATTTGGTGACACTGTGATTTTGAGGCTTGGTCAACTTAAGATGTTGCATTTTTATGCTTGATTCTTGATGTAGGAGACCTCTTGATCCTTCATGGATGTTTGAGAGGTTTGACAAGTTGAGGATCATGTCCATTCTTGATTGATCATTTGCCTGAGTACTCTGAGAGGGCTCAAAACCCTAATTCTTGATTGTAGTGAATGCTCAAAAATCTTTGAGAGGATTGATGAGGCATGAAGGTACATTCATATTGTGGTGATGATTTTCACAATGATGGGAAATCTTGTGGTAAAAATTTAGGGTATGACAGATGCCCCTATTTAATCTTCTTGGACCTAAAGGTATGAATGGTGAAGACGTTCGTACATTCAAGGTAAAAGAGGATTAAATATTGGAATACCCAAAATTTTGATTGGTTATGAATGGTAGCTAATTTGCTCGTCCATCTTCTTTTACTAAGTAATGCTACTTAGAAAAGGGTAAAACTTCCTCTCGATCCTGGTCTTCAGCCATGAAACTGTCTTAGTTTCTTTTGAAATAAACTTCCCCTCGATCCTGGTCTTCAGCCATGGAACTGGTCTCAGTTTTCATTTGAAATAAACTTCCCCTCGATCCTGGTCTTCAGCCATGGAACTGGTCTTAGTTTCTTCTTGAAATAAACTTCCCCTCGATCCTGGTCTTCGACCATGGAACTGGTCTTAGATTCTTCTTGTCGAGTTCCTCCTTCGACAAGGAACACTATTTGTAGCGGTCTTCATCAAACTTCTCACCGAGTTTTGTAACACCCTAAATTTCCCCGCGCTATTTAATTAAAATAATCAGAGTAAAGCAATAAGAAACAGAAATAAAGGATGCTACTTCCAACTTATCATTTGCTCATAAATAGACATGTAACATATAAATGACATTTTCGAAAATCACACAACTTTAATCCAACAAAATAACCTTTATTCCGCAGCAGAAAATTATTCATTTCAATCAACAAATTATAACGATTTCAATTAACTAAAGAAACTAGTTTTCATATTAGAAAAACAACTAATAATTCTTCAACAAATAAAATCATATAAAAGCGTTCTCGACTCCCAATGTTACATATCAGAGCTGACGCCAAACTAAAAGAACAAACGGAAGACTTCAACTTCCACTCACACCTGAGCTCCTACAACGGGATATCTGCACGTTACCCACGTAGAGGCAACATTTAAACAGGAGGGGTGAGATTTCACATTCAATAATACAAGGCAATAACTCGTATAAAGGAATTAGCAACACATAACATCATATAATTGCGCAACTCATCATTATCAATACTTCGCATAAGTCCAACAACAAATCATCACATAACTTCGCTCAACAATACAATAACACGACTCAACGGATGCAATGCAGTGCAATCATGCATGTGGTACCAACAGAGCTACAACTCCCTTCGCTAATGCCGTGATTCGGCTTTGACAGGCTACAGCCCCTTCGCTTAACAAATTTCCCATTCAGGCCATCGTGGTGCCAATCCAGGCCATCGTAGTTAAAATGAAATGATTATGCAACGATATAATTAAATGCAACAACAACAACATCAACTTCGCAAATCAACATAGGCACTCGGCCTCTTTGCTATACGACTACAACTTTGCATCACAACTTCATAATTAATCAACATTATTCTTCGCAAATGAACAATAATTTCATTCACACGCTTATAATTACAAAACTCAAGCTTGTATACTTTAATCGAAAACGCTTCAAAAGCAGCTCAAGAACATGACGAAATAACTATTAAAATACACCTAAATTCATCATTAAATACAAGGAATCACATTCTGAATTCATTTCACAATCTAGAAAATTTTCAATTTCGAAATCGCGCTAAAACTCAAACTTTCACTTCGCCAAAAATCAGAATTTTAACACTATAATTCCATTTAAGTTATTCCACAACAAGATAACTCACCCCTGGGCTAGAAAATATTATTATAAGCTAGCTCGTCTTGTTATCTTTCCAACGCTTCGAGCGGTGTACGAATCTGACTCCCGAAACTCAAGTTACTAATTTTCGAAGTTTCCAAAATTTTGCACTAACATAGCTACCGGTTTGATCACTTTTTACCCAAAAACTCATCCGAAACTTCGATTTAATTCGCGAGACTCTTATTTTAACTTAGTTATACCTATTAGAACTCATTGGTAGCATAAAAACTAATTTTGCGACGATGAATTTCGCACCAAAATTTCTAGTTTTCACTATTCCTAACCCAAAACAGAATTTCTTCACATTATTCTCATAGAAACACTACATCATAATGATAACATTATAATTCAATCATTTCAAACTCTTAACATCAAATTGGGTTCAAATTCCTAATATCAAGATACTCAATTAACACGTATCAATCAATTTCATTCATCTCTAACAACAACAACTATCAACCAATATCTAACTCAATCCCTTTCATGATTATTGAACCCGTATTAGAGAAAGTTAGTCCCACCCTTACCTTAGATTGGATGACCTTTTTTAATCTCTAAACTCTAGTCTCTTGCCTTCTCACGATCTTTCTTCTCACTTCTACGGTTTCCTCAAAAGTTGTATTCACGCTCTATTGTGTAACTTCCTCAAACTCCTTATAACATATTTCCCTTATTCCAACTTAGCCCCTAGAACCCCTAAGCTCCCTCTTTTTTCCATTTTTGCCCTTACTACCTCATTATTCCATTTTAATTTTATTCCATTAAATAAATATTTAATGTCACGCTAGTTAAACAATTATTTAACTAATATTCTACTAATCAAACAATACCACTAATTCTCATTATTTATTTCCCCGCTAATAATATTATAATAAAACTAATAATATTATTCACCAACACCCATCAACACATCACAAAACATCATACATCACAAATATTCATGTAAATCACTCAAAATTATCGCTAAACTCGGTAAAATAATTAAATAATAATTCAGGGTGTTACAAGTTTTACTGGGGAGACGCCATTTGATGGAAAAATATTTGATGTCAGACTTTCTGGGTGATGCGTGCTATCCGCACGTATACGGATTACGTCAGAGTAATATAAAAGATTTATCGATCCCACAGAGACCAATGTCAATCTATCGATTACTATTGTTACGTTGTTTATCTAAGGCTAAAAATCAGAGTAAAAGTTTTCCACAGAACGAAAAATAGAAATAAATCAGAATAAGACTATGCTGGAATGGTAATTGGAAACATAACGATAAATTAGTTTGCAAAATAAGATATAAAAAATGTGCGAAGTGTGAGAGTGTATTTCTAGAGAATGAACACAAGTGTCACGCTTAAGTTCAGTTCCAAAAGACAAATCACACAAACGATTAAAGTAATAAAGTAATGACAGAGACAGAAAGTAAACGAATATAAAGCAGTGCAATAAAGTAAATAAATATAAAGGCAATGCGGATAATAATAAATTGTGAATTATAAAAGAAACATGTTCCAAAGCGGAGACTTAATCTGGTACAGAGCTAGAAAGTAAATTGCAGGAAATGAAAATCTGACTTGAATGTAAATAACTTCAAATATAAAACTCCTAACTATGATTGCTCCAATCTAACTAACAACGATAATGCATTAACCCCTCGATGTGACGGATTATTGATTTACAAAGTGGACTTTATGCCTAAGGTTGGAAACTAGAATTGGATAATCCAAAAGTGAAAATGCAAGGCTTTTTATAGTAATCATGAAGCTGTAACTGCCACGCAGCATTATGGAGAAACGGTTGAGTAATAATTTCCTTCGTGTGTAACTTCTTCTAACGTTTCTGACCCTTGCCCTGTTGTAACGTTTGGCGCCCGCCGACCCCCTCTCTGTGTCCGTCGAGTGTGCATTTTGAATAAAACGTATTTCGTGACCGTTGGAGTGTGGGTGAAACGTACTGCTCAAACGGCATCCTCTATGGCGTTCGCTGAGTGAAATGGCTAGTGTACAATTTGCACAGGAAATCTCCATTTTAGCCCCGTTTTGCGTCGTTTCTTTACTGCAGGCTTAAATCAGGCAATGTATCTGAAAGTAAAACAAAATACCATAATAACAAGGGAAAATAACAAATAAACAACTAAAAACATGTGCAATCGGAGTCAAATATATAGTGTGTTTTAGTGTTATCACTGGGGAGAACCATTTGTCTGAACTTGTAGAGGTGTGCAAACTTCTCTGTGGAGATTCCATTTGTCGACCCACTGGGGAAAACAAGTCTCTTGAGGGATTGCTTTTTGCTTGGTGATGTTACATCATACTTCCCTTCGAGACCTTTTCAGAGAAATGACATGTGATGTAATCCAATTTTGAGGTGCTGATGACTTAATTAAAAATAATTTTTTCGGGGAGAAACCGCCGTATTGCCGAGAGTCCTTTGGTGGAGAGGCTTTCTCTGGGGATTTTCTTTAATCCGGGAAAGCAAAATATCGCCTTCAATGGTGAAGAGTGATGTTCCAAAGATGCCTATCTGAATGCCTTCTTGCCTTTCAGAGATTCAAGTTATCAAAGTGGTTAAGGACTGATTTCAATCCAGGAATACACTAGAGAGAGATTGTTTAGGCGACACATTTTCCTGACGAGGAAAGAATTTAGACCGGAATTTTGTCCTATCTGACGTGGTAAGGAGAACTGACAACTTTATCGGAGAGAAGACGTTTATCACTTGAGGATGAGTATGACCAGAGTGACAATAATGCAATATGAGTATGAATATGAATCAATCATGCATGATGTATGTATGTTTATGCTGACAAAATAGACATGACATACGGACTGACGACGAGTTCAACTAGATACTCAGCCACTTTGGGAGATGGGGGTATCTCTGGAGATTTTAAAAGTTGTACGTTTACTTGGGAATAGGGATTCCTGCATTCGTTTCGATTTTTGGAGATACAAACCTGCTAGGGATGGAAATCCGTTTTCTTGTTTTTCCAGAGATGAACCCTACTGGGGAGAAAAACCAACAATTGGTTTTCAGAGGTGAGAACTCTGTCGGGGGTGATAGATGGATCATTCCGTCTGAAGTAGTTGATCATTTATTCAGAAAGTACTTTTGATTCTGCATTTTGAAGTTAGATCACTACCGGAGAAGCAGTCGATATTCCTTTTTGTGCTCATTAATCAAAAGGAGATTGTCATCTTTACTTTAAAAGCGGAAATAAATTTGTCAAGTAAAAATTCATTTTTTTTTTGTTTCAAGAATCGTCGATCATATTAAAATGTCATTTTGTAAAGCAGAATAACTGAGAATTGCAAATAAAAGGAACACAGGCTCAAATTTTATTGATAGAATGGTAATCAGCCGAACGCGCGATCCCATGGAGCATTACAAAGTTTAGAAAATGGTAATTTAAAGGAAAATGGGCTACATTGAAACATAACAACCGCTATCCTTCCACCAACTTTGAATTCTGGACATTCTGAGCTTCTGTCGAAGGTGACTTCGACTGAAGATTTTTCGACGGATGGCGTTGTCGCTAAGGAACCAAACTTGTCGGATGCAGCTACTTGCCATGAATCCCTAATTTTTGCCTAGATTGCCCTTTCGGGTTTTCAATCCATCGGGATGATTTTTGCTTATGTCTCTAATTTTTTCCTGGACCGCCCTTTCGGGTTTTCAATCCACCGAGACGTTTTTTTTGTTTAGGCAAAGTATTTCTTGACTACATCAACATTTGTGGGGTAGGTGAACTCTTCTCCATCCATGGTTGTGAATCTCAAGGCACCGCCTAAAAAGGCTTTCTTAACAACATAGGGGCCATTGTAATTCGGAGTCCATTTTCCCCTGGAATCAGTGAGAAATGATTGTATCTTCTTGAGCACAGGGTCTCCTTTCCTAAAGACACGGGGTCGGACCTTTTTATCAAACGCCTTCTTCCTTCTTTGCTGATATAAATGACCATGGCATAAAGCCGTCATTCTCTTTTCTTCGATTAGATTTAGTTTATCATGTCAACTTTGACACCATTCAGCCTCTGTTAGCTTGGCTTCCATCAATACCCTAATTGATGGTATCTCTACTTCTATGGGGAGCACTGCTTCCATGCCATATACTAGAAAGAAAGGGGTTGCCCCTTTTGAGGTGCGGACAGATGTGCGATAACCGTGAAGAGCAAAGGGTAGCATCTCATGCCAATCTTTGTAGGTTACAACCATTTTCTGAATGATTTTCTTAATGTTCTTATTAGCCGCTTCTACCGCTCCATTCATTTTAGGTCGGTAGGGAGATGAGTTATGGTGTTCGATGTTGAACCCAACACACAACTCTTTCATCATCTTGTTGTTCAAGTTGGGTCCATTATCCGTAATGATCTGGCTTGGAATACCATAACAGCATATGAGATTGTTCTTGATAAATCGGACCACCACTTGTCGGGTTACATTGGTGTATGACACTGCTTCGACCCACTTGGTGAAGTAGTCAATGGCTACCAGAATGAACCGATGTCCATTTGAAGCTTTGGGTTCAATCATGCCAATCATGTCGATTCACCATATAGAAAAAGGACATGGAGAAGAAAGAACTTTGAGATGCGTTGGCGGTACATGGATTTTGTCAGCGTATATTTGACACTTGTGACACCTCCTCATGTACTTTTAGTAATCGGATTCCATTGTTAGCCAAAAATACCCTGCTCTCAGAATTTTTCTTGCCATTGTGTGTCCATTGGTATGAGTGCCAAAGGAACCTTCATGGATTTCTTTCATTAGCATGTTTGCTTCTTGTCTGTTTACGCATCTGAGCAAAACCATGCCGAAGTTTCTCTTGTAGAGTGTATCATTATTTAGGAAGAAGTTACCAGCCAGTCTTCTGAGAGTCTTCCTATCTTTTCTTGATGCCCCAGATGGGTACTCTTGTCTTTGAAGGAAGTACTTGATATCATGATACCATGGTTTGTCATCTATTACTGCTTCAATTGTGAAGATGTAAGTGGGCCTTTTAAGGCGCATTATGTCAATTTTAGGTACGTCGTTCCATTGACTCACACTAATCATGGAGGATATGGTGGCTAATGCATCAACCATGTGATTTTCTTCACGAGGGATATGATGAAACTCGATCCTGTTGAAGAATGGTAACAACCTTCTCGCGTAGTCTTTGTAAAGAATCAATCCTGATTAGTATGTATTCCACTCTCCTTTGATCTGATTCACAACCAGGGCTGAGTCTCTATAAACATCCAAGTTCTTTATCCTTAGGTCAATGGCTTCTTCGAGACCCATGATACAAGCTTCGTATTCGGCCTCATTGTTTGTGCATTTGAATGTTAATCTGGCAGTGAAAGGAATATGGGTACTCTGAGGTGTTACGATGATTGTCCTAATTCCGTTTCCATAAGCATTGACGGCTTCGTCGAATATTAGTCCCCATTGGGAACCTGGTTCTGGCCCTTTGCTGGGTAGCGGTTCATCGTAATCTTTCATTTTCAAGTACATGACATCTTCGTCTGGGAAGTCAAATCCGACTGATTCCTGATCGTCAATCGGTTGACGTGCCAAATGATCGGCTAAAATACTTCCTTTGACGGATCACATTTGATTGTTTCTTCCTTTTAACAAGGACCATCCAAGGAATGCGCATTTACCGAAACACATGTTTCCAACGCGTTCCAAAGGACCACATGATTAATAAGAGTACAACCATACATCCTAACCAATGTTCTGACATCTTGTCAGACTTTATTTAGTCCATCTGAAGCATGGTCACCGTCCCTTTTAAAAGGCCCCAAGAATAATCCTTTCAACCAGAAGACCAAGAATAACTGACCAAGATGTTAATACATTTCTTCAAACATCTCTCAGTTAGCAGCAAAGGCTCTCAAAAGACCTTATTTGCTTCTGCAGAGAAAACAAAATTCTCTCAAAAATAAGCAATGACTCCTAGAACACTCCCAAGGTACTTGTATCACTTCTGATTCAAGCCATTGACACCCAATGACAGAATCAAAATAATCTGATAAGTCCACCTAGAACTTATACCAGTAGTGCAATGTCACGACATCTCGTCTGACATATCATCCTCACATGAGGAAATCTATCACAAACTTCTTGAAACCACAAACAATATTTGATAAACAATCTACACCACTGCATTCATATATCTAAGTTAGAAGTCTAACTCCCCCTGTCGTAGATACCCAATGATCCTTAAGAATAACACCCTAAATGAATGGAAAACAAAAGACACATCTTCATGTCTTCAAGAGCGCACCCTCTGTTCAGCACACCTGTTGAACGCATTCACCTAATGCATGATCCTCAAGCAATCTATGTACCATACTAGTACATTCAACAGACAGATGTTCGCCCCTTATCTTTCTCAATTGATGCTTCTTCAGTAAGAAACACCCCAAAATCACCACATGATATCCCATGACAACTTCATGATCATATAGTGAGAGAACCAGGAACGCATCCTTGTACCGCAACCAACAAACTCTTGGATTGAGACCAAAATCACCATTGATCCCTCTCATCCAGAAACCATCCATACCCTGTACAAATTCACCCTGAATTTTATAGCCATAGATATCCTTATTCCTTGAGATACAATCCAATTGAATCTGGAATGCTTCACATTCCTCAAAGAGACATACAGAGCCCCTTAGTTTGCTAGCTCGCCCAGATGTTCTTCACACTTGAAAACATCAAACACATGCTCCAGAAATCCTCAGCTTATTTGCTCCACAAGCACCAAACTGATCCACTTCTCTCTAGCATGACTTGTAGCAGAAGAAACCACCTCTCCACAAGTATTATGACCTCAGCGAGAGTCAGTATTCCAGATAAACACCCCATGATCCATGACCGTTTTCAACCTATCATTCTCCCATATGATAAGATAAAATACTTCTGATCCAACTGGTGAATATCAGCTTCCACAATCTGAACTCCAAGTTCAGAAACCATGATGATGTTCTAACATCAGTTAGGACATCCTGATCATATCATAGACACCATACACTATGGTTCTTGATACAATTACCACTAGACTTACTATCAGCATAGTAATCCAACTGAAGATCTTCAGACAACACTACGCCACCAGCTTGATGAATGAGAACTCCTGATAACCAAAGAGAGAAATAAACTCTCATTCAACTCTAAAAGAAGGTAATCTTCCATAAGAAACTTAGGGCTTCTACCACAAGCTCCAAGATATGAACAGATCAAGAACCTCCTTTGATTTTTCAACCAACTACCCTTCTGCCCAAGAGTAATTAGTTCCAAGCACCCTGCTTAAATGCACGATAAAGATCAACCAAATGCCACTGTTTGGTTAATCTTAGATTTTCTTCAGAGTTTCAGAAAACCTTCTGATCCACCAATGAAACCTAATCTTCAAGTTACATAATCCACTTACTCCATAGCAAGCCATCTTGGATACACCAAGCCTTAGACATGTAACATCTTCTCCTTCTCGCAGCTCCTGCAATCTGCATGAGATAGACCTTTTTGAAGCATTAATTCCATTTATTTCTGAGAAGATCAACTTTACTTACGATGATGCGCCACAACATCAACTAAGACCCTGGAATTTCTGCTTGATGTCACAACATCTGATTAGACATCCAGTTGAGGAATTCAGCCCTTCCTTCTGCCACTTAAAAGAACCTCCTCCCTATAACAGAACAAGAGTTCCATGTTCTCATAGACTTTATCAATGATATCAAGTTAGTGTAGACAACCTCCATCCTGCTTTATTGTACTACAACACTCACCTCATCTTCAGACATCCAAAACCTACCAAAGCTTGATTCTTCAGAAGAGATCAGTCACTCAAGATCTTTACAAAAGGAATCCCACCTTCCTTAAGTAGAGACTTCTGTAGAAAGTCAGAGATAACTGCCACTTATCCTTGACCTCCAAGATGAGCAAGATCACATGCTCCTATGTACCTAGATCAGAAATAAAATGACCCAAGCTGTGTTATCACCAGTACCATATTCTGGACAAGTCTCTTGCCGGGACACTTTCCTGATAAAAATCAGATGCTTCTAGTAATAACTAGAACACACCTGCTGCACTCCAATACTCCTAGGTCAGAAATAAACTGAACCAAGAGAATTGTCTTCATCTTCACTTCCAACAGCACTACATTCTAGTCAAGTTTCCTGCCATGAAACTTCCTAGTCTGAATACATGCCTTGTAATAAAGACTGATTCTACCATACACGTGCATGGTCCCAAGATCATTAGCTACAACTCCTTTGCTATAGAGATTCACTCCTTGAATCAATAGACTTCTGCACATACTCTACTGTCAAGATGTTTCAACATTAGATAGAACATTAGTTCCTTATCTTAACTGTACTCATTCACCAGAGAACAGATCTTTGAGGAGCTGCAGCAAAAGATGTTGTACTTCCTGATGTACCACATGTCATCAGGGATCTTGTATTCCACCATACAAGGATAATCAATTAAATACTTGTAAATTCCACAAATAGTAATTGATCTTAAATCCTTGTTTAGTAACCCTATCATACTGTTGTAGATAAACTCCAACAGATCACTTTATGAAAGTATCTTTCTTTGACGGACAAATTATTGAGATATCAAGGATTCCACCCTTGACTCAAGTAACTAAGATTTTCTCAAACCCTATTTACCTCAACAGATCTGAAATCTCCTTTCAGATTGGATTCATTCTTAGGATTAAGAAAGAAGAATCCTTCCCTGCAAATTTCGATGATGAAAATAAACCACCTCCACTTTCTTCAGATTTATGTTTCACAGAAACACCCTCTAGTCAGAAGAGTAACTATAAGTCTCCAGATGCACGACTGAGATGCCTTTATGAGTGTACTTGAGAGAAATCTCAAGTATCTTTGACAACTTAGCCGAAAAATAATTTACCAAATTCCTAGAGCATGAACTTGATAAATCCAATCTCAACTTACCTTATCTTCAAACTGACTTCAGGATACAAGATGGAACCAACCTTCCAAGTACCAAGTCACCAATGACAGACATCAACCAACAATCCTCTCTCCATTCCATCGCTCCCGACTTTGGAATGAAAAGATGTTGATATCTTCAAACGAAGAAGCCGAAAATTGAGATCTTCCACCATCTGTCTTCAGCCACAACTCCAGAATCCCATAAATACCGGAGTTCTTCCATCAGAAACATATGCAGCGGAACCACCAAGGAACATCTTCAACATGCCCTAATAAGATGTCAAAACATCTTATAAGACACCCAACAAGAGAACTAGCCACTTCTCCTGCAGTTGCTGTAGAACCTCCTCAGAAAACATGAACAACCACCAAGTAGTTACCTTCGATCCAGAACATCCATACCATCCATTAATACCCTTGAGTATATCTGAGTGAATGATCTGATCTCCAAAAATCCTTCTTGTTTAAAGCACCAGAAAGTATCTCCCAAGATCTCATCCAGAAACAGACAGGATGCCTGCTCTGATACCAATTGAAATTCTGGCATAGCAGATAGCAGATGTCCTAACACATGTCAAGACATTGTTCTACATAATTATTAAACAAGGAACATAACAGCAAACTGATATTCATAATATCAATTACTGCAGCTAGATAGATGTTTTGACATCTGTTACAACATGTTAATCAAAATTGAACTGTAAATTGCAGAATGATAAACAACACAGAATATGATAACCCAGTTCTGTGCAAATCACCTACATCTGGGGGCATACCAAGCCAGGAAGAAGAATCCACTATCAGTAGTATAGTTTTATGTAAACAACTGCTGGTTTACAGTAAACAACTTCTGGTTTACCTATCACTACCCAATGAAGACTTTATCTAAGAACTTCATCCTAGATAAGAGAAACCCATCTCACTCCCTAAATCACAACCTGTGATTATTTAACAGTAACAATAACTATATCATCCTATTGAAAGACACCCCTTTCAATACATAGTTCAGTCAAGCATTCTTGACTAACAAGTTAACTTGGATTTGCTTAAAAGCTTCATCCAAGAACAATACACGATTCATTACCTACGGGTTTCTGAATCTGTACAAGTACCTGTAGCGTGCGGTTTTTTTTTTCGGTGACTCGACCACCTTACCGCGAATGATTGGTTTTGGGTGCTACTTTCTGATTTCTGTATTTATCCTATGAAGCTGGTTAAGGAAGGGGAAGACATCTTAAACTAACCCTGCACGCAAATGTTTTCCTTAATAAATGCTAAGAGATCGGGGATCGGGGTCTGGTTATACAAAGGGAAACTATTAACACCCAGTGTATCTATGGCAATCCATAGGAACCTTCTTTTCCATGTATTTTTGTTAACTTAAAATGCTTTCTTGTGTTTATCTATTGTGGATTGGGAAAGTTTCTCCTTTGGGAGTGCTGAGAGAATGTTTTTATTGTTTTCGGGTTTTCTGTTATTTTTGGGAAGGTATTGGACCTAAAGTTTTTTATTTGTGTGCTCGCTAAGATTTCACAATCTTATGCCTACGTATTCCCGTAAAGAGATTTGGGAAATCAGAGCAATCATAGTCCCTCTTATTTCTATGGGAGGAAATATATTTGGTGTCTTGTTCAAAGCCCAAGATTGAAGCTAGCTGAGTATTTGTGTCTTGTTTAAAGCCCAAGATTGAAGCTAAAAGGGTGATTGAGAGAGAATTTGTCATCTCTAAAGGGAGATATCTCACCTATTCATCACAAATATTGAGAATTGGTTATAGAGGAAATTACTTTAATTGGGATATGTTGAATCCAGCAATGCCATAATTTTCTTTATAAGAGAGATGTCATGAAGGAAGAAAGCTTTAACTCAGTGTAGAGCAATGCCACTTTTTACTTTATGAATCTTTCATACTAAGAGAGGGACATTGGCTTGGATGTATGGAATCCAGAGGCTTGCCACTTACAGCAGTTAGATGAAAGATAAGTTTTAGCCAGGATAAAGGAGGGACTCCAGCTTGGATTTTGAATCAACAAGTGTGTCACTTATAACAATTATCTGGAAAAAGGTTTTGATTGTTTGTTTTTGATATGTGATGTATAGAAGATATATCTTTCTGCAGAGAGGATTCATGGTCTCATCTGAGGGGATGTTGATTTTTGTGTGCCTTGATCAAATCCCAAGGTTGAAGCTAAAAGAAAATGACTCCTCTGGGGAGGGTTTTGTATGTCTTGTACAAAGCCCAAGATTGAGGCTAACTGAGGAAATTCTTATATGAAGCCTAAGAGGATGCTATCTTTTGCTGAGGATTTATTGAAATCCAGGAGCAGGTCCAAATTGTATTGGGGAATCCAAGGGATTTACTCTTGCTGGGAATTAGGGAAAAGTTGAAATACTAGGTGCCATGGGGCTCTATTTCTGTTGAGGGTTTGTTGATGGTAATTTGACCCTAGCTGGGGATTTTTATGGTGAAAACTAATTCTTGTTAGGGGGTCAGAGAAGTTTAAAGGTTGAGTTAAAAAAAACCTTAGAAGTTTTTAACTCTGCTAGAGACTGGTGTATTGGTAAAGTGATTAGGGTTTTTCCTATGCTTTTAGGAAACTTGAAGGTCTCTGTGGGAGATCTAAGAGGAGATGAAACTTTCCAAGTCTTATTGAATGAAGCCTAAGAGGAGGCTGAGATTGTCCAAGTCTTTCAAAAAATGGCAGGCTATGGTGTAGAGAGGGGTCTTTATATGATGCCCAAGAGGAGGATTTTGGTTTAAGGGATGAAGATCAACCTTTAGATTGGTATGATGTTCTGGGAATTTGAATTTTCTGGGGAATGAACTAGTAGAGATAACTAATTTCTATCCTATGCTTTTAGGAAGCCTGTGGGTCCTTTACTAAGCCCAAGAAGAGGTTGGGGAACTTTTAAGAAGCCTGTTGGTCCTTGTACTAAGCCCAAGAGGAGGTTGGGGATACTTCTAGGAAGCATGTTGATCCAAGACTAAGAAAAGTTCAAGAAAGGTTTTACCGAGAATTAATCCTTTCTTTGTTGAACAGTTCCAAGGTTTGAAGAAATTCTAAAGAGGTTTCACCGGGAATTAATCCTCTATGGGGAAATGAATTTCTTGTATATATAGATATATCTAAGTTTTTATATTCTTGATAAAAGTTTCACTGGGAATAATTCCATTATCTGTTCCATATTAAATAAGCTCAAGAGGAGGCAGACTGTATTGAGGGAATTTCCTATGAGGGAACTAGTTTTGACTAAGTTAAAAGCAACATTTGGTTTGACCTAAGTGTAGACCTAACTGTTGGGGAAACTCTAAACAAATATGCACAAGTATATATATAGACAAGTATATTAACAGGTATATAAACAAATATGCATTGAATTGAAAAGATATTGGGTCTTACACTCTGAGAAGAGGCCCAAGTGTATGGTGATTGATTGTATTGATGACCATTGTATGATTAGAGTTTTAAGAAACTGAAGAAAGTTTTGAGAAAACTTTGAATTTGAATTTTAATTAAGAGCAAGTTGTTTAAAAGAAAATAATGTTTGGGGCTTATAACTCAAAGAGAGGCCCAAGTGGTCTAAGAGCAGTTTCACCGGGAATAATGCTCCTCTTAGTACCAGTTTAAAATAGACAGATGATTTTGAAAACAGAGGTATGGGGCTTACAACTCAAGGAGAGGCCCATGGAGGTTGTTTATTGTTTGAAACAACGTTTTTTTACAAAAGATTGGGGCTTATACTCAAGGAGATGGCCAGATGATTTATTTGAAAACATTGATTGCACTGCGATACCAAAGGACGTTTGTGGGACTTATACTATAGCAGAGGCCCAAAAGTGTTTTTGTAAAAAGAGGGGTTGGGTCTTACACTCTAATAGAGGCCCAAAAGTGTTTGTGAAGAAAGAATAATTGGGTTTATACTCAAGGAGAGGCCCAGATGATTCATTTGAAAAGGCGGCGATCGCGTCGCGGTTTTGAAAACCACAGTGGGACTTATACAATGACTGAGGCCCAAAATTAGTTACTTACAAAGAGATGGGTCTTACACTCTACAAAGAGGCCCAAAAGGTTATTTTTATACAAGAGCTGGGGCTTATAACTCAAGGAAATGCCCAGATGAAAAACAGCGATCGCACCGTTTATTTTGAAAATCGCGTCGGGACTTATACAATGTCTAAGGCCCAAAATTATTTATTTACAAAGAGATGGGTCTTACACTCTACAAAGAGGCCCAAAATTGTTTCAAATGAAGTTTGAAAAAATTAAAATCAAGGAAAACCCTAATTTTAATTAAAAAACAATTTTTTTCAAAGAAAATTAAATAAAAATGATATAAAATATCAAACATATTTAAAAACAAGTTGTGAACTTTGAAAAATGTTTTGAAAAATCATGTTATGTTTATATGAAAGTGTGAAATTCATTTGAATTTGAAAAATCAAAAGGAAAATTTCATAAAAAATGTTAAAAAAAACAATTAAAATGAAATTCTTTACAAAAATTCAAACTATATTAAATAAATAATATAAATTTGATTTTTTTTGTAGAATAAAATATTTTAATATTTTTGTGAATTTTTTAAAAAAGAACCAATCAAAATTGATTAAAATTAAGGAAGAAATTAATTTTTGAAATCAATTAAGAAAATAACTTAAAAATTCAAAAATTCAAATAATTTGAAAAAGGCGCCAACGATCACCTTCTTCTTTCTCGTACCCGCGCCATGGACGATTTGCAAAACCTCATTTTTCTCTATGATTACTCAATGATTTTGCACGATTCAAATATCAATCTCACTCGTTTTTGAACAAGGATTCCAATGGTACCAATTAATTGCATTTATATTACGTGTGGAGTGAGAAATCAAGTGATGAACACATGAGCCCTAATTTCTGCAAGAACACTATGAAATCCTATACGCGATAGCTACAAATCAATTGATTGAGGGGGAAACACTCTACATAAGTGCAGAAAAATGTTTGTAACTTGAAAACACATTTATGATGCATGGATCATAGAGTTTGAGAGTTCAGGCTTACCTCTTGCAAGAAGAAATCGAATTGTGTGTTGGAGATGTTACATATGTTTTTTGATGACTTGAACAACTTCAATGGACCTTATGTAAGGTGTTTGGAAGGTTGGAATGGATTGAAACAACCTAGAACTCTTTGTGGTACCTCAACTGCAAATTGGCTTGAGTGTGATTTAGAGGTTTATGATTCTGGTGTTACAGATGTGTTAGAAGTGTTTAGATAGCTCACATATGATGTATATGATGTGTCTACACTCTTGGTTTTGATAGAATTGCTCTCTATTTGAAAATTCGAATGTTACTTGAAAATTCGAATGTTACTTGAAAAAGAAGCAATTTCTGGTTTTTGAGAGTGAATGGAAGAAGAACATGTGGTGTTATGCTTTGGTGTAATCAAACTGACCAGAAAGGGTCCCTATTTATAGTAGAGCAAGTTTGTTTTGGGAGCAATAGTGATTGGGGGCTGGATCACCCTATTATCCATTGAGTTTTGTCATGTAGCCAAAGTCTCCTCTAGCCATTGACTTGAGTCAATCTTGCAGGCCTATGGTCTTCTGATTCTTGGACTAATCTTGACTCATTTGCAATGTTGTGGACTGATACATGCCAGCTTTATGCATCCATTCAATGCCTCATGACAAAGTTGGAGTTTTTGGAAATGAACCTTGAATGCCACATGCCTAAGGGATTGGATTTTTGACTTGGTGGCCTTGTGATCAGATTCTTCATCATTCATGTTGATTTTGGACAGAAATACAATGATGCAAGTGTCCAAAATTGGCTCAAGAAATCGTGGAATACAAGTTATGTACCAATGTTGTTGTGTAGGCAGGGTGAAAAATTCCATTTTTTGAGGCTTATAACTTCTTGCTCAAGTTGAACCATGGGAGGCTCTTGTACTTTTTGGAAAGCCCCTATATCATACTTCAACTTTGATGTTTAACTTTGGTCTTGAATCATTTTGGATCATAATGAAAAATAGCCTCAAAGTTGGTGAAAATACAAAACAGATTCTGTCCAAAAATTTCACTAAGTGTTTGAAAAATGTCCATTTTCCATTTTTTGTGATTTTGATCAATCCATAACTTAAAATCCATGAGGATTTGGAATATGTTGTAGTTGACAGTCTTGAAGTATGTAATGAGAGCTTTCATTTGAGTTTTGGATGGAAGAAAAAGGTTACTTGGATCACAAGTTATGGTCTTGCAAAGTTGGGTAAAAATCATTTTTTTTCATGACTTAGTGAAATTTCAAGTTTCTTAAGATTACCCCTTTTGCAAGTAACCCTACTTTTCTTGATTTTTCTTGATGGATGATGATCCAAACCATAAGTTAACATTGTTTTTGACTTAGATAAGCCATGTTTGTTAAAAAAAATCCCAAAAGTCAAACTTGGTGTTTTGGCACATTTGACTTTTTGTCAAATGAATTTTAAACTTTGTGATTCTCTATGAAATCAAGTCCTTGACCTAATTCAAACCTAATGGATGGATTCCATTGGTGTGTTATAGTGTCTTGAATCATTTCCCAAGGTTTGAGATCATGTCATGGTCAAAAGTCAAAGGTAGAGTTGACTTTTTCTCAGAAACCCTAGTTTGTGGGCCAGATGAATTTGCATCTTCATATTGCTCATGAACCAAGTTCTTTGTGTCCATTTGAACTTGTAATAGGATCAATATAAGATATTTGAGGTCTTCAAAACATTTCTTGAGGGCTTGGCTCATGCATTGCTCCAAAAGTCAACTTAGGGGTGAATTAGGTCAAGAAACCCTAATTCCTGATTTTTGGTGAATGCATCCCCTGAGGCTATTTTGAACTTATGATTGGATCCATAAGGTTCCTTTGAGCGTCTTGAATCATGTTTTAAGGTATTGGCTCATGCCCATATGAAAATTTTCCTCTAGAGGCCTTGGTCGACCAAAACCCTAATTTGGTGACACTGATGATCTTGAGGCTTGATCAACTTGAGATGTTGCATTTTCATGCTTGATTCTTGATGTGGGAAACCTCTTGATCCTTCATGGATGTTTGAGAGGCTTGACAAGTTGAGGATCATGTCCATTCTTCATTGATCCTTTGCCTGAATTCTTTGAGAAGGCTCAATAACCCTAATTCTTGGTTGGAGTGAATGCTCAACAATCTTTGAGAGGATTGATGAGGTATGAAGGTACATCCATATTATGGTGATGATTTGCACAATGATGAGAAATCTTGTGGTCAAAATTTAGGGTATGACAAATGCCCCTATTTAATCTTCTTAGACCTGAAGGTATGAATGGCGAAGACGTTCGGACATTCAAGGTAAAAGAGGATTAAATATCGGAATACCCGAAATTTTGATTGTGGTTGTTAATGGCAGCTGTTTGCTCATCCATCTTCTTTTGCTAAGCAATGTTATTTAGAACAGGGTAAAACTTCCCCTCGATCCTGGTCTTCAGCCATGGAACTGGTCTCATTTTTCTTTTGAAATAAACTTCCCCTCGATCCTGGTCTTTAGCCACAGAACTGGTCTCAGTTTTCTTTTGAAATAAACTTCCCCTCGATCATCGTCTTCAGCCATGGAACTGGTCTCAGTTTCTTTGAAATAAATCTCCCCTCGATCCTGGTCTTCAGCCACAGAACTGGTCTTAGTTTCTTCTTGTCAAGTTCTTCTCTTGACAAGGAATGCTATCCGTGATGTTTTTCACCAAACTTCTCGCTGGGGAGATTCCATTTGATGGAACAACGATTTGATGTCAGACTTGCTGGGGAAAACCATTAGTCTGGACTGCAGAGGTGTGCAAACTTCTCTATTGAAGATGCCATTTGTTGGAGAGATTACATCATACTTCCCCTCGAGACTTTTTTCGGAGAGACGTTGTGTGATGTAATTCAATTTTGAGGTGCTAATGACCTTATTGAAAGCAAATCTTTTGGGGAGAAACTTCCGTATTGTCAAGAGTCTTTTGGAGAGAGAATTTCTTTGGGGATTTTTCCTTAATCCGGGAAAGCAAAATATCATCTTCAACGGTGAAGAGTGATGTTCCAAATGTGTATAACCAAACGGCTTCTTGTCGTTCAAAGGTTCAAGTTATCAAAGTGGTCGAGGACAGACTCCAATCCAGGAATAAACTGGAGAGAGATTGTTTAGACAGTGTTTCCTGATAAGGAAAAAACTCAAACCGGGATTTTGGTCCTACCTGTCGTAGAAAGGAAGACTGACGACTCTATCGGGGAGAGGACCCTTATCACTTGGGGACGAATATGACCAAAGTGATATTAATGCAACATATGTATGATTATGAATCAATCATGCACGATGTATGTATGTTTATGCTGACAAAACAGACATGACGTACAGACTGGTGAGGAACACAACCGGATACTAGGCCACTCTGGGAGATGGGGGTATCACTGAAGATTCTGAAAATTGTACTTTTGCTTGGGAGTAGGGATTCTTGCATTTGTTTCGGTTTTCGGAGATACAAACTTGCTAGGGGTAGAAACTCGTTCTTGCTCTTCAAGGGTAGATTCTAATGGGGAGAAAAGCCAATCATTGGTTCTCAGAGGTAAGAACTCTACCGGGGATGTCAGATGGGACATTTCGTCCGAAGCAGTTTGTCCTTTATTCAGGGTGTACTGATCAAATGAAGTGTTTTGATTCTGCACTTCGAAGTTTGACCATTACTGGAGAAGCAGTCGATATTCCTTTTTGTGCTCATTAATCAAAAGAAATTTCCATCTTTGCTTTAAAAGCGGAGGTAAATTTGAAAACAAAAGTAAAATTCTTTTTTTTTTGTTTCAAGAATCGTTGATCATATTAAAATGTCATTTCGAAAAGCAGAATAAGTGAGAATTGCAAACAAAAGGCACAAGGGCTCAAATTTTATTGATAGAATGGTAATCAGCCAAACGCATGATCCCATGGAGAATTACAAAGTTTAGAAAATGGTAATTTAAAGGGAAAGGGGCTATATTAAAACATAACGACCGTTATCCTTCTACCAACTTTGAATTCTGGACATTTTGAGCTTCCGTCGAAGGTGACCTTGACTAAAGTTTTCCTGACAGATGACGTTATCGCTGAGGAGCCAGTTTTGTCAGACGTAGTTACTTGCCATATATCCCTAACTTTTGCCTAGATTACCCTCTCGGGTTTTCAATCCATCGGGATGATTTTTGCTTATGTCTCTAATTTTTGCCTGGACCGCCCTTTTGGGTTTTCAATCTACCGAGATGTTTTTTTTATTTAGGTGAAGTATTTCTTGACTACATCGACATTCGTGGGGTAGGTAAACTCATCTCCATCCATGGTTGCGAGTCTTAAGGCACCGCCTGAGAAGGCTTTCTTAACAACATAGGGGCCATCGTAATTCGGAGTTAATTTTCCCCTGAAATTAGTAAGAAATGATTGTATCTTCTTGAGCACGAGGTCTCCTTCTCTGAAGACACAGGGTCGGACCTTTTTGTCAAACGATATTTTCATCCTTTGCTGATACAACTGACCGCGGCATAACGCCGTCATTCTTTTCTCTTCGATCAGATTCAGTTCATTGTATCTGCTCTGACACTGTTCAACTTCTGTTAGTTTGGCTTCCATCAATACTCTCATTGATGGGATCTCTACTTCTATGGGGAGCACGACTTCCGTGCCATATACTAGAGAGAAAGGGGTTGCCCCTATTGAAGTGCGGACAGATGTGCGATAATCGTGAAGAGAAAAGGGTATCATCTCATGCCAATCTTTGTAGGTTACGACCATCTTCTGAATGATCTTCTTGATATTCTTGTTAGCCGCTTCTACTGCTTCATTCATTTTAGGTCGGTAGGGAGATGAGTTACGGTGTTCAATTTTGAACTCAGCACACAACTCTTTCATCATCTTATTGTTCAGGTTCGATCCATTGTCCGTAATGATTTGGCTTGGAACACCATAACGGCAGATTAGATTATTCTTGATAAATTGGACCACTACTTGTCTGGTCACATTGGTGTATGATACTGATTCGACCCACTTGGTGAAGTAATCAATGGCTACTAGGATGAACCGATGTCCGTTTGAAGCTTTGGGTTCAATCATGTTGATTCCCCATATAGAGAAAGGCCATGGAGAAGAAAGAATCTTAAGATGTGTTGGCGGTACATGGATTTTGTCGGCGTATGTCAGACACTTGTGACACCTCCTCATGTACTTGTAGTTGTCGGATTCCATTGTCAGCCAATAATATCCTGCTCTCAGAATTTTTCTTGCCATTGTGTGTCCATTGGCATGAGTGCCAAAGGATCCTTCGTGAATCTCTTTCATCAGCATGTTTACTTCGTGTCTGTCTACGCATCTGAGCAAAATCATGTCGAAGTTTCTCTTGTAGAGTGTATCATTGTTCAGGAAGAAGTTGCCAGCCAGTCTTCTGAGAGTCTTCCTATTTTTTCTTGATACCCCAGGCGGGTATTCCTGTTTTTAAAGGAAGCATTTGATATCGTGATACCATGGTTTGTCATCTATGACTGCTTCAATTGCAAAGATGTAAGCAGGCCTTTCAAGGCACATTATGTCGATCTTAGGTACGTCGTTCCATCGACTTACACTAATCATGGAGGATAGGGTGGTTAATGCATCAGCCATGTAATTTTCTTCACGAGGGATATGATGAAACTCGATTCTGTTGAAGAATGGTAACAACCTTCTCGCGTAGTCTTTGTAAGGAATCAATCCTGATTGATATGTATTCCACTCTCCGTTGATCTTATTTACAACCAGGGTCGAGTCTCTATACACATCCAAATTCTTTATCCTTAGGTCAATAGCTTCTTCGAGACCCAAGATACAAGCTTCATATTCGGCCTCATTGTTTGTGCATTTGAACGTCAATCTGGAAGTGAAAGGAATATGGGTACCCTGAGGTGTTACGATGATTGCCCCAATTCTGTTTCTATAAGCATTGACGGCTCCGTCGAATATTAGTCCCCATTGGGATCCTGGTTATGGCCCTTCATTGGGTAGCGGTTCATCTCAATCTTTCATCTTTAGGTACATGGCATCTTTGTCTGGGAAGTCAAATTTGACTGATCCCTGATCGTCAATCGGTTGATGAGCTAAATGATCGGCTAAAATACTTCCTTTGATGGCTTTCTGAGCATGGTACTCGATGTCTTATTCCGATAACAACATCTGCCAACGGGCAATCCTTCCCGTGAGAGCAGGCTTTTCAAAGGCATACTTGATCGGATCCATTTCGGAGATTAACCAAGTAGTGTGACAAATCATGTACTGGCGAAGACGTTTGCCTGCCCAAGCCAAAGCGCGGCAAGTTTTCTCGAGCATAGTGTATCGAGTTTCACAGTCCGTGAACTTCTTTCTTAAGTAGTAAATGGCAGACTTTTTTCTTTTTGTCTCATCTTGTTAGCCAAGCACACAACCCATGGAGTCTTCCAAGACTGTTAAGTAGATGATCAGTGGTCTTACTACCACTAGAGGAGATAGAATCGGTGGATTCAACAGATATTCTTTGATGCTGTCGAAGGCCTTTTGGCAGTCTTCTGTCCATATACAGCTTTGATTTTTTCTGAGAAGTTTGAAGATCGGTGCACATGTCGCATTCATGAGGGATATAAACCTTGATATGTAATTGAGACGTCCCAAAAATCCTCTGACTTATTTTTCAGTCTTTGGTGAAGGCATTTCTTGAATGGCCTTGACTTTGTCGGGATCAACCTCAATTCCTTTTTGGCTGACGATGAATCCCAAGAGTTTTCCTAAGCGAGCACCGAATGTGCACTTATTAGGGTTCAAGTGGAGTTTGTATTTTCTCAGACGCTCGAATAACTTTGATAGGTGTTCCACATGTTCTTCCTCTATTTTAGATTTAGCAATTATGTCATCAACATATACTTCAATTTCTTTGTGCATCATGTCGTGAAACAGAGTTGTCATAGCCCTTTGATAGTTGCCCCTGCGTTCTTCAGACCGAACGAAATTACCTTGTAACAAAAGGTGCCCCATGGGGTGATGAATGAAGTTTTCTCCATATCTTCTGGCGCCATTTTAATTTGATTATAGCCCGAGAATCCATCCATGAAGGAGAAGACTTTGAATTTTGATGTGCTGTCTACCAGCATGTCAATGTGTGGTAGGGGAAGTCATCCTTTGGACTTGCTTTGTTCAAATTCCTATAGTCTACACACATTCGGACTTTTTCGTCCTTCTTGGGATCTGGAACTATGTTGGCTAGCCATTGAGGATATTCTGATGTGGCTAGGAAACCTGCATCGATCTGTTCCTGCACTTCCTCCTTAATTTTGATGGCCATAGCTGGATGAGTCCTTCTCAGTCTTTGTTTTACTGGAGGACATTTTGTTTTCAGCGGTAAGTGATGTTCCACGATGCTGGTATCCAACCCTGGCATGTCCTGGTAGGACCAAGCAAACACATCTGGAAACTCTTTGAGAAGTTTTATTAAGCCTTCTCTGACAGTTTGACTGAGCAGTGCTCCAATTTTAACTTCCTTTCTTTCTTCTTCTGACCCCAAATTGACCGTTTCCAACGGTTCTCTGTAAGGTTCAATGGACTTTTCCTCTTGTTTGAGTAATTGGGAGATCTCTTCCGGAATTTCTTCGTTCTCTTCTTCTTCAGCTTCAAATACCAGGAATTCAAAGTTGGGAGAAGACATTGGATCGTACGTTTGGGTTTTAAAACAAGTAATCTGCATGATGTGATGATTCCTTTTTAGAAAAGACATAGAGGATGTAAAAGTGTGTGTAGTGTGTTTTCTGAAAATGCTTGTTTTTATTTTGGGTTGTTTTTTAGGATCACCATTTTCTGAAAAAAGAAAAGTGAAAACAGCAATACAAATGCGGGAATTCAGAATGACATTATTTATTTATGATTTGTCGATTCTTGAAACACAACCCTATAAAACAAAACTCTGTCGCTTTGGGTGAAGCGAAGAGGGACATTTACAGAAAGTAAGCCCTATAAAACATCCATTTCACCCGGGCAAGGTGAAAGGTCAAAACAAAGATGTGGCAATTACTTAGACTTATGAACGACTTTCGGGACATCGACTACAACCCAATGGTGACGAACTCCTCTGTGGATCACAAAGTCTGGTACTTTCCTTCTTGGTTCGTCTTCAGAAATGACATTGATTTCTGGCGGAGTGGGATAATTGGAGTCTTCTTCCCATGCAGAGTTATCATAAAAGGACTCTTCTATCGTATCTTCCATAGTATTTTCACTCAAGAGGATCTCCCCATCCAGTTGGCTGGATGTCCTCGTACTTGCCGCTTGGCTGCCCCAAGGTATCCCAGGTTTCTGTGGGAACAGATGAGTCATCTTCCTCGATGACATTGACTTCAGGAAATGCGTAGTTAATGAAATCTTGTCCAGCGATCTTTGCAAATTCATCAACATGGTGTTGGACATTTTTGGAATATTCTGAGTAAGGATTCCATGACTCTGGGAGAACAGGTGTATTCTTTTCAAGATTACTCAGCTGATAGGCATTATCTGGCTGACTTTTTGGCCCCGAGTTTTTCGTGTATGGCTTCCAGATAGGCAAGTCATCCAGGGGATCATTATAATCATAGTCAAAGTTGTCTTTCATTAGAGTGTCTTCCTCTAACGAGTTGGGTGGAGCACGACATCCTTCGGGATCATAATCTCCATAGATCATTCTGACGTCTGATCTTGGTATATATCTTGGGCTTTGCTTTGGAGAGAAAAATGGCATGTTCGTCTCTCCCTGAGATATATAACCTTCATCATTAAGATAGGACTTCCACTCCTCATCTGTATCAGAAGAGTTGTTCCCATGGATGGTGTGGACTTCTTGAGATACTGGGTGGAGGAAACCTCCGCTGTGGAAGAAATCCTGAATGGGACGAAAACTTTCATCTTTCTTCGTAGTCTGGGTGCAGGTTGGAGAGAAACCAAGACCTTTCCTTGTCTTGTTATCAGTAGGAATTATAATCTGCCCCCATCCTTTTACATCACCATTCCCCATTACTTTGAGAGCGTCTTTATACGAGGTATCGATGTTCCTTTTTCTTGGTGATTCTCATTGCTCATCGAGAGTGCTTGAAATTGAGTTCCAACAACCTCCTCTGGTTCTACACAGGAGAATGATGATAAGTTGCTTACGATTAAAGCTTGCTCTCCGCATACCATGACTAATTTGTCGTTCTTGACAAACTTTAGCTTATGGTGAAGTGTCGAAGTGACTGCCCCAGCTTCGTGTATCCAAGGTCTTCCTAATAAACAGCTGTATGCTGCTCAGATGTCCATGACCTGGAAGGTGACTTGAAAAGTGTGAGGACCGATGGTTATGAGAAGATCGACTTCTCCGATAACCATTTTTCTGGATCCGTCAAAAGCTTTGACGATAATCTCACTGCCTCTCATGGGAGTACCTTGAAAAGATAGTCGTACCAAAGTTGACCTTGGCATGACGTTCAAGGATGAACATGTGTCTACCAGTATGCTGGATAAAGCATCGTCCTGGCATTTGACTGTGATATTGAGTGCCATATTATGGTTCTTGCCTTCCTCTGGAAGTTCTTCATCACTGAATCCCAAGTTGTTGCAGGAAATGATATTGGAGATAATGATGTCAAATTGACCCACTGTCACATCTTGTTCTACAAAGGCCTGTTCCAAGACTTAATGTAGAGCTTCCCTGTGAGCTTCTGAACTAAGCAGGAGAGATAGTACAAAGATTTGAGACGGAGTTTGCAACAATTGATCCACAATGTTGTACTCGCTTTTCTGGATGAGCTTCAGCATTTCATCGTTGTTCTTCACAGGTTCCGCATTACTGGATTGACTGACTTATTGATTCGGAACTTCTACTTGAGGTTCCTTTTCCTTGGCAGGTTCTCCAACCCCTCTGTTGAAGATTTGACTGCTTCGGGTAACTCGACTGATGTCGGCAATGTTCACAACGGAGGGTAATGGAGTTTCTTTTCCATTTTCTATGGTCGTTGCACCGTACTTGTATGGGATAACCTTTTCTGACTTGTACGGTATTGGACCTGGAAAGTAGATGACCACAGGGGCTTTTTGGGGATTTTTACCGTCGTAGGCAACCTCGATCAGCTCTAAGTTTGGAATTTTTCTATTGTCAAGAGAGATTTTTGACTCATTGAGCAGTGGAATTATGGCGCAAACGTCCTTGGTTATTCCATGATTGGAGACTATGACAATGCTTTTGTCTAGTAGTCCTTGGTCCTCGTTTTGAACAGGGAGACAATCTTGTATCATGTTGATTGATTCAGAATTCAAGCGTGGTTGAATTTCCTTCGGTCTAACTGATGTTGGAGAGCTGCTCGTACGAGATAGCATCCTTGGTTTTTTTCGAGCATATTCCACAACGTTCATAATTGTGAGGTGGCACCTGACCATATCTGTTTTGTATGCAGTGCATCCTTACCAGATCTATTTCTAGTAGGCGGATATCACAGCTCTGGTGTCTATCAGGATTCCCATCAGCCATGCTAACTTGTTGCGTGTCTTCATCCCGATAGATCGGAAGCCACCAGTGGTCTAATAGATGTTGGTACAAGCACACACCCTTGGTCGTTTTTGTAGCATTCTTTACAGTCTTGATAATCGTGCGAGGCCAGAAAACCAAGTCTGACCTGTTTGGCATGCAATTCTACTACCGGTTTGTCATTTCCTTTTCCTCGAGAGGAAGACAGATCTGGGCGGCGATTTCACGCCATCTCTGAGCATATTCCTCGAAGGTTTCTTTATCCTTTTATGACATTGCTCTGAGTTAGTCCCTGTCTGGTGCCATGTCCAAGTTGTATTTGTACTGCTGAATGAAGGTTGCCTTGAGATCTCTGAAAGTACTGATCTTGGTGCGGTTTAAACCCATGTACCATTTGAGTGCGGCACCGGTTAAACTGTCTTGGAAGTAATGGATTAGTAGTTGTTGATTTTCTGTCTGAGTAGACATTTTCCGAGCGTACATCACCAAATGACTTTGAGGGCAAGAGTTGCCTCTGTATTTTTCAAAGTCAAACACCTTGAATTTGTGCGGTATCTTTACATTAGGGACCAAGCAGAGGTCAGCGGCGTCTTTGCCAAACAAGTCTTGACCGCGAATGCATGCAGTTCCTTCTTCATTTCCAAGAACTGTTCCTGGAATTCATTCATCCTTTCATATTGTAGCACCCCAAAATTTTCCCTCATACTTTATACCATCAGTAACTGGCTTTTGTTTCGCATTCATCTGCATTTTCCACTAGGTCATAACTTCGCATTCATGCATTTCATTGATCTCCGAAGACATGGAATCAAGAGTTTTCATGTGATTTGGGTTTTCCCTATTCAGAGGTGATTCATTTGGTTGTTTCAGTCAAGTTGGAGCAAAGATAGAATTCACGTTATCATGAATATCTTCTTATTCAAAGGTTCACCAAGTTCCAAGGTTTTTCTCATTAAGAGGAGTCATCAAAGGGGGGGGGTTCAGAATTTCATTGGTGAATCAGGGTTTAACCCTTTCCTAGTTCAAGTCATCTTTTTCAAGATTTATTAGTGTGCATCAAGGGTTTCCTCAGGGAATTGTTCTTGTGATGAGACCATTGGTCGTAAAGGCAAGATATCTTGTGGATAAGATCGTAAATCATCAGGGCAATGCTTTTGCTACTCTAACTTTAGGAATTCAAACTGCTGGTCCAAGCTCTGAGGGAGGGGCAGGTATCCAACCCTTGCAGGTTGATGATAGTGTGAGTTTTGATGATATAGGCTGGCTCTCTGAATACATTGATGCCCTAAAGGAAATGGTTTTCTTTCCATTGTTGTATCCAGATTTTTTTGCAAGTTACCATATAACTCCACCTAGGGGGTGTTGTTATGTGGCCCCCCCTGGCACGGGAAAAACATTAATTGCAAGGGCTTTGGCTCACTCTGCTTTAAAGGCTGGTCAGAAGGCTAGCTTTTACATGCGCAAAGGAGCAGGTGTGCTAAGCAAGTGGGTAGGTGAAGCTGAAAGACAACTGAAACTACTTTTTGAGGAAGCATAAAGGAATTAACCTTCTATTATCTTCTTTGATGAAATTGATGGACTTGCACCCGTGAGATCTAGCAAGCAAGAACATATTCACAATTCTATTGTGTCCACATTGCTTGCTTTGATGGATGGTCTTGATTCTCGTGGACAAGTTGTTAATAGGTGCTACCAACAGGATTGATGCTATTGATGGAACCTTGCGACGTCCTGGCAGTTTTGATAGTGAATTTCACTTTCCCTTACCTGGTTGTGATTCACACTCGTAAGTGGAAACATCCTCCTCCAGAGGAACTGAAAAAGGAACTTGCACCTAGTTGTGTAGAAAAGTGTCATTTTATTGAAGCAAGGTCTACAATTACTCCTGCCACTCATAGAGGAGCTACTGTGCAATCTAGGCCATTGTCACTTGTAGCTCAACCGTGTCTTCAGAGATATCTAGAGAAAGCCATGAGAACCGTAACAGAATGCCGTGCCGCTAACCAATTTATGACAACAGCAAAATTTCATGGATACAGTGTCAGAAAGAAGAAATAGCAGTGATATTAAAACAATCATGACAGAAAATTCAAGGAGAAGTTCATTACGAATTCACAACAATGTTCAAACACACTCATGACAGAAAGTAACAGGAAGATACAAGAAAATACACAGCAGTTTATTTACTCCGAAAAATTCAGTTACAAAATTACAACAAACCTGACAAACTCCTAACTATACATGCCAGAAAATTCAGCAGAAAAAAGGGATAACCGAAAAATATATAGCAGCATGGAAAACTCTAACAAGAAAAAACTAACTTTTCTACTAACACTTCAAACCATTCTCTAACAGAGCCTAACCCAAAACCTCTAACAATTCCTAACTACAACTAACTGAAAGCTCACAAAAACTTCTCAATCTTCCTTGCTCCAACCTTCAATTTCTCTAACAAACTCAACCTCTAACAGAAATAACAGCAACTGCTTCTATTCGAAACACTTTCTTCAATCATCTTCAATCTCCTTCACTCTCCAAATCAGCCATCGTCAATCTCACACTGCACTTGCAGAATCAAGAATTTAATCCCAAGGCCAAAAACCTCCTCATCACCTTACCATTGCTTCATCTTCAAGAACCTTCATCGACAATTCGCTAACCTGCAACGAATTCATACGCAACATTAACACGATAACTCAGCAAATTGCGAATCTCGATTCGCAGAAAGAAAAAGAAGAAGAACGTGACTTCAACATCAGTGGCGTGTAACGAATCGCAATTTCTTACCTGAAGCTTTACGTCGTCGTTACCGTTTGTCGTCACGCAAAGAAGAAAACCGAAAAGAGAACGGTGTCGTAACAGCTCCAACAACTCGCATCATCTCCAAATCCTTTACCTGCAAAACCACTCATCAACAACTCTGCAATTCACTGCAACCACAACAGATCCGAAACACAAGAGTCAGAATTCAACATTCAACATCGCAGATTTAAGAACGTTCATATTCATGCTCACAGTTACGCAACACCAATTTCGCAAATTCGCAGAACATAACAACAATGTCGCAGGAGCATCAAAAGCACCAATAGAAGAGGTAGAAGAAGAGTAGAAGAATATTGCAGTCGGAAATTGAACGATTCGTACCTGAGCATTGGAACCTCCTCTCTGGCCTTCTATTTCACATCCTTGGCATGCCTCTGAAGGTAAGATATAACTTCTTCCATGTTTATGCTACAGCCTGTTCTTCGTTATTCTCACCACCGCGTCGGAACCCTAGAGTCTTCAATCAGGTGCTCGTTACAATATTCTTGCTTAATTTGTGTGCGTAAACACTTGTTTAGAGTGGTAGTCGATGCAGATGATGTAGAATCGTCATGATTTAGCTTGAATTGGGGAAACATTAGAACTTAGGACGTGGCAGAAGAGGTGATGGTGTTTGGAATGACGATTAGGTTGTAGGGATTCAACCGCCGCCGCCGGTGGCAAGTTCCGGCGCGGTGGAGTTTAGGTCTTAGCTTAGAGAGTGAGAACTTAGGTTTTGAGAGTGAGTTGAAGCGGAACGAAGATGGAGGAGTTGGGACGGAGGGAGATGGAAGGAGAAGGAGAAAACGGCGTCGTGAGAAGGAAAGGTGAAGGGCGAAGTTGAAGCGGCAGACAAGGGCAAGGTGATTGAGTCTTTTAGTTAGGTTTTGTTGTAAGACTCTTCTCCCTTAGTTTGTACAAACTTGGTTCGGGCCTTAGGCCCACGTTACAATCCCAGTCGTATACACTGATTTCACCAATGAACCCCCCCTTGGCTGAGGATACAATGGGCCTAGGATGATGGGCCTTGTGCCTGTTGCCTCCTTCTTACCCCTTCTAATCACTTCCTGCACCCTCTGTTATGGTTTTTAATTAATTTATTTTTTTAGTTATTTTAGATGATTAGGTTTTGTTAATTAGTTTTAAATTTGACTAATTAAATTAGATTTTGGCTTAATCACTCACTAATTGTTTTTGGCTTAACCCCTTAAGTGCTCACTAATTGTTTTTGCTTAATTGCTCACTAATGATTTTTGGCTTAATCATTCACTAATTGTTTTTGGATTAATTGTTCACTAATGATTTTTGGCTTAATCATTCACTAATTGCTTTTTGGCTTAATTGCTCACTAATTGTCTTGGCTTAATTGTAGCTAGACTAGTCTTAGTTAATTGATTTTAGAATTAGTTTAAAATTAGAGTTTAGGATTAGTTCATAACATTAGAATTAGATTTTAAACTTAGAAATTAATTTTGAACTAATTGATCTTGACTTCGTTTGAATTGATTTTATTCTAACATTGACTAAACTTAGATTTTAATGCTAACATCGACTAATCTTCTTAGTGGTTTCATTTGTTAATTTTGTTAATTGTTCTTAAAGGTTAGCTTTGTGATTTTTCCTAGTTGAAATTCGATGTATTGGATTAGTCTTTGATTAATTGTTTGCGAATTTTACTAGAGTCCTTGATATTTGTTGCATAGCCTTTTGATTAATTGTTGCTTACATTTTGGTATCAATTTCACTTAATTCTTGTTGATAGTTTCCATTTGAATTTTGGTGGCTAACCTTGGTTATTTTTTTGGATTACCTAGACTAATTTTTGAGTTGTCTTTGCAGTGATTCACACTTGATTTGCTAAGTTGTTTAGAGGTAGAAAGTGCTGCTACATACATAGTTGTTGTGCACAAGGTGAGCTATTAAATGTTGCAATTTTGTCCATATTTTCTTACACCTATTCAGTTTTGGAAACAGGTGCTGTTGAAAGCTGTTTTAGCTTGTGGTTGGATTTTATAGCTGTACAGGTGTTGGAGCGCTGTTGTTGCTGCTGTTTTTGGTTTATTGTCTTGTTTTCTGTTTCTCTTTGCGATGGACGAAGAGTCACTCAACTTCCTTATAGTTGAGATCAGGACATCGTTTTCATCTTGTGGTTGACGAAGAGTCACTCAACTTCCTCATAGTTGAGATCACGACATCGTCTGTTTCTCTTTCCTTTTCGGTTGCATTTCTCTTTCAGTTATGGACGAGGAGTCACTCAGTTTTGTTGCTTGGCTGAGATCACGACATCGTTCATTTTGTGATTGATTTGTCCTGTGTTTGTTCACATATTCCCGTAGGATTCCTAGCTCCACTTAATTTCTGATTAAGTTGGAGGTAGGAGAGACATTAGGCTTTCAATCCATGCATGACAATATTTGGTAGACTCCCATCCTGATCCTGACCTTAGGGCTACTTTGCATGATGACTTGTAGGATTCAGTTTCCCTTAGACCTTTTGTGTGTCCTTCCCTTATCTTTCTCTCACACTCGTGCTATCGAGATCCTGTTTCCCGTTTTTCGTAGTAGTGTGAACTACGGATGCTCTGATTCCTCTTTCTCGTCCGATTGAGGATACGTAGGCACGAGATGCGACATCTCGGCGAGAACACTAACAACTAACTTCTCTTTTCTCTCGCACCCGTGTGATCGAGACCAACCTATTAATCGAATCTTTTTTCTCGCCCTAGTGCGATCGAGACTCTTTCATCAATCAAAATCGACCGGTAAGTCAAACTACGACTGCTCTGATTTCGTCTTTCTCGTCCGATTGAGGATACTTAGGCACAAATACGATATCTTGGCGAGCAACCTTTCCCCACAAACTTGTAGTCCGTCGAACTACGTCGACTCTAATTCCTCATTCGTCCGATTGAAGATACGTAGGCATAGGATTGCGATGATCCCTGTGAGTCCTCTTTTGGTTTTCACCTTCCCTTTTCTCCCATTCCGTTTCCAGTTAGCAGTTGAGCTTCAGATAACCTACACTCTTTGATCGATAACAACAAGTGTGGATCCCATCGAGTACGATGGACGCGAGAGGGTGTTATTACCTTCCTCTCGCGTAACCGACTCCCGAACCCAGGCTATGGTTGCGAGACCATTCCTTTCCCTTTGTTGAGGTTTTCTTTGATCGTTTCCTTTCCATGCGTCGGGATAAATAACGTTCGATGGCGAGTCTTTTGTTTTTCCGCAGGTTGATTTTTGCAGATGCGACAGCTGGCGACTCTGGTTCCCTAAGCAAGTCAATCCTAGCGCCTATTTGTTTTCGATTATTGGGTGTTTATCTGTATGCTTTACCTGCTTTATTTATGGCTTTATTGCATGTTTATTCGTTTTATCGCATTTACTTGCTTTACATTTCACTATTGCCATATATACTGGACTGTGCTGGACTGTTGTTTTCTTTGGCGGGCAGGGTGATCTGAGAGATAAGCCCAATAAACAGGCTTGAGTACACACATAGGACTAGAGTGGAAAGTAGTGTGGCCTACGTAGCGTCTTGGTACGTTTGGTTTACACAAAACCCACACCCAGACGGGGTTTTCTTGGGAGATATTCTGATTTGCACGTTTTGTGCATTTCGGGGTGTTAACCTAGAAAGCTGTCGACTCTGGTGACCATTCCCAAGGACTCAGTTGAGGCACTCCTCCCAAGGGACGATAATGGCAGACCAGAAATGGCAAACCCATTACGCTTCTTGATCCGAGGATCCGAAGCTAAGAACTTGCCATATGATGACCTTTTCGAGGGGAATCAGTTGAGGCCTCCTCGATTGATGATGATGCCAAACCAGAAATGGTGAACGTATCATCATTTCTCAACCTGAGAGTCCGTGACAGTGAGGATCCTTGGTTTTAGAACCCACATGTGAGAATGGGCGGGTGTTTACAGGTTTGCAGGAAACCGTGCCCTTCAACCTACCCGGTATTCTGGTTTTCTTATCAGTGTGGACTTATCAGTCTGTTATTCCAGTATTTTGATTATTCTGGTATTCTGATTATGCCGACATTTTGGTATTCTGGCATTCTGGTATTCTGATTATCCGGTATTCTGGTATTCCGATATTCTCTTCAGAGTAGACTTGTGAACTTATTCAGTCATCAGCACAACACTTATTCAGAATATATGGAAGTTTTGATCCCGTGTCTTATTGCATTCATTGCATTGCAATTGCATTTATGCATCATTTTACATATCTTCCTCAAGGCCAGAACATTGAGCTCATCCATCCTTTGTCTGAACCGCAGTTGACTTCCCGACTTCCTTATTGGACTTGAATCAGCTTTTAGAAGAATCATGAACTCAGGGGAACAGAATCAGTTTGTGACTAGGGCCGATGTTGAATTGATGAAGAATCAGTTGGACCAACTTATGAAAGCTATGGCAGCCATGACAAGAGGAGAGGCCAATATTAAAAGAACTGAGAATGTCATTCCACCTCCAGTGAATAATGTTGCTCAAGTTCAGCCGGTGCGGATTCCTGTTGGGGATCCTATTATGCAAGAGCGTCCCATCGTCCGAGATGGATATTCATCTTCTCTCGATGCTGCAGACTATCAGAGTTTTACATTCTCTGTGCCAGATGTCCAAGGGGTAGTTCCAAAGATGAAACCTAAGGGCTCACGATCTGTTGAGTTTGATGAAAGATACCGTGTGTTGGACGAGAAGCTTACAACCTTGGAAAGACGTGATACTCTTGATCTGAATGCTTCGAGCATGTGTCTGGTACCTGGCCTTGTAATGCCCCTGAAGTTCAAGACACCAAAGTTTGAGTAGTACAAAGGGGATAGTTGTCCAAAACAACACTTGGTGATGTTTTTCCGAAGAATGACTTCGTATGTCCACAGTGACAAGCTTATGATTCACTGTTTCTAGGACAGTCTGAGTGGGGCATCGTTGAGTTGGTACATGCAGTTAGAAAGCGGAGGCATCTAATCATGGTCAGATTTAGCCAATGCCTTTGTGAAGCAATACAGTTATAATCTTGACATGGCTCCCAGCCGCATGCAGTTGCAAGGCTTATCTCAAACAGACAATGAATCATTCAGAGGGTATGCTCAGAGATGGAGAGAGTTAGCTGCTCGTGTTCAACCACCACTTTTGGATATGGAACTGGTTGACCTGTTTATGGACACTTTGCAACGCCTCTTTTACGATAAGATGATTAGCAACGGGGCATCAAAATTCTCTAACCTGGTAATAGTTGGAGAACGCATCGAGAGTCTGCTCAAATTTGGAAAGATCCAAGGCGTCTCGAACATCTCAGCTAGTGAAAATGAATCAGTTGTTAGTTCTCAAGAAGAATGGGAGGAAGAAAATAACTCCATCTGGGAATATCCGCCACATCATCCTCGGTATTCAGGCATATCAACTGTTCAGAGTCAGCAATCTTCTGGTTCTCCGTGTCAGAGGCCATGTTCTCCACATGGACAATATCTTTCTCCAAATCAGGAACCCCCTCAGAATCAATGGTATTACCACCGTCAGCTGCGTCAGCATGCCCGACAGAGGCCAAAGAAGCCAGAGAGGCACTTCACTCAGTTGCCAATGTCATATAGTCAGATATTGCCAGATTTGATCAAGGGTGGACTGATAGTACCAAAGGAGATAGATCCAGTGATTCCTCTCTACCCACCAGGTTTTGATGTCAACGCCCGTTGTGACTACCATGCTGGGGCACAGGGGCATTTAACTGAAGACTGTAAGGTACTCAAGAGAAAGGTTCAGACACTTCTTGAGCCTGTATGTTCTCATTCACGCCTCAGGGTATTCAGATCAACGATTCTCCTTCATCCAGTCATGTGGTTTCATCAGTCCATGTTATGGAAGAAGGCACCGAGAGCAGTTGTGCAGATGATTATCAGACTGACTTCGACGAGAAATTCTGAAGATGGCTAGTTCAGTAGCAAATCAAGCTTGGAAAGCCCAGTTCTCCGAAGCTGGCAGTCTTTTATATCATGTCATTTCTTTGCATTTGTAGTTTCTTTTCTGTAAAAGTGTAAACTCATTTGTAAAACTTGTTTGTTTTTTATTGATAATGATAATGAAATGAATATGCATGCTTTGATTAAATCCATTCGTGTTCACTCATACTCTTTTTTCGATATCATATGCTTGTTTAAGCAGGATCTGAGGGAGGATGACGAAATTCAAAGACGCAGAACTTCCCATTGTATGCTTTGGACAAAACCCTACTGATGATGTACAGGCATTATTTCTACTTCCCAAACACTGGAGACATAAGGAAGATAATCCCTTGTCAATCCCGTCGAGCCTAGAAGTAGGAGTTTCTTTCTGAAAACGAAAAACCCTCAATCTTAACCCGGGGCAGGGTAGGTGTCAGTCAATTTAATCGAGCGTTCAAATTTCAAAAGGAATGTGCATCTAAGGATCCATTACCTGAGGTTATCCCTCACCAACCGAAGAGTGAGGCAGTCACAACCCTTTCAAACAAGTCAGACAAGCCAGTGTCACACGATTTGTTCAAAAAAAAGGGGGAGGAAAAGAATCAAAAAAATTAAAAAGAAGGCCTGCTAAGTCGAAAATTGAACACAAGTGACTTAGGCAAAAATTAAGGCATCCTGCTGGACTTCAAAATCGAAAGATTAAAAAAAGAATTAGTTCGGGCAAAAATAAGGGAAATCAAAAGAATGAAAAGCGAAAAATCCTCAATAAAGAACAAGTCGTGTGACCACAGACACCAAAGACAAAGAGGGTGACTGTCACTCCGAAAACCGTGTGGGTTCCTTTTATCCTCCTACCATTCATTAACTTTTTTGAAAGGTGACCGCTTGTGTCAAGTTAATTGAATGCATGACTGAAGAACATCAAGGAGAATGGGTGGGTTAAAACAAAACTTTGAGCCTTATATCCTTTCTTTCTCAAACTGCGAACCAGGCCACGTTACAACCTTCAAAAGACCTAATTGAAGCAGGGTTGTTTCGAAAGCATACTTCAGTTAAGATCGCGTCAGATCTGACTCCTAAAAGGTTTTTCTTATCATTCATGTTGGTATCTGAAGATAGCTGGTTTACACCTGAGTGAATCGCACACTCAGAGATAACAACAGAGTCGCCACCGAACTTTATTTAGTCCCAAAGGACAGGGAAAATATCGATAAAATCCACGGGGAAGAGAAACGGGAACGGGGGGTCGGTTATGCGAAAGGAAGCTACTAGCACCTAACGCATCCGTCGTACTCGACGGGAACCATTTCGCTTGCTTTTAGGCTTGGATGGGTTATCTATCTAAAGGCTTTTAGATAAAAAAAGGAGAGAGAGAGAGAGAGAGAGAGGGGAGAAAGAGAAAAAAAGAAAGAAAGGAAAGAAAAAACTCTACTGGGGAAGACCACACAGTAAGAACGATTGGGCAAGAGCCTAGAAAAAGAATGGTGTCAAAACCAAGAATGAAAGAAACTCTGCTGGGGATGACAAAGAGGATTGGTGTCGAAACCAAGAAAGTAAGAGCAAAATGAATAGCAAAGGCTCCGCTGGGGATCCAAATAAAGGGATGGTATCATAACCAAGAAAAGAGAGAGATTCGGTATATTAACTGGTTGGCAGTGGTTAATCGAAGAAAGAGAGTAAAACTCTGGCGGGGAAAAGTGGCTGGTGTCAACAAACGGACTGTGATAAACCAAGAGAGAGAGTGTTGAACCAAGAGAAGGTGTTTGACTCTGCAGGGGGCGTCGGTATATTAACTGATGAACAGTGGTTAACCGAGGGAACAAGGATTGCAACTCCGTGGGGGATAGAGAAGCATTGGTTTTAACAGAGAAAACTGTGATTAACCAGAAGAATGGGTGTAGGACCGATCGAAGGTCGTAACCCACAAGGGGTGTTGGTATTGACTGAACAAACAACACTTGACCAACGAAGAAGGGTATTGAACCAAAAGAAGGTTACTAACCCAAGGGTGCAAGTATTCGAACCAAGAAAGGTTGCCAACTGTAGGGGGTTCGGTTTTTAACAGAACACTGTGATTAACCGAGAGAAATGAGTGATTAACCAATAGGGGTGATTAACTCAAAAAGGGGTTCAGTATTTTAACAGACAGGCTGTGGTTAACTGAAGAAAAGGGTGATTAACAAAGAGAAGGTGATTAACCCAAGGAACTCAGTGTTTTAACAGACGGACTGTGGTTAATTGAGAAGGAGTGCAAACATTTGTGTTTTAACTGACCGACAGTGATTAACCAACAAAGGGAGAAGAACCAAAGGAAGGTTGCGAACTCCGCAAGGGATTCAGTTTTTAACAGGAGTACTGTGTTTAACCGAAGAAATAGAAGAGAGACTCTCCAGGGGAATCAAAAGAACAATGATTGTCCGCAAGGAAAGAATAGGGTATTGAAACGAAGACAGCTTGCTAACCCAATGAACAAAGGATTGTAACCAAGAAGGTAATTGATCAAGAGAGAGATCAAAAGAGATAAGAGTGATCGAGGATCGAAAGAGATAGCAAAGGGCGAAGAGTGATCACGGATAGAAAGAGATTGCAAAGGGCGAAGAGTGATCAAGGATCGAAAGAGATTGCAAAGGGCAAGGAGTGATCAAGGATCGAAAGAGATTGCAAAGGGCGAAGAGTGATCAAGGATCGACTCAACTGGGGAAAGAAAACACACTACCGCCTGGAGATAGAGGTGACTAAGCCAAGCACAGGGTCATTCGTCCCCTACCTGAAGTAGTCAGAATGAGAGTAGGAATTCTCCCTTCTTATTCCTTCTCTAACACACAGGGTGTAATGCGGGAGTTGAACCGGATGACACAACAGCTCCAAGTTGTACAGTGCTCCTACGTAACAGCTTCAATTTGTACAGTGCTCCGACGTAAGGCGTAGCGCGAAACTCCAACTCTGCGGGGGGACGAGAGAGAAAGCTCTAAAGGAAGCCTAAAGAGAGGAAAGGGGGAGATCAACTAATCGAAACATGGTTTCGATCAATTAATCAAAGGGAAAAACCATGCCAACAATTTTCCAAAGAGAATGAAAAATCATTAAGGCAAAAGGTGTGAATTATTGATTATACAAGATTAAGCTCATCCATGAAGAATGAACTTAATGCAAAACCAAGAAAGGGAGTACAAAACAGTACCACGTGATCAACAAAATGCAACACAAAATCATGTTATTTGTGATCAAAGAAAAATGCAAGAATGATTACATTCACATGATGCCAAAATATGAACAATTTGAATAATCAAAAGTGTGCAACAAAAGTTCAGGAACATGCTTCAATCAGAAGTTAAATGACACTTAAAATATCCATAAAAATGAAGCACATTGATCCATGGAAGTTAGAAGAGGATATCAAACAAGCTTGAAAAAACTCAAAATTGGCCATTCTATTCAGTGGTAACCGGTTACAGCATATCTGCTAACCGGTTACATACTTGAAAATCAGCGTATTTGTTGAAAATTGAACTGTGTAACCGGTTATAGCATAACTGCTAACCGGTTACCACTGAGACAGTGGCAAAAATAACAGCAAAAACAGCTTTTCAAAAGTAGTTTTCAACACATAATCACTTATGCCAACCACCACATGCTAGGAACTGAAAATGTGCACGAAAATTGAACTTGAAAATAACAAATAAACAGTGATAGAATCAACTAACACAATAGGATCATGGATCAAACAAATGCAAAACCAAATCACACACAACAATTATCGACTACATTGTGAACGATACTAAAATGCGCGAAACGGTAAAATTAGTTAGATCCACCAACCTACAAGCCGGAGATTTGGCTTGGTAAGTGTTGCAAAGAGATTTTGATGCAGAAAATCAAAGAAAACCAGAGGATCCTTAATTTGTAGACGAAACGCGTCGAAACCGATCAAAAACACGAAAATGCACCGAAATCGAACTTGCACCAAATTGAAAGTTGTAGAACTCTTGGATTGAAGTAGAATAAGATGTAATTCCAGAAATCCAACCAAAGAATGCCAAATGATGGAGGTTAAGCTCAAGAATTAATCACTTTCAATGTGAAAAGTGATTATCCTTCAAGAATAAGAGCTTTTGGTGAGGTTTTGGGATGAGAATTGAGATGAAAATGTAGAAGTTGCAGAAAAATGCAGAGGAGAATGCGAGAATTGAGAGTGAATTGTGCAAAATGGTTGAAGGTTCTTGAAAAATGAGTGAAGGTGAGTTTATATAGACTTTAGGTTTGGAGTATGGGAAGTTTGGACTTAGCTTTGGACTTAGCTTTGGGTTTGGAGTTAGGGTTGAAGTTAGTTGGGCTTGACTCACTGAGTCAAGGTGGTTACTCGGTAACAATCCCAATGTGAATTTCCTTATCCAAAGGTTGGCATGCTTGTAAAATAAGGAACATGGTGCACTTAATTTGGAGCGAAGCATTAGAATAAATACACTTGGATTGAATTAAATAGCTTTGAAATGTCTAGAGAAGCCTAGAATATTCCACACACTGCTAGAATATTGTAGAATCAATTACCAAATAGAGTGCATGGTGTTGTCCCAAAAATGCAGCAGAAACTGAAATTTTCCACTGAGTAACCGGTTACAGCATATGTGCTAACCGATTACATGCTTGAAAACTTGCGTTTTTTGGGGAAAATACACTGAGTAACCAGTTACAGCATATGTGCTAACCGGTTACTTCAACCAAATTTCCACAAATTTGCAAAAGGATGATGCTGAAGTCCTGATTCCGCTTTTCCATCTCTTGTCTTGATAAATAAACATGGAAACCTTTATTTTGGGCTTGTTTTGGTGATGAAATAATCTTGAGAGGATGTGATTAATCGGGCTTGGAAAACCTGCAGATCCTGCAACAAGAAACACACAAAGAAAAGTGTAAATGTGTATGCCAACGATGCGAGTGTGCATGCTTATGCAAAAGGCCAAAAGAGGGAGGTCAAATTTCGGGTTACGACAGCTGCCCCTATTTAATCCTCTTGGACTTGAATGTACGAATTGCGCCAGCTTTTCGATGATTCAAGGTAAAAGGGGATTAAATAAAAGAGTAGCTCGGGAATTTGGCTGACGGCGACAAACAGAGCGGTGCAAGGTAGAATAGATAAGTGCAAGGTTTGGCTGAAAATCTGCTGGGAGATAAGTCAGGCAAAAAGAGAGGGAGTATGATCGATGCATATGCTATGTATGTGTTTCTACATGATGCTTGATATCATGCAATGCAAAGGCGCAAGATAAGGCACAGCGAGGCGGTTAGGCAGAAACCGTAGCAAAACGAATTCGACACCCTCGACCGGGGAGAGGACTTGCAGATAAAGACAAACTCTGCTGGAGAAGAGAGTTCACAAAGGATGATGATCCTGCCAGGGAAAGAAACTGAGAACATCTCAGGTTTCTAAATCACCATGGTTGTCTCTGTTAGGGATGAAAGAATTAAATCAATCCTTCCTACCAAGACTGGCTCTGCGTGGGGAAAAGAAGTTTCCGAATCATGTTGACTCAGCTGAGGAGACCACTGCTGCTGGTGACAGATATTTCCAAATCATTAGAGACGATGCACAACCCTTGCTGGGGAAAAGTGAGCAAAGCGTCTTTGCTGGGAACACTTCGGCAACCTGCCTAGAGACATTACAAATCTGTCGGAGAAAAGATATGTAAATAAACAAGCTTTTTGACAAATCGTAATGGCGCTTACTGGGGAGAACGATGACTCTGCTGAGGAACTGCTGAGGAAACAAGAACTTTTTCACAAAACCATCACATTGTCGGCCAGGCGTTAGGCTTACCCATGGATATTACTGATTATCTTGCAGGAGTTACCAGTAACACATGCAATACATAATGCTTTCTCGATTGATTTAGCTTTTATTGTTCTCAACGTTTTTTAGTAATATGTGATCCCAAATAATTGTTTATTTTGCAAACAAAATACTGGAATGAAAGGGTATCCCGGTGGACTAAAAACCTAAAAAGGTGGTCCAGGCAGAAGTTAGGGATTAAAAGCATACGACTATGTCTCGTTGTATCATCCACTTACGAGTCAGTGCCAGTTTTCATTGCCAACTCCGTTCAAATAACGTATATCAATCTTATCATTTTCTACCGACAACAAGTGATGAAATACTTGAAGACATAGGGGCAATAACAGAGTTGAAGCCCGAAGTGATCTTTTCCACCCGGTTTGCTGTCACAGAATCAGCATTTACTAAAGACTCTTGGAGGTTGGAATCCCCAGCAAGTCCTGTATCCAACAGATCTTAACAGAATCACCCCCACGGAGCCGGTGTCATGGTAATATCCCCACAGAGCAATCTCCATGGAACTATCTCTACAGAGCTATTTTCACAAGCTCGTCCCCAGTAGAGTTTATTCCTCAGCTGCGTTGCTTCCCCAGTGGAGATCATCCTCAACAGAGATATACTCCCCAGCAGAATTAACATACTCTCAAGCAACAGTTGAGATACTTTCCAGAAATTCACTCCCATATCCCCAAAGGATTGCCCAACAAGACAGAGGTTTGATTCTTTCCACAGCACGCTCCAGAGAGTTCCCCAACGGAGTTTATTTCTCCAACATCTCCTTCACGACAGAATTTCTCTCTTCAGCCAGGTCTATTCGAGATTGTGTCCCCAGTATAGTACATAAAGAAACCTCCCCAACGGACGGCTTGACATGATCATCTTCCCCAATAGATCCCCTAATAGATAAAGGAATTTGATCATTCCCCAACCTATTGCAGATATGTCCTCAACATAGCCTATGGAATTTTGATCCCCATCAGATAATATTCCCTCTTGGAAGTATACATAATTCAATTCCCCAGCGGAGTTTGCTTCTCCAACACTACAAATTGCCCGACAGAGTTCTCTTCTCCAGCAGGATTTCGTCCATGGTTGCTACTCCCAGAAGAGTGGTCACCCATGTCTGAAACTTGGTCAGATAGTGCATCGGAGGATTATCCATCTCTTTTATCCCCAGTCAGGGTACATAAGAATCAAATCCTTCAATAAAAAGCACGACGAACGACCGACTCTCCTGACAGAATACTTCTATCCCCAAGCGGAAGTCAAAGATCCCCAGCAGAATATTCCCAAACGGGAAGTTTGAATCCCCAGTAGAGTCATTCTAAACAGGATCTGAAGATTTATTTTCTCCATCCCCAGCAACAGTCAGGGATTTATTTTCCCCAGTCAGACGTTACTATTCAAAGCCACGGCTACCTTCAGCGACATTTCTTACCCATACATCATTTACAATACATCATAGCATATGCATACAAAACGCATATAACATTCTCATTTATTTTAATAGCATCATTACGCAATGCATTACATATATCATGACATTGCATAAAACTAACTTGGTTTTTTCAGGTTAGTTCTCAAACGGACAAATATTGTCAACAGTTTATCATCTTTCAGATACAATCAGTCGAAGATTCATTCTGATACTCCTTTGGATACAGTCAGGAGTAGACTCATTCTAGTACATCTTCTAGACACAGTTCAGATACAATCAAGACACAGATTCATTTTGATACCCATTCCAGTACGTCTTCTAGACACAGTTCAGATACAATCAAGACACAGATTCACTCTGATACTTATCCCAGTACATCTTTTAGATACAGTCGGTCGAAGACTCATTCTAATACTAATCTTTTAGATACAGTTGGTCGAAGACTCATTCTAATACTAATCTTTTAGATACAGTCGGTCGAAGACTCATTCTAATACTAATTTTTCAGATACAATCAGGCGTAGACTCATTCTAATACGACTCCCAGATACAGTCAGGCAAAGACTCATTCTGATCTCCTTATAGATACAGTCAAGACGTAGACTCATTCTAGAACATCATACAGATACATTCAAGGCATAAGAATCATTCTGGCATTCCCCAGCATGTCTGCTAGATACAGTCGGACACAGACTCATTCTAGTATATTCCTCAGATACAGTCAAACCTAGACCCTTTCTGATACTCCTATCAGCAGTTACTTTGGATGACATCTATAAGACCATCTTCATCCTATCACCTTTCCGAATGGCATCTTTAAGCCCATTCAAGCAATACAATCAACCAACAAGCGCTACTTCGTGCACCCGTGAGTGCAAATTTTTGGGCACTTAAGCGTTCAATCCTCTTCCACCTTCAGATCACGAATGGCAGACATGCCAACTAACTCTTCAGGTTTAAGAAGATTGAACAGGGGCAGCTGTTGTACCCCAAAATTTGCCTGCCCTATTTTCTAACATTTAAATTATTTTTTAACTTTGATTTTATAAGTTTTTTGGTTCAATTTTTACTAACATTTAAACAGTAAGTTTTATTCAAAAATAAGTAACAGTTTACTTTAAATTGTTTAAATAACAAATAGTTGTTTGACCTTCATATGCTTTCAAGTGCATTTTTGTTTCGAATAAATGAACTGACACAATTGGAAAGGAGATAAGGCTTGCAAGTATGAGGTCGCGGGTTCGAATCTCACATGTTACATTTTGAATTTGTTTCTATTATTTGTTACTAACTTTCTTTCCGTTTTAAATTATTTTCAAAAATCACAAAAAATTGTATTTTTTATTATTTGTTTTTAATTTTCGTTTTTTATTTTAAAGCATTTTTGAAAAATAATTATTTATTTGATTTTATGTACTTTTTACCAAAAAGGAGTGCAAAAATCATAATAAATACAAAAATATTTTCTTTTTGTGTACTCATTTCCTATTGGTCAATTTATGTCTACTTGGTGACCAAGTAAAAATCAGATATTATTTGATTTTTATTCAGATATTATTTAATCAATAGGAATTAAGACTAATTATTATTTTCCTTCTTTAATTTTTTAACCTAATTTTCTAGACCTATAAATACAGGTTGTTTTACACATAACAAGGACACGAAAAAATCACATCAAACAACCCTAAAAATATTTTCAAAAAAAGAGCCAAACTAGAAAAATCGTAAAAACACTTCATAGCAAATTTTCACGACCTTTTCACGTCCAAATCGTCTCAAAAGAATCTCAGGAGGCCATTCCACTCATCCTTGAAGGTTGAAAACACACGATTCATGAACTATCAACCATGGTCGCCCCTCACTCTTTTCAATTTTTGTTTTCTTAATTTCATGAAGTTTTAACTCATATCTCATGCATCTCTATGTTTATATGTATCATTGGAACTGTTTTGATGTTTTTATGTGAGGTTTTCATGTAGGATGCGCGAACCACCATGGCTAGGGCATAAAGAAACTTCTCTTCGAATCTCCCTCTATAATGAGTTTTAACAAAAACTAATGGCAGATTTGGATTCTTAGGGGTCACATTAGGGGATCTGGACACTTTTTATTCTTTAAATTTTCGTTTTCTTTTAATTGTAATTTTGCAGGTTTTTTGCTACGAACCAAGTCGTAGCAAAATCGTAGCTAATTTGCAGCAGATTCGTAGCAAAAAGCTATAGCCAGAACGACGAAGAAGAAGATGAATAGTGCCAGCCTTTTTTTGTTTTTTGCTTTTATTATATTATTATTGTTTTCTATCTCTTGACCAACTGAACAACGCAACCTGGTGGTAAGGAGCGCCCATGGGAAGCAAAGGGGGTGGGTTCGATCCCAGCCCTCTTTCTTTAATTTTTTGAGACCTTTTTTCCCTTTCTCTCTATTTTTTTTTTATTATTATCTATTTTCTTTTAATTTATTTTCCTTTAATTAATTAACCTAACCAATATTTGTTTTAACCAATAAAAAAAAAGGGAAAACTAATAACCTTTTTTCACAAAATCACAAAATATCCAAAATATTTTTTTAAAATTAAATTAGATTTATATCTTTCTTATATGTTTATTTCCATAATAAAAATAAAATAATTTTGTAAATAAACATTTATTTTAGCTTTCTTTTTTAATCAAATTAATCTTTTTTATGAAAAAATAAAAATATAAAAAATATTAGATTTTTTTTAATCAAATTAATTTCTTTAAACCATAATTTATCTTTTCTAATCAATTAATCGACATCCGAACTTTTTATTCCTTTCATTCCCGATTTTATTTTTATTTCTAGAATCAATGTATAGGATGTCAATTCTCTTGTAATAGTTAGTTTTAATTTCCGCACTCCCCCGATTTTAATTATGTATCCCCTCCCCATGATGTAATAGCTTAGGATTTTATTTTCCGCTTTTAAATTCCGCAAAAAATAATTAACTGTGTGGTTAGTAATAATAGGGTGTGAAAAGAATACACGAATAAAAACAGACTTAGCCCACTAATCCAAAGACAAATACCATGAATACAAACACTTTCACACACCTCACCTTTAGGGTAACACACCTCAGTTGCCTTCGAAATCAAATGGTCAAGTCCCTCGGATAAATAGGATACCCTTAGCAAAGACGCTTATCAAATGAAATCATCATAGTCCCTTAGATAAAAGATCATGGTCCCATGGAAAGTCCCTTTAATATAAAGATCATAGTCCCTTGATGACCCTTCGAGTTGCCTACGAAAAATGATCTTGTCCCTCGATGACCCTTCGAGTTGCCTACGAAAAATGATCTTGTCCCTCGATGACCCTACGGAAAAATGATGATAGTCCCTTCGAATTGTTAAGGTATCCTTACATGTTGCCTTCTATGACCATTCGATGACCCTTCGTTGTCCCTTCATATCCAATAGATAGGACTACCTACCCACTAATGGTATGGATAGTACTATCTCTCAAGGAAAAGCTTGAGTATAAGAAAGACCTTAAATTAAGGGTAAGTAACTTTTAAATGCTTGCTCACAACTAAAAAAAAACAAATACTTTTCACACCTCACACTTTCAAAAATATTTTCAAAAACAAACACTTTGTATACATTCTTACATGAATTATTACAAAGTCAACTTTTACAAAATATTTTCTAAACACACCACATTTCAAAAAAAAAAAAGCAAGTTAAAGTGAGCAAGCAATTAAGAGCCCGTAGATAACTTCGGATGAAAAGGGGTGCTAACACCTTCCCTTTTCATAACTTACCCCCCGAACTCAAAATCTTTTCAAAAAGGTCTTTCCTGTTCTTTTCACCTTTCCTAAATAAATTGGATAAAAGAAAAGTCGGTGGCGACTCTTGCTAACCGCAACATGTTTTGCGAAAAACAAAATTAAAAAGTTAGTTCTCCACCGTATTACAAAACTGGCGACTCTGCTGGGGATATTTTAAGGAGGGGTTACCTTAGAGTTAGATCACTTTACCACTTGCTTAAAATTGTTTGACCTATGTACTTTATTTTTAATGGGCTTTGTTTTGGGGTTACTTGTGTGAAAGGTCCTACACCCGGACCTAGTGATTCCTTAGGTAAGTGACAATAGATCATGGAGACTGTACGGCATGTACCGATATGGTTGATATGATGGTCACAGTCTTTAGAACCCTAGTTGAACTTAGCCTTGGCCATTAGAAGGTAGTGAGATTGCAGATTTGGCATGTTCCAAAGTTGGTTGATACTCGAGACTACGCTCATTGAGATTGGACTTTCGGGATGTTTTGGTCGGCCACTCGAGTGTCGCACCAAAATAAAGCCTGCGAGAAAGATCCGTGATATGAGATTCCTAGAACACAGTTACTATTTTAGGACAGGTTGAACCAACTAAACCTTGGTATGGGAAGGGTACTTACCTTTGGACTTCATGCAAGCCTTTAAACCTAAGGCTACTTGTGTGACTTATTTGTATTCACTATCTAACAACTTGAATTCCTTGCAGGAGTTGTTTGTACTCTAACAACTTGAACTCTTTGCGGGACTTACTTGTCCTCGTGCTTTTACTTAATGCATAGCATCCACATACCATCATAACATAACATGTTAACTAACCTTTTTTAAGGATCTTAGGGATTTATGGCGCACAATTTGCACGTGCTATTATGGAAGGATTATCAAAAGCCAGATTTCTATCAAGGGGCAAGAGGATTTATTTTCCTCTAGCCAGATGCCTTCAAACTCAAAAGAACAGTATCCTGAATCAGAGGCTATGACCCACTTGATATGGCGAGCTTGATTCTTATAGAAGGACGTTCAAAGATGAAAAGTCAAAGTTCTTCAGACAAAGCTGCAACCAAATTCAATTTCTAATGTTGCAAACTAGATTCCATAAAGATCCTTGAAAACATTGCATATGCATTTACATACATATCATAACAGGTTCCCACAACGAGCTTCTCATCTCCTCACTGTTTATTTAAGCAGAAAATGGCATTAGAACAAGCTGTCAAGGATCTCCAGACTCAGAACACCCAATTCCAAGAGATGATCCTGAGCCTATTCAAGGGGCAAGAAGAGTTGAAAGCCCTCCTCACTAAGGACATGAAAAAGAAAAATCCTGAAGGCAACAAGGATGATCAATTAGAACAACTGCAAGCTGAGATGGCAGAGATGAGAATCCAGATGTATGGTCAGATGGCTCTTATCCAAAACTTAACTCGGGGGCAAGAAGAGCTGAGAGTCCTCATCAATAAACTTCAAGACAATAGAGTCGGGGATCAGATCATCAGTCGGCCTCCAAGGAAACAAGCTGACTTGGTTGAGAAAAAGACGAGGATAAAAGAAGGAAAGAGACAGGTTACTACTGATAGTCTTTCAATTGAAGGAAGAAGGCCTTATAGGGTTGTCGTACCACCAGTTCAACAACAGAAAGATCAGCGTAGGCAGCATGGTGGTCAACGTACTTGGAAATCCAAACCTAAACGACCATTTACCCCATTGCACATGCCGCTGTCTCAGGCTTTGCAACAATTGCTCAATCAGAACTTGATAACTCTGTTGCCTTCATACTCAGCTCCAGCCAACCTGCTCCTGGTTACGAACCTAACGCAAGATGTGCTTATCATTCGAATAGTCCTGGTCATGATGTTGAAGACTGTGGTCCATTGAAACATAGGATCCAAGACCTGACTGACGAAGGAGTCCTCGAGTTCACACCAGATGGTCAGACTGAGTTCTTCTATCGCCCATCTAATATCGAAGCTGCAAGACACATCGTCTGAAGTGTCAGGTTCAGGAAGGGAAGCTTTGAAATCATTTGAATTTTCATTTGTAATTTCTTTTGTCGGCTTAAGAACTTACTGTTATGTCAAACTTTGGTTTTTTCACATTAATGCATTGCGTATGTTCGTCTTGAATTTATCCATTCGTTTCACTATATTTAAACTATGCTTCTTACTTCTCTTTTGTGATATTTAACTCTCGTTAAAGTTGTAAGCCTTTGGAGGTGGATGACGAAAATTATACCATAATTTCATACGGTATGCTTTTGAACAGACCGTGCTGACGATGTACAGGCATTGTTTCAAATCCTAAACAGTGGAGTTATAAGGAAGTTAATCCCTAGTCAACCCCTTTGAGCCTAAGAAGTAGGAGTTTTCCTTCTCATGAAAATTAAAACCCTTAATCATAACCTGGGGCAGGGTAGTTCCTCAGTTAACTAAATTATGCCAGTTGATCTTTTGTACACAATTAGTGATGGTTCCCTGTAATCATTAAGTCAGGCAGTCAATATCTATCAAAAGAAAAGCCCGCTAAGTCAAAACCTATGAAGGAGACTTAGTAAAAATTGAGACATCCCGCTGACTGTGATCTCAAAATAAACAGTTCAGGCAAAAGTTAGGGATAACAAAGTCAAAAAGAGGTCACTACAAACCCTCAAAAGAAAAATGTTACAAAAAATAATTACTGCCTTTTCAAATAAACTTCCGATTTTTGAACCATCGCCAAACATCAGTGTTAAAATTCCAAAATCTCTAGGAATCTGAATGCATAGTTAACTGAGTATAGGACTGAAGAACATCACGGAGAATGGGTTGGGTACAAATAAACTTTGAGCCTTTATCCTTTGTTTCTTAAACCGTGAACCAGGCCACGTTACAACCCTTTAAAAGTCCTAGCTGAAGCATGGTCAGTTCGAAGGCATACTGTTACCAAAAGGTATCCTGACTCCTTTAGGGCTTATTATAAATCTTGAGTTGACATCACAGTTTTTACAAACATGGTTTTGCTAAATAATTCTTTTTCAAAACTTCAAGACAGACATAAGCGTTGCATTTTGAATATCATTGTTTGCATATAACTAAGTGTTTGACAGCAGAGAAGTTCACATGATGAACATTCAATGAACAAAAGTCCTCCCGACAGACAAAGTTGCTTCAGAGGTGCATCGAAAAGCAGAAATATTTCCCGCGCTGACTCAGTTGGTTAAAAGCCAATGTATATAAGGGGCATGGTCACTATCTTCCAATCAAGGGGCATATTATTATAGGGCATCCCAGTTTTTCTCTTGAGGCAGCTCTTTTCAAATACTTCCATTCTGGGGCAAATCATCCTCCGCTAGGGGCAACGCTTTCTTTTCAAATCTGATCAGATCAAGTTCAGTTGCAAGCTCCTCAACCATTAACCAGGGAATACACGATCCACCGTAATCTGGAAGCACATTCCTCCTGTTACATGGCATTGATCCCGAGTTTCAGTAAGAGCCATTGTGAGAGTTACTTGTCTGTGCCAATAGTATCAGATGGTGTCAGTATCATGCCTTCGGATCCAGTCATGATAATTCCTAGAAATTGTTTGGGGAAGTCGAGACTATCGGAAGTTCTAAATACAGGTGATCTCAAGGGCAAACGAACTCTTACATGCGAAGAGCCATTCATAATCAAGAAGATATTTTCTGACGACACTACGAGGATTACTACCATAGACAGCGAAGATTTCTCGCACCCTGTGAATGCGGACATAGTCAAAAAAATACTACGCATGAAAAAGACCCGCTAGGTTGACAAGCCTAGGCAAAAATAAGGGCATCCCGGCGAACCAAAAAGGTTCGGGAAAAAATTAGGGACATATATAAAAGAATTGTACACCCGGCAAGTTGAAAACCTGAAAAGGCGGCTTGGGCAAGAAAGGGTATCCCGGTGGACTAAAAACCTAAAAAGGTGGTCCAGGCAGAAGTTAGGGATTAAAAGCATACGACTATGTCTCGTTGGATCATCCACTTACGAGTCAATGCCAGTTTTCATTGCCAACTCCGTTCAAATAACGTATATCAATCTTATCATTTTCTACCGACAACAAGTGATGAAATACTTGAAGACATAGGGGCAATATCAGAGTTGAAGCCCGAAGTGATCTTTTCCACCCGGTTTGCTGTCACAGAATCAGCATTTACTAAAGACTCTTGGAGGTTGGAATCCCCAGCAAGTCCTGTATCCAACAGATCTTAACAGAATCACCCCCACGGAGCCGGTGTCATGGTAATATCCCCACAGAGCAATCTCCATGGAACTATCTCTACAGAGCTATTTTCACAAGCTCGTCCCCAGTAGAGTTTATTCCTCAGCTGCGTTGCTTCCCCAGTGGAGATCATCCTCAACAGAGATATACTCCCCAGCAGAATTAACATACTCTCAAGCAACAGTTGGGATACTTTCCAGAAATTCACTCCCATATCCCCAAAGGATTGCCCAACAAGACAGAGGTTTGATTCTTTCCACAGCACGCTCCAGAGAGTTCCCCAACAGAGTTTATTTCTCCAACATCTCCTTCACGACAGAATTTTTCTCTTCAGCCAGGTCTATTCGAGATTATGTCCCCAGTAGAGTACATAAAGAAACCTCCCCAACGGACGGCTTGACATGATCATCTTCCCCAATAGATCCCCTAACAGATAAAGGAATTTGATCATTCCCCAACCTATTGCAGATAGTCCTCAGCATAGACTATGGAATTTTAATCCCCATCAGATAATATTCCCTCTTGGAAGTATACATAATTCAATTCCCCAGCGGAGTTTGCTTCTCCAACACTACAAATTGCCCGACAGAGTTCTCTTATCCAGCAGGATTTCGTCCATGGTTGCTACTCCCAGAAGAGTGGTCACCCATGTCTGAAACTTGGTCAGATAGTGCATCGGAGGATTATCCATCTCTTTTATCCCCAGTCAGGGTACATAAGAATCAAATCCTTCAATAAAAAGCACGACGAACGACCGACTCTCCTGACAGAATACTTCTATCCCCAAGCGGAAGTCAAAGATCCCCAACGGAATATTCCCAAACGGGAAGTTTAAATCCCCAATAGAGTCATTCTAAACAGGATCTGAAGATTTATTTTCTCCATCCCCAGCAACAGTCAGGGATTTATTTTCCCCAGTCAGACGTTACTATTCAAAGCCACCGCTACCTTCAGCGACATTTCTTACCCATACATCATTTACAATACATCATAACATATGCATACAAAACGCATATAACATTCTCATTTATTTTAATAGCATCATTACGCAATGCATTACATATATCATGACATTGCATAAAACTAACTTGGTTTTTTCAGGTTAGTTCTCAAACGGACAAATATTGTCAACAGTTTATCATCTTTCAGATACAATCAGTCGAAGATTCATTCTGATACTCCTTTGGATACAGTCAGGAGTAGACTCATTCTCGTACATCTTCTAGACACAGTTCAGATACAATCAAGACACAGATTCATTCTGATACCCATTCCAGTACGTCTTCTAGACACAGTTCAGATACAATCAAGACACAGATTCATTCTGATACTTATTCCAGTACATCTTTTAGATACAGTCGGTCGAAGACTCATTCTAATACTAATCTTTTAGATACAGTCGGTCGAAGACTCATTCTAATACTAATCTTTTAGATACAGTCGGTCGAAGACTCATTCTAATACTAATTTTTTAGATACAATCAGGCGTAGACTCATTCTAATACGACTCCCAGATACAGTCAGGCAAAGACTCATTCTGATCTCCTTATAGATACAGTCAAGACGTAGACTCATTCTAGAACATCATACAGATACATTCAAGACATAAGAATCATTCTGGCATTCCCCAGCATGTCTGCTAGATACAGTCGGACACAGACTCATTCTAGTATATTCCTCAGATACAGTCAAACCTAGACCCTTTCTGATACTCCTATCAGCAGTTACTTTGGATGACATCTATAAGACCATCTTCATCCTATCACCTTTCCGAATGGCATCTTTAAGCCCATTCAAGCAATACAATCAACCAACAAGCGCTACTTCGTGCACCCGTGAGTGCAAATTTTTGGGCACTTAAGTGTTCAATCCTCTTCCACCTTCAGATCACGAATGGCAGACATGCCAATCTAACTCTTCAGGTTTAAGAAGATTGAACAGGGGCAGCTGTTGTACCCCAAAATTTGCCTGCCCTATTTTCTAACATTTAAATTATTTTTTAACTTTGATTTTATAAGTTTTTTGGTTCAATTTTTACTAACATTTAAACAGTAAGTTTTATTCAAAAATAAGTAACAGTTTACTTTAAATTGTTTAAATAACAAATAGTTGTTTGACCTTCATATGCTTTCAAGTGCATTTTTGTTTCGAATAAATGAACTGGCACAATTGGAAAGGAGATAAGGCTTGCAAGTATGAGGTCGCGGGTTCGAATCTCACATGTTACATTTTGAATTTGTTTCTATTATTTGTTACTAACTTTCTTTCCGTTTTAAATTAATTTCAAAAATCACAAAAAATTGTATTTTTTATTATTTGTTTTTAATTTTCGTTTTTTATTTTAAAGCATTTTTGAAAAATAATTATTTATTTGATTTTATGTACTTTTTACCAAAAAGGAGTGCAAAAATCATAATAAATACAAAAATATTTTCTTTTTGTGTACTCATTTCCTATTGGTCAATTTATGTCTACTTGGTGACCAAGTAAAAATCAGATATTATTTGATTTTTATTCAGATATTATTTAATCAATAGGAATTAAGACTAATTATTATTTTTCTTCTTTAATTTTTTAACCTAATTTTCTAGACCTATAAATACAGGTTGTTTTACACATAACAAGGACACGAAAAAATCACATCAAACAACCCTAAAAATATTTTCAAAAAAAGAGCCAAACTAGAAAAATCGTAAAAACACTTCATAGCAAATTTTCACGACCTTTTCACGTCCAAATCGTCTCAAAAGAATCTCAGGAGGCCATTCCACTCATCCTTGAAGGTTGAAAACACACGATTCATGAACTATCAACCATGGCCGCCCCTCACTCTTTTCAATTTTTGTTTTCTTAATTTCATGAAGTTTTAACTCATATCTCATGCATCTCTATGTTTATATGTATCATTGGAACTGTTTTGATGTTTTTATGTGAGGTTTTCATGTAGGATGCGCGAACCACCATGGCTAGGGCATAAAGAAACTTCTCTTAGAATCTCCCTCTATAATGAGTTTTAACAAAAACTAGTGGCAGATTTGGATTCTTAGGGGTCACATTAGGGGATCTGGACACTTTTTATTCTTTAAATTTTCGTTTTCTTTTAATTGTAATTTTGCAGGTTTTTTGCTACGAACCAAGTCGTAGCAAAATCGTAGCTAATTTGCAGCAGATTCGTAGCAAAAAGCTACAGCCAGAACGACGAAGAAGAAGATGAATAGTGCCAGCCTTTTTTTGTTTTTTGCTTTTATTATATTATTATTGTTTTCTATCTCTTGACCAACTGAACAACGCAGCCTGGTGGTAAGGAGCGCCCATGGGAAGCAAAGGGGGTGGGTTCGATCCCATCCCTCTTTCTTTAATTTTTTGAGACCTTTTTTCCCTTTCTCTCTATTTTTTTTATTATTATTATCTATTTTCTTTTAATTTATTTTCCTTTAATTAATTAACCTAACCAATATTTGTTTTAACCAATAAAAAAAAAGGGAAAACTAATAACCTTTTTTCACAAAATCACAAAATATCCAAAATATTTTTTTTAAATTAAATTAGATTTATATCTTTCTTATATGTTTATTTCCATAATAAAAATAAAATAATTTTGTAAATAAACATTTAATTTAGCTTTCTTTTTTAATCAAATTAATCTTTTTTATGAAAAAATAAAAATATCAAAAATATTAGATTTTTTTTAATCAAATTAATTTCTTTAAACCATAATTTATCTTTTCTAATCAATTAATCGACATCCGAACTTTTTATTCCTTTCATTCCCGATTTTATTTTTATTTCTAGAATCAATGTATAGGATGTCAATTCTCTTGTAATAGTTAGTTTTAATTTCCGCACTCCCCCAATTTTAATTATGTATCCCCTCCCCATGATGTAATAGCTTAGGATTTTATTTTCCGCTTTTAAATTCCGCAAAAAATAATTCACTGTGTGGTTAGTAATAATAGGGTGTGAAAAGAATACACGAATAAAAACAGACTTAGCCCACTAATCCAAAGACAAATACCATGAATACAAACACTTTCACACACCTCACCTTTAGGGTAACACACCTCAGTTGCCTTCGAAATCAAATGGTCAAGTCCCTCGGATAAATAGGATACCCTTAGCAAAGACGCTTATCAAATGAAATCATCATAGTCCCTCAGATAAAAGATCATGGTCCCACGGAAAGTCCCTTCGATATAAAGATCATAGTCCCTTGATGACCCTTCGAGTTGCCTACGAAAAATGATCTTGTCCCTCGATGACCCTTCAAGTTGCCTACGAAAAATGATCTTGTCCCTCGATGACCCTACGGAAAAATGATGATAGTCCCTTCGAATTGCTAAGGTATCCTTACATGTTGCCTTCTATGACCATTCGATGACCCTTCGTTGTCCCTTCACATCCAATAGATAGGACTACCTACCCACTAATGGTATGGATAGTACTATCTCTCAAGGAAAAGGATGAGTATAAGAAAGACCTTAAATTAAGGGTAAGTAACTTTTAAATGCTTGCTCACAACTAAAAAAAAACAAATACTTTTCACACCTCACACTTTCAAAAATATTTTCAAAAACAAACACTTTGTATACATTCTTACACGAATTATTACAAAGTCAACTTTTACAAAATATTTTCTAAACACACCACATTTCAAAAAAAAAAGCAAGTTAAAGTGAGCAAGCAATTAAGAGCCCGTAGATAACTACGGATGAAAAGGGGTGCTAACACCTTCCCTTTTCATAACTTACCCCCCAAACTCAAAATCTTTTCAAAAAGGTCTTTCCTGTTCTTTTCACCTTTCCTAAATAAATTGGATAAAAGAAAAGTCGGTGGCGACTCTTGCTAACCGCAACATGTTTTGCGAAAAACAAAATTAAAAAGTCAGTTCTCCACCGTATTACACTAAGGCAGAATCTCCATAGACCTCAAGAATCTTGATTCTCATGTCAATTGCCGCTTCAATACCGTAGATACATGCTTCGTACTCAGCCATATTATTGGTGCATGCAAAGCATAATCTGGCAGTGAAGGGAAAGTGAGAACCTGTTGGAGAGATGAGGATAGCACCGATTCCACGACCTTTAGAATTGGAGGCACCGTCGAACATGAGCGTCCATCGCGCCCCTGGTTCGGGTCCTATATCAGGGTCTGGAGTCTCATAATCTCTGATAAACAGAACATCCTCATCGGGAAAGTCAAACTTCATTTGTTGATAACCCTCTACAGGTTGATGAGCAAGGTAGTCAGACAAGACACTCCCTTTTATTGCTTTCTGGGTAACATGTTGGATATCATACTCAATTAACAACATCTGCCACCGAGCAATCCTTCCAGAGACAGCAGGCTTCTCAAATATGTACTTTATCGGATCCATTTTGGATATTAACAAAGTAGTATGGCAAATCATGTATTGTCGTAGGCGTCGAGCAGCCCAGACCAGAGCATAACAAGTTTTCTCCAAGAGTGAGTATCTGGTCTCACAATCAGTGAACTTCTTGCTCAGATAGTAAATTGCATGTTCTTTTTTGCCAGTGTCATCATGTTGACCCAATACACATCCCATTGATTCATCAAGAACGGTGAGATACATGATTAATGGTCTACCGGGAACCGGTGGTACTAAGATCGGTGGTTCTTGCAAGTATTGTTTGATTTTGTCAAATGCTTCCGGACAATCATTATTCCATTCAACCGATTGATTTTTCCTTAGTAATTTGAACATTGGTTCACAGGTAGCCGTCAAATGAGAAATGAATCTTGAGATGTAATTAAGTCTGCCCAGAAATCCAAGAACTTCTTTTTTTGTTTTGGGAGGCGGCATGTTCTGAATTGCCCGAACCTTATCAGGATCAACTTCAATGCCCTTCTGACTTATAATAAAGCCCAACAGTTTACCAGATCGAACTCCAAAGGTGCACTTCGCAGGATTCAACCGCAATCTAAACTTCCAGAGTCTGTCAAACAGTTTCTTCAGATGAACCAAGTGATCATCCTCAGTTTTGGATTTGGCAATCATATCGTCCACGTAAACCTCAATCTCTTTATGAATCATATCGTGAAAAAGGGTTGTCATGGCACGCTGGTATGTTGCCCCTGCATTCTTTATACCGAATGGCATGACTTTGTAGCAATATGTACCCCATGGCGTGATAAAAGTAGTCTTCTCAATATCAGTTGGGGACATCTTGATCTAATTATATCCTGAAAAACCGTCCATGAAGGAAAAGACAGAGAACTGTGCAGTGTTGTCTACCAAGACATCAATATGGGGCAAAGGAAAATCATCCTTCGGGCTTGCTTTGTTGAGATCTCGATAATCCACACACATTCTGACTTTGCCTTCCTTCTTTGGAACTGGGACGATGTTGGCAATCCATTCAGGATACTCGGAAGTGGCGAGGAACCCAGCGTCAAGCTGCTTCTTTACCTCTTCTCTGATTTTGAGTGCTATGTCGGGTCTAGTCTTCCTGAGCTTCTGCTTGACAGGAGGACATCCGGGCTTGAGTGGCAAGTGATGTTCAACGATGTTGGTATCCAACCCAGGCATATCTTGATAGGACCAGGCAAAGATATCAACATACTCTTTCAACAACTTGACCAACTCGGAGTGTACATGCTTGGCGAGGGATGCGCCAACCTTGACTCCTCTTCTGACCTCATCAGTACCAAGATTAACAACTTCCACTGGCTCTTTGTGTGGCTGAATCTCTATACGCTTGTGCTTAAGGAGCCTTGCCAGTTCAGCCGGTAATTCACAATCTTCCTCACCATCTTCTTCGGCTTGGTTAATTGGAATTCCAGAATTACAATGGATGTTTGCCATGTTGTTATCAATGCTTTCATTAGTTCTGCATGTTTATGAATATGTTTAGAATGAGCTATTTAAAAAGTGAAAAAGAAAAGAAACTTTTGCCATTTGTTTTGTGAAAAAGTAAAATAAAGAAAGAGAATAGAGCATGATTTTGAATGCAAAAAACTATTATTTATTGATCACATAATATTGCAAAAGCGCGAGGCCCTTTACAAGCTATCCACTCGTCTCGGGCGAGGACGAGGGAATGAGAAAGTAAAATGCATTACATGTTGTATGGGAAAACCACAGGAATCACGGTAGATGTCCAGTTGTTGAGCTTGAAACCCGACGGACATTTGCGCACGAAGCTTGAAATCTGATTACTGGGACCAGCATCATCCGTAGCCGCCAGATGTCACCTTGCTGGAAACCCGCGCTATTGAACTTGACAAAGTTGCATTGCTTCTGATCAGAGGAACCAGATTGACGACCAGGATGATAACCCAATCCACAACGATTATGCTTCTCAACCACATCAATCACGTGCCCCCAACCTGACAAAGCGCCTTTCTGGATAGTATCCTTAGCACTCTTAGCAGACGCTAAAGTCAATTATGGTGATCTACTTTGACTAGTTGAAGCAGAGCTGACATCTTCGAACTCGAGACACTGCAACGACACCTCAGCTATGCCTTCTTCAGTCTCGACGTATCGAAAAGATGATAACTCGCTTACAATTAAATCCTCTTCACCACAGACAATGACAAGCTGATCCTCAAACATGAACTTCAACTTCTGATGTAAAGTGGATGTAACTGCCCCTGCCGCGTGGATCCATGGACGACCCAAAAGGCAACTGTATGCCGAATTGATATCCATCACTTGGAAAGTAATGGTAATCAAATGTGGTCCAACCTTGATGGGTAAGTCCACTTCTCCGATGGCTTGCCTTCGAGAACCATCAAAGGCTCTGACAACTAAGGCACTTGGTCTCATCTCATTTCCTTCCACCAGTAATTGACTCAATGTGCCCTTAGGCATCACATTGAGAGAAGAACCGGTATCCACTAGAACACGAGATAACAGGATATCTGTACAGGTTACAGATATGTGCAGCGCTTTGTTGTGGGCATTTCCTTCAGGAGGCCACTTTGATTCATTAAAGCCCAAATACCGACTTGCAGTTATGTTGGCCACTACATCGTCAAACTCTACGACGAATATATCTTGCAGGACATGGGCACTGTTCAACACTTTCAACAAAGCTGATCTGTTCGCAGGCGAACTCATGAGTAAGGACAAAATTGAGATCCTCGAGGGAGTCTGACTCAGCTGATCCACAATTTTAAAGTCACTTTTCTTGATCAACTTAAGGAACTCTTGATCATCAAAGGTCTCCTTGCTTTTTGAAACATCCTCAGACGGGATAGTCAGTACTGGAACTGCGGTAAAAGGTGCCCCTTGTTGAACAGTAGGGGTTGCAGATGCAGGCGTTTCCTTGGGAGGAACAACAGTTGGAACTTGAACAGGCTTTGTAGTGACCTTCGGAGCAAACACTCGTCCACTGCGAGTCATACCTCTACCGGCTGTAACATTCACGATCTCGGATTTGGCAAACCTTATCTCTTGACCTCCAGAAAATATAGTAGACCCATATTTCCATGGTACCTCTTTGGGATTCTGATACGGAAACAGCTTTGGCGGACAAACAACGATGGGTTGCACCTTCTTCTGTTTAGGGGATTCCACCGGAACTTTTCTATAGACGATGGTGAACGGCTCAATGGCAGTAACCTCCTCAACAGGTTTAGATCTGGCAAATTGCACTTCGCCACGGTTCATCAAAATCTGGACACAACCCTTCAGCTTTCGACACTAGTTGGGATTATCTTCACAAATTTGACACTTACCATGCAACCCTTTCAACAGCCCGTGTTCATTCAATTTCTTGAAAACCACGGCCATCGAGGTCTTTACTTCGTCAACATCCATGATCAATTCAGCCCTGTAATTATCCTCAATCATGTTAACCGCAGGTCCACCGTGATTCGGCAACGGATTACTCTGAATGTTAGATCCTTCCTCAGCAAAAGTCAAAACTTTCTTATCAATGAGTTCCTGAACCTTGGTTTTGAAAATGAAACCGTCCTCTGTTGCATGTCCTATGTATCCAGCATGATAAGCACAAGACGCATTTGGGTTATGCTTCGGACTAAGTGGAGGAATTGCAGGTGCAATCTGCTTGGGGACAATTGCCCCTTGGTGAACCAAGTAAGGAAACAACTCCGTGTATGACACCGGAATTCTATCAAAATTCGGACGCTTATGGTTTCCTTGATTGCTATTGTTCTGACGGTTCTGATTCTGCTGATTTTTGTTGTTTTGTTGAGTCTGTTGCTGATTCTGAGCATTCTGAACTGGTTGCTGCGGATGATACTGATACTGAGGTTGTTGATATTGTGCAGCAGCAATGTATGGATATGGATAATACGCCATGGGAGCCATGGGAGCTTGATACTGAGGAGAAACTTGAGCTATCACAACATTGGCTTCACCTTCCTTTTTCTTTGATTGACTGTTCTGAGATTTTCTGGCCGACTGCTGGGAAGCAGTTCCAAGAATCTTTCCAGTCTTCAAACCGTTCTCAATCCGTTCACCAATGGTCACAACATTAGCGAAGTTCGATGAAGAACTACCCACCATTTTCTCATAGTATGAACCTTGCAATGTACCCATAAAGCTGTCAACCAACTCATTGTCAGAGAGAGCCAGTCGTACACGAGATGCCATCTCACACCATCTTTGTGCATACTCCTTGAATGTGTCAGCTGAGCATTGTGACTGATTCTGCAATTGCAATCTAGTAGGTGCCAGATCAAGGTTATACTTGTATTATTTCACAAACGCTTCAGATAGATCCCTCCAAGTACGAATTTTGTTGCGCTCCAGGCCCATGTACTAATCCAATGAAGCACCAGACAAACTATCTTGAAAACAATGAACAAGCAATTCATCATTATAAATATGGGATGCCATCTTCCTACAATACATAGTGATGTGACTACGCGGGCAGCTTAAACCTTTATACTTTGGCAAATCAGGTATCTTGAATTTCTGCGGTAGCACAACATTTGGAACCAAACACAAGTCTTTGGCTTCCATGCCAAAAGCAGAGAACCCTTCGATAGCTCTGATACGGTCTTCCAACAACTTGTAGTCAACAGATCTATTCTGATTAGTGGGCCTGACAAGAATCTGAGGATTTGGCAGTTGAGAAGCGGCAGGAGCATTCACTTGCGGAGTAGCAAACTAAGAAGGATACACCAAACCCTGATTAACCATCTGACCAGCATTCTGACCCATCTGAACACCAAACGGATGATTTGGAGGAGGTATCACAGTAGCTGAGGAAGATGCCCCAAGATAGAATATCCCAGGATGAACATTCTGAACAGCAGTTTGACCAGCTTGAGATGAAACCGAAACATGAATAGGAGGACCCCTATACACATGCTCTTCGTCATCAGGAGTTTCAATGTCAGCCAACCCGGAAGTTTGATGAGTCTGAGCTTGAGGATTCTCGTGATCATCACTCACCACTAGAGGCGGGACTGGAATAGGCATGCCCCATTGATATGCAGCAGCATTCCCATTAGGCATGGGTGCAACAAAAGGCTGATATGGCATGAAGGCACTACCATTATTTGCAATCTGAGGAGTATAATTCGGAGGCATGCCCCAAGGAAAACCAGTGGGCATCTGGTTCAAACTAGGCTGAACAGCAGGCTGATTCACAGGCTCAGTTGGTACTTCAACTCTAGCAGGAGAAGGAACAACAACAGCAGGAGTAGCCATAATAACCGGAGGAGTGGTCACAACAGGAGTGACAACAGTTGCATCAGTAGTAGTTGCAACATTAGTGGTAGCAGCAGCGGCGTCCCTCTGAGTACGAAGGAGTTCCATAATGGCATCCATGTTTGTCTGAAACTGATCCATCCGACCTTGGAATTGAGCCAGAGTTTCCCTGTAAGCAGCGTTCTCAGCTTCAAATTCAGCCATGATCCTAGATTTGTTTGAGCGAGTGAAATACCGATGTCGCGTCGTCGTCTTACTACAAGGAATGCGGACAAGGATGAGCAACAGTTTCGGAAAAAGGGACGTGCATATATGTGCAAATGAATGTATGATATGCATGCAAAAATAAAGTTTTAAATTCCAGGAATTCTTAAACTTATCTTTGTTGACAATAATCATAAAGCATACAAGTAAAGGCACAAAAGATAGCGTGAGCAAGAATCTTCATTCATTCAGCAATAAAGGAAAGAAGTACAGGTCAAGTACAAGTCAAATATCTGCCTTATGGGCTACAATAAAATCTGTACGGATCCTATCAAATACCACCCTACACACAGACAAGAAATGGAAAACATCCCAAGGAAGCTGGTGTGGTAATGCATCAGCATATGCATCCCTCAACAACCCGGGTAGGTCTTCCAATGCATGCTCAGCAAATCTGGCTAGAAGGTCGTGTCTCTCACTCCAGTACTTCGTATCCTTCATGAGGTTACGCAGCAAAGAATGATTAGGTCCCTGGAGCATGTCTTGAAAAAAGGCCTCTTTCTGATCCAGGAGGTTCTGTAGATGACGACTTTGATGCTCCCAATGAATGCCCTCTGTATTGAGCTGACTAATCTGCTCTTAACTCTGATGTGCTTGATCTCGCAGCTTCTGAATCTCACCGAAGACTTTTTCTAGCTGGGTTTGACATTGAGAAAAGTCCTTTGCTAACTGATTAGCACGGTCTTGCTCACTTTGCCACTTTGCCTTGAACTCGGATAACTTCCTTCGAAGCTCTTCAAGTTGCTTGTTGTAGCTCAGCTCCCCCTTGTAGGCTTGATAATGAGCATCAGCGAGTTGTCTCTTCTTTGAAGCAAGTCCCTTATAGGTGCTCTTCAAAGCATCACCCACCTTCCTACGCTTGTTCTGTTCAACCTCCACCTCTTTGAGCATTCGCTCGCGCTTCAGATGGAGCTCAATCTGTAGGCTATCCTTCTCAGAAGTGACTCTATCAAGGTTGAGACGAAGATCAACATTCTCCTTCTTCAACTTTTCAACAATCAGCTTGAGTTGATCAACCTCAGATGGAGGAACAATGGCAAGTTCAGGAGGCTTGGCATTCATGGAAGGCTCAGGAGAGAATGGCAACAAGATCTCTTTGACGCGCTCTTTGACCCAAAGTGTGTAAGCTTCCTTGGCTACGCAATTCTTCTTACCCAAATCGGCTCTACCTTCAAGATGAATCTGAGTCCAGGCGGCACTAAACCTCTTCAGCAAACCCATGTCATCAACCCCTTCATGAAAGATGAACTCTTCCACTACCTCAGGATCAGGTTTGTCAACCATAGGGTATCCCAACTGTCGGAAGGCCATTCTCGGATTATAGTTAATTCCACCCTTTGTACCCAAGAGAGGCACATTGGAGAATTTCCCACAATGAAGGATGATTTGAATATCGTCGAAGACTCGAGAATACCAAGAAATGTCATCAGCGAAAAGAGACATGATTCGTTGAGACCACTTGAGATTATCCTTATTCTCAACAAAGGGACCCTTCTGTGGAAGGTGAGACATGAACCACCGGTACAACAAAGGAGCACAACAGACAATGGTTTCTTTCTTCTTTTCATTCCTGGAATGAATAGAGTGGTAGGTATCAGCAAGAAGCGTCGGAACAGGATTCTTGGACAAGAAGATACTGATGGCAGCCTGATCTATGAAATCCTCCATGTTCGAGAACAAGATAATCCCATATATCAGTAAAGCAAGAACGGCATTGAAAGCCTTCCAGTTCCCATCCTTAGCAAAAGTAGTGGCCTTATCAACCAAAAACTTCAAAGCAAACCCTCGAATACCCTTCCCTTTGGTCTTGAGATTATCCTCCACATCTTTCTTACTAATGCAAAGTGCATCAGCAATAAGATGAAACTTCGGACAACCACTAGTGTAAACATAAGGAACCTGCTTCTTGATCTCAACCCCCAAAATATAAGCATACTCCTCAAGTGTAGGTGCTAGCTGATAATCCTGAAATGTGAAGCACCTATATGGCGGCTCGTAGAACTGAACCAGAGTATGAATATCAGTGATGTTGACTTCAGTGTTGAGGATGGTCAACAGATTACCATAAGTACCTATGAAAACCCCTCTGTGATCTCCAACCAACAAAGATGCCAAACCTCTCAAAATACCCAGCTTAGGCTCCACAAACTTGTAACTGAAGATGCCACGACAACCAGTACTCATCTCTATGATAATTTCAACAAAAGATAAGTCCTCGAAAACCTGGAATGCACATGCAAAAATTAATTTACATGATGAAATGACATGCAACACAACAACAAGCCAACACTGTCTGAATAATCAAATCTAAACAATCCGGATATCTGCACATAAATATGTGTCAGTGCAACATAATCTGATGTGTCGGTGAAGAAATCTGGCGTGTGTGAGAAAAAGGGTATGAAGTAGCTTGTTTTCCTGCAAAAACCCACCCCCTCACAGGTGTGATCTAGACACAACAAGGTAGTCCCTAGAAAGGTCGCCCAAACCATAGGACTCAGGATGAAAATCCCCCGCCGTAGTGAATTCTCACAGGACGGAAGTATTCACAAACGAATCACGATCTGGGATGTGGGTCTCGTGATATCCCAACGCGCAAAATGCAAGCCTAACGACTATCCACGTTCTATCCTATGTGTATACTAGGCCCGATGTTAGGACCTTTCTCTCCAATAATATCTACCCGCCCCAACAACAGCAGATATCCAAAATATGCAGCATATGAATATTCAAAGCAGTAAAGAAATGCGATAAATAAACATAAAGCTAAAGCAAGTAATAAAGCGAGTAAAGCGCGAAAGATAAACACCCAAACAAGCAAGAGAAAGCAAACAAAACTAGGCTAAACCCCTCAAGAGATGGACCAGCAAGAGGTCAATTTGTCCCCAGCAGAGTCGCCAGCTGAAGATGGCTGGTTTACACCTGAGTGAATCGCACACTCAGAGATAACAACAGAGTCGTCACCGAACTTTATTTAGTCCCAAAGGACAGGGAAAATATCGATAAAACCCACGAGGAAGAGAAACTGGAACGGGGGGTCGGTTATGCGAAAGGAAGGTACTAGCACCTAACGCATCTGTAGTACTCGACAAGAACCATTTTGCTTGCTTCTAGGCTTGGATGGGTTATCTATCTAAAGGCTTCTAGCTAAAAAAAAGGAGAGAGAGAGAAGAAAGAGAAAAAAAGAAAGAAAGGAAAGAAAGTGCTCGCGGAGGATTGTGGCCCTCGTGCCTACGTATCATACATTCAAAAGAATGCAGAATCAGAGCTTCCGTAGTTCGTGGAACCAAACCGAAAACAGACAAGAAAGAAACAGGAAACAAAAGAAGTGGTGTCAAAACCAAGAGCAAGAGTGAAAGAAAAAACTCTACTGGGGAAGACCTCCCAGTAAAAGCGATTGGACAAGAGCCTAGAAAAAGAATGGTGTCAAAACCAAGAATGAAAGAAACTCCGTTGGGGATGACAAAGAGGATTGGTGTCGAAACCAAGAAAGTAAGAGCAAAATGAATAGCAAGGGCTCCGCTGGGTATCCAAATAGTGTCATAACCAAGAGAAAAGAGAGATTCGATATATTAACTGGTTAGCAGTGGTTAACCGAAGAAAGAGAGTAAGACTCTGGCGGGGAAAAGAGGCTGGTGTCAACAGACAGACTGTGATAAACCAAGAGAGAGAGTGCTGAACCAAGAGAAGGTGTTTGACTCTGCAGGGGGCGTCGGTATATTAACTGATGAACAGTGGTTAACCGAGGGAACAAGGATTGGTTTTAACAGAGAAAACTGTGATTAACCAGAAGAACGGGTGTAGGACCGATCGAAGGTCGTAACCCACAAGGGGTGTTGGTATTGACTGAACAAACAACACTTGACCAACGAAGAAGGGTATTGAACCAAAAGAAGGTTACTAACCCAAGGGTGCAAGTATTCGAACCAAGAAAGGTTGCCAACTGTAGGGGGTTCGGTTTTTAACAGAACACTGTGATTAATCGAGAGAAATGAGTGATTAACCAAGAGGGGGTGATTAACTCAAAAAGGGGTTCAGTATTTTAACAGACAGGTTGTGGTTAACTGAAGAAAAAGGTGATTAACCAAGAGAAGGTGATTAACCCAAGGAACTCAGTGTTTTAACAGACGGACTGTGGTTAACTGAGAAGGAGTGCAAACATTGGTGTTTTAACTGACCGACAGTGATTAACCAACAAAGGGAGAAGAACCAAAGGAAGGTTACAAACTCCGCAAGGGATTCGGTTTTTAACAGGAGTACATTGTTTAACCAAAGAAATAGAAGAGAGACTCTCCAGGGGAATCAAAAGAACAATGATTGACCACAAGGAAAGAATAGGGTATTGAAACGAAGACAGCTTGCTAACCCAATGAACAAAGGATCGTAACCAAGAAGGTGATTGATCAAGAGAGAGATCGAAAGAGATAAGAGTGATCGAGGATCGAACGAGATTGCAAAGGGCGAAGAGTGATCAAGGATTGAAAGAGATTGCAAAGGGCGAAGAGTGATCAAGGATCGAAAGAGATTGTAAAGGGCGAAGAGTGATCAAGGATCGACTCGACTGGGGAAAGAAAGCACACTACCGCCTGGAGATAGAGGTGACTAAGCCAAGCACAGGGTCATTCGTCCCCTACCTGAAGTAGTCAGAATGAGAGTAGGAATTCTCCCTTCACATTCCTTCTCTAACACACAGGGTGTAATGCGTGAGTTGAACCGGACGGCACAACAGCTCCAAGTTGTACAGTGCTCCTACGTAACAGCTTCAATTTGTACAGTGCTCCAACGTAAGGCGTAGTGCGAAACTCCAACTCTGCGGGGGGACGAGAGAGAAAGCTCTAAAGGAAGCCTAAAGAGAGGAAATGGGAAGATTAACTAATCGAAACATGGTTTCGATCAATTAATCAAAGGGAAAAACCATGCCAACAATTTTCCAAAGAGAATGAAAAATCATTATGGCAAAATGTGTGAATTATTGATTATACAAGATTAAGCTCATCCATGAAGAATGAACTTAATGCAAAACCAAGAAAGGGAGTACAAAACAGTACCACGTGATCAACAAAATGCAACACAAAATCATGTTATTTGTGATCAAAGAAAAATACAAGAATGATTACATTCACATGATGCCAAAATATGAACAATTTGAATAATCAAAAGTGTACAACAAAAGTTCATGAACATGCTTCAATCAGAAGTTAAATGACACTTAAAACATCCATAAAAATGAAGCACATTGATCCATGGAAGTTAGAAGAAGAAAGGATATCAAACAAGCTTTAAAAACTCAAAATTGGCCATTATGTTCCGTGGTAACCGGTTGCAGCATATCTGCTAACCAGTTACATACTTGAAAATCAGCGTATTTGTTGAAAATTGAACTGTGTAACCGGTTACAGCATAACTGTTAACCGGTTACCACTGAGACAGTGGCAAAAATAACAGCAAAAACAGCTTTTCAAAAGTAGTTTTCAACACATAATCACTTATGCCAACCACCACATGCTAGTAACTGAAAATGTGCACGAAAATTGAACTTGAAAACAACAAATAAACAGTGATAGAATCAACTAACACAATAGGATCATGGATCAAACAAATGCAAAACCAAATCACACACAACAATTATCGACTACATTGCGAACGATACGAAAATGCGCGAAACAGTAAAATTAGTTATATCCACCAACCTACAAGCCGGAGATTTGGCTTGGTAAGTGTTGCAAAGAGATTTTGATGCAGAAAATCAAAGAAAACTAGAGGATCCTTAATTTGTAGACGAAACGCGTCGAAACCGATCAAAAACGCGAAAATGCACCGAAATCGAACTTGCACCAAATTGAAAGTTGTAGAACTCTTGGATTGAAGTAGAATAAGATGTAATTCCAGAAATCCAACCAAAGAATGCCAAATGATGGAGGTTAAGCTCAAGAATTAATCACTTTCAATGTGAAAAGTGACTATCCTTTAAGAATAAGAGCTTTTGGTGAGGTTTTGGGATGAGAATTGAGATGAAGATGTAGAAGTTGCAGAAAAATGCAGAGGAGAATAAGAGAATTGAGAGTGAATTGTGCAAAATGGTTGAAGGTCCTTGAAAAATGAGTGAAGGTGAGTTTATATAGACTTTAGGTTTGGAGTATGAGAGGTTTGGACTTAGCTTTGGGTTTGGAGTTAGGGTTGGAGTTAGTTGGGCTTGACTCACTGAGTCAAGGTGGTTAACTCGGTTAGTTAGAACCAACTCGGTAACAATCCCAATGTGAATTTCCTTATCCAAAGGTTGGCATGCTTGTAAAACAAGGAACACGGTGCACTTAATTTGGAGCGAAGCATTAGAATAAATGCACTTGGATTGAATTGAATAGCCGTGAAATGTCTAGAGAAGTCTAGAATGTTCCACACACTGCTAGAATATTGTAGAATCAATGACCAAAGAGAGTGCATGGTGCTGTCCCAAAAATGCAGCAGAAACTGAAATTTTCCACTGAGTAACCGGTTACAGCATATGTGCTAACCGGTTACATGCTTGAAAACTTGCGTTTTTTGGGGAAAAATACACTGAGTAACCGGTTACAACATATGTGCTAACCGGTTACTTCAGCCAAATTTCCACAAATTTGTAAAAGGATGATGCTAAAGTCCTGATTTCGCTTTTCCATCTCTTGTCTTGATAAATAAACATGGAAACCTTTATTTTGGGCTTGTTTTGGTGATGAAATAATCTTGAGAGTATGCGATTAATCGGGCTTGGAGAACCTGCAGATCCTGCAACAAGAAACACACAAAGAAAAGTGTGAATGCGTATGCCAACGATGCGAGTGCGCATGCTTATGTAAAAGGCCAAAAGAGGGAGGTCAAATTTCGGGTTACGACAATATCGATGTGACATTCTGATAAGTGATTCGTTCATTATATGTCACAATATTTCTCTAGTGAACAGACTTGGATTTCAAAACTGTCATATGCATTGCATTAAAATTATCCTTTTTCAAAACAAACGGTTTTACTCGTGGGTAAGCACTTTATATCAGGAGAGTTTCTACAATGGAAAGATTGATCAAGATAAGATGTAAACGCCAGAAGACTTCGTTGAGCAGGGGCAAGTCATCAAATGATCACGCTAAATGGGCAAGCCATTCCGAGATTCAGCTAATCTGGAGCAACCACGTTGAGGAATCTCTCTAAAGTTCAGCCAAACAGGGGCAATCACACCGAGATTAGGCAAATCTCTCGAAGATCAATCAGTCAGGGGCAAAATCACTTCAAGGCTCGTATCGAGGCAGGCCACCTCAAGAGCACGAGAAGTTATATTCCCTAAAAGACGGTTAATCAAAAGCACCTTTTCAAGATTCAGGATATTGGGGAAGAGTATTTCAAATCACTACGAATCATCTCGAGGCAAATTCCTTCATAGTTTAGCCAATCTGAGGCAGTTACGTCGAGATCCGATAAATCTCTCCAAGAGTTTGATGACCCTGGGGCATTCTGAATGCCAGGTTTTCTGTAATATCCTCTTGGGACGATTTCTCCTAGTAGACCATGTGGTATGAGAACAAGTGGAGAGTTCGCTTATGATATTTGGTATGCAGTTGATCAGCAGAAGCGTGAAACGCCAAAGTAGTGCCCAGTATGGGGTTTCTCTTCCTCGGCAAGGCGCCAGAAGGTATCTTTCCCCAGTGAGGTGTTAGAACGGCTATTCGTCCCCGACAAAAATAGCCAAGGTAGCATTGTCCACGGCAGAGTGTTATTATTCTCCCTAGCAAGAGTCCTAAGGTTTGGTTTCCCCAGCCAGAGTTGGATTTGTCTTTCCTCTCGTAAGAGTTCAAGTCCTTAGACGAGGTAAGGGTGATTTGTTCTTGCTCTCCAAGCAGGTGGGCATCCCCAGCAAGAGGCTCGTTTGACCTCCCATCCCCAGTAAAGTCTTTCTCTCTAATATAGAAAAGCTAGCATCCTCAATAGAGCATCGAGAATCTCTCTCCCCAGCAAGAGTGCAGAGATTTGCCTTCCCCAGTCAGATTGGTTTATTACTCCCTAGTGAGTGTTCAGAAGTCAACCACACCAGACAGGGTGACGTTGTATCTCCAGTAGGAGACTTGTTTGGTGTCTCTCATTGGTAGAGATCTTATACTCCCCACAGTTTCGTGGTGTCCACTTTCCTCATCAGGACAAGAAGTGTAATTTCGCCAGCAAGGGTATGCTATCACCCCCAGCAGGTTAAAGTCGTTTCCCCAGTAGCAGGTCAAGTTCAATGATATTCCCCGACAGGTTTGGTATTATTGACTGCTCACCCCAAGTAGAGTTTGGTGTTCATCCTCTCAACGGTTTGATCAACAGTGGTTGACATCCCCGACAGATTCCAAGTCTAATGGTTATTGGCGCCTTTTCTATATCAGATCTTTGGGTTCCATCATCAGTAGTTGTCATTCTTAATCCCCAACGAAGTAGAAGTTCTCTTTGGGTTTCATCTTCAGCAGAGGTTTGGATCAGAAAGGTCGTTCAATTTGTCTTCCTCGGCACGGTTTGTGACCCTGAGGACAATTCAATTTGTCATCCCCAGTGGGGTTGCCTTCATATCCTCAGCATTTATTTTGCTGAGGAGCCTCTTTTGCATAACATAAGCATGTTTGCATTGCATCCTCCAAATGCGTAGCATTTCCATTTCGTATGGAGCATTACGCCATAGAAAAATTCAAACATATGCATTCGAAGCATAAAGCCAGGTTCGGATATTCTCGTTGCCAAACGTCCCCCAACCAAAGTGGTTTAACTCATTAGGTTCAATCTTACCTTATCCCCATGAGAAGCTGCCAATAAACCCATTCATCTTACTGGTATTCCCCTTCAGAGTTGTCTATTCAGACTTCTCTTCTCCCCGGCATAAAACGATGTGACCGTGGCCCCAAGAAGGTGCTTCAACCGATCCTTAGGGTAGTAAATTCGTCAATCTTATCCTTTTGGCTTTCATTCCCTAGTAGAGTCGTCTGACTAGGATTTCCTTATCCCCTCAGAGTCGTCCCTCACACCCATCATCCAAGGTTTGGATGTGTTAATCTTGATGTTTTCGAGGCATTGTTCGTTTAGCACTCGTTCGTGTTTGTTTCATTTTATCAATATTCGTCTGTATTGATCCTTCAACACTCGTCCGTGTTTATTTCGTTTCATCAATATTCGACCATATTGATCTTTGACACTCGTTCGTGTTTATTTCAGTTTCTTTAATATTTGTCCATATTGATCTTAGACACTCGTCCGTGGTCTTCCAACACTCGTTCGTGTTTGTTTCAGGTCTATCAGTACTCGTTCGTATTGACCCTAGATTCTTAGACACTCGTCCGTGGTCTGCCAACACTCCTTCGTGTTTGTTTCAGGTTCATCAATACTCGTTCGTATTGACACTAGATTCTTAGACACTTGTCCATGGTCTTCCAACACTCGTTCGTGTTTGTTTCAGGTTCATCAATACTCGTTCGTATTAACCCTAGATCTTAGACACTCGTCCGTGATCTGTCAACACTCGTTCGTGTTTGTTTCAGGTTCATCAATACTCGTTCATATTGATCCTAGATTTGTAGATGCTCTTCCTTGGTCTTTCAACACTCGTCCATGTTCGATTTCATTCCTTCAATACCTCGTCCGTATTGACCTTAGACACTCATTCGTGGTCTTTCAACACTCGTCTGTGTTTGTTTCAGTTCCCTCAATACTCGTCCGTATTGATCCTCATTTCTCTCAACACTTGTCTGTGTTTGCCCGTATTGATTCTAGATTCTTAAACACTCGTCAGTGTTCTTTCATCACCCGTATGTGTTTATCCCTAGTACAGTCAAGCACCCGTCTTTGTTTGTTTCACTCGGTTTCAATACTTCGTCCGTATTGATTTTTGACGCTCGTCCGTGTTCATGGTTTTACACCTCTCATTACCTGTTTCCCTGCGGAGCCATCCCTCCCCTTGCAGGTTAAAAATTTTGTGTGGTTATTTTGGTACTCAATTTTCTTCCTGGCGCGCGTCCATACTCACTCTAATCTTTCTTTTATACCCGTCTGTATCATCTTTCGATACTCGTTCATGTCGTTAACTCAAACACTCGTCTGTGTCCATCTTTCCTTGATAGATGTAAGTATCATCTTAAGATACTCGTCCGTGTCGTTAACCGAATCGCTCATTCATGTTCGTTCTCGTCCTTTGACGCCCGTCCGCATCATTTCCTATCCCTAACAGATTCTTCAATCTCACTTACCTTTTCATCCCCAGTAGAGTTTTACACTCGTCTGATCCTCTACCCGTATTTTATACCCACAGAGCGCAAATTCCATGTTGCCTTTAGTATTCAATCCCTATTTACCTCGAATGTCTGAGAGCCGACGCTCTCATCCCTTCAGGTCCACATTAGATTGAATAGGGGCAGTTGTAGCACCCCAAAATTTTCCCTCATACTTTATACCATCAGTAACTGGCTTTTGTTTCGCATTTATCTGCATTTTCCACTAGGTCATAACTTCGCATTCATGCATTTCATTGATCTCCTAAGACATGGAATCAAGATTTTTCTTGTGATTTGGGTTTTCCCTATTTAGAGGTGATTCATTTGGTTGTTTCAGTCAAGTTGGAGCAAAGATAGAATTCACGTTATCATGAATATCTTCTTATTCAAAGGTTCACCAAGTTCCAAGGTTTTTCTAATTCAGATGAGTCATCAAAGGGGGGGTCAGAATTTCATTGGTGAATCAGGGTTTAACCCTTTCCTAGTTCAAGTCATCTTCTTCAAGATTTATTAGTGTGCATCAAGGGTTTCCTCAGGGAATTATTCTTGTGATGAGACCATTGTTCGTAAAGGCAAGATATCTTGTGGATAAGATTGTAAATCATCAGGGCGATGCTTTTGCTACTCTAACTTCAGGAATTCAAACTGCTGGTCCAAGCTCTGAGGGAGGGGCAGGTATCCAACCCTTGCAGGTTGATGATAGTGTGAGTTTTGATGATATAGGCGGGCTCTCTGAATACATTGATGCCCTAAAGGAAATGGTTTTCTTTCCATTGTTGTATCCAAATTTTTTTGCAAGTTACCATATAACTCCACCTAGGGGGTGTTGTTATGTGGCCCCCTGGCACGGGAGAAACTTTAATTGCAAGAGCTTTGGCTTACTCTGCTTCAAAGGCTGGTCAGAAGGTTAGCTTTTACATGTGCAAAGGAGCAGGTGTGCTAAGCAAGTGGGTAGGTGAAGCTAAAAGACAACTGAAACTACTTTTTGAGGAAGCACAAAGGAATCAACCTTCTATTATCTTCTTTGATGAAATTGATGGACTTGCACCCGTGAGATCTAGCAAACAAGAACAAATTCACAATTCCATTGTGTCCACATTGCTTGCTTTGATGGATGGTCTTGATTCTCGTGGACAAGTTGTTAATAGGTGCTACCAACAGGATTGATCTATCGATCAAACCTTGCGACGTCCTGGCAGTTTTGATAGTGAATTTAACTTTCCCTTACCTGGTTGTGAGGCATGTGATGAAATATTAAATATTCACACTCGTAAGTGGAAACATCCTCCTCCAGAGGAACTGAAAAAGGAACTTGCACCTAGTTGTGTAGATAAGTGTCATTTTATTGAATCAAGGTCTACAATTACTCTTGCCGCTCATAGAGGAGCTACTGTGAAATCTAGGCCATTGTCACTTGTAGTTCAACCGTGTCTTCATAGATATCTGGAGAAAACCATGAGAACCGTAACAGAATGCCGTCCCGCTAACCAATTTATGACAACAGCGAAATTTCATGGATACAATGACAGAAAGAAGAAATAGCAGTGATATTAAAACAGTCATGACAGAAAATTCAAGGAGAAGTTCATTACGAATTCATAACAATGTTCAAAAACACTCATGACAGAAAGTAACAGGAAGATACAAGAAAATACACCGCAGTTTATTCACACCGAAAAATTCAGTTACAAAATTACAACAAACCTGACAAACTCCTAACTATACATGCCAGAAAATTCAGCAGAAAAAAGGGATAACCGAAAAATATATAGCAGCAGGGAAAACTCTAACAAGAAAAAACTAACTTTTCTACTAACACTTTTAACCATTCTCTAACAGAGCCTAACCCAAAACCTCTAACAATTCCTAACTGCAACTAACTGAAATCTCATAAAACTTCTCAATCTTCCCTGCTCCAACCTTCAATTTCTCTAACAAACTCAACCTCTAACAGAAATAACAGTAACTGCTTCCATTCGAATCACTTTCTTCAATCATCTTCAGTCTCCTTCAATCTCCTTCACTCTCCAAATAAACCATCGTCAATCTCACACTGCACCTGTAGAATCAAGAATTAAATCCCAAGGCCAAAAACCTCCTTATCACCTTACCAATGTTTCATCTTCAAGAACCTTCGTCGACAATTCGCCAACCTGCAACGAATTCATACGCAACATCAACACGATAACTCAGTAAATTGCGAATCTCGATTCGCAGAAAGTAAAAGAAGAAGAATGTGACTTTAACATCGGTGGCGTGTAACAAATCACAATTTCTTACCTGAAGCTTTACGTCGTTGTTACCCTTTGTCGTCACGTAGAGAAGAAAACCGAAAAAAGAAGAGTGTCATAACAGCTCTAACAACTCGCATCATCTCCAAATCCTTTACCTGCAAAACCACTCATCAACAACTCTGCAATTCACTACAACCACAACAGATCCGAAACACAAGAGTCAGAATTCAACATTCAACATCGCAGATTCAAGAAAGTTCGTATTCATGCTCACAGTTACGCAACACCAATTTCGCAAATTCGCAGAACATAACAACAATGACGCAGGAGCATCAAAAGCACCAATAGAAGAGGTAGAAGAAGAGTAGAAGAATATCGTAGTCGAAAATTGAATGATTCGTACCTGAGAATTGGAACCTCCTCTCTGGCCTTCTATTTCACATCCTTGGCATGCCTCTAAAGGTAAGACATAACTTCTTTCATGTTTATGCTACTTCCTGTTCTTCGTTATTCTCACCACCGCGTCGGAACCCTAGAGTCTTCAATCAGGTGCTCGTTACAATATTCTTGCTTAATTTGTGTGCGTAAACACCTATTCAGAGTGGTAGTCGAACGTAGTTGATGTAGAATCGTCATGATTTAGCTTGAATTGGGGAGGTGATGGTGTTTGAAATGACTATTAGGTTGTAGGGATTCAACCGCCATCGCCGGTGGCAAGTTCTGGCGTGGTGGAGTTTAGGTCTTAGCTTAGAGAATGAGAACTTAGGTTTTGAGAGTGAGTTGAAGCGGAACGAAGATGGAGGAGTTGGTGTAACACCCCGATTTAATTTAATTATTTTCGTGATTAAATTGAATTTTGTTGTATATAATGTGTGTGGGTATACTTTGGCCACGTTGGGGTTACCCTTAGGGTGGAGTAGTGCCCTTAGAATTGAGAAGGTTAAGGTGTCGAGGAGAGAGTTAGTTGGTTAATATTATTATTGGAATTATTGAGGATATTATGTTATTATGTGGTTTGGTGGAATAATAATAATAATATCTAAAAGATAATAATAATAATATTAGATAATAATAATATTATTGGGATAATAAGGAAATATAAGAGAAAAGGAATTAGGGAGGAGAAACTCTCAGTACGTGTTTTGGAGAAGAGAAGAAAGAGCAGAGAAGAGTTAGGTCAAGAAGAGCTCCATTGTTGAGGAAAGATTTCAAGAATCCTAAGGTAAGAGTGAGGCTCTCTATCTCTTAAGGGTTGCATAGTAGTGGTATGTGTAACACCTCGTTTTGTCCGATTTATTTAATCGAGTCGATTTAATTATTTTTCGTTTTTATATTATTTTATTCTCGACCTTTATTTGGCAATATATTATTTTTCATCGTTATTATGTTTTATCGCGTTTTGAGAGCGTTTGCGAGATATTTGAGCTGAGGGGTAAAATGATCACTTTGAGGGGTTAGATATTTTAGAAAAATTAGATATTTTTATAAATAGAGATTTGAGAGAAAAGAGAGTATTTTAAGGTAACTCTAATAATTGATCAATTGGTATTAGAAGACAAAATATCAATTGAAGATATTTTACCATATTGGATTTATATTATATAATAAGTATTATATATATATATATATATATATATATATATATATATATATATATATATATATATATATATATATATATATATATATATATATATATATTGGTTAGAAAGAGAGAAAAAGAGAAAGTTAGAAAAGAAGAAGAAAAACAAAGAGAAAGAAGAGAAGGAAAAGGGAGAAGAGGAAAAAAAAAGAGGAAAATCGAGAATAGCTCCGTTTCAAGCGCGATTAATCGGGTAAGGGTGAGAAGTTTCAATTATATCTTGCTTGTGTATGTATATGTGTTGTTTATGTATGTGTTTTGGTTGTTTTTACAACTTTTTCTCTAATTGATAAATTGATGGACAATTGATAGAAATCGATGTTTTCACGGTTAGAATTTGGAATAAGTTGTGTAGTGTAGTCGGGTAAGGTTTGGGTTTAATTGGGAGTGGTTGTTTGTGTGTTTTTCCGCGGTTTCGATCGAGTTCGAATTTAGAATTCAATGATAAAATTATGTTTTAAAATATGTAAAAAATGGAAAATGTGTTGGATGGATTTTTAATAGTGAAAATATTGTAGTATGTTGAATTCTGAGATCGCAGCTTTTTACGGAATCGAAATCGGAGGTCCGAAAGTCATTTAACGATCGAAAACTAAGTTTTTATCAAATTCTGCGCAGTATGCGTCGACTCATAGGATTTTAGGTCGACTCATAGTGCCCTTGCGTCGACCTAAAGACTCGACCTGAGCATACTCGCGAGTGACACAAATTTTCCAAAATGTCCGATTTTGTTTTCTTCATAACTTTTGAACCGTAAGTCCGTTTTGACCCCCGTTTGAAGCGTTGGAAAGCTAATAAAATATTATTTCTATTAAAAATGGTTTGGAGGGTAAAAGTGATTTAATTAATTTGTGTTTTTTGAAAAATATTCGGGTTGTCGGGTTTTTATCGCGTTAATTGTGTGCGATTGATGTGTTATCATGCTATATGCTTTTGTTATGTAACGTGTAGCTTGTGTGCTGTTATATGATGTGAATATACATGATGGAAGGTTGTGATGATGGTTTGTGGCCTTATGGCAAATATGTGCATTGTTTTGGATTAGACTTCGATGCGTGATTAATAATGTTGTTGTGTGGTAAAATACATTGTTTGATTGAATATCAATGTATGTTGTTATGATGTGTTGTGGGTAGCCTTTGTGGTGTGAATCCCTTATGGAAGTAATTGTGATGGCATGATTGTTGTGGTTTGTGGTTTGTGATGAAATGCTTTGTGTATGTGAAATTCAATGGGTGTTATTTGGTGGCCTTATGCCAAGTAAATGCATTGTTTGAATTGGTTTCCAATGCATGAATATTGATGATGAGATAATTCATATTGTTGAATTATGAATGTATGGAATTGAGGAGTTGATGATATATGCATGATTGTGGATGTGTATATGTGTGCATTTTGAATGTCATGAGTCATTTTATGCCAAGCATCATGATATGCATTCTTGTGACGTCCTGAGTGAGGAATTGATTCCAGATGGAATCTGCTATAACATCGTGCGCCTTAAAAATAAGAGGTATGAATCGCCTTAAAAATAAGAGGACCGAAAGTGATGGTTATAGACGATCGTGTGCCCATGTGGGGTGTGAGCGATCGGATCGTGAGCCTTAAAAATAAGAGGTATGAATCGCCTTAAAAATAAGAGGACCGAAAGCGATCCATAAACGTCGTGTGCCCGTGTGGGGTGTGAGCGACGGGGAACATCGTATGCCCGACAGGGAGTTACACTAAGTAACGAGCGATGGTTCCAGCAGAGTTCCTGAGTGAACTAGTGATGAGAAATGTTGGAAGTCGGTACCGCATGGCATTTGCATAGAGTCATTGTGTCAGTCTCTGTGCATTTGCATAAATCATGGATTGATTATGTGTGAGAATTGTGAATGGATGCATTATGTGTGGAAAATCATGATTTGATTGATTATGTGTGGAAATTGTGCATCGATTTGTTATGTGTTGAGATTGTGATAGCATTGGTAATTTGATGTGCATATGTGATAAATGCATTGGTTGTGGATAATATGTTTATACGTAGACATGTGCTATGTGATGTGTGATGTGTTTCTAAATGTTATGACTTGGTATGCCTTATGTGCAAAGATGTGAGTATATTGGATACTTGATATATGTTATATTGTTGGATTAATAGATATATGTTACGTATATGTGGTATGTTATATGTATTAGTATGTGGTGTTTGTGGTGAGAATAGCTATGCATGTGAATTGTTATGTATTTGCATATTATTATGCAATCTTGATTTTAGTTGTTATTTCTCACCCTTCTGCTATTTTATAATGCTCTATGAGGCATTGCAAATTAGAGTTGCTGGAGGTCTTTTTGTGATGATTAGTCCTCCGTCCTTGTCGTCTGTCTGCTCTGATACGTAGCACGGGAGTCGGGGAACAATTATGATATATATGTATATAATTGTTGAGTATATTTTGTATTACTTTGGTATGTATATTTTGATGTTATAAAATGATTTATTTTGTAAAACAAGTCAGTTATGGATCTTTCCGCTTTATTCCATAATTGACCTTTCCCTTTAGATGAAAAAAGTTTCCCGTTAATGATTTTCTCTATTATGTGTTATGTATCAAATATTTGAGCAGGGATTGTGTTTTCTTATTTTAAAATGTGGCATCCTTGTTTCTGTCGGAAAAATAAATTTTTAGTTATTCTGATTTATTTATGTATTATTTATTCGCGATGGGAATTGGGGTGTTACAGTACGAGGGTAGAAAATCGTTAGGACCTCCCTGTTATGTTGCTGGTGAGAATTGGGAATTGGGTTGTAGGTTAGAGGGTTTGGTAGGAAGAGAAAATTATGCAATTGATTATAGATTTGTGTTGTATATATGTATATGTCATTTGCTGCTACCTTATTGGTGTTTTCTGGACTGTATGATACCAAATTCGGGGGAATTGTGAGGTCTGAATCGTGCAGAATCACAATCGCAAGATTTTTGATTCGCCCAGATTCGCAAGGCAAAAATGGAACTCGCCAGGCGAAAGTGGATTCGCCAGACATTCGCCAGGCGAATGTAGAAGCGAAAGGGGAGTGAAAAATCAGAGTTTCTAGATTTTGCATGGGGGAGTTGGATTCGCCACTGTTTCGCCAGGCGAGCAGGAGGCGAAAGTGGAATTCGCCAGGCGAATGGGGACTTCGCCAGGCGAGTATCAGGCGAATTGGGCTGAGACAAACCGAATTTTCTGAAACTTCAGAAATTCATATCTTTTGATCCGTAGGTCCGTTTCAGTCGCCGTTTGAAGTGTTGGGAAGCTGGTTTCGTGTACTATTTATAAAAAATTGATTTCAATACCAAAATTCCAATCCTTTGACGTGCTAACTGGAAATTGAGCGTGTTGTTTGTGTGGTGAGTGGAGACGATGGAGTCGTCGATGTGTATGTATGATATATTTGTATATTGCTGTTGTGGCAGGTATGAACTGCGGTTGCCTCCTAGTATTATGATGTATTGATGTGTTGGTTGTCGTGTGCATGTGATTACTGTTATATTCGTTGATTGTTGTCGTTGTTGTTGTTGTGCGTTGTCGTTGCATGCATAACAGGCTGCATAGTTGTGGGATGGCGTGCCCTGATGGGGCGTTATCGTCTATCCAAATTCCTTGATGGAATCGTTGTTGTTGGTGCGATCATGAAATAGGGGTCGTACGTGACCATGAAATAGGGGTCGTTGGTGTGATCATGAGATATGGGTCATACTTGACCATGAAACAGGGGTCGAGAGTTCCGACGGGAACTGTGATCATGAAACAGGGATCGATTGGTACCACATGCATTGAGTCGAGTCGTGGGTCTCATTGCATTCAATCTTTGTATGTTGATTATCTGTTGTTGTGATGATGTTGTTGTGATAGGGTGGATTCCGTATATTTTTATGCTTTCATACTTATACTATGCATTCTTTATATTGATTGAGAATCTCACCCCTTCTGTTTGAATGTTACCTCTACGTGGGTAACATGCAGATAAGCAGGAGTAGTCGCAGGTGAAGTGGTGAAGACGAGGTCTTCTAGTGTGAGTGAGTCGCGTCTGCTCTGAGTTTATAACACCGGGGGTGTCGGAACGCTAGAGTCTTTTGAATTCTGTTCTATACTATTATTATTTTAATCAAGGATGTTGTGTGTGACTAAACATGTTTTTACCTGAGTTGACTTTTCTGCTGTGCATGTATGTTAAAATGTCATGTTTAATTATAATATCACCGTATTATTATTGTGTGCATGTTAAGTTGAGTAGTAGAAGTAGCATCCTAAATCCATGTATTTTATTTTACTCTGATAAATTACGTTTAAATTGTCGCGGGGGTTTAGGGTGTTACAAAGTGGTATCAGAGCAAGTCGGCCCGTCCGACCAAGTTATCGAGTCGTTGTCGTGTGTTAGTTGTCTAGTTGACGGTGTTGGTTCCTTAACCATTGTGTTCTGTTGTTGGTGTGTGACAGATTTAGAATGGCTGGAAGGAACAATGCTGCTCTTGCTGCTGCCTTGCAAGCTATGGCTCAAGCGGTACAGAATTCGCCGCGTGCTAGCGAGAATGATGAGTTTCAGAAGAACAACCCGCCTACTTTCAAGGGAAGGTATGATCCGGATGGAGCGCAGACTTGGCTCAAGGATATTGAGAGAATCTTCTGTGTTATGAAGTGTCTTGAAGCACAGAAGGTGCGGTTAGGCGCTCATATATTGGCTGAGGAGGCTGATGACTGGTGGGTCAGTACTCGTCAAGTGTTGGGTGCAGCAAGCGAGGCTATTACTTGGGCTGTGTTCAGTAGGGAATTCTTAAGGAAGTATTTTCCTGAAGACATCCGAGGGAAGAAGGAGATAGAGTTCTTGGAGCTGAAGCAGGGTAGCATGTCAGTGACTGAATATGCTGCTAAGTTTTCAGATTTGGCAAAGTTTTATCCTCATTACAGTGAGGCGACAGCTGAGTTCTCGAAATGTGTCAAGTTCGAGAATGGTTTGAGGCCTGAGATCAAGCAGACAATTGGTTATCAGTGGATCAGAAGATTTCCTGATTTGGTGGGTTGTTGCAGAATATTTGAGGAAGATAGCAAGGCTAGATCGGCTCACTATAAGGGGTTGGCCGAGAGAAGAGGAAAACAACCGGTGAATCGTGGGAAGCCTTACGCAGCTCCAACTGAGAAAGGTAAACAGAAACATACAGATGGCAAGAAGCTAAGTGGGAGAGGTGCTTCTGCTTCTCTGAAGTGTTTCAGATGTGGCGAGTTGGGACATCGTGTCAGTGAATGCACGAGCGATGTGAAGAAGTGCTTCAAGTGTGGCCAGGCAGGACATCTGATTGCTGACTACAAAGCTAATGTGGTTACTTGTTACAATTGTGGGGAACAGGGCCATATTAGTACTCGTTGTCAGAAACCAAAGCAAGCTTCGACTGGAGGAAAAGTGTTCGCTTTGGCAGGGACTCAGACTTCCAGCGAGGACAGATTGATCAGAGGTACATGTTAGATTAATAATACACCTTTGATTGCTATTATTGATACTGGTGCTACGTACTCCTTTATTGTTGCTGATTGTGTAAGAAGACTAGGCCTCGTTGTTTCTCCTATGGAGGAAGAGATGGTTATCAAAACTCCTGCTAAGGGATCGGTGACTACTTCTTTAGTCTGTTTGAATTGTCCGTTATCCATCTATGGTAAGGACTTTGGTGTGGACCTGATTTGTTTACCATTGGGAGGTCTCGATGTAATATTGGGTATGAACTGGTTAGAGTTCAACCATGTTCATATTAACTGTTTCAACAAGTCGGTTCGATTTCTTGCTCCTGAGGAAGAGGGAGAAGATGGTTTTCTATCTGCTAGAGAGTTGAATGAGCTCTTGGAAGAAGAAGCTCAGGTGCTTGCATTGTTTGCATCTATGTCAGTAGAGAGTAATTCAGTGATTAATGAACTACAAGTGGTGCGTGAATTTCTTGAAGTGTTTCCAGATGACATTACCGATGTACCACCAGAGAGGGAAGTAAAATTTGCTATTGATCTTGTCCCTGGTACCAGAACTATTTCTATGGCACCATACAGGATGTCGGCATCAGAGTTGTCAGAACTGAAGAAGCAACTGGAGGACTTGTTAGAGAAAAGATTTGTGAGACCAAGTGTATCACCTTGGGGAGCTCTAGTGTTGTTGGTGAAGAAAAAGGATGGTAGTATGAGGTTGTGTATCGATTACAGACAGTTGAATAAGGTGACGATTAAAAATAAGTATCCGCTTCCGAGAATAGATGACTTGATGGACCAGTTAGTGGGTGCCCGTGTGTTTAATAAGATTGACTTGAGGTCGGGTTATCATCAGATACGGGTAAAAGACGAAGACATTTAGAAGACGACTTTCAGAACTCGATATGGACATTATGAGTATGTAGTGATGCCATTCGGAGTTACTAATGCACCGGATGTATTCATGGAATATATGAATCGTATCTTTCATGAGTACTTGGATCAGTTTGTGGTTGTCTTTATCGGCGATATTTTGATCTATTCCAAGTCAGAAGAAGAACACGCTGAACATTTGCGGATTGTGTTGCAAGTGCTGAAAGAAAAGAAACTCTATGTGAAGTTGTCTAAGTGTGAATTCTGGTTGAGAGAGGTAAGTTTCCTTGGTCATGTTATTTCTGATGATGGTATTGCGGTAGATCCATCCAAGGTAGACGCAGTTCTACAATGGGAGACTCCGAAGTCGGTAACTGAGATTAGAAGTTTCTTGGGTTTAGCTGGTTATTACCGAAGATTTATTAAAGGGTTTTCGAAGTTGGCACACCCGTTGACTCAGTTGACATGCAAAGGTAAAGCATTTATGTGGGATGTACAGTGTGAGAAGAGTTTCGTTGAGCTGAAGAAGAGGTTGACTACAGCCCCTGTGTTGGTCCTACTTGAACCAAATGAACCGTTTGTAGTATATTACGATGCTTCTTTGTTGGGTTTAGGAGGTGTACTAATGCAGGATGGTAAGGTTGTGGCTTATGCTTCACGACAGTTGAGAGTACATGAGAGGAATTATCCGACTCATGATTTGGAGTTAGCCGCAGTGGTCTTTGTATTGAAAATTTGGAGGCACTATCTCTATGGTTCCAGATTTGAGGTGTATAGTGATCATAAGAGCTTGAGGTATCTGTTTGATCATAAGGAATTGAATATGAGGCAGAGAAGATGGTTAGAATTCTTGAAGGATTATGATTTTGGCTTGAACTATCATCCCGGCAAAGCAAATGTCGTGGCTGATGCTCTGAGTCGAAAATCATTGCATATGTCTGCTATGATGGTTAAAGAGTTAGAATTGATTGAACAGTTCAGAGATATGACTTTGGTTTGCGATCAGACACCGCATGGTGTTATGTTGGGTATGCTGACACTCAACAATGAATTTCTTGATAATATCAGAGACAAACAGAAGTTGGATGTGAAGCTGGTGGATTTGATAATTGGAGATAACCAAGTAGAAGGTAATGAGTACAGGGTGGACGAGCAGGGTGTGTTGAGATTTTGTGATAGGATTTGCATTCCTGATAATCTCGAGTTGAAGCGAATGATTTTAGAGGAAGGTCATCGGAGTAGTTTGAGTATCCATCCAGGAGCTACTAAGATGTATCAAGACTTGAAGAAGATATTTTGGTGGCCTGGATTGAAACGTGATGCGGCTCAGTTTGTGTATGCTTGTTTGACTTGCCAGAAGTCGAAAGTGGAACATCAAAAACCTGCTGGTATGATGCAGCCGTTAGACATTCCAGAGTGGAAATGGGACAGTATTTCTATGGATTTTGTGACAGGGTTGCCTAATACGCCGAGAGGGAATGATTCTATTTGGATAGTGGTGGATAGACTGACGAAGTCAGCACATTTCATTCCGATTAATATCAGTTTTCCTTTGCAGAAGTTGGCGGAGATTTATATCTGAGTGATTGTGAAACTGCATGGGATTCCGTTGAGCATTGTGTCGGATCGAGATCCAAGGTTCACTTCCAGATTTTGGGAGAGTTTGCAGGGAGCTTTGGGATCGAAGTTGAGGTTGAGTTTGGCTTATCATCCGCAGACGGATGGTCAGACGGAAAGAACTATCCAGTCTTTGGAAGACCTATTGGGGGCTTGTGTGCTTGAACAAGGAGGTGCTTGTGATAATCATTTGTCGCTGATCGAGTTCACTTATAACAACAGTTATCATTCCAGTATCGGAATGGCACCTTTTGAGGCGTTGTATGGTTGTAGGTGTCAGAAGCCTTTGTGTTGGCACAAATCTGGTAAGAGTGTAGTGCTTGGACCCGAGATTGTTCGATAAACTACCGAAAAGGTGAAGTTGATTCGAGAAAAGATGAAAGCTTCGCAGAGTAGGCAGAAGAGTTACCATGATAAGAGAAGAAAAGATTTCGAGTTTCAAGAAGGAGACCATGTGTTTTTGAGAGTCACTCCAGTGACCGGGGTTGGCCGTGCGTTGAAGTCGAGGAAGCTTACTCCTCGATTTATTGGTTCGTATCAGATATCTGCAAGAGTTGGACCTGTTGCCTATAGAGTGGTGTTGCCACCCAATCTGTCGAATTTGCATGATGTGTTTCATGTGTCGCAGCTTCGAAAGTATGTTCCGGATCCGTCGCATGTGGTTCCGATGGATAATGTGGAAGTAAAGGATAACCTTACAGTTGAAACCTTACCAGTACGGATTGAAGACCGCGAGGTAAAGCAGCTGAGGGACAAGGAAATCGCTCTTGTAAAGGTAGTGTGGGGAGGCACTGCTGGTGGAAATATGACTTGGGAGTTGGAGAGCAGGATGCGAGAGTTGTATCCAGAGTTGTTCGGATGAGGTAAATTTTCGAGGACGAAAATATTCCAAGTGGGGGAGAGTTGTAACACCCCGATTTAATTTAATTATTTTCGTGATTAAATTGAATTTTGTTGTATGTAATGTGTGTGGGTATACTTTGGTCAAGTTGGGGTTACCCTTAGGGTGGAGTAGTGCCCTTATAATCGAGAAGGTTAAGGTGTCGGGGAGAGAGTTAGTTGGTTAATATTATTATTGGAATTATTGAGGATATTATGTTATTATGTGGTTTGATGGAATAATAATAATAATATCTAAAAGATAATAATAATAATATTAGATAATAATAATATTATTGGGATAATAAGGAAATATAAGAGAAAAGAAATTAGGGAGGAGAAACTCTCAGTACGTGTTTTCGAGAAGAGAAGAAAGAGCAGAGAAGAGTTAGGTCAAGAAGAGCTCCATTGTTGAGAAAAGATTTCAAGAATCCTAAGGTAAGGGTGGGGCTCTCTATCTCTTAAGGGTTGCATAGAAGCTGTATGAGGGTAGAAAATCGTTAGGACCTCCCTGTTATGTTGCTGGTGAGAATTGGGAATTGGGTTGTAGGTTAGAGGGTTTGGTAGGAAGAGAAAATTATGCAATTGATTATAGATTTGTGTTGTATATGTGTATATGTCATTTGCTGCTACCTTGTTGGTGTTTTCTGGACTGTATGATACCAAATTAGGGGGAATTATGAGGTCTGAATCATGCAGAATCGCAATCGCAAGATTGCTGATTCGCCCAAATTCGCCAGGCGAAAATGGAACTCGCCAGGCGAAAGTGGATTCGCCAGACATTCGCCAGGCGAATGTAGAAGTGAAAGGGGAGTGAAAAATCAGAGTTTCTGGATTTTGTATGGGGGAGTTGGATTCGCCACTGTTTCGCCAGACGAGCAGGAGGTGAAAGTGGAATTCGCCAGGTGAATGGGGACTTCGCCAGGCGAAAGTGGTTCGCTGGTGCTTCGCCAGGCGAGTATCAGGCTAATTGGGCTGAGACTAGCCGAATTTTCTGAAACTTCAGAAATTCATATCTTTTGATCCGTAGGTCCGTTTCCGTCGCTGTTCGAAGTGTTGGGAAGCTGGTTTCGCGTACTATTTATAAAAAATTGATTTCAATACCAGAATTCCAATCCTTTGACGTGCTAACTGGAAATTGAGCGTGTTGTTTGTGTGGTGAGTGGAGACGATGGAGTCGTCGATGTGTATGCATGATATATTTGTATATTGCTGTTGTGGCAGGTATGAACTGCGGTTGCCTCCTAGTATTATGATGTATTGATGTGTTGGTTGTCGTGTGCATGTGGTTACTGTTATATTCATTGATTGTTGTCGTTGTTGTTGTTGTGCGTTGTCGTTGCATGCATGACAGGTTGCATAATTATGGGATGGCGTGCCCTGATGGGTGTTATCGTCTATCTGAATTCCTTGATGGAATCGTTGTTGTTGGTGCGATCATGAAATAGGGGTCGTACGTGACCATGAAATAGGGGTCATTGGTGTGATCATGAGATAGGGGTCATACTTGACCATGAAACAGGGGTCGAGAGTTCCGACGGGAACTGTGATCATGAAACATGGATCGATTGGTACCACATGCATTGAGTCGAGTCGTGGGTCTCATTGCATTCAATCTTTGTATGTTGATTATCTGTTGTTGTGATGATGTTGTTGTGATAGGGTGGATTCCGTATGTTTTTACGCTTTCATACTTATGTTATGCATTCTTTATATTGATTGAGAATCTCACCCCTTCTGTTTGAATGTTACCTCTACGTGGGTAACGTGCAGATAAGCAGGAGTAGTCGCAGGTGAAGTGGTGAAGACGAGGTCTTCTGGTGTGAGTTATCGAGTCGCGTCTGCTCTGAGTTTGTAACACCGGGGGTGTCGGAACGCTAGAGTCTTTTGAATTCTGTTATATACTATTACTATTTTAATTAAAAATGTTGTGTGTGACTAAACATGTTTTTACCTGAGTTGACTTTTCCGCTGTGCATGTATGTTAAAATGTCATGTTTAATTATAATATCACCGTATTATTATTGTGTGCATGTTAAGTTGAGTAGTAGAAGTAGCATCCTAAATCCATGTATTTTATTTTACTCTGATAAATTACGTTTAAATTGTCGCGGGGGTTTAGGGTGTTACAGTTGGGACAGAGGGAGATGAAAGGAGAAGGAGAAAACGGTGCCGTGAGAAGGTAAGGCCCGAACCAAGTTTGTACAAACTAAGGGAAAAGACATGCCTAAGGCGCCGTAAGACTCGTCTCCCTTAGTTTGTACAAACTTGGTTCGGGCCTTAGGCCCACGTTACAATCCCAGTCGTATACCCTAATTTCACCAATGAACCCTCTCCCCCCTTGGCCGAGGAGACAATGGGCCTAGGATGATGGGCCTTGCGCCTGTTGCCTCTTTCTTACCCCTTCTAATCACTTCCTGCACCCCCTGTTGTGGTTTTTAATTAATTTCTTTTTATAGTTATTTTAGATGATTAGGTTTTGTTAATTTGTTTTAAATTTGACTAATTAGATTAGATTTTGGCTTAATCATTCACTAATTATTTTTGGCTTAAGTGCTCACTAATTATTTTTTCTTAATTGCTCACTAATGATTTTTGGCTTAATCATTCACTAATTGTTTTTGGCTTAATTGCTCACTAATGATTTTTGGCTTAATCATTCACTAATTGCTTTTTGTCTTAATTGCACACTAATTATCTTGGCTTAATTGTAGCTAGATTAGTCTTAGTTAATTGATTTTAGAATTAGTTTAAAATTAGAGTTTAGGATTAGTTCATAATATTAGAATTAGATTTTAAACTTAGAAATTAATTTTGAACTAATTGATCTTGACTTAGTTTGAATTAATTTTATTCTAACATTGACTAAACTTACATTTTAATGCTAACATCGACTAATCTTCTTAGTGGTTTCATTTGTTAACTTTGTTAATTGTTCTTAAAGGTTAGCTTTGTGATTTTTCCTAGTTGAAATTCGATGTATTGGATTAGTCTTTGATTAATTGTTTGCGAATTTTACTATAGTCCTTGATATTTGTTGCATAGACTTTTGATTAATTGTTGCTTACATTTTGGTATCAATTTCAATTAATTCTTGTTGATAGTTTCCATTTGAATTTTGGTGGCTAACCTTGGTTTTTTTTTGGATTACCTAGACTAATTTTTTAGTTGTCTTTGTAGTGATTCACACTTGATTTTCTAAGTTGTTTAGAGGTAGGAAGTGCTGCTACATACATAGCTGTTGTGCATAAGGTGAGCTGTTAAATGTTGCAATTATGTCCAGATTTTCTTACACCTATTCAGTTTTGGAAACAAGTGTTGTTGAAAGCTGTTTTAGCTTGTGGTTGGATTTTATAGCTGTACAGGTGCTGGAGCGCTGTTGTTGTTGCTGTTTTTGGTTTATTGCCTTGTTTTCTGTTTCTCTTTGCGATGGACGAAGAGTCACTCAACTTCCTTATAGTTGAGATCACAACATCGTTTTCATCTTGTGGTTGACGAAGAGTCACTCAACTTCCTCATAGTTGAGATCACGACATCGTCTGTTTCTCTTGCCTTTTCTGTTGCATTTCTCTTTCAGTTGAGGACGAGGAGTCACTCAGTTTTATTGCTTGGCTGAGATCACGACATCGTTCATTTTGTGATTGATTTGTCCTGTGTTTACATGTGTTTGTTCACATGATCCCGTAGGATTCCTAGCTCCACTTAATTTCTAATTAAGTTGGAGGTAGGAGAGAAATTAGGCTTTCAATCCATGCATGACAATATTAGGTAGACTCCCCTCCTGATCCTGACCTTAGGGCTACTTTGCATGATGACTTGTAGGATTCAGTTTCCCTTAGACCTTTTGTGTGTCCTTCCCTTATCTTTCTCTCGCACCCGTGCGATCGAGATCCTATTTCCCGTTTTCCGTAGTAGTGTGAACTACGGATTCTCTAATTCCTCTTTCTCGTCCGATTGAGGATACGTAGGCACGAGATGCGACATCTTGGCAAGCACACTAACAACTAACTTCCATTTTCTCTCTCACTCGTGCGATCGAGACCAACCTATTAATCGGACCTTTTCTCTTGCCCTAGTACGATCGAGACTCTTTCATCAATCAAAACCAACCCGTAAGTCGAACTACGACTATTCTGATTTCCTCTTTCTCGTCCGATTAAGGATACGTAGGCACGAGATGTGATATCTTGGCGAGCAACCTTTCCCCACAAACCTGTAGTACGTCGAACTACGTTGACTCTGATTCTTCATCCGTCCGATTGAAGATACGTAGGCATAGGATTGCGATGATCCTTGCGAGTCCTCTTTTGGTTTTCACCTTCCCTTTTCTCCCATTCCGTTTCCAGTTAGCAGTTGAGCTTCAGATAACCTACACACTTTGATCGATAACAACAAGTGTGGATCCCATCAAGTACGATGGCCGCGAGGGGGTGCTAATACCTTCCTCTCGCGTAACCGACTCCCGAACCCAGGCTATGGTTGCGATGACCATTCCTTTCCCTTTGTTGAGGTTTTCTTAGATCGTTTCCTTTCCCTGCGTCGGGATAAATAACGTTTGGTGGCGACTCTTCTGTTTTTCTGCCAGTTGATTTTCGCAGATGCGACACATATACTTCTTCATTTCTTCCAGAAGTGGCCTGTGGGATTTGTTCCTCAGGGATAGTGTGTACCACTGGTTGTGGTATAGATATTACGATGGTAACTCTTGGCGCTTCAGTGACCTGAAGTTTGTAACCTTCACGAGTTTCTGCTGTAATCCTTGCATCTTCATTTACCTGAAGTTTGTAACCTTCAGGTCTGGCGGTTCCTGCTACGACTTTCGGGTCTTCAGTGATCGGTGGGATGTATCCTTCTGGTATAAAGTTAAGAGGGATGCTTCAGGGAAAACCTTTAGGCATGTTGTATTGAGAATGACTGCAAGGTGTCTCAAATGCTGGTGTGGATGTAATCTCTGAGATCACAGTTCTTTGATGTTGTTGCTCCTGGGCTGCTGCCAGGGATTGCATGGTGTTGTGGAGTTTCTCCAAACTCTCCTTTAAGGCGTTGATTTCTTCTCTCAGCTCTCTGTTCTCTTCCTCGAGATCTTCTATTTTCTTTTGTCGATTGGCCCTAGTATTGTATGAATGAGACAGTTTGACTCTAGAGTGCGACACATGTGTGAGACTCAAAGACAAAAATGTGCTATGTGAGAATGATGAATTATATGAAAAGAATGAAAATGTTTTTTAAAGTTTTTATTTTCAAAAGAACTTTTAACAATTATATTGCAAATATCACACAACGGGGGAGACCCTTTTATTGAACTCGAAAGATTGCAGTATTTTACAGGGAAAAGTACAGTATTTTACAAAGTGCGAGAAGGAAAATTAGGCCTATGGATCTTGAGTTCTCTTTAAGGAGAGCTCGGATGCTGGTTCCTGAACTTTTCTTTTCTTTGATCGGGCTCCTTCAGCCGTTGTCGGGTCGACGGTCCTTTTCCAAGTGAAATGAGTGAGCAAATTTCTTCGTTCCTCCTGACTTTCTATAACATACTGCTCTAATATCTCAATTAGAGTATCCTTTTCCTTTAGCAGTTCTTGAATCTTGGTACATTTCAAATTAAGAATCTGGTAGTTATTCTTTCAAGAGTTCTTCTCACGTTGGATTTTATTAAGAGCGACTTGGAGTTTTTCTGCATCAGACATGAAATAAATGACAAATTCCTTTAAGGGAAAAACTTCTTGATGAGGGAAGGCATCCTCAGTTTGATGGTTCTAGCTTGTACCTAGTGGAGATAAGGTTCTGCAGAGATGCAGTTTGGCCTCCCAAGGGACTTTCTCCCTTTTCTGTGAACATGTTTCTAGGCATGCAATATTTCTTTCTTTAGTGCCCTGTCATTTTTTCCTTCCCTGAAGAAAAGACCTTCCAGATGAGCATTATGTGGGATATTCTTCATCAGGTATCCAAGTTGACGGCGAGCTAAAATGGGATGATAGTTGATCCCTCCTTTAGTACCAATGAGGGGTACATTGGGGAAATTTCCATATTTATCATTGATTTCTATTCCGTCATAGATTCGATTGTACTAATCTATGTCTGAATTGATAAGAGACATAATCTTCTACGACCATCGCAGACTACTCTTGTGATCCCAAAAAGTAGCAGACTTGGGCAGGTGGGAAATAAACCATTTCTAGAGTAATGGTACACAACAGGTGAACATCCCTCCATTGTACAAATTCCTTAAGTGTAGAGAATGATAAGCATTTGCAAGCAAGGCTGGGACTGGGTTCCCAATTAATAATATCTTAACAACATTGGTGTCGACGAAGTTGTCAATGTTGGGAAAGAGGAATAACCCATACATGAGCAGAACAAAGACATCTTTGAAAGTAGTTATATTTCCTATACTGACAAAGTATAGAGCTTTCTCCATCAGGAATTTAGCCGGTAAACCATAGATTCCTCCTTTGGTGGTCATGTGAGTCCTGATTTCTGACTCTTCCAAAGAGATTGCTTTTGCAATGGCTTGATCTTTTGGAATTTCTTCCAATCCAGAATATGGATCTTGATCAGTGATAGGTAAATCAATCAGGTGGGAGTACTCTTCTAGTGTTGGTGTGAGCTGGTAATCTGGGAAAGTGAAGCAGTGGTATACCAGATCGTAGAACTGGACCAGTGTAGACAGGATCCCTTCAACCATGTTGACCTTTAAAAGGGATAACAGTCCTCCATGCTTAGCTCTGAAAGCCTCGGGATTAGTAATCATCCTTCCTAATTTCCTTAGATCTTCCAGTTTTAGAACCTTGAAGGTGTACTTGTGCGTTTTTCTTCTTCTTCCAAATCCATAACGCAACCTCTGATATTTGCAATTATTGTTTCAGTTCTTTTAGAAAAAAGATTTTTTTTTCTTGTTTAAAAAGGTTTTTTTATGAATGCATGGATGCATGAATGCAGCAAACAAAAACATTTGAAAACATGGGTTTAAGGGTTCAACGTCACGAGCATGGAACCATGGATCGACCCATTCCCAAGGTGTGTACTAATAGGTCAATTTTTGTACCTGTAGAACGAGTTCTAACAAAGGTTCCCAAAATTATTGACCCCTCTTAGGGATATTGACAGTAAACCGATTGACTCAGAAGAGCTGTAATATCCTAAGATGAATCTTCTTTGAGTGTAGTATCGCGTATCAACTATTCCCGATAGTCACCGCACTTTACTAATCCCCAGCTTCAAGGGTAACCCAATGGGAAAAAACAATGCTTTCACGGCATGCTCGTTCAACATTGGTAATTTCACGCGGGCACCTGCACTGATTCAGTGGACTCTCAAGTAAACTTGGTCGGGATTCACTCCCTATAAGCCTCCTCGAATATGCCACTACTTATCTTAAAGTTCTCTCGGACTCACCATATGCGTATTAATCATATTCCCAGATAACAGTAATTTAAACAAGGGTATCAAATAATATGACAACAGATGATATATAAAAAATGAGAAAGCAAGTAAGAGAACCGAAAAATAAATCCAAAGCAAGGCCTAGACCTCTTAGGAAATCTAATCCTAAAACTCCCCAGTAAAGTCGCCATTTTTCTGTAGCGTGCGGTTTTTTTTTTGTGTGACGCGACCACCTTACCGCGAATGATTGGTTTTGGGTGCTACTTTCTGATTTCTATATTTATCCTATGAAGCTGGTTAAGGAAGGGGAAGATATCTTAAACTAACCATACACACAAATGCTTTCTTGAACAAATGCTAAGAGATCAGGGATCGGGGTCTGGTTATACAAAGGGAAGCTATTAACACCCGGTGTATCAATGGTAATCCGTAGGAACCTTCTTTTGCACGTATTTCTGTTAACTTGTAATGCTTTCTTGTGTTTATCTGATGTGGATTGGGAAAGTTTCTCCTTTGGGAGTGCTGAGAGAATGTTTTTATTGTTTTCGGGTTTTCTGTTGTTTTTGGGAAGGTACTGGACCTAAAGTTTTTTATTTGTGTGCTCGCTAAGATTTCTCAATCTTATGCCTACGTATTCCCGTAAAGAGATTTGGGAAATAAGAGCAATCATAGTTCCTCATATTTCTATGGGAGGAAAGATATTTGGTGTCTTGTTCAAAGTCCAAGATTGAAGCTAGCTGAGTATTTGTGTCTTGTTTAAAGCCCAAGATTGAAGCTAAAATGGTGATTGAGAGAGAATTTGTCATCTCTAAAGGGAGATATCTCACCTATTCATCACAAATATTGATAATTGGTTATAGAGGAAATTACTTTAACTGGGATATGTTGAATCCAGCAATGCCATAATTTTCTTTAACTCAGTGTAGAGCAATGCCAATTTTTCCTTTATGAATCTTTCATGCTAAGAGAGGGACATTGGCTTGGATGTATGGAATCCAGAGGCTTGCCACTGTCGCGGTGAGAATCAGATATCAAGCTATCAATTAACTTGAATCTCAAATCATGAAGTTCACCGTCAAGCTTTGATTTATCCAAAGGAAATGGTAAAGATCGAAAAAACCCTAAGTGCGCCATGTAGGAACACAGCTAAGAGATCTAAGGTTTGGGGGTTGGTTATACCTAGGGAAGGTGTTAGCATCCTAAGTATTTGTAGTACTCTACAGGAACCTCTTATTAGTATTTGTATTATGTTAAAGTTGCTTGCTAAGGGAAACGTGCTAAGGTAAAGACCTAGGGGTATGTACACTAAGTATGCTCGCCAAGACATCGCATCTCGTGCCTACGTATCTTGATTAAAAAAGAATCAGAGCATTCGTATTTCCCCTCAATACGGGATAAAAGGGTGAGAAATAGAAAGGTGGAAAAAGAAAAAAGGTAGCTCGCTAGGATCTCGCAATCCTATGCCTACGTATTCTCAAAGGTACTTTGAGAAATCAAAGTGTCTGTAGTTCCCCTCAACGGGGGTGAGGAACTCTCAATTGTGGTCAAGGTTCCAAGGGAAAGTAGGGTCTATGGCAAGACACCTACATGGAGTGCGGCGACTCCAAACCTAAGGTTAGGTAAAACAGGGAAAGAAGTGTCCATGGTGGAACACCTAAATAGAGCACAGAGACTCTAAACCTAAGGTTAGGTTAAAAAAGGGAAGGCAAGTCTCGATCGCGTGGTGGCGTGAGATAAGGGAATGACGGACAAGGCTATCCTAAATGACATGACAGTCAACTAAAAGAAATCCTTTCCTTTGGAATGAATGGTATAAGCAACAGCAGAACAAGAGGGAATCTCGAGTATCAGGAGTAAAATGGATGGCAATATATATACAACAAATGTAACAAGATCTAAATGAAAACTGAACACCAGGAATTGTCAAAAATAAAAATTAAGAATTAATTAAAAAACTAAATAGACAAAAATCTAAAAAAACAAATTCTATTTAAAAGCTAATTGATTCTAACTAAATAAATCTAATTAACTAAGTTAATTTAAAAAACCAAATTAAATTCTAATTTAAATATAGACTAATTTCTAATTAACTAAATAATTAAACTAATTCTAATTGAAACTAAGTAGCTAATTCTAAAGTTAATTATCTAACTAAACTAATTAATTTAAAACTAAAACTTAATTAAACCTATTAACTAAATTCTAAATTCTAATTTAAAACCAACTGAACTAATTTCTAACTTATAATCTAGTTAATTAAGTCTAAACAACTAATCTTAACACTAACACTAATAATCTCTAACTAATCCTAAAAACTAAATAGAAACAAAAATAACAAAACTAAATACTAGGATTAAACCTAATTGATAAAAAAACTAACTAAAAATAAACACAGCAAGGGACTGGGGGTGTAGAAATCTGGCCCACCCTCTTGGAAGCCCATGGGGCGCGGGTTGTGCTGTGAGGTGGGTCAAAGTGACCCAGTTGGGTCTCAAACAACCAAAACAAAAACCTAAATTGAGAAAAAAGGAATACGGCTTCCACTTGTTAAAGCCAACAATGAAAACACCAAAACAGATTACGCAACCAAAACAGGATCCACACGAAGAACAAGCTGAGAGAAAAAACTAACGCATTGAAGGTGAAGAAAATCGATCACAAGGAAACAAAACACAAAGATCAAACACCTCCGTTCCAACTTGATTTCACGCGACTCGTCTCCTTGCGTCGATCCCATTCTTCAATCGGTTCACTTCTACTTCTCGCTCAATCGCTTCTGTCTCTCTCTCTCGATGGCGGCGATAATGACCCCACTCTTTCTTCTTTGCTCACTTGGTTTTGATTCGATTCGTTCCGCTTATCTCCCTTAGTCGCTCGGCATTGATTGAAAAGGTGGTGACGTCGACTTCGTAACAAAAAAAGGGGTGGATTTTATGAAATACATGGTAAGTTTATGGTGGTGTGTTTGAGTTGTTTTGTGGAACTTTGGTTGAGGTTTTGTGATGTGAATTTGGCGCTACAGTTTTTTGATTGAGATGATGGTGAGGATGAATTAAAAGGGAGAGATAGAAGATGGCGAGGGCGGTGGTCGTGAGGATGTTGATGATGAAGGGGATAGGGAACCTTTTGATGATTGGAAAAGGGATTGAGGCGAGGCTGGTGTTGGTTTTCGTTTGAGGTTGTGGCAAGTGAGAGGGAAGGATATGATGGTGGTAGCAGAATTGTTGAATCGTGTTTTGTTGTTGAAGAGTGAGGAAAACTGGATGGTCCTCCAAAAACCAAATATTTGTGTGTGCTCTTCCGTTCTGTTCTTCTCTATGTTGTTTTCACTGTCTTCTTTTTTTGAATCGTCCTCTGATCTTCTCTAATCTCTTTTAAAAGCCAAATCCACTTGTTTTTTTAGTTTCTTTTTTTCAAATCTGAATTATATTATGATAAGTCCCTTTCTATGGCAGGTTTGGCATTGATGCAAGTTCTTGTTGGTTTCAGCAGTGTAGAGCAGGTCTATTTTAGTATAAGGAGGCCACAGGAGATGTTGCTGTTGATGCAGGTTGTTACATTGAATCATTGTTGTTTTTTGGCTTGAAGTTCTGGTGTGGCGAGTACAAGGTACATGGAAATTTGGACAGTTATGTAGGCCTGTGTGAGATTATCATGGTCAAAGCTACAAAAGTTATTTTTTTTTATGGTTTTGTAAAGTTGCAGAATTATGCAGGCTAGATATAAAGTCTAGTTTGGTGAATGTGTCAGCAGAGTTTTTGGTTTTGTTTTGAGACGTGGTGGTACGGTTAGAGGTGCAAGGTTGGGCAATGTTACTTTTGGCATGTAGCTGGCGCAGGACATTGGTTGTTGGCCTTTTTTCAAGTCTTGGTATTGTGAGACAAAAGAGAAAAGAGAAAAACAAAAATGGAATTAAATGAAAACCTATTTAAATTAAAAAAACTAAATTAACTAATAATTAACTTAAAATTAAATAAAAATTACTTTAACTAAAAAAGAAATAGAATTAACTAATTAAATAAACTAAACCTAATTAAAAAAAACTAACTAAACTACTTAAATCAATTAAATTAAAAAACAAAAAAATAGACTATAATTATAATAAAAATTAAAATGAAAATAAAATTAAACTAGTATTAGTAAAATTAAATTAATTAAGACTTAAATTTAAAATTAATCTAATTAAAACTAAACTAGAATAAAATTAAAAGTTACACTAAAGTTAAATTTGAACTAAGTTAGAAATTAAACTATAATTAGAAATAAATTAAATTGAATACAAACTATGTAAAAGATAAACTAAATTGGATTTAAACTAAATAATTTCTAAATAAATCTAAAATAAAGAAAACAAATTTAAAGTGGAATGACAAAATCGACAAAAAGCGACTGATTGATGATTAGTGCAAAAATGGCTGACTCGTGATAATATGACAATGATCAACGAATCTGAGGGTAAAATTTGGGGTGTGACAGATGCCCCTATTTAAATATCTTCACCGGATGACATGAGGGATGATAATCCTCATGAAATCATGGTGGAAGGTATTTAAATATAGATAACCGAAAATTTTGCCCTTAGATGCACTGCATGCAATGTTATGGACAAAAGAACCAAACTAAGATGCTGAAATGCGATGAACTCTAGTATGATGAAAATGAGGGAATGGTAAATGCAGAAATACAGACGAAAACGAAAGCAGACAGGGACAAAGCCCACACAATGAGCAATCACTCACTGGGGATGACAACAACACTGGGGAAACTGAAACAAAACTGGGGAAATCTAAAGTGATGAAGCAACTGATTCAAGCATGATCGGCTGGCACTTTAGAAAGAAGAAGATAACACATGATCCTCAATGGAAGTAGAACCAGAAAGACGGTCTCCACTGGGGAATCAGATAACAAAGACTCAATCTGGAAGAACATCAGAAAGAGAAAGGCACATCCGAAAGAGCATCAGATGGCAAAAGAAACCAGACATCCAATTATGGCATTGAATGAAAAGTATAACTCATAATATCTGAGAAGGCATCAGATGAGAATGAGATAAAAAGGGTAATCCAAGAAAGCGTTGGACAGAAAGACACCAGACATCCAATAATGGCTTTGAATGAAAGGCAAACTCATAATATCTGAGAAGGCATCAAATGAGGATGAGATAAAAAGGGTAATCCAAGAAGGCATTGGACAGAAAGACACCAGACATCTAATAATGGTTTTGAATGAAAGGGATAACTCATAATATGTGAGAAGGCATCAGACAAGAATGAGATAAAAGGGTAATCCAAGAAGGCATTGGACATAAAGACACTAGACATCCAATAATGGCCTTGAATGAAAGGTAAACTCATAATATCTGAGAAGGCATCAGATGAATGTGAGAAAGGTGGAGATCCAAGAAAGCATTGGATACAAAAGAGGAACAGACATATCCGGAAAAACGATCAGATAAGAAAGGTCATATCTGGAAGAACGTCATATAGACACGACAACATCGGTTTGATATGTGCCAAGTAAGTTGGACATTGACCACAAGGTAAGACGTGGATAGCAACACGACCTCTAGAGAAATGCAAATGAGGATGAAACACTCATGATATGCATATGTATATGAATTATGCTATGATATATGATCAAATACAAATCCAGATGCAGATGCTGACGACATAGCTCGACTCTTTTGGTAAGAAGACAAGACTGGAAGACTGATTCCTCAACACAGAGATAACTGTCATTCTGCTTGGGGACTAAAGATGCTACTGACATAACTCTTCCACACTGGTAAATTGTATCAAGTTGATCCTTGGAGGAAGGATGTAGAGTGGCTTGGGGATTCTTCAAGTAACTTTCCCCAGATTAGCTGACTGTTGTAGATGAGTTAATCATTGCTTCAGCTTGTTTGATTCTGTAAATGACTGCTTTACTGTATACTTGAAAAGCTTGCCCTAGTTTGGGTCTTGAAGATGAATGTTTTACTGTACATTGGGAGAGCTTGCCCCAGTATGAGTCTTGAAGAGTCTTCTAGGTAAACCAATTCTGAGAAGGACTTTCCCCTGAACAACAAATCTTGAACTGATTCTTCAACAGGATTTGGAAAGACTTTCCCCTGATAGGATCACCGACCAAGTTTCTTAATTGTTTGAAAATTCCTTGAGAAGAAAGCTAGTTTGCAAACAAAAGTACTTGTACAAACATGGTAATTTTAAAGCAAAGTCATGCAACTTTTGAAATCAAAATTATTTTTGAAAGATGCAAAACAAATGAGTCAATGGTCAGAACACGGCGGTTCAAGAAATTCAAAGTGAAAAGTTTAAGCAAAAGGTATGATGCCAAAACAAATGATCTGCAAAGATCTTTGGGAGTCAGTTTACGCAACCTTGCTATAGTATGCTTTCAAAATAACTTAGCTTTAGTTAAGTCTTTTGAGGGTTGTAACGTGGACTGGTTCACGGTTTATGAAACAAAGGATAAAGGCTTAAAGTTTATTTATACCCACCCAATCTTCGTGATGAACTTCCAATCCTACGCTCAGTTAACTCAGACTTTACACTCCGGTTGCCACAGGCAGGAAATTGTACTGATGATAGTAATGATGATGGTTCAGAAGTCAATGGACTTTGAAATGGCGGTCACTACTTCCTTACCAATGTTTGCCATTGAGGATTTTCAGGATGAGGATTTAAGAATTTCCTCTTTTTTGGTTGTCAAACAAACCTTTTTGTATAAGGCAAGGTCATGAGCTTCCCATGTTTCTTAGCTTTTGCCTTGAAAGGGACTCGACTCATTCTTTGAGTAAGGAAAGTGGCTAGCCAGCTTAATGATTACGGTGAACCATCATTGGCATTTGACTTTAAGGACATCTTTGACACTTGCTTGCTGTGTGCGAAGGAAAGTTTGTGAGTACAACCTTTATATGAAAGGTGTCTTGCATGAACGCACAACCAAATTAACTGAGAACTACCCTGCCCCAGGATAAGATTGCAGGTTTTTATAAAGAAAGAAACTCCTACTTTTAGGCTCGAAGGGGTCGACAAGGGTGCATGGTAAGGGCTTATGGGTGTGATGCGTAGGATCATGAAACAACAAAAAAAGAAAACAATAAGGACCTCTCTCTCTCTCTCTCTGGCTCTCTCTCTCTCTCTCTAGACATGCTTCTCTGTCGTTCACTCTTCTTGCCGAAAAACCAAGCCGGAGAACAAAAATTTCCGCCACGCCTCCATCAATCCAATCGTCTCCATTCCCTAAAGCCTCGCCTCTCTCCAACTACCCCCTAATTCCTCTTCAACTCGACCGAGTCCACACAAACCCTAAAATCCTTAATCGTGAGGTAAAATTAACGATTTGCAAGAAGTATAAACTTATGCATTACATATATGATTTAGATGGTGCAAAGGAGTGGGATTGGAGGGCTTACCGGTCGGAGTTCGTCCGACGCGTCTTCGACGGCAACGTTACAGCGAGAAACCCAGAGAATTCCACAGGTATGCTTCGAACTCCCTCCTTCTTCTCCTCGTGATGTGCGTATGTGAGAATTGCTATGAAATGTGTTGCTTCGTGATGTTATTTCTTCCTCTGTTGTGCGTGTTTTTTGAATCTATCTGGTGTAGGCTTTTGTTCTTGATGGTTTTGTGATATTTGCTATACTTCTTCAGCGTGTGAATTTTGTGAAATTCCTCTGAGGATGTATGCTATTATTATGAATTTTTGGTGTGGAAAGGCTCTGTGTGGTGATGTGCTTCTGAATATGGTATGAGGCTTTGTGTTTTTTTTGCTATGTGGTGTTTTGTGATTTTGTTCTCTGCGTGGTGATGTTCTTCTCTTTCTGTGTATGCGAATGTTCTCCTCTTGTTCTTTTTGTAGTGTGAACTTTTATAGGCTTAAAAAAAACATGAATTTAAATTCGAATAAACTTGTGAATCACAATTTAGGAATATGTCTGATAACTGTATGAATGTTGTTTTGGGAAATTTTTTAAAAGTTGTCTGAAATGCTTTAGGTTGTTTAGGAAGGAATAAATTAGTGTGGAACAGGTTACTGAAGTAAGATTTCACAAGGAATGCTTTCCTTATTTGCTCAAACATGCTTGGACATGTTTCTAATCTGTTTTGATTGTTCATAATATTTGTGAATTTCCAATTTGGAGAGTTTGATTTCTTGCCTGAACATGTTACGAGCGATTTAGGAAAGTTTTAAAGTTTTCTTAAGCATGTTTCGTGACTGGATGATGATAAGTGATTTCCCTCTTTTGTTTGATATTGTTTGAAGGCTGTTTTGGAACTGAAGGCTGTCTGGAGTTTTAATGAGATTTGGTGTTCGATTTGTGTTGTCTGGCATGACAAAAACTTTCCATTTCCAACTAAACATGTTTGAACATGTTTTGATTTCTTTCTCTTTACTTCTTGACAGGTCTATGGATACTTGGAAAGTTTTCAAATGTTGCCTAAATATACAGGTGAACAAATGAATGGGCTTCCGTTTTTATCGGATTATGCTTGGTTACGTTCCTACTTTGAGGATTCGTTTTCCTTACAAGTGTTAAATGGATTTGTTCTTTGCAGGAAGATTGAAATCCACATGCCAATTTTTGTGTCAACTATCAAACAAACTGAATACTTGCAGCATGCATGCCTGTGATGGAATTTTGTTCCAGAACATCAACCTGGCGTACTGAGGTCCTTCCTAATTTGATCTTGTGACTTTGTTTTGGATTTGCTGCTTATTGACTCAACTTGGATACGTTCATGATGTTTTCTTTTTTCTCTTTTTTTTCTTCAAATTGTCTGGTTTGTACTGAGCATTTCATTGATCGTGACTCCTCCTTATCATCACGTAGGTGATGTGTATCAAAAGCAAGAGTTGAACCAAAGGAAAGATTGACTATCCAACTTATCTACTTCCTTTCAAACCTGTCCCAAAATTTCAAAATAGTTGAGGTTATCAAGGTTTGGTTTGCATGCTCTCCGATTTCTAAGATTCCCTTGATATCCGTTAAGTTCTGTTTGACATTTGGTAAGCCAGTTCATCTTGGGGTTTCACGCTCTTATGTCAATTAATGAAAATTGTATTGAGTCTAAACTTGTAGTTTTGTTGGATTGATGAAGGCTTGATTTTCATGTTCTTGCTATGTAGGAAACAGTATGACATTGGCTTTTAACTTATATGAATGGGAGCACAAGTATTGATGAATGTGAATGGCATGAAAGAAAAAGAAAGAGCTAGCAATGAGCATTTGACGATTGCCGACAGTTTCAACAGTTGTGCATGGCCATGATGCCTATTAGGGGAATTCCTAAAATTTGAACCTTAGGTATTATAGAATCAATCATATAGTTCTTGTAAACTTTGTAATCTTGGCATATGATTTTGTATGGTGAAATTTGAATCACCTTGTCCTTTGAAATAAAACTTTGTAGTATGTGGATTTGTGATTTTTAATCTTTGAGTTGTAAATCTTGAATTTCAAGCTTTCCTGTAACAAAATATGCTTTAATTGTCTTCTTCAATGATCTCTGGTTTGAACGTTCAAGCTTCTTTTCAATTAGATTGAAACTTGTTTTCCTCAATTATTGTAGGGACGCATGAATCTTTGCTTGGACAAACCAAATCTACGGAAGATAATTCGTCACGAGTCTTGAGTTTGGGCGGTGAATGGTGATGGAATGGATGCAGCCCATTTTCCTTTTGAATCAAAACTTGTATTTATTTTGTATACAAACTCCAATTGATTCATCGTGTAACTTGGCTTTAGTGTATTTTCGACAATTGACCGGTTTGAAATTCACTTGTATTCAAACAAAAACGGATGATGCATGTTGATTGGTAATTAGTCTCAATGATGGCAATTTGGAGTAAGAAATCCAACCGTTGCATTCAAGCGGCTCATGATTGGAATGATAACGCTTTGAAGTTTCACTGATAAATCTAAGATTTGGTGCTACCTGTAAGAGTTATATTTTGAAAAATCAACTAATGGAGCCTCTTCATAGAACCACAAATGAAATCCTTCAATATTAGAGGCCTTGTAGCAATTCCCACTAAACAAATGTAATCAAATCATGGATGTATATTAATTGACACTATGGGACTAACTGAACATAGCTTGCTCACACTTGAGAACTTGGTTCCAAATTGGAATGGTATTTTGGGGAACATATCTTTTATGGCCCACCCCTCAAATTTGAAACTCATCACAAAATTTGGATTTAAATCATAGCACGAAAGAAATTCTTTTGAACACTTCTTGAGAATATCATGGAATACGACCTTGATTGAACCGAAATCGTGGATCCATTTAAAATCACTTTCAAATTAACTCTTAATTTCAATCCTCTGTCCATGAATAACGTTTCACAATGCATGCTTCGCAAACTATCAAAAGTCCAAACTAATGATTCAACTTCACGGATAAGTCCAAATTATGCCCTGAGAAATCTTTACAAAGTGAGGATACTGCTTGTAACGCAATTCACCACGAAATTCCAATTACTTCTCAAATAACCATGCTCAACACCAAGGGACAAAACGTAATCCTCCTTAGGAAATCCTCTGAGAAATCTTGGGGAAGAATCGACCTTGTATTGACTGAGGGACCATAAGAATGAGGGTATATCTCCACAGGAATTCAGTACAGATTGCAAGGACTAGGATCTCCACAAGCAAAACACACCCATACACAGACAACCTCCATGATCTTTAAATCTTCTGCAACAGTAGCTAAGTTCACAAAACAAATAAACAAAGCTGGAACAAATGGTTAGTTATGCGTAGATGATTGACCTAAGATGTTATGCAGACGATCAATGAATCTAAGGGAAAATTTTGGGGTATAACAGTTGCCCTTATTTAAATATCTTCACAGGATGACATGAACGATGAAAATCTTCATTAGGTTATGGTGAAAGACATTTAAATACAGATAACCGAAAATTTTGTCCTTAGATGCAATGACATGCAATTCTATGGATAAAAACTAACCTATAATGGCGACATGCCATGCACTCTAGCATGATGAAAATGATGGCATGATAAATGCAAGATGCAGACGAAAATAAAAACAAACACGGAGATAAAGACGAACACAACGAGCAACAAACTTACTGGGGATGACCAACACACTGGGGAAATCTAAAGTGACTGCCCAACAGGTTCATGTATGACCAGTTGACACTTTGGCAAGCAAGAAGATAAAAAGAAAATCCTCACTAGAGTCGGTCAGCGAAAAAACGGCCTCCACTGGGGACCATCTAGAGTAGTTACCCAACAGATTCAAGCGTGACCGACTGACACTTTACGAAATAATAATAAAGCAAGTAAAAAGGTACAGAAAAGAAAATCTTCACTGGAGTCGGTCACCGTAAAGAAAACAGACTCCACTGGGGATCATCTAGAGTGGCTACCCAACAGGTTCAAGCTTGACTGGCTGACACTCTAGGAAAACAATAAAGCAGATAAAAAGCAAAAGAAAAGAAAATCCTCACTGGAGTCGGTCACCGTAAAAAAAACAGCCTCCACTGGGGATAATCTAGAGTGGCTACCCAATAGGTTCAAGCGTGACTGGCTGGCACTATAGGAAAGCAATAAAGCAGATAAAAAACAACAGAAAAGAAAATCCTCCTGCAGTCGGTCACCGCAAAAAAAGGCCTCCACTGGGGATCATCTAGAGTGGCTACCCAACAGGTTCAAGCGTGACCGGCTGGCACTTTAGGAAAACAATAAAGCAGATAAAAAGCAAAAGAAAAGAAAAATCCTCACTGGAGTCGGTCACCGCAAAAAAATGGGCTCCACTGTGGATCATCTAGAGTGGCTACCCAACAGGTTCAAGCGTGACCGGCTGGCACTCTAGGAAAACAGTAGAAAATAAAATCTCACTGGAGTCGGTCACCGCAAAAAAACGGCCTCCACTGGGGATCATCTAGAGTGGCTACCAAACAGGTTCAAGCGTGAACGGCTGGCACTCTAGGAAAACAATAAAGCAGATAAAACGCAACAGAAAAGAAAATCCTCAATGGAGTCGGTCACCGCAAAAAAAAACAGCCTCCACTGGGGATCATCTAGAGTAGCTACTCAACAGTTCAAGCGTGACCGGCTGGCACTCTAGGAAAACAATAAAGCAGATAAAAAGCAAAAGAAAAGAAAATCCTCACTGGAGTCGGTCACCGCAATAAAAATGGCCTCCACTGGGGATCATCTAGAGTGGCCACCCAAGAGGTTCAAGCGTGACCGGCAGACACTCTAGGAAAAAAATAAAGCAGATAAAAAGCAACAGAAAAGAAAATCCTCACTGGAGTCGGTCACTGCAAAAAAACGGCCTCCACTGGGGATTATCTAGAGTGGCTACCCAACAGGTTCAAGCGTGACCGGCTGGCACTCTAGGAAAACAAATGAAACAGGATCCACATGGCAGTAGGACCGTGCACATAAATGTTGGAGTTTTCAACAAGAAATAACATCCAAGCTTCTGGAAATTCCTTAAACGAAGAGATCAAACGGGATCTTCAGGAATCATCAGGAAATATGCTTCTGGAAATTCCTTAAACGAAGAGATCAAACGGGGTCTTCAGGAACCATCAGGAAATATACAGGGTAATTAAACTCTTCTGTATGCCAAAATAAATGGTCTTCATGGGGAAAATGCCCTGATAAGAGACTGTAACTTATCTGAAAAAATCAAATAAAATGAAAAACTTCTTCAAAAAGATGGTAGCTTACAGAAAGAAAAAATGAAAGATGCCCACGGCGAGACATAGAACACGGCGTCTCCAAAAGAAAAAAGATGCCCACGGTGAGATATAGAGCACAACGTCTTAAAAAAGAAAAAAGATGCCCACGGCGAGACATAGAGCACGACGTCTCAAAAAGAAAAAAGATGCCCACGGATAGAGCACGACGTCTCAAAAAGAAAAAAAGATGCCCACGGAGAACCATAGAGCACGACGTCTCAAAAAGAAAAAAGATGCCCATGGCGAGACATAGAGCACGGCGTCTCCAAAAGAAAAAAGATGCCCACAGCGAGACATAGAGCACGGCGTCTCAAAAAGAAATAAAATGTCCACGGCGGGACGTAAAGCAACATAAATGCACACTCAAACTAGGTTCGGCGACCTAAAAGTTAAAGGTAAAACTAAGGACCACATTTTAATCTAGGATCAAGATAAAAAGAAATGGTCAAACAAGACCCGCCATTGAGGAATGAACTCGAATGGGGATTTATCTTATCCAAGCAGGAAAAAGATAACTGAAGTAACCATCATCCACGAGGGTCAAACTCTGTGGGGAACTTAGAAAGGCTAGCACTTTCTGCCTAAGGTTGACGATTCTACTTGGAGAGAACAGACAAACCCAAATACTTGGTGTAAACACAACCAAAATAAAGCGACAAAAGACAAATAGATAGCGAACACGCACCAATGCTATGCATATGTATGTCATGCCATACTTATGCTCATGCTGACAACACAAACAAAAAGAGACTGGAGACGAAATAAACATCTCGACGAGGACATCCGTCCATCCTCTGCACAAAAGGTACATCTATCAAGAGTTGAATAGAGAGCCATAGGCGAAACCATAATCAAACTTCAAAGTTTTCAAACTTCTCTGGGGAAATAGTAATCCACTTGGGGATGTAAATCATGATTTCACTTAGGAGATTGTCAAGATGAATCTGGTTACTCTGAGTGAGAAAGATCCACTGGGAATGGATCAAACTCATGTTCGGAGAGACTTCGTGGGGATAAAATAAATATCCACTGTAATCTGAAAGGCAGTTGTAATTTGAGGTAGCATAATTGGCGTCTCATAGGGGATAAAATAAATATCCACTTCATTGGGGAAGCTTATACCAACATTACAGCTGTAGACGTCGGGGTCGAGACTTCATGGGGATGAAATAAACATCCACTACTGAGGAAGATTGAAGTCTTGAGAAATTCACTGAGGAGTGAAATAAACACTCACTTCATTCGGGAAAATTTGAATCCAAGGAAATTCACTAGGAATTCTTAGGTCACCAACGTGGAATTCTTGCATTAGTCCTGTCATAACTGCTCGAAGTGGAGATTCACCTGGGAATATTCATGACTTTCTGAAGTAGAGACTTGTTGGGGAATAATCACACCACTTGAGACAGGGACTCTTTGGGGCATGGGTGAAGAAAGCTATGAAGTCAATGTAGTTCTGCAATGATGAACTGTATGGTAGTCGCCATTTTCGAATAACAATTGTTGAAAAAGTCTTCAAATCTCAAATGCCTCAGATCACATGGTTTATGAGAAAAAGTCATCTCAAAAGGATTTTACAGAAAACTTGGCATCCACAAAGTTCCAATGTCTTCCAACTCTTGAGAGATTTGTCGAATCTCGACATAACTGGCCCAGACTGACGGTATTCTGTATAACTGAGTCTTCAAACTTTCCCCTTAAGGACGGTCAGTCTGTGAAAGCAACAACTGAGAAACAACTTGCCCCTGTTCAGCTGAGTCTTCAGGCAATATGCCCCAGATTGGATATCTTTTAAAATGAAAAGTCATCTTAAACAGAGTTCCAAATCTCAAAAGATTGAAATCATCATTGATGTTTGTACGCAAGCTTCAATGATATCAAGCAATATTAACACGCAGAAAATGTAAACTTTGAAATTACTAATGCGACACCATGTTTGTCTTGAAGTTTTTCTTTTTATTGAAAAAGAATATCGCAATAACTTGTGACCGAATCACTAATTAGGATATGATAATAATTCCCTTTTTACAAAGCCAACACGAATTTTGAGCGTAGCTCATAGGAGTCAGGAAACATTATCTCATCGAGTATGCTTTTGAAATAAACCTTGCTTCAATAAGGTCTTTTGAGGGTTGTAATCGTGGTTTGGTTCACGGTTTAAGAAACAAAGGATATGAGGCTCAAATTTTATTTGTACCCACCCCTTCTTCGCGATATTCTCCTATTTTGAAAGTTTAGGTGCTCAATCACCTTAATTGAAAGTTACCCTGCCCCAGGTTAAAAATGAGGGTTTCTTGATTTGGAGAAGAAAACTCCAACTTCAAAGGCTAAAAAAGGGTTAATGAGGGTCTAGCTCCCTTATATCTCCGGTGTTTGAGGATTTGAAACAACGCCTTATATCATCAGCAGAGTTTTATTCAAAAGCATACGACAGGAGATATTGCGTTTTTATTTTCGTCATCCTCCATCCAAATCTTTGCCAAGGCAAGAGATTGGGTAGTATTGGCATTATAAAATAGAAAAAGCGTTTTAAAATGAGCGAAACGAATGGATTTCTTCAAGACAAACATTATTATTGCATTAATTATTCAAAAAACAAGTTCTTACATGCAAACCATGCTTTTATAATCAAAGAAATAACAATAAATGCGAACAAATAAACAACAACCTAATGATCTTGGGAATGAATTCTCTTCTTAATTTCACTAATTTGGAAAAAACTCTCCTGAGTCTTAACGTCTAACCATCTTCAAAATTGACTGTTGAGATTAGTCTGGGAATCATTTTCACATCCATTCTTGGTCATTTCATCCATGACCAGGACTGATGAACCTTCGTGATTGGGTGAAAGACTGTTAATTTGAATGCCTTGAGGCGTGAATGAGAACATCTCAGAGTCAAGTAGAGTCTGAACCTTGTCCCTGAGCACCTTACAGTCTTCAGTTGAATGCCCCTGTGCCCTAGCATGATAGTCGCATCGGGCATTGGCGTCAAAGTCTGGTGGGTATGAAAAAGGCACTGGATCCTTTGGCACTATCAATCCACTTTTGATTAAATCTGGTAAGAACTGACTGTATGACATTGGCAGTGGAGTGAAATGTCTCTTTGGCTTCCTTGGCCATTGTCTGGCGTGCTGGCACAACTGAAGATGTTGTGACCATTGATACTGAGGAGGTCTTCGATAAGAAGAGGAATATTGCCCCTGAAGAGAGAATGGTGTCTGACGCAGAGACCCAAAAAGACCGCTGACTCCGAACACTTGAGTTGCCTGAGTGGCAGGAGTAGCATCAACACGAGCTTTCTTACCACCTTTTAGCATGGTGGCATTGTATCCACGAGGCACATGAGAGGATTTCTTATTATCAGGAGTAACTTCCACTGGTTCTGGCATATTAAAATGTGGAATTATGATGTCTTCTCTAGGAATGTAAAGAAGTTTCTGATCCAACATCTCTTGGGGATCCCTTTTAACAACAGAACATCCACGAGGATTCCTTGAGCAAATTTTGCAAGAGGTATGGTTATGCTTATAGTGGGTAAGACTACACAAATTGACGTGTATATCCACCAAAGATCCGCTTATTGTATTCACATCAGAGATACACTATTCTTCGAAACTTCTTTCCACAGGGCTTATATACTTGGGCAATAGACTCGTTGAGACATGTGATCCAGAGTTTTCAAAAGACAAAATACTGCTTTGCACTAGCCTTTGTACTTCAGCTTTCAAAGCGAAATAATGTTCAATGTCATGACCGGGTGCTCCTTGATGAAATGGACAAAAACGATCAAACCTAAACCCAAATGGTGGATTCTTTCAGATGGTTTGCGCAGTCCTCGTCTGCACCAGATTTCTCTGTACTAAAATAAGGTACAATTCAGTATAGGTCATCGGTATCAGGTCATACTGACCATCGTGTCGTTTAACTCGGCTACGAGATCCTTCATACTTTTCTCGCGAAAAGACCTCAGCAGCTTGTTCCTTCTTCTTGAGCAAACCCTCTCTAAGATCCTTAGAGTTGTTAGGGATGTTAATGGGAACCACAGACATGGGTATTTGCGTGATTTCAAAAGTCACGGTCCCTTGAAGCGGAGTCTGAGAAATGTGAGAAGAAGGTTGATTTTGGGTAGCAACCAGAGTTTCAACCAAAGGAGAGAGCCTTTCGATACCAACCCTCAAAGTAGTCACTTCCTTGCGGAGTTCATGATTTTCTTGCTCAATATTATCCATCTTCTTTCTTTGATTGGCCCGAATATCGCAGTGACTTGACAGTTCGTCTCTTGGAACAGAGGATTTAGGGTGACAGAACTGAAGATGAGACAACAGGAATAAGCAAAAGAAAAGAAAATACACATGCAAACGATATGAAATGCAGATGCGAGAATGATGCAAAATCAAGCAACTAAAAATTGTGTTTGCAGTCATTGTAGATATTGTGAAATAAAATCAATTTATTAATCCAATAGAAAATTTTCAAAAAAGGCCAGTACACCTCCAAAGTTTAATACAATAAGCAACAGAATACAAAAGGAACTAGGAATCTAATCCACTAGACGATGATCCTTCTCTTTCACGGAGTTCTTTCGTCAGCTTGTCGATCTGCTCTTGCATCCTTGCTTTATCAAGGGTAAGCTTCTCTATTTCCGCCTTCAACTTTGAAACTTCAATTGAATCAGTCACAAGAGGCTTGGGACGGGGATATGACATCCTCAAGGTGAGAGCCTTTTCACGTGCCCACATTAGGCAAGCTTCGATGACTATACAATCAGGGTTCGTTGTCACGGTCATTCTTTGCCTATTTATGCGACGCCACGCGTACACAATTCTAGCTTTTCATTCAGGGTTCTCTCCTTCTTTGAGAAAAAGTCTTGTCAGATTGGCCGGGTCAGGTACTTCATCCATTGGATGACCGAGTTGACGACGAGCGAGCACATGGTTATAACTGATGCATCCATTTGTGCCAAGAAGAGGCACATTGGGGAAGTTCCCACAGCTATGAATCATGATAATTCCTCTATACATCGGATCGTGCCACTCGATGTCTGAGTGAGTGAGAGCCATGAGTTTCACGAGCCATTCTGAACCATCTTTCACATCCCAAAAAGCTGTAGACCTCGGTAGGTGCAAAATAAACCACCTATAGAGTATAGCAGTGCAACATGTAATCCATCATTCTTCTCGCAGAACCTTCGAGTAAATGGCATGGTAGGCGTCGGCTAGCAAAGTAGGAACTGGATTTTTGAGCATGAAGATCTTTATGGCGTTGATGTCGATAAAATATTCGATGTTGGGAAATAAAAACAACCCATAAGCCAACAGTGCAAAAATGTTCTCGAAAACCTCAGTGTTCCCCATATTAACAAAGTGTTGAGCCTTCCGAACAAGAACTGAGCAGGCAAACCATCAATTCCTCCCTTAACCGTCATGTAATCTCGGATATCATACAACCTTATGCGGGACACTCTTGCAATATCTTCCTCGCTGGGTTTCCCTTCTACTCTGGAGAATGGAGGCAGGTTGTTGACAGGGATGCCCATTAGAGCGGAATACTCCTCCAACGTAGGCATCGACTGGAAATCAGGGAAAATGAAACAGTGATAGATCAGGTCGTAGAGTTGAACAAGCGTCTCTAACAGACCAGCAGCCACTCGGATCTGCAACAGTGGGAGGATCCTTCCATACTTCTCAGAGAAAGCCTCAGGGTCCTTGATCTGATCTCCTAGTTCCCTTAGTTGTTCAATATCAGGAACCTTGAAGGTGTACGACAAAACTCCTTCCTTTTCGTAATCCATCTTACGATGCCTACAAAACAAATTTCCAGTTCCTTGACAGGGTTAGCAAAAAATGCAAGATGCAATGCAAATGCGGTTGGTTTTAAGGAACACATCAGAGACATTTTCAAAATAAGCTTCAATTCATTAATGGTGAGAAAATTTACAACTTCAAAGCACAATTCAAGAAGCTCAAAATACAAAGAGGGAAAAATAGCTAGTCCTAAGTAGTCCTATCTAAAAAGGCTCAACTCCGCGCATCCTCTTTTGCCTCTTCAGCTTATTGTTCTCCAGAATCAGCTTGTCAATAATTCTTTTCCAAGCACCAGATGTCGGAGGAATACTTGAATACTCGAATACTCGTGAGTACTGGAAGTTAGTTGTACGCTAGAGAAAAATAAATTATCTTGCGCTACGTGTCTCTCTACTACACGTCTCTCGAGCAACTCAATTAAATCATCCTTCTCTTTCATCTGTTTCTTCATCTCCATCTGTTCGGCATAGATGGCATGGTACTTCCCTTCCCAAGTGTCTCGTTCAAGTTTCATCCTTGCCAAAGTTTCCTGATACTCTTCCATGCGCTCAATAGGAATGATAGAAGATGATGCAATGGCAGGCTATGGAGGCCTCTCAGGAAGGTATGGAATTTTAAGATCACGAGCTTGGAATCGAACCCACTGAATGAATGGCTCCAAATCTACACAATTCCTCTTTCCTAAATCATCCTTAGTCCTCTTGTGGATCGTCCCCAAGCATACAAAACTCTATCCTTGGTTTCTGCACTGGCTTCCTCGTTAAGATAGAAGAAACCAGACAAAAGGATATTCCTAGGCTTGTCTTCCGTAGGATACCCAAACTAACGCCTAGCGAGAATAGGGTTGTAACTAATCCCACCCCTGATACCAAGGAGGGGCACATTGGGGAATTGGACACAACTATCAATTTTGACCCCTTTGTTATAAGTTGAGTCGTACCAAAACACATCAGTGTGAGTGAGAGATATGATTCTTTGAGCCCAACGGAGCTTGTCTGGATTATCTTTAAAGCGTGTTGTCCGAGGCAAATGTGTAACAAACCATTTGTAAAGCAAAGGTGCGCAACACAAGATAGTCCTATTTCCCTTGAGAGTTTTGTGATTAATGAAGTGATAAATATCACCAAGCAATATGGGCACAGGGGGTTCCTACTTAGGAAGATCCGAATGGCGTTGACATCAACAAACTCTTCAACATTAGCAAACAAAACCACACCATAGACAAGTAATGCGAAGATTGCTTCAAAGGCATCCATGTTATTCATCCTAGCTAAGTAAAAAGCCTTATCTATCAGAAACTTAGATGGTAGACCCTTGATCCCATTCTTGGTGGTAAGGTTAGCCTTGACTTCATACATCTTCAAGTGGATAGCATCGGCAATGTCTTTTGGTAAAGGAATCTTCTCTAAACCAATGAAAGGCTCTTGTTCCAATACCGATAGACCAAACCAATAAGAATACTCCTCCAAAGTTGGAACGAGTTGGTAGTCGGGAAATGTGAAGGAATGGTAAAGAGGGTCATAAAACTGCACCAACGTGTCAAGAACTCCATCTTCCATCTTAGTCCTAAGGATACTAATCAACCTTCCATAGCATTTTCTGAAATCTTCAGGGCAAGACACCAAAGTTGCCAGCTTTTTCAACTCCACTAAGTTGGGCTTCTTGAAATTGTACTTTTTGGTGTTTCTTTTCTCAAAATCCATGATACCTATGATTTGCAAAGGAAAGGACAACTGAGTTCCTTAAAACCAACAATGAATGCATGGATGGATGTATGCTATGCACAAAACACACAAATATAGATAAACACTCAAACACATATACATGTAACAACACAAAAGGGCCTAGGTTTTGAGGTCACATGCGTGGAGCCATGGTCTACCCATCCCAAGAGGTGTGTACTATGGATTTATCGTCTGTAGAACAGGGTTCTAAAAGTTCCCAGAGTCATTGATAAATCTTTCAAATATTATCGGCCTACACGACTACTCGTGCGGGCTAATAATATTCTCAAGATAAACTCGTCTGAGTGTAGTATCGCATGACAACCATCACAGGTCTACACCTGGATAATCACTGCACTACATCCTAAAAAGGCTAAGTGGGGTAAAGGGTAACTAAAGGTCCTCAGTATCACGGACCCCCAGGTCGGAAAGAGTGACATCAATACGACTACTCGCATCAGACATCAATAATCCCAAAGGGGCCTCCACTGAGCGTGGTCATTATATGCCAAACATGTTAGGATTACTCCCAATAGCCGACTATTGATTACACCACAATCCTATCATATGTGTACGCTCAAGTCCGGGTTAAGACTTATCTCACCACTCAAGGTAACAACCCTGCACACAGAAAAACCCAAGCACAACAGGTATATATACAGATATGAATATGTACAGATATACAAGCAAGAAAACATATAACAAACACAAACACAAACAAGGATATACCGCAAACACTTACACTTTCTCTTCAGGAGAAATTTCAAGTCTTGATATTTAATCTTCTTGTTGCAGTGAGAATCAGATATCAAGCTATTAATTAACTTGAATCACAAATCTTTAAATATTCACCACCGGTCTTTGATTTATCCAAAGGAAAGGTTAAAGATCGAAAAAACCCTAAGAGATCTAAGGTTCGGGGGTTGGTTACGCCTAGGGAAGGTGTTAGCATCCTAGACATCTGTAGTACTCTACAGGAACCTCTTGTTAGTACTTATGTTATCTATTGCTGGCTTGCTAAGGGTATGTGCTAAGGAAGAACCCTAGGGTTAGTATCTAAGTATACTCGTCAAGACATCGCATCTTGTGCCTACGTATCCTGACGGGAGTGGAATCAGAGTATCCGTAGTTCTCCTCGAAGAGGAAGAGGAATTTCTTGACTGGTCAAGGTTCCAAGGGGAGGTAATGTTTGTAGCAAGACACTACATAGAGTACAACGACTCTAAAGTTGAAGTTGAGTTGAAAAGGGATGTAAATGTTCACGGCAAAACATTTATGTGGAGTGTGGCGACTCCAATCCTAAGGCTAGGATAAAGGGAACTAAAATGTCTGCGGCGAGACGTGGAGCACGGCGTCTCCGAAACCTAAGGCCAGGGTTTAAAGGGAAGATTTTAGAGGTTAGTCCTATGACAATAAGGTCAATGGGAATAAACCTTTCCTTTGGAATTAGGGAATACTAGCCTAATGTTAGTTATCTAAGTATTCAACTTAATTAGGGCATATGGGCATATGCAATCATATTATTATAAGAATATAGATAAAATATCGAGCATCAAAGATGAAATCATAATTGAATATTAGCATACAAGGCATTGCCATGTAGTGATCAATCAACTTATACTGCAAGATATCATAGCATACATCATGTTAAGTATATGTGAAACTAAGAAGGCTCAAGCACGTAATAGAGTAAAAATGGCCTAAAATGAAACAAAGCTAAAACTTATTACTTATTATTGTACACAAATACCAATTAAATCAGTACAAGGGTTCAATTAAATAAGCAGTATAATTCTCATTAAGATTGAAGGGAAAGACGAATATAAGTACGTGATTGAATTTTTAAAAATACAAAGGATAAATTCTAAAAATATTAATATTTAAAAGAGGTATTTTAATAAATTTGAGAACAAATTAATTTTAGTTATAAAATAAATTAGATGTGTTAAATTTATTTTAAAATAAAGTTAAAAGAAGTTTTATTTAAAAGGTTATTTATCATTTTTAAAAGGAGTTGGAAAAAGAAAAATAAGATTTTATTGATATTCTAAAAAGAAATAAAAACAGGTTTTTACTAAATCATTTAGAAAAAGAGGTGAAAAAAAGGATAAAAAATAAAAAGAAGAAAAGCAGAGACGCAGGCCAGGGGGTCCATCGTAGACCCTTGATCAAGGCTATCTCCACCGTTTGATCAAGTTGAGTCAAACTAGGTGACTCAGATCAACGATGCGGAGCAAGGGTGCATGTTAAGGGCTTATGGGTGTGCTGCGTAGGATCATGAAACAACAAAGAAAAAAAAAAAAAAGAGGACCTCTCATTCCATTCCGTTCCCTCTCTCTAATGTATCTCTCTCTCTCTCTCTCTCTCTCTCTCTCTCGACATGTTTCTCCGCCGTTCACTCTTCTCGCCGAAAAACCAAGCCGGAGAACCAAAATTTCCGCCACGCCTCCATCAATCCGATCGTCCCCGTTCCCTAAAGCCTCACCTCTCTCCAACTACCCCTAATTCCTCTTCAACTCGACCGAGTTCGCACAAACCCTAAAATCATCAATCGAGAGGTAAAATTAACGATTTGCAGGCAAGTATAAACTTATGCATTACATATATGATTTAGATGGTGCAAAGGAGTAGGATTGGAGGGCTTACCAGTCGGAGTTCGTCCGACGCGTCTTCAACGGCAACGTTACTGCGAGAAACCCAGAGAATTCCACAGGTATGCTTCGAACTCCCTCCTTCTCCTCGCTGATGTGCGTATGTGAGAATTGCTATGAAATGTGTTGCTTCGTGATGTTATTTCTTCCTCTGTTGTGCGTGTTTTTCGAATCTTTCTGGTGTAGGCTTTTGTTCTTGATGGTTTTGTGATATTTGCTCTGCTTTTTCAACGTGTGAATTTTGTGAAATTCCTCTGCGGATGTATGCTATTGTTAAGAATTTTTGGTGTGGAAAGGCTCTGTGTGGTGATGTGCTTCTGAATATGGTATGAGGCTTTGTGTTTTTTTTGCTATGTGGTGTTTTGTGATTTTGTTCTCTGCGTGGTGATGTTCTTCTCTTTCTGTGTATGCGAATGTTCTCCTCTTGTTCTTTTTGTAGTGTGACTTTTTATAGGCTTCAGAAAAAACATGAATTTAAATTCGAATAAACTTGTGAATCACAATTTAGGAATATGTCTGATAACTGTTTGAATGTTGTTTTGGGAAATTTTTTATAAGTTGTCTGAAATGCTTTAGGTTGTTTAGGAGGGAATGAATTGGTTTGGAACAGGTTACTGAAGTAAGATTTCACAAGGAATGCCTTTACTTATTTGCTCAAACATGCTTGGACATGTTTTGAATCTGTTTTGATTGTTCATAATATTTGTGAATTTCTAATTTGGAGTGTTTGATTTCTTGCCTGAACATGTTGCGAGCGGTTTTGGAAAGTTTTAAAGTTGTCTGAAGCATGTTTCGTGACTGGATGATGATAAGTGATTTCCCTCTTTTGTTTGATATTGTTTGAAGGCTGTTTTGGAACTGACTTGATGACGTTTAAACTAATGTCTGGAGTTTTAATGAGATTTGATGTTCGATTTGTGTTGTCTGGCATGACAAAAACTTTCCATTTCCAATTAAACATGTTTGAACATGTTTTGATTCCTTTCTCTTTACTTCTTGACAAGTCTGTGGATACTTGGAAAGTTTTTAAATGTTGCCTAAATGTACAGGTGAACAAATGAATGGGCTTCCATTTTTATCGGATTATGCTTGGTTACGTTCCCACTTTGAGGATTCGTTTTCCTTACAAGTGTTAAATGGCTTTGTTTTTTTGCAGGAAGATTGAAATCCACATGCCAATTTCTGTGTCAACTGTAGAACAAACTGAATACTTGCAGCATGCATGCCTGTGATGGAATTTTGTTCCAGAACATCAACCTGGCGTACTGAGGTCCTTCCTAATTTGATCTTGTGACTTTGTTTTGGATTTGCTGCTTATTGACTCAACTTGGATACGTTCATGATGTTTTCTTTTTCTCTTTTTTTCCTTCAAATTGTCTGGTTTGTACTATTGACCGTGACTCCTCCTTATCATCACCTACGTAGGTGATATGTACCGAAAGCAAGAGTTGAACCAAAGGAAAGATTGATTATCCAACTTCTCTACTTCCTTTCAAACCTGTCCCAAAATTTCGAAATAGTAGAGGTTATCAAGGTTTGGTTCGCGTGCTCTCCGGTTTCTAAGATTCCCTTGATATCCGTTAAGTTCTGTTTGACATTTGGTAAGCCAGTTCATCTTGGGGTTTCATGCTCTTATGTCAATTGATGAAAATTGTATTGAGCCTAAACTTGTAGTTTTGTTGGATGGATGAAGGCTTGATTTTCATGTTCTTGCTATGTAGGAAACAGTATGACATTGGCTTTTAACTTGTATGAATGGGAGCACAAGTATTGATGAATGTGAATGGCGTGAAAGAAAAAGAAAGAGCTAGCAATGAGCATTTGGAGATTGCCGACAGTTGCAACAGTTGTGCATGGCCATGATGCTTATTAGGGGATTTCCTCAAATTTGAACCTTAGGTATTGTAGAATCAAATCATATAGTTCTTGTAAACTTTGTAATCTTGGCATATGATTTTGTATGGTGAAATTTGAATCACCTTGTCCTTTGAAATGAAACTTTGTAGTATGTGGATTTGTGAGTTTTAATCTGAGTTGTAAATCTTGAATTTCAAGCTTTCCTGTAACAAACTATGCTTTAATTGTCTTCTTCAATGATCTCTGGCTTGAACGTTCAAGCTTCTTTTCAATTAGATTGGAACTTGTTTTCCTCAATTATTGTAGGGACGCATGAATCTTTGCTTGGACAAACAAAATATACGGAAGATAATTCGTCATGAGTCTTGAGTTTGGGCAGTGAATGGTGATGGAATGGATGCAGCCCATTTTCCTTTTTAATCAAAACTTGTATTTGTTTTGTATACAAACTCCAATTGATTCATCGTGTAACTTGGCTTTAGTGTATTTGTGACAATTGACCGGTTTGAAATTCACTTGTATTCAAACAAAAACGGACGATGCATGTTGATTGGTAATTAGTCTCAATGATGGCAATTTGGAGTAAGAAATCCAACCGTTGCATTCAAGCGGCTCGTGATTGGAATGATATTTTGTGCTACCTGTAAGAGTTATATTTTGAAAAATCAACTAATGGAGCCTCTTCATAAAACCACAAACGAAATCCTTCAATATTAGAGGCCTTGTAGCAATTCCCACTAAACAAATGTAATCAAATCAAGGATGTATATTAATTGACACTATGGGACTAACTGAACATAGATTGCTCACACTTGAGAACTTGGTTCCAAATTGGAATGGTATTTTGAGGAACATGTCTTTTATGGCCCACCCCTCAAATTTGAAACTCATCACAAAATGGATTTAAATCATAGCACGAAAGAAATTCTTTTGAACACTTCTTGAGAATATCATGGAATACGGCCTTGATTGAACTGAAATCGTAGACCCATTTAAAATCACTTTCAAATTAACTCTTAATTTCAATCCTCTGTCCATGAATAATGTTTCACAATGCATGTTTCGCAAACTATCAAAAGTCCAAACTAATGATTCAACTTCACGGATAAGTCCAAATTATGCCCTGAGAAATCTTTACAAAGTGAGCATACTGCTTGTAACGCAATTCACCACGAAGTTCCAATTACTTCTCAAATAACCATGCTCAACACCAAGGGACAAAACGTAATCCTCCTTAGGAAATCCTCTGAGAAATCTTGGGGAAGAATCGACCTTGTATTGACTGAGGGACCATAAGAATGAGGGTATATCTCCACAGGAATTCAGCACAGATTGCAAGGACTAGGATCTCCACAAGCAAAACACACCCATACACAGACAACCTCCATGATCTTTAAATCTTCTGCAACAGTAGCTAACTTCACAAAACAAACAAACAAAGCTGAAACAAATTGTTAGTTATGCGTAGATGATTGACCTAAGATGTTATGCAGACGATCAATGAATCTAAGAGAAAAATTTGGGGTATAACACTTCTTATACATCGAATGTCCGAAAGTCTAGCGCCAATCGCACTTTCAGGTTTAAAACGATTAAATACGGGCAGTTGTCATACCCCACAATTGTCCTACCCTTGCATTCAAACCTTATGGCTTATGCATCTCATATTCCTCATATGCATACCCTCCATTAGGTCATCAAACACATCAGGCATTCATTACCATTAGGGCTTATTACTTGGATCAGAGATCATGGATTAAGGTTTATCCCTTGTGCTTATAGTTATCAGATGGATCTTCAAAGTTTGGCTATGCAATCATCAGGAGTATCATCTTCATGTGCTCACCATCTTCACTTGATTAGGGTTTATTTCCCTAATTATGTGGCCTTCAAAGAGGTTTCTTTGTGAGGTTTTGTTCATCAATGCATCTTATTATTCAAGAGATTTCATCATTGTTTGAGGTGCAAGTTGTTGAGGAAATCTTGGTGTATACATGGTCAATTAGGGTCTGGGTCAAAGAAACTCTTCATTATGCAATACGAGGCAAGTCAGTCATTCAAAAGATCCTCTCCATGTCAAGATAGAGTTTCCAGTGGATTTTTCTTCATCAAGGAGGCTCACTTGATGTTTAAATCACAAGGCATGTGGTCATGGTTTACATGCAAGAAGAGAAGATGTTTTCACTATAGACTTTCCTTACAAATTAGGGTTGTGGACATCATGATGCAAAAACACTTCATCTAATTAACTGGTACTTGTAGTACAAGCTACATTCTTTGGACTTCATTTATTTGTCTCAAGCTAAATCCTCGGGTTCCTATGGAGCATTAGGGTTTTATGGACCAAAGATCAAGAGGAAAAGAATCAAAGTTCAGTCACTTGAAGACATTTAAGAATGGTGATTCATGCAAATTTTCAAAGGTTAAGGAGGAGACCAAGGTGATTCAAGGTGTAATTTGGAAAATAATTTATCAATGATACAAGTCATCTCACTTTTCTAAAAGAAACCAAGGCATTGCAAGATCCAATCAAGTTGCAATTTTCAATTTGGAAGAGACACTTTGAATATTTGAAGAAATCATCCTTGAATTTTCAAAGTTACATTACAAGTTCAACCAATTTCATAATCCATTACAAACCTCATACCAAAAGTACAATACCATTTTAATCCATCACCATTACAACAAAGCATTTACATGGAAATAAACCAAAAACCTAATCCTAAACTACACTAAACTTTGCCTTCAATCTTCTCCAAACTTTTTGCAATTTTCAAACTAGCCATGCCTTCAATCACTTTGTCAAACAACCTTGGCCAACTTGTACAACCAGCCAGCATTATTCCTGCACCAAACATACCAAAATCAATGCCTTTTCACAACATAATAAAACAATTTTCTAGTAATCTTCATCAAATTCAATGGACCGTTTCATCCATATAGCTTCTATACAAATTGGAATTTCAAACCACTTTCCATAAGAATCCTATTGCACTTAACAGTAGGCACAAAACAACTTTCATTTAACTTTCTAATCCAAACTATATTAACATTCAAAAATGATCTCAAATTCTAGTTTCTAACCATGGAACAATTACTTGCAATTCAGTCATAGCCCACAGTGGTTCAAATCACATAGTAGTAACATGTCAAAACATTTCATATAACATTCAACTCAATATCTCAAGCTTAGTTCATAACAGCTAGGAGTGCACCAGTTCAATCCCTAATGCATTCAACATACCAGTTCATCCTCCATTGATCCACGATGTCCAAGTTCAACCAGGTTCAGAATTTAAGTCTTCCCATGGCAGTCTAGAAGACTGTTTCAAGTTCTATCTCCGGTTTTACTTTTCCTGATGAGGGAAATCCAATAAGTCACACACTGCAGTACCTTCATAGCCAGCATGAAGTAACAGCGAGCATGACCCGCTATCTCGACTGTCCATATCATAATGCACATAGATTAGGAAAATTCACAAGTCCACACAACATTTAGTTTACACAAAAGCATTTAACAGTTCATCTAACCTACTGCATTCTAACTTAATTGAATTTCATCCTAACAAGATCATGACAGAAAGTTCAGATCCCCAAATTGGCACAATATTATAACTAACTTCACATATCCCAGGCATAACAGAAAGTCCAGACTAAACCAACTAACCACAAAAATTCTCAATCAATTAACTTGCAAGCCAAACTCATTTTGAATCTCATAACTAGTCAATCTAACTACCACATATCCAATCAATAATCCAAAACTTTGTTTCATTACTTTCACCATTCATAACGGTTTTGACATGACTACCAGTTTTCTACAGCAACACATCCATTCATCACAACTTCTCTAGCCTAACTAATTGCAACTCATGAAAGAAGATTCAACCATGGCAACTTGGAAGTAGAACCAACATCATGCAATAAGTTAAAAGCCAACAAAATTTCAAAATAACAAAAACTCATTCCAACTGTAGTGTAACAAAATCACCCAATTCCTAACAGTTTCTACCAAAATAATAACAATTCATTCATTACAAACTAATTCAAAACACTTCACAAACTAAATTTCATCATAACAGAATCCAGCTAGCAATTTCCAAATATAACTAACCAACTCAAAATCATCTAACTAACTTCACAATAGCCTAACTAACTCCCTAACCAATTCCAAACCAACCTTAACCTATCCAAACCTAATCTATATATAACATCACCACCTTCCTCAATCAACTAGGGGATCCATTTTTTTCCACCTTCTCTGTAATATTCTTCTCCAACCACTCTCTCTGCAACTTCAGTTTCCACACCTTCATCTTCCTCTTCACCACTCTCACAACCCTATCTCAATTCCCTCACCCTCACTACATGCTCTCCACCATCACTGCGAGCTTCAACACCTGAAGCTCTCTATAGTGAAGCTTAGACCTCACTCTCTCTACACTCTCTCACGCGTAACAACACAGAACAGCAACAAAGCATCACATGTATACACAATAACAAAAAGAAGCACCATTTCCTAATTCTAAAGAAGTTGAGAAGGAGTAGAAGGAAGATTTGTGCAAAAACAAGCGCAATCAAGGATTTTCGAGTTTACCTGAATTGATGAGCTCCATCCTCTAGTTTCCTTGATCTTCTCCACACCTTGAAGCGCCCTCGGAGTGTCTCCGAGAGGTAAGTCCCTATCCTCCTTCACTCTCCATGTTTTTGCTTGAATCTTGACGAACTGCTTGCTTCTGAGACCTGCTCTAGATCATATCAAGCATCGCTTATGTGAAATCCTTGTGTCATTCGTCTAATTTCGGGGAATCTGATGACCTACGGTTAATTTTGAGCTCCGATTCAGCTCATGCTAGGTAGATTTAGAGAAAACGAAGGGTGGACTCAGAAAGAGAGGGTTGAGATCTATCATTCCCCTAAGGTTTAGCCATGAAAGAATTTCTGCCGCCGACGGAGGCGATTTCCGGCGCGGCGGCAAGGCTCATCGAAAATCGCATGATGGAGAAAGAGGCGAAGAGAGTTTAATGACGTGGTCGCATTTTCTGATGGCCTTAACTTCCCCTTCATTCCATCAGAAACGGGCCAAAGCCTTCATCCCAATTCATCACTTCTTGCACCCTTAGTTCGGTCCATACACCCCCCTGATCCACCCTTTGTTCACCTTGGGCTCAGCCCAATCCAAAACCATATCCACACCCCTAGATTCATGTATAGACCTCCCTCTGTGTTTTTTTCTTTTTAATTTTATTATTTGTTATGCCATTTCTTTTTATTATTATTTCATGCCATTTTTCTACTAGAACTCATGCCATTTTTCTATTAGAATTTTTTTGCCATATATTGGTTGAATTCTATATTTATATTTTAGGTAGATTTTATGTTCATTTTTGGTTGAATTTCACATTCATATCTTGATGGAATTTTTCACTATATTTTGGTTGAATATTATGTTACTATCTTGATTAGAATTTTTGCATGATATTTGTTGAATATTATATTACCATATTGATTAGAATTTTTGCATGATATTTGTTGAATATTGTGTCCATATCTTAATTAGATTTTTACCATTTTATTGGTTCATCTTTATGCTATTCTTAAATTTTTTGCCATTTTATTAGTTCATGATTAATGCGTATTGCTAACTTCTTACCATTTGATTGTGAGGTATCAATTTGAAGCCCTTGGATCATTTGGAATTTTAATTCACCTTTCCAATTATTGTTCTTTTATTCATTTTACTTCTAGTTCATATGTCATCCCCCATTATGGTAATATGTCCCCCACTCCCATTAAAGTGTAATAGCGTAGGATTTTACATTCTTTAATGCTTTATACGTGCATGTTTGTATGTTAAAAAGATAAAACAAAGCGCATAGAAAACGATTTCAAAAACAAGACAAAAATAATACTTGATCAAATGTCAAGCCATTTTCAAAATCATTAATTGAAGTTCATCTCACCACACTTTAGGGTTCCATCCTTCACACGGGTAAGTCGACCTCTTAGGCGTCGCCATCAATCTCCATCCATTCTCATCATCAATCCAATCATCTCGCTTTTCTTTTCACACCTAACACCTTTCAAAATAACCCACGCTTGGTCCAACACCAAGTCACTTTTCAAACTATTTTTCTTAATAAATTGGAAGAAAAGGGAATGGAGTGTACACATTTGTTGTAATACCCCGTATTTTATTACACCGAATAATATTACATTGTGATTAACTGAGTCCGGTTGCTCTGAGAAATTATTTGATAAAATAATTAGAGTAACTTCGGTACTTAGAATTGATCCAATAGATATTATTTGTTTCGGAGACATTTATTTAATTTTGGACTTAAGAGACTTTTTGGACATTTAGTAGTATTATTTCTAATACTAACTTTACTATGTGAATCCTTTTCCTCTCACTTTCCAAACAAAAGAATAAGATAGAAAGAAAGGAAGAAGAAAGGAAAGGAAGGAGAGAAAAAGAGGAGAAGAGGAAAGTTGAAGAAAAGCTCAAAAACCATCAAGATCATCATCCAATCTTCATCCAAACTTCTCAATCATCTTCCTCTTGCTCATTTTGAAGGTGGGTTCTAGTTAGTACCATTGTTAGAGAGCTCTAGAGAGTTTTTGGATTTAGGTTAGATTATGAAAATATGGAATTTTATGGTTGAATCTTGTTATAAATGTTGTTGAATGCTTGTTATCATGTCTATACTGAGTTTAGATCATGTGGGTATTATTGGGTTATGTTTTGATGGAGAAAAATGTGGATTTGATGGAGTTACAGCAGCTGGGAGAGGTTCTGGTTCGCAGGGTTCGCCTAGCGAACCTGGGGCGAAGCCCAGCGAACAGCAATCGAGGGTTCGCCTAGCGAACCCGAACGTTCGCCTAGTGAACTTAGTGTGTTTTGAATATGGGAACTTACTGCCTAGGTGTTCGCTGGCACTTTCGCCTAGCGAAGGTGAAGGCGAAGGTTCGCCAGTTGTTCGCCTAGCGAACTTATGGTGTTTTGGGTCTGGGAGTATTTTGTTTAATTACTCGCCAGCTTGCTCGCGAAGCGAAGGGCGAGGCGAAGGTTCGCCAGGGCGTTCGCCTAGCGAACTTTATGTCTGTTTTGTTCTGTTTGTTCATTCGCCAGAGGCTTCGCCTAGCGAAGGCGGAAGCGAACGCTCGCTGGGAGGTTCGCCTAGCGAACATGTCAGTTTGTGCAGTTTTGTTTCCTTCATAACTTTTGATCCGTAACTCGGATCGGGGCGTTCTTGGTACCGTTAGAAAGCCATGACGACCCTCTACCCAATAAAAAGTGGAAATTGGGAGTATACTGTAGGACAAATTATTTAGAGGCAAATGAATGAAAGTCTTGATATATGATATGTTGTTATGTGATTCTATTATGCAATTGACTTATGTTTTACCTATTTTCTCTTGTTGTTAAGCATGTTTGAGAATGTATGCATGTCAAAATATGAAATAGTAAGAGTGAGGAAAACCCCTTTTGAACTATAGGAAACTTTAGAAGTTGGAAACACTAGTATGGAACATGAGGTTAACTTTATGGATTGAAGGACAAGAAAGGCCTTGAGGCCTTATGGCCGAGGCAATTGTCGTATACATTGTTTTGTGTGGTATTTATCATGTAATCGTAACCATTTTATTTTGAATTTCCCTTGGAAGGCCTTCATGAGTCTCGAGCTCCTCTGAAGTGCAGGCAGGTTTTACTTGGTAGGTTTGATGCCCTACGTGTAGTACAATTGGAAGCCCGTGCATGGGTACGAGACTTGTGATGGTTAACAGGCCATGAGAAGTGACGGTTCACGGTTAACAGGCCGGTGATCCCGAATCCAATTGTATACCAAGTAACTACAAGGATCTATGACTCGGGTCGCCTTCTAGACGTAGAAGCGGACGGGAAGATGAGATGCCTTGGTACCGGTTATCGATTAATGATGTGATGAGTTAGTGAACTCATGTCATGTTTCCATATAGTGTGAAATTATCAAGTGTGAACTCAAGAGTCCTTCCCTTCCCCGGACTTGAGTTAGGATTGTTAGAACCGTAAATAACCCGAGAGAATCCATAAGATAGGGAACTCACTGAGATTTGATGTATCTCACCCCACTGTTGTTGTTTACATCACAGGTCCTGCAGGTTCGGCGACGGGTAAGGATAAAGTGGTTTGACTTTTCCTTCCGGTTCGTAGTTTTGAGATGGCATGGCTTCCGCTATGACGTTTTATTTTGAGACCATTGCATTAATCCAGTTCTTAGTTTTTATCATGTTGGAACATCTTGTATATGTAATGCCTTAGTTTTTGTGTTGGATTAGAGGCATTTATGTATATAATGTGTTAACTAGGAACTTATTGTATTTCAATACCAAATACTTGGATTCATATATATAATTTATGCTTTGATGTATGAATTTTATATGTGGGTGTTACAGTTGGTATCAGAGCAGGTCGTATCCTCGACCTAGCCATGAGATAGTATAAGTAGTTTCTTTCCGCTTCATATGCGTTGTGTCGCTATTGGTCTTAAGTGTTATATGTTTGGTATTGAGCATGATCAACTTAATCCTATCTATATGACGTTTAGGAACATGGTTGGCGGACGCAGAAGCAATCGTGGTAGACCCACGTATCCTCCATCTGGGACGAATCTGCCAGGCGGCGATGAGAATGCTTTTTTGTATCAGTTTGTACAACAGATGCAGCAGCAGCAGAACCAGTTCATGCAACAGATGGTGCAGAGGATGAATGGAGGCCTTCATCCTCAGGTGGTTGTTCCAAATGTTGTAGGTGGAAGTTTTCGGGATTTCCTCCGCATGAATCCTCCAGAATTTCATGGCAGAGTGGATCCTGTGAAAGCTCATGACTGGATTGCTGGCGTGGAGAGAATCTTTCTGATAATTGGCTGTAGTGAGGAGAACAAGGTAGTGTTTGCTTCTCGCTCACTGAGAGGTCCTGCTAGGACATGGTGGGATGTTGCTTCAGTTTTTATGACTATGCAAGGTGTACCTAAAGTGTGGGAGCAGTTCAGGGATATTTTTATGGAAAAGTATCTTCCTAGTTCTTTGAGGATCCGAAGAGAGTTTGAATTCCAGCAGCTGAGGCAGGGTTACATGGTTGAGAATGATTGCGGGGGGTCAAGCCAACAATCTAAGCCTAGGCCACAAGCTTTCAAAAGGAAACAAGTTCAGGATTCTCGGAATAATGCACCTTTTATGTGTCGTACGTGTGGTAAAATGCATTTTGGAGAGTGTCGCTTCAAAGGGGTGAAGTGTTATCAATGTCAGAAGGTGGGCCATTTGGCGAAAGAATGTCCTCAGAGGAGGAATATCGGGCGAGTTTACACAATGGATGCGAAGAAAGCAAAAGGCGATGACTCTAGGATTGCTGGTACGTGTTTTGTTAATAGAAATTCTTTCTTTGTTTTGTCTTATTCGATTGTGGAGCAACGCACTCCTTTGTATCCATGCAATGTGTGAAATTGTGTATTTCCGGTAGCCGGTGAGATTTCAGAAGTTTCCCTCGAAGATGTCACTTCTCTTCCTTCGGAGAGGGTAGTGGAATTTTCTATTGACCTGGTACCGGGAACGGCTGCTATATCCGTTTCTCCGTATCGGATGGCACCGAAGGAGTTAATGGAATTATAGGATCAGTTAGAAGAACTCATGGCGAAACATTTTGTGCGGCCTAGTGTTTCTCCGTGGGGAGCCCTGTTTTGCTGGTGAAGAAGAAGGACGGTGGGATGCGGATGTGCATCGATTATCGTCAGCTAAATAAAGTCACCATTAAGAACAAGTATCCCTTGCCCAGGATAGACGACCTTTTGGATCAATTGAAGGGAGCCTGCGTGTTCTCGAAGATTGATTTGAGGTCAGGTTATCACCAAATCCGAGTGAAGAGTTCCGATGTACCTAAGACTGCATTTAGGACCCGCTATGGCCATTGCGAATTCTTAGTGATGCCTTTCGGTGTGACAAATGCTCCAGCCGTCTTTATGGACTACATGAACCGTATATTTCAAGCTTACTTGGACCAGTTGTTGTAATCTTCATTGACGATATTCTTATTTATTCTCGTACTTCACAAGAGCACGAGGAACATCTGAGAATTTTGTTATCTGTGTTGCAAGAGAAGCAACTTTTTGCTAAACTGAGTAAGTGTAAATTTTGGATGGCAGAAGTCAAGTTTCTTGGTCACGTTATATCACAAGGTGGTGTCGCAGTGGATCCGTCGAAGGTAGAAGCAGTGATAAATTGGGAGAGGCCGAGAAATGCCTCGGAAGTCCGAAGTTTCTTAGGGATGGCAGGTTACTATAGGAGGTTCATCGAAGGTTTCTCTAAGTTGGCTTTACCGATGACGAAGCTTACTCGTAAAGATTTTGCTTTTGAGTGGGATTCGGGTTGTGAGCAAAGTTTCATGAAGTTGAAGGAGAGATTGACAACGGCTCCGGTGTTAATCATTCCTGATCCTAACAACTCTTATGAAGTGTTTTGTGATGCTTCTAAAATGGGATTGGGAGGTATCCTGATGCAAGGCGGTCAAGTAGTAGCTTATGCCTCCCGACAATTGAAAATTCATGAACAGAATTATCCAACTCACGATTTGGAATTGGCGGCGGTTGTTTTACACTAAAGGTGTGGCGGCATTATTTGTATGGTGTGCGTTTTGAAATGTTCAGTGACCATAAGAGCTTGAGGTATTTATTTGACCAAAAGGAGTTAAATATGCGACAACGAAGATGCATGGAGTACTTAAAAGATTATGATTTAGAATTGAAGTATCATCCAAGAAAAGCGAATAAAGTAGCAGATGCGTTAAGTCGGAAATTAGTGCATGGCGCGAAATTGATGATTTTGGAGTATGCATTGTTGGAGAATTTTAGAGATCTTAATCTTCAGTTTGTATGGACCCAAGATGGGGTGATTATGGGAAATTTTAATGTCAATTCTACTTTGGGAGTTGAGATTCACCAAGGTCAAATGGCAGATGAGAAGTTGCAAGAAGTGTTACTCCTACCGGGTTTTATTCAGGCTACCGATGGAATTATTATGTTCGACCAAAGAATTTGTGTTCCGAATGATGCAATGTTAAGAAGAAAGATTTTGGATGAAGCTCATAAAGGTACTTTTACGATACATCCTGGTTCTTCGAAGATGTATCAAGATTTGAAGAAGGACTATTGGTGGACCGGAATGAAAAAGGATGTTGCGATGTATGTGTCAGAATGTGCAGTGTGCCAACAGGTTAAGATTGAACACCAAAGATCGGGCGGTATGTTGCAACCTTTAGAAATTCCAGTTTGGAAATGGGATAGCATTTCTATGGACTTTGCGGTAGGTTTGCCCCGTACGCAAGGTGGTTATGATTCAATTTGGGTGATTGTGGATCGGCTAACGAAATCAGCGCACTTCTTGGCGGTGAAAACTACATTTAAGGCAAGTCATCTTGCGAGGCTGTTTATTGCGGAAATTGTAAGATTGCACGGTATTCCTTCTAATATTGTATCGGACAGAGATCCGAAGTTTACTTCAAGGTTTTGGAGGGTCTTTCAACAAGCTATGGGGACGGAGTTGCGTTTAAGCACGTCTAATCATCCGCAGACGGATGGACAGACTGAGCGAACGATACAAACAATGGAAGATATGTTGAGAGCTTATGTGTTAGAAAGTAAAGGGAATTGGAAGGAACTTCTACCATTGATTGAGTTTTCCTATAATAATAGTTATCATGATAGCATCGGTATGGCTCCGTGTGAAACATTATATGGGCGAAAAAGGAGAACACCTTTGTGTTGGGCGGAAGTTGGGGAAGATAGAATCTTAGGACCCGAAATCATCCAAGAGACTACAGAAAAGATTCGAATGATTCGCGAGAAAATTAAGCAAGCCCAAGATCGACAAAAGAGTTATGCAGACAATCGAAGGAGACCTTTAGAATTTGAAGAAGGTGACCATGTGTTTTTGAAAGTTACTCCTAGATTGAGATTAAAAGGACCGTTTAAGTCACGCAAGTTAAGCCCGAGATACATATGACCGTATCAGATCTTAGAAAGGATTGGTGAAGTAGCGTACAGGTTGGCCTTACCGCCTTCTCTGTCGGAAATGCATGATGTTTTTCATGTATCTCAGCTTCAGAGATTTGTTCCAGATCCTCTTCAACCGATTCTACCGGATACTATTAAAATAGAAGCGGATTTGACGTTTGAACCTCAACCGAGCCGCATTGTGGGAAGAGAAACGAAGGTATTAAGGAACAAGGATATTCCTCTCGTTAAGGTACAGTGGGATGTAACGCACCCGGGAGATGCAACTTGGGAACTTGAATCAGAAATGCGAGATGCTTACCCTCATCTGTTCAGGTAAATTTTAAATTTGAGGGCGAATTTCTATTTAAGGGGGGGAGGATGTAATACCCCGTATTTTATTACACCGAATAATATTACATTGTGATTAACTGAGTCCGGTTGCTCTGAGAAATTATTTGATAAAATAATTAGAGTAACTTCGGTACTTAGAATTGATCCAATAGATATTATTTGTTTCAGAGACATTTATTTAATTTTGGACTTAAGAGACTTTTTGGACATTTAGTAGTATTATTTCTAATACTAACTTTACTATGTGAATCCTTTTCCTCTCACTTTCCAAACAAAAGAATAAGATAGAAAGAAAGGAAGAAGAAAGGAAAGGAAGGAGAGAAAAAGAGGAGAAGAGGAAAGTTGAAGAAAAGCTCAAAAACCATCAAGATCATCATCCAATCTTCATCCAAACTTCTCAATCATCTTCCTCTTGCTCATTTTGAAGGTGGGTTCTAGTTAGTACCATTGTTAGAGAGCTCTAGAGAGTTTTTGGATTTAGGTTAGATTATGAAAATATGGAATTTTATGGTTGAATCTTGTTATAAATGTTGTTGAATGCTTGTTATCATGTCTATACTGAGTTTAGATCATGTGGGTATTATTGGGTTATGTTTTGATGGAGAAAAATGTGGATTTGATGGAGTTACAGCAGCTGGGAGAGGTTCTGGTTCGCAGGGTTCGCCTAGCGAACCTGGGGCGAAGCCCAGCGAACAACAATCGAGGGTTCGCCTAGCGAACCCGAACGTTCGCCTAGTGAACTTAGTGTGTTTTGAATATGGGAACTTACTGCCTAGGTGTTCGCTGGCACTTTCGCCTAGCGAAGGTGAAGGCGAAGGTTCGCCAGTTGTTCGCCTAGCGAACTTATGGTGTTTTGGGTCTGGGAGTATTTTGTTTAATTACTCGCCAGCTTGCTCGCGAAGCGAAGGGCGAGGCGAAGGTTCGCCAGGGCGTTCGCCTAGCGAACTTTATGTCTGTTTTGTTCTGTTTGTTCATTCGCCAGAGGCTTCGCCTAGCGAAGGCGGAAGCGAACGCTCGCTGGGAGGTTCGCCTAGCGAACATGTCAGTTTGTGCAGTTTTGTTTCCTTCATAACTTTTGATCCGTAACTCGGATCGGGGCGTTCTTGGTACCGTTAGAAAGCCATGACGACCCTCTACCCAATAAAAAGTGGAAATTGGGAGTATACTGTAGGACAAATTATTTAGAGGCAAATGAATGAAAGTCTTGGTATATGATATGTTGTTATGTGATTCTATTATGCAATTGACTTATGTTTTACCTATTTTCTCTTGTTGTTAAGCATGTTTGAGAATGTATGCATGTCAAAATATGAAATAGTAAGAGTGAGGAAAACCCCTTTTGAACTATAGGAAACTTTAGAAGTTGGAAACACTAGTATGGAACATGAGGTTAACTTTATGGATTGAAGGACAAGAAAGGCCTTGAGGCCTTATGGCCGAGGCAATTGTCGTATACATTGTTTTGTGTGGTATTTATCATGTAATCGTAACCATTTTATTTTGAATTGCCCTTGGAAGGCCTTCATGAGTCTCGAGCTCCTCTGAAGTGCAGGCAGGTTTTACTTGGTAGGTTTGATGCCCTACGTGTAGTACAATTGGAAGCCCGTGCATGGGTACGAGACTTGTGATGGTTAACAGGCCATGAGAAGTGACGGTTCACGGTTAACAGGCCGGTGATCCCGAATCCAATTGTATACCAAGTAACTACAAGGATCTATGACTCGGGTCGCCTTCTAGACGTAGAAGCGGACGGGAAGATGAGATGCCTTGGTACCGGTTATCGATTAATGATGTGATGAGTTAGTGAACTCATGTCATGTTTCCATATAGTGTGAAATTATCAAGTGTGAACTCAAGAGTCCTTCCCTTCCTCGGACTTGAGTTAGGATTGTTAGAACCGTAAATAACCCGAGAGAATCCATAAGATAGGGAACTCACTGAGATTTGATGTATCTCACCCCACTGTTGTTGTTTACATCACAGGTCCTGCAGGTTCGGCGACGGGTAAGGATAAAGTGGTTTGACTTTTCCTTCCGGTTCGTAGTTTTGAGATGGCATGGCTTCCGCTATGACGTTTTATTTTGAGATCATTGCATTGATCTAGTTCTTAGTTTTTATCATGTTGGAACATCTTGTATATGTAATGCCTTAGTTTTTGTGTTGCATTAGAGGCATTTATGTATATAATGTGTTAACTAGGAACTTATTGTATTTCAATACCAAATACTTGGATTCATATATATAATTTATGCTTTGATGTATGAATTTTATATGTGGGTGTTACAGTTGGTATCAGAGCAGGTCGTATCCTCGACCTAGCCATGAGATAGTATAAGTAGTTTCTTTCCGCTTCATATGCGTTGTGTCGCTATTGGTCTTAAGTGTTATATGTTTGGTATTGAGCCTGATCAACTTAATCCTATCTATATGACGTTTAGGAACATGGTTGGCGGACGCAGAAGCAATCGTGGTAGACCCACGTATCCTTCATCTGGGACGAATCTGCCAGGCGGCGATGAGAATGCTTTTTTGTATCAGTTTGTACAACAGATGCAGCAGCAGCAGAACCAGTTCATGCAACAGATGGTGCAGAGGATGAATGGAGGCCTTCATCCTCAGGTGGTTGTTCCAAATGTTGTAGGTGGAAGTTTTCGGGATTTCCTCCGCATGAATCCTCCAGAATTTCATGGCGGAGTGGATCCTGTGAAAGCTCATGACTGGATTGCTGGCGTGGAGAGAATCTTTCTGATAATTGGCTGTAGTGAGGAGAACAAGGTAGTGTTTGCTTCTCGCTCACTGAGAGGTCCTGCTAGGACATGGTGGGATGTTGCTTCAGTTTTTATGACTATGCAAGGTGTACCTAAAGTGTGGGAGCAGTTCAGGGATATTTTTATGGAAAAGTATCTTCCTAGTTCTTTGAGGATCCGAAGAGAGTTTGAATTCCAGCAGCTGAGGCAGGGTTACATGGTTGAGAATGATTGCGGGGGGTCAAGCCAACAATCTAAGCCTAGGCCACAAGCTTTCAAAAGGAAACAAGTTCAGGATTCTCGGAATAATGCACCTTCTATGTGTCGTACGTGTGGTAAAATGCATTTTGGAGAGTGTCGCTTCAAAGGGGTGAAGTGTTATCAATGTCAGAAGGTGGGCCATTTGGCGAAAGAATGTCCTCAGAGGAGGAATATCGGGCGAGTTTACACAATGGATGCGAAGAAAGCAAAAGGCGATGACTCTAGGATTGCTGGTACGTGTTTTGTTAATAGAAATTCTTTCTTTGTTTTGTCTTATTCGATTGTGGAGCAACGCACTCCTTTGTATCCATGCAATGTGTGAAATTGTGTATTTCCGGTAGCCGGTGAGATTTCAGAAGTTTCCCTCGAAGATGTCACTTCTCTTCCTTCGGAGAGGGTAGTGGAATTTTCTATTGACCTGGTACCGGGAACGGCTGCTATATCCGTTTCTCCGTATCGGATGGCACCGAAGGAGTTAATGGAATTATAGGATCAGTTAGAAGAACTCATGGCGAAACATTTTGTGCGGCCTAGTGTTTCTCCGTGGGGAGCCCTGTTTTGCTGGTGAAGAAGAAGGACGGTGGGATGCGGATGTGCATCGATTATCGTCAGCTAAATAAAGTCACCATTAAGAACAAGTATCCCTTGCCCAGGATAGACGACCTTTTGGATCAATTGAAGGGAGCCTGCGTGTTCTCGAAGATTGATTTGAGGTCAGGTTATCACCAAATCCGAGTGAAGAGTTCCGATGTACCTAAGACTGCATTTAGGACCCGCTATGGCCATTGCGAATTCTTAGTGATGCCTTTCGGTGTGACAAATGCTCCAGCCGTCTTTATGGACTACATGAACCGTATATTTCAAGCTTACTTGGACCAGTTGTTGTAATCTTCATTGACGATATTCTTATTTATTCTCGTACTTCACAAGAGCACGAGGAACATCTGAGAATTTTGTTATATGTGTTGCAAGAGAAGCAACTTTTTGCTAAACTGAGTAAGTGTAAATTTTGGATGGCAGAAGTCAAGTTTCTTGGTCACGTTATATCACAAGGTGGTGTCGCAGTGGATCCGTCGAAGGTAGAAGCAGTGATAAATTGGGAGAGGCCGAGAAATGCCTCGGAAGTCTGAAGTTTCTTAGGGATGGCAGGTTACTATAGGAGGTTCATCGAAGGTTTCTCTAAGTTGGCTTTACCGATGACGAAGCTTACTCGTAAAGATTTTGCTTTTGAGTGGGATTCGGGTTGTGAGCAAAGTTTCATGAAGTTGAAGGAGAGATTGACAACGGCTCCGGTGTTAATCATTCCTGATCCTATCAACTCTTATGAAGTGTTTTGTGATGCTTCTAAAATGGGATTGGGAGGTATCCTGATGCAAGGCGGTCAAGTAGTAGCTTATGCCTCCCGACAATTGAAAATTCATGAACAGAATTATCCAACTCACGATTTGGAATTGGCGGCGGTTGTTTTACACTAAAGGTGTGGCGGCATTATTTGTATGGTGTGCGTTTTGAAATGTTCAGTGACCATAAGAGCTTGAGGTATTTATTTGACCAAAAGGAGTTAAATATGCGACAACGAAGATGCATGGAGTACTTAAAAGATTATGATTTAGAATTGAAGTATCATCCAAGAAAAGCGAATAAAGTAGCAGATGCGTTAAGTCGGAAATTAGTGCATGGCGCGAAATTGATGATTTTGGAGTATGCATTGTTGGAGAATTTTAGAGATCTTAATCTTCAGTTTGTATGGACCCAAGATGGGGTGATTATGGGAAATTTTAATGTCAATTCTACTTTGGGAGTTGAGATTCACCAAGGTCAAATGGCAGATGAGAAGTTGCAAGAAGTGTTACTCCTACCGGGTTTTATTCAGGCTACCGATGGAATTATTATGTTCGACCAAAGAATTTGTGTTCCGAATGATGCAATGTTAAGAAGAAAGATTTTGGATGAAGCTCATAAAGGTACTTTTACGATACATCCTGGTTCTTCGAAGATGTATCAAGATTTGAAGAAGGACTATTGGTGGACCGGAATGAAAAAGGATGTTGCGATGTATGTGTCAGAATGTGCAGTGTGCCAACAGGTTAAGATTGAACACCAAAGATCGGGCGGTATGTTGCAACCTTTAGAAATTCCAGTTTGGAAATGGGATAGCATTTCTATGGACTTTGCGGTAGGTTTGCCCCGTACGCAAGGTGGTTATGATTCAATTTGGGTGATTGTGGATCGGCTAACGAAATCAGCGCACTTCTTGGCGGTGAAAACTACATTTAAGGCAAGTCATCTTGCGAGGCTGTTTATTGCGGAAATTGTAAGATTGCACGGTATTCCTTCTAATATTGTATCGGACAGAGATCCGAAGTTTACTTCAAGGTTTTGGAGGGTCTTTCAACAAGCTATGGGGACGGAGTTGCGTTTGAGCACGTCTAATCATCCGCAGACGGATGGACAGACTGAGCGAACGATACAAACAATGGAAGATATGTTGAGAGCTTATGTGTTAGAAAGTAAAGGGAATTGGAAGGAACTTCTACCATTGATTGAGTTTTCCTATAATAATAGTTATCATGCTAGCATCGGTATGGCTCCGTGTGAAACATTATATGGGCGAAAATGGAGAACACCTTTGTGTTGGGCGAAAGTTGGGGAAGATAGAATCTTAGGACCCGAAATCATCCAAGAGACTACAGAAAAGATTCGAATGATTCGCGAGAAAATTAAGCAAGCCCAAGATCGACAAAAGAGTTATGCAGACAATCGAAGGAGACCTTTAGAATTTGAAGAAGGTGACCATGTGTTTTTGAAAGTTACTCCTAGATTGAGATTAAAAGGACCGTTTAAGTCACGCAAGTTAAGCCCGAGATACATAGGACCGTATCAGATCTTAGAAAGGATTGGTGAAGTAGCGTACAGGTTGGCCTTACCGCCTTCTCTGTCGGAAATGCATGATGTTTTTCATGTATCTCAGCTTCAGAGATTTGTTCCAGATCCTCTTCAACCGATTCTACCGGATACTATTGAAATAGAAGCGGATTTGACGTTTGAACCTCAACCGAGCCGCATTGTGGGAAGAGAAACGAAGGTATTAAGGAACAAGGATATTCCTCTCGTTAAGGTACAGTGGGATGTAACGCACCCGGGAGATGCAACTTGGGAACTTGAATCAGAAATGCGAGATGCTTACCCTCATCTGTTCAGGTAAATTTTAAATTCGAGGGCGAATTTCTATTTAAGGGGGGGAGGATGTAATACCCCGTATTTTATTACACCGAATAATATTACATTGTGATTAACTGAGTCCAGTTGCTCTGAGAAATTATTTGATAAAATAATTAGAGTAACTTCGGTACTTAGAATTGATCCAATAGATATTATTTGTTTCGGAGACATTTATTTAATTTTGGACTTAAGAGACTTTTTGGACATTTAGTAGTATTATTTCTAATACTAACTTTACTATGTGAATCCTTTTCCTCTCACTTTCCAAACAAAAGAATAAGATAGAAAGAAAGGAAGAAGAAAGGAAAGGAAGGAGAGAAAAAGAGGAGAAGAGGAAAGTTGAAGAAAAGCTCAAAAACCATCAAGATCATCATCCAATCTTCATCCAAACTTCTCAATCATCTTCCTCTTGCTCATTTTGAAGGTGGGTTCTAGTTAGTACCATTGTTAGAGAGCTCTAGAGAGTTTTTGGATTTAGGTTAGATTATGAAAATATGGAATTTTATGGTTGAATCTTGTTATAAATGTTGTTGAATGCTTGTTATCATGTCTATACTGAGTTTAGATCATGTGGGTATTATTGGGTTATGTTTTGATGGAGAAAAATGTGGATTTGATGGAGTTACAGCAGCTGGGAGAGGTTCTGGTTCGCAGGGTTCGCCTAGCGAACCTGGGGCGAAGCCCAGCGAACAGCAATCGAGGGTTCGCCTAGCGAACCCGAACGTTCGCCTAGTGAACTTAGTGTGTTTTGAATATGGGAACTTACTGCCTAGGTGTTCGCTGGCACTTTCGCCTAGCGAAGGTGAAGGCGAAGGTTCGCCAGTTGTTCGCCTAGCGAACTTATGGTGTTTTGGGTCTGGGAGTATTTTGTTTAATTACTCGCCAGCTTGCTCGCGAAGCGAAGGGCGAGGCGAAGGTTCGCCAGGGCGTTCGCCTAGCGAACTTTATGTCTGTTTTGTTCTGTTTGTTCATTCGCCAGAGGCTTCGCCTAGCGAAGGCGGAAGCGAACGCTCGCTGGGAGGTTCGCCTAGCGAACATGTCAGTTTGTGCAGTTTTGTTTCCTTCATAACTTTTGATCCGTAACTCGGATCGGGGCGTTCTTGGTACCGTTAGAAAGCCATGACGACCCTCTACCCAATAAAAAGTGGAAATTGGGAGTATACTGTAGGACAAATTATTTAGAGGCAAATGAATGAAAGTCTTGATATATGATATGTTGTTATGTGATTCTATTATGCAATTGACTTATGTTTTACCTATTTTCTCTTGTTGTTAAGCATGTTTGAGAATGTATGCATGTCAAAATATGAAATAGTAAGAGTGAGGAAAACCCCTTTTGACCTATAGGAAACTTTAGAAGTTGGAAACACTAGTATGGAACATGAGGTTAACTTTATGGATTGAAGGACAAGAAAGGCCTTGAGGCCTTATGGCCGAGGCAATTGTCGTATACATTGTTTTGTGTGGTATTTATCATGTAATCGTAACCATTTTATTTTGAATTGCCCTTGGAAGGCCTTCATGAGTCTCGAGCTCCTCTGAAGTGCAGGCAGGTTTTACTTGGTAGGTTTGATGCCCTACGTGTAGTACAATTGGAAGCCCGTGCATGGGTACGAGACTTGTGATGGTTAACAGGCCATGAGAAGTGACGGTTCACGGTTAACAGGCCGGTGATCCCGAATCCAATTGTATACCAAGTAACTACAAGGATCTATGACTCGGGTCGCCTTCTAGACGTAGAAGCGGACGGGAAGATGAGATGCCTTGGTACCGGTTATCGATTAATGATGTGATGAGTTAGTGAACTCATGTCATGTTTCCATATAGTGTGAAATTATCAAGTGTGAACTCAAGAGTCCTTCCCTTCCCCGGACTTGAGTTAGGATTGTTAGAACCGTAAATAACCCGAGAGAATCCATAAGATAGGGAACTCACTGAGATTTGATGTATCTCACCCCACTGTTGTTGTTTACATCACAGGTCCTGCAGGTTCGGTGACGGGTAAGGATAAAGTGGTTTGACTTTTCCTTCCGGTTCGTAGTTTTGAGATGGCATGGCTTCCGCTATGACGTTTTATTTTGAGATCATTGCATTGATCTAGTTCTTAGTTTTTATCATGTTGGAACATCTTGTATATGTAATGCCTTAGTTTTTGTGTTGCATTAGAGGCATTTATGTATATAATGTGTTAACTAGGAACTTATTGTATTTCAATACCAAATACTTGGATTCATATATATAATTTATGCTTTGATGTATGAATTTTATATGTGGGTGTTACATTTGTGCACCACATTTCTCAAGTTCTTGGGTTGGTGGTCCTTATTGGCTTGTGACCTGACGCTTGTCTTCCACTCAAAACACCTAATAATAATTAGAGTTTAATCCGGTCCTCTTAGGGCGAAAATGAGTGGTTGGAATACCATTGTCTCCTTGTCGCAACTGCAAAAAATAACCGGCGGAAAAGACAGAAGAGTCGCCACCGAAAATTATTCATCCCGACGCAGGGAAAGGAAACGATCGAAGAAAATCTGAAGAAGGGAAAGACATGGTCATCGCAACCATAGTCTGGGTTCGGGAGTCGGTAATACGAGAGGAAGGTATTAGCACCCCCTCGCGTCCATCGTACTCGATGGGATCCACACTTGCTGTTCTGATTAAAGGGTGTAGATATCTGAAGCTCCACTACTAACTGGAAAGGAATAGAACGAGAGACAGAGAAACGAAGAAAGAAAAGAAAAGGTGACTCGATGGGACTTCGCCGCCCTAGGCCTACGTATTCCTTCGGGAATGGGAAAGTCATAGTCAACGTAGTTCAGAGGACTACGGGTTTGTGGGGGGAAGGTTGCTCGCCAAGACATCGTCGTCTTGTGCCTACGTATCCTCAATCGGACAGGAGAGAGGAAGTCAGAGCAGTCGTAGTTCGACCTACGGGTCTTTGTTTGTTTAGTGCTTTTTAGGTGGACGATGCTAACGTTCGCGTTCTAGCAGTTTAGGTGTTACCGCTCGTTGTGTGGAGGCTTACGCGTTTACCTGTTTGCGGTAGAACGAAAATAACATATCCTTACGATTAGAGTGAGTGAGATGAGAAAAGAATCTTGAAGAAAAACAATTGATTTGTTTATGTCTTTTAGAAGAAGTGTTTTGATTTGTTTTGTTTGTGATATGTATTGTACTAAAGACTATGACATATGAGCGAATACTTCACAAGGTCGCTCCCAATGAAACGTTTGCAAAACACCCTAGAAGAGTAAAGGAGGCCTTCACTAATCATTCCCCATGTGCTTAAGGCTCGTGGCGCACTCCACATACAATATTCGTTAAGTGTTTTGGCTTTTCTTTTAGAGAGAAAAGAGAGACTAAAATGGTTAAAAGAAAAATCTAAGGGGATCTCCATCCTAGAAGTTGTCATGATCCTATAATTGAAGTAAGGAAAGGGAATCTTTACCTATGTTAGCATGCTTGGATTGATAACCTAATGTTAATGTTTAGAAATGGACTATCCTAATTGTTAACATACAAAGGATTGAAAGCCTATTGTTTCTCCTACCTCAAGCTTAATCAGAAATTAAGTCGAGCTAGGAATCCTAAGGGATCATGTGAACAAACACAAGTAAACATTATACTAATCAATCACAAAATGAACGATGTCGTGATCTCAACTAAGAAACAAAATTGAGTGATTCCTCGTCCTCGACTAAAAGAAAATAACCAGAAAAGGACGATGTCGTGATCTCAACTATAAGGAAGTTGAGTGACTCTTCGTCAACCACAAAGTAAGACAAAAAGGGGAGCAAACAAGGCCAAAGTATCAATGAATTGGCATCCAAGCCAAGTATACAACTAGGAGTGAAAACTCCTCACTCAATCACAAGCGAAAATGCTAAACCCTAGGCATGGTTCATACAAGCGTGCAAGTGATATCTAACGGAGAAGGCCTGTTGCCTCTTCAAAGCGCGCAAAAAGCTCCAGACTAGGTTCTAAGGTGGAATAGAATCAAGCTATCAAGTACTTCAAACAAGTAAGAGGGTCCAACAGTCAAGTACCAAACATCAAGTTCAAAACATGTCAGAATCTAACAAGAATAAAATATAAGCAACTATCATTAAAGGTAATCAACAAGGAGGACCAGAATTAACATCATGAATTGGTCCAAACGATATCAGGGACTAAGCACAATCTGCATCAAGAGATCTCATCAGTCCAAACAAGGGTATGAAAAATATTCCACTCAAAATCTCCATAAGATTAATCATCACTTATATGACGAGAGAAATGAACCAAGAATTAACTACAAGGCTTCATGAAAATTTAATTAGGACTTCAATTAAAATCAACTAGGAAATTAATTACAAGAATTCTAAACGAAGTTGTTAACAAGAAATTCAAGTTAAAACTAATTCCTAAACAACATAAAAGTGATTAAAAATCGAATTGTCTAAACAAGTATCCACAATCACAACAACCAAAGTAAAGTTAGCACTTAGTCAAAATTTAAATTAAAGCCAAAGTCTAACATAAACCAAACAAGGTGATTAATAAGAATTTAATCAAAAAATTCTAAACAAAACTACAACAAACTCTAATTCAGAATTAACAAAAATATCTAGTCAAAGTTAAAATCAAGGGTAATATCAAAATAATGTCTAATTCTAATTAAGAACTATTAACATCTACTCAAAGAATTTAATTGAAAATTAATTAAGAATTAATGAAACCTAAGCAAGTGTTATCAAGAATTCTAATAAAAAATTAGTAAGGTTCTAATAAAAAAAACAATATCAAAATCACAAGTTAAGAACAAAAATTAGAATCTAATTCTAAAAAAACTAACCAAAGCACATTAAAAAAAATGGGTGCAGACGTGCAGTAGTGATTCAGCGTTGAGAAAAGAAGCTAGGCGCATGGGCTTAAGATCATAAGCCCAATGACCTTTTATCCATATTCGGGGGTGTGGTGAGTACTATTTACGGTGTAATTAGCAATGCATAGGGCCTGAGGTTAGGCCCAAGGTGCCACAGCCAGGGTGCAATGTTTTCAGGAAAGGAAAGAACAAGAAGCGAGCAAAGCGTTTCCTTATTCTCTTCTTCTCACGATTGGTAACCCTCATTAAACAACCATGCCGGTGCTAAACGTCTCCTCCGCGCCGTGGCCTCACGTCGGCAGCGGTGGAGATTACGTCAAACCTACATCGCACTCACCATTCTCTCCCTGTATCTAATTTCGTCTTCGCTCCTTCCTAATTCTTAATCGAAACCTAAATCGATGCACAATTTCAAGAAACTTACCACGTCAAACTCGCTACAAATCACACAAAGAGAAATTCACCTTTGAAGACGCTTCTGGCAGCGGCGATGGATACGTGCTCAGGTACAAAGGTGCTTTCGCTTCCGTTCTCCTTCTTCACCATTCGTCGCGTCCCTGCGTTGGAGGTGTTGTTGTTGCGGTTCTTGAATCTGTAGGTGAATGATTCTCGTTGCGATTTTTATAGAGGCTGCGAAAGTGAATTGAAAAGGAGTGTATTATGATTGCAGATGAATTTTGAAGGTTGCTGACGATGAATTTGAAGAGATGAAACTGAAGGTTGTTCTTGAGTGCTCTTGATTGAATTTGCAGGTCGTGTGGAAATATTGAAGAAGATTGATGAAGCTTGTTGAATCGTTTGAGGAAATAACTTGAGAAGCAGGGAATCAAGAGAGGGAGGGATTGAGAGAGATCGAGTGTGAAGAACAGTGGAGGAGCTTTTTGAGAGGTAAAAATGAAGTTGTGGAGGTAAAGAGGAATTTGAAGAATTGGATATGATGTGAATAATTCTGTTGTGGTGTGAAGGTGAAATGGAAGATGAAGTGAGATGAGAGGTTGAGAATGATGAATGTGAAGAAAGTGATTAGAGAAACTGAATTGTGGAGATGACTGTTTAATTTATATTAGTTTCAAACTTGCATTTAAGAGTTAGTTCCAATTAGTTATTCTGTTTTGACAGTTGGGTTAGTTAGTTAAAGGAAAAAAATCAGTTATGATTCTGTTAGTTGTGAAAACATGGTAGTTACAAATTAGTTATGAGGTGAAAAAAACTGTTAGGATGTTAGTTATGCTTGAATAGGATCTGTTGTGATTGAGTGAATCAAAAAACTGAACTATTATGAAACTATGGATTAATTGCATATTTGTTGCTTTTTCTGCTTTTGCGTGACGAAATTCTGTTAGAAGGCTACTTCGAATTTAACTTTATGATGCTGTCAAATTTGATCCTGCTGTTAATGACATGAAGGTTTGGTAGCAGTTAGTATCACGATATATAGTTAGTTTAACATGTTAGAAATGTTAATAGGCTCGGATGTGATTCCGGTTACAATTTGTATGCGAGCTAGCAACAGTTATGACTGAGTTTGATTGTTAGTTGAGGCGGTGAAATAGTTAGTGAAGTTAGATTGAATGAAGGAGTTAGCTGTAAGTTTTATTTGAAATTGAAATTTTGTCATTGAAGTTAGTTGATGACTTGGAATGCAGTTAGTGTTAGCAGTTAATTATGTAGTTTAAGTTTGGGATTCTGTTAACAGTGAGTTGGTTTGAATAAGAGGAATGAAGTTGTTAGCTGGATTGGCCAGATAGTTAATTATGATGTGAAAAAAGTGAATTCTATTAAATCTTCCATGTGCAGTTATAAGCCTGGAAACAAGACGATTTTGGATGCTTGATGGTTCATTGAGATATACTGTTATGGTCCATCTTGAGATTGAGAACCTTGATCCAACGATGAGATTCGAGCAGGCCGGCTGCTGTTTGATATGAGTTTGGTTCTGTCATCTTTTATTTGATGCAACACAAATGGAAAATCTGAGTTATGCTTTGAATTAAATGTTATGCCATGGTTAGAGTGAATTATTTTGAATGATATTGTGTTAATGTGTTAGGGTGGCCTGTTAAGAAACTGTCAATAACTTGAATATAGGGAAGCTAAATGAACTGGTTTAACAGGTTAATCTTGTGTTGATTTTCTGGAGTTAGGAACTTGATTGTTAGGAGAGAACAAGTTATGTTGAATTTGTTATAGCTTGCTCAACAGGTGTTTGCCCTTATCACCATATTGGTTGATGGAGTTGAAGTTGAATGTGGAATTTTGTGGTTTAGAAATTAGTGAACTATACTTGCAGCTGGCATTTCTTGGCTTGTGGCTGGTAACTTGATTAAGTGGTGATAATTAGTGGCATGTTAGTTCTGTTATGTGTTATGTATATGAATGATTGTTGAGCGGCTGCTTATGGGTTGGCCTTTTTTTGTTTGGCAGGTTTTGTAACATGAAGGCATAAAGATGATGAAAGCTTAGACATGAAGATGAAGCCTTTTATGGAAGAGTTTGAAGAGGATAAAAAGTTGAATCTATTATTCTACTGAAGCGTGGAGATGCTTTTAGATTGAATCGTTATGTTGTGTAGTCTTGTAACTATTAATCCGATCCCGTTTTTCTTCTCATGAATTCCGTAGAAAAAAACTGCTATGCACTTTTGAAAGAAATTGTTTATCAGCATTAGCTTTGTGCATTGTGAATTGCCCCTTTTTTGATGTGGATAATGAAATGATAGTAATATTTGGATTTGAAACTGTTCTGGGCTGGATCAATGGCTAGAATTGACCCAATCCGCCTCTGCTCCAGAGCGGTCCAAATTGCCTAAGTCCAATCCACAGAGGGGCAAAAGTTACCTTTCTGCCCCTCCAACCGGGCAAGGAATGCAACGTTCCTCCCCAGAATTACTGCCCGTCACGCACGGCTTCATTGCTCCCCGAACAACTATGGGCAGGTGTCCGGAACTATGCCTATGCCCGACATAACAGCTAGTTTTGGGCATCCTGCCCGACATAACGGCTAGTTTGGGTAGTTGCATATTCTTTGGAGAAAACGGTTATTTCGCCCTGAAATTAGGACCGTTGGCCATGCGCTGGGGGCTCTATATAAACCCTCTCGTTTGAGAGGGTCAGATATCCAATATTCACCCTAAGAATTCATACTTTGTACTTGCCCATTTTCTCCGACCCTTTCTTACTTGAGCGTCGGAGTGCCTTGCAGGTACACCCCCTCCTCTCCATACGACCAACATCCCTGACGCACTTGGCGACCTAATTCTACAGGATCTGATCCAGCCTTCACGATCAGTGGCGCCGTCTGTGGGAACCTTTGTTCTCCCCATCTTTCTTTCCTCAGTAATCGAAGATCAAAACAATTCTCAAACATCATCACGATCATGGCCTCCCAAGATCGCTCCAAGAATGCTCTCCAGTCAACCATCCTCCCCGTCAACAAATCTGACGTTGACGGCCAATCATCTCTCCTCCGAGATGCCCGTTTCCTTAGGGATGGAGCCACTGCTTCTCCTTCCCCTACCCCTGCTGATCGCAACAACGATCAACCGTCTCTCGACCTCCAGTCCGTTCCTGTTCCGCCCAACGCCGATCCGGCCGTGGCAACCCTCCTGGAGGCACTCAACAAAACTAACATCCTGATCCTGCAGCAAAACGAGAGGATCGGGGCACTGGAAGAGTCTCGCCGTCCAAGATCCCCTCATACGCGGAGGAACCAACGACGATCAAGAAGCCCGCAGCCACGGAGAGAAATCGACCGAAGACTGCGCCAAGAGCATGATCCTCGCGTAGCCCGAAAGCGCGACCAGATCTCCCCGCGTGACCAGCACGCTCATGACCACAAAAGGACTCAAAGGAACGAGGAATCTCCTCCGATCAAGTCCAAAGGCGGGCACACTCACCTTCTCCTCGAAGGAACCGCTCACCTTCTCCTCGAAGGAACTGCACACCTTCTCCTCGAAGGAACCGCTCACCTTCTCCGCGAAGGAATCGCCGACGCGAGCATCTCGTCCGGTCACCATCATACACAGTTCTAGTGACGACGACGAGCCCCGCGGCCTGTTGTCCCAGGAGATCTTGGCCACCCGTCTCCCAAAAGGCTTGGAGAAACCCCCGTCACTTGGCACATACGACGGGACCACCGACCCCGACGAGCAAATCGAGAACATCGATGCGCTGCTAGACTACCGCGGCGTATGGGGTGCCATCAAATGCAGACTGTTCCCGACCACGCTTCGGAAGAGAGCAATGACATGGTATAAACAAATGCCCGAGGAATCCATTACCTCGTGGAAACAACTGGGCAGGATGTTCTCGCGGCACTTCACAGCATCTCGCCGCCATCCCAAAACTGAGGCCTCCCTCGGAGCCATAATCCAGGGGAAAGACGAACCTCTCCGCACATATATCGAGAGGTTCAACAAGGAAGCTGTGCAGGTCCCGACGACAGATAAGATGAAGAAGTTCCTTCTCGAACAAGGGGTCCGCCCGGACTCCGAGTTCTCTAAAACCATTGGCCTCGCGCCACCAAGGAACTTAGACGCCCTCCTCCTCAAAGCCCAATCTCACATTCAATACGAAGAGAAGATTGCGACCTGCAACGTCCGAGCATCTCGCCGCCAGGAGAACGCTCGGGCATCTAAAGGAGAAGAAGCCTCGACATCTCGTCAGGGTGAACGAAGGCACGAGGACCGTCCCCGCGACTCCCGTGACAACAAAGGTCCCTCCGGGCGTTTCCATGATTACACTCCCCTGACCATTTCCAGGGAGAAGATTTTGACCGAATGTGCCAATTCGGAGTTCAAACAAGTCGGGGTCCGCTTCCCCAAACAGCTGCCGAACAGACCAAACGTGGACAAGTCAAAATACTGCCGCTTCCACAAAAGTCACGGCCATATTACGGATGACTGCATCCATCTAAAGGATGCCATTGAAATACTGATCAGGGACGGCCACCTGAAGCAGTTCGCGAAGAAGGACACTCCTCGGCAGGACGCCCAGGAATCCAAGATGGTCGAGGATGAGGTACCCTCCTCGGAAGACGCCAACATACAGGTCGCTATGTCTATATCGCGACTCGAGGACTTCAACGTCCCTGACGGGCTTAGCGCCCCTGCATATTTTGCGGCCCACAGCCCGTGGGAGACCTTTCCCTCCGCCATGGTCATCTCTGGCGGGGGTTTCAACAAAGTTACTGTGGGGTCCGTGAAACGGAAGTTCGAACACCTGATCAACACCAGCTCGAACAAAGTGACCACGCTTGATCAGGCCCCGAAGGGTTCCGTCCCCATCTCTTTCTACAGGGAGGAACTCCTCGGCGGCTCCCCGAACTCAAGCATTTCGTTGCTCGTCAGAGCCCAAATGGCAAACTTCGACGTTCGCCGAATCCTAGTCGACCAGGGCAGCTCGGTCGACATTATGTACTCCTAGCTGTTCTCAACGCTTTAGCTGGACGAATCGCACCTTACCCCCTACGTAGGGTCCGATTTACAGGGATTCAACGGGTCTGTGACCAAGCCGTGGGGTTACGTCGAGCTGATCGTGACCTTCGGAGCAGCTGAAACGGCCAGATCCATCAAGGTACAATTTCTGGTAATCGACTGCCCGTCGCTTTACCAATGCATTTTCGGAAGGCCAACTCTAGCCGAGTTGGTAGCAGTGCCCTCGACCGTGCACCTGAAGATGAAGTATTACACTTCGAAAGGAATGGTCGCCACCCTCCACGGTGATATAGAAGCTGCCCGACGGTGTTTTGAAGTAGCTACAAAGGGGCTCAACGCCATTGCGCCCAAGCCTAAAGCGTCGAGCAAGCCAGCACTGCCAAGCAGCTCCGAGGAGGCCAAGCCTCTGCCCCAGGTCGACTCTATCGACCTCGACAGTCGCTTCCCCGAGGACCAACAGGAGGAACGAGCAGCTTCAGCCAGCCCGTCCACGTCATCCAGCAGCAACTCCCATCCGATGCGCCCAATCCTGGATGGCAATTTCGAGATAGTTCTGTTCGGCGAAGACCCCCAACGGGGAGTGAAGATCGGAGCTGACCTGCCTGACATCGCGAGGAAGCAGCTCAAAGCATGCCTCAGAGAGAATGCCGACCTCTTCGCGTGGAACGCCGCGGAAATGCCCGGTTTGGATCCGTCCACCGCCAGTCACCAGCTGACAATTGACCCGACCATTAAGGCCGTAGAACAACGTAGAAGGAAGCAGTCTCCGGAGAAAACGGAGGCTGCTGAAAAAGCTGTAAAGGACATCCTCGAGGCCAAATTTATTTCGGAAGCCAAGTACACCACTTGGCTGTCCAATGTTGTATTGGTTAACAAATCTAGTGGAAAATGGCGCATGTGCATTGATTATACTGATCTCAATAAGGCATGCCTGAAGGATGCCTACCCCCTCCCCAATATTGATAAACTTGTTGATAATTCTGCCGGTTTTAAACTTTTATCGTTCATGGACGCCTATTCGGGCTACAATCAAATCCCAATGGCAATGTCCGACAAAAAGTACACGACCTTCATGACCGAATCAGGCAACTATTACTACAACGTAATGCCCTTCGGCTTGAAGAACGCCGGGGCAACGTACCAACGAATGATGAACAAAGTGTTTCGGGGAGAAATAGGCGACATGCTCGAAGTCTACATGGACGACATGATCATAAAATCCCACGAGGAAACCGATCACACCGCCCATCTACGAAAAGTCTTCGAACAAGCAAGGAAATACAAAATGCGTTTCAATCCAGAGAAGTGCATGTTCGGTGTCCGGGCAGGAAAATTCCTCGGCTTCTACTTAACACAACGAGGAATCGAGGCCAACCCCGACAAATGTCGGGCATTCTCCGAGTTTCCTACGCCCAAGTCCAAAAAATCCATCCAGTCCCTCAACGGGATGCTCGCGTCACTATCTCGTTTCGTGGCCAAGTCCGCCCAGCACGCCCTGCCATTCTTCAAACTCCTCCGCAAAGAGGCAGCATTCGAATGGACCGAGGAGTGTGACAAGGCCCTTCTCCATCTGAAACGGGCACTCTCAGAGCCGCCGGTCCTCTCTCGACCGGACAACGGCGAAACGCTATACTTATATCTGGCCGTTGCGACCGAAGCAGTGAGTGCCGCTCTCATCCGCGAGATGCCTGACAGGCCATTTATTTCACAAGCAAAGCGTTGCAAAGACCAGAGTTAAGATACCAGCAAATAGAATAGGTGGCACTGGCCCTCATCAATGTAACACCCCACTTCCCAATGTAAAATAAAATGCAAAAATCTTAAAGATAAATCAGAGTTTTTCACCAAAAGTGGAATGTCACATTTAAAAACCAACAAATAAACTCCCTTATTAAATAAAGTAGCGGAAATCGTTTTATTCATTCAACTCACGGCCATCTGCCAATAACTTATAAAAATATTCCACATCAATTCGTGGTTCACCAAAAATACACCAAAATATGATACGTAACAAATGAAATAGATAACAAATAACAAATGATTTAAAATCCCTAAGTAGTTCCCGTGTTACGTATCAGAGCACGCCTATAGACTCGATCAGCAACACCAATATCCGAGCTACCTAAGTACCTGAATTATCTGTACTTCCGAAGAAGCACAGACACAACACAACAAAGGGGTGAGAAATCACGTTTAAATATTATAGGTGAATAAATACATGATGAACAGGTAGTCACCATACACAACCATCATCAATTATCAAACACGGCCTACTGCCCAATATCATCAACAACATCAAATAATAATGCAATGCAACACAACACCATGCATGTGGTACCGACTCATTGGTTCATTCAATCGAACCCGGATAGATCACATACACCTCTACTTGGCAATGATCTATCCCCACCATTCTCCACATAGGAGTACGGATGAATCGCATACGCTCCTCCTGAGCAACGATCCATCCCACCAATCACCATGAAATGCAATGACACCAAATGCATATAAAACACATGTATATTACCACATAGATACATGTTCACGATCCTCCTGATCACACCAAAATTAAACACCAAATACTCAACACCATACAATTACGTCACACCACATACATCAATTATTAATTAATCAATTAATTAATTTAAAATTATTAAGCTGATTATTTTCCTCACCAAATTATTATCCCTCAGCAACTGACTTCTACCCTCAACCTCTCAAACCGTTAGAAATCGAAACGGGTGCGAAAACGGGAAGGAAATTTCTAAAAAGTAAAATCCTACACGCAGCCAGCCCATACGCGTACTGACCCAACTCATACGCGTATGCCTCAATTCTCCGCTCATCCATACGCGTAAGGCTCCATCTGTTACGCGTATCTCTTCACAGTGCCCAAGGCCATACGCATACTGCCTTATGCCGTACGCGTACGGACATAGACGTTTCCTCACTGAATTTCCTAAATTCCAATGCCATACGCGTACTACTCTCTATTACGCGTATTGCCTAGCTCCCTTACGCGTATGGCTCCCTTTCCTTCACTCCCATACGCGTATGGCCTAGCCCCATACGCGTATGGCCAGATCTATTACGCATTTCACCAGAGACCTCCCTATTCTGCATTCTGCTACGATTTTCACATTTTTCCACTTCTAATCAGTCCTATAATCGTTTCTACATTGATTTTAGGTCCTATTTTCCTTCTTTCACTTGCATCCTATGATTACTACATCAATTACAAGCCTAAAATCTTAAATCGTTTCCCCCAATCTGAATCAACAACAACAGATACGTTCATACAACAGCAACAACAGCAGAAAATCTCATAATCATAGATCAATTCAAACACAACTTCATTATCAGATCAGATATATGCAACAATTCATCAACACAACATTTTTCATACAAATTCCTACGGGGTTAAGGACTCCCCACTACCCTATCATGAATGAACCACCAATATTAAACCCGTTTCTCCCCCCTTACCTCGAATCTGATGAATTCCTGCGAAAATTGGTGAAGATTCCTTGCCCTAGTGCTCCCTTGTTCTTCCTCTCCTTAGCTCTTTTTCTCTTTCTATCTCTAAAATTCTGATTATCCTAACTTTTACCAATTTTCCACTAATTAAGCTCTAATTACCAAACTACCCTCACTAATCTCATTAATCCAATATTCACTTAATTATCTTAGGTCCTATTTACTAAATAATCTAAATAATAATAATAATAACCAAAACCGTAATAATACTAATAGTAATAATAATAATTATGAAATATACTATTAAAATAATAATAATAATAATATTTCCATATTACTAATACCACCCCCTACGCACTCAAACACGCACCCAACCAAAGCCAACAATTAAAATAATACAGGACATCTAAATAATTAAAATGGGGTGTTACAACTCTCCCCCACTTAAATTATTTTCGTCCTCGAAAATTACCTGATGGAAACAATTCTGGATACGACTCTCGCATCCTGCTTTCCAATTCCCAGGTCACACTGCCTCCTGCAGCACCTCCCCAAGCTACTCGCACCAGAGGTATCTCCTTTCCTCTGAGTTGTTTCATCTTACGATCCTCGATCCTCAGCGGCATCGTCTCTACTGTAAGATTCTCCCTGATTTGAACTTCGTCTCTCTGAATCACATGAGACGGATCCGAAACATACTTCCGAAGTTGCGATACGTGAAACACGTCATGCAAGTTCGAAAGCTCCGGTGGCAATGCCACTCTATAAGCAACTGCACCAACTCTCTGCAAGATTTGATACGGTCCAATAAACTTAGGATCCAACTTCTTGGATTTCAAGGCACGACCCACACCGGTCACTGGGTTAACTCTTAGGAATACGTGGTCACCTTCACTGAATTCCAACTCCTTCCTCTGATTATCATGATAACTTTTCTGTCTACTCTGAGACGCTTTCATCTTTTCACAGATCATTTGAATCGTCTCAGTAGTCTGTTGCACAATCTCTGGCCCAAGCACCACATTCTCACCTGTTTCATACCAACACAGAGGCGTTCTACACCTCCTACCATACAAGGCTTCAAAAGGTGCCATTCCGATGCTAGAATGGTGACTGTTGTTATACGTGAACTTAATCAATGGCAAATGAGTATCCCACGCACCACCCTTTTCCAACACACATGCTCTCAGCAAATCCTCCAACGACTGAATGGTCCTCTCTGACTGACCATCGGTCTGTGGATGATAAGTCGAGCTCAACTTCAACTTAGAACCCAAGGCTTCCTGCAGACTCCTCCAAAATTCTGAAGTAAACCTCAGATCTCTATCCGACACTATGCTTGACGGAACACCATGCAACTTCACAATTATTCTGATATAAATTTCTGCCAGCTTCGACAATGGAAAACTGATGTTAATTGGTATAAAATGGGCGGACTTCGTAAGTCGATCCACCACTACCCAAATAGCATCAAAGCCTCTCGCCGTATTCGGCAAACCAGTTACAAAATCCATAGCAATACTGTCCCATTTCCATTCCGGAATCTCTAACGGTTGCATCAATCCCGAAGGTTTCTGATGCTCTACTTTTGACTTCTGACATGTCAAACAAGCATAGACAAACTGAGCTATGTCCCGCTTCATACCAGACCACCAAAACAACTTCTTCAAATCATGGTACATCTTTGTAGCTCCCGGATGAATACTCAAGCTACTCCGATGACTTTCCTCCAAGATTGCCTTTTTCAATTCCACATTATCCGGTACACAAATTCTGCCCCGGAATCTCAACACGCCAACATTATCCACTTTAAAGTCACTATCGAGATCATCTCCTTTTGTAGGCATCAAGTCTACCAATTTCACATCCAGTTTCTGATTTTCCTTAATTACATCCAAAAAGTCATTATTCACTTTCAGCATACCCAATTTGACACATCCTGGCGTAGTCTCACAAACCATGCTCAAATCTATGAACTGTTCAATCAATTCCATTTCCTTTACCATTAACGCAGACATATGGATTGTCTTCCAACTCAGAGCATCTGCCACAACATTAGCTTTTCCCAGATGGTAACTCAAATTAAAGTCATAGTCTTTCAAGAATTCTAACCATCTTCTCAGCCTCATATTCAATTCCTTCTGATTGAACAAATATTTCAAACTCTTGTGGTCACTGAACACTTCAAATCTCGATCCATACAAATAATGCCTCCAAATTTTTAACACGAATACTACTGCAGCTAATTCGAGATCATGAGTAGGATAGTTTCTTTCATGCACCCTTAATTGCCTTGAAGCATAAGCCACTACTTTGCCACCTTGCATCAACACACCGCCTAATCCCATCTTAGACGCATCACAATACACTACGAAAGAATCATTTGGACTTGGTAAAATCAACACTGGTGTTGTAGTCAACTTCTTCTTCAGTTCCTCGAAACTTTCCTCACAGGCAGCATCCCAGACAAAAGCTTAATTCTTTCTGGTTAATTGAGTCAACGGCAATGCCAATTTAGAAAACCCTTCGATGAATCTTCTATAGTAACCTGCCAAACCCAAAAAGCTTCTAATCTCCGTTGCGGTCTTCAGAGTTTCCCAATGAAGCACTGCACTTACTTTAGAGGGATCCACCGCTATACCATCACCAGAAATAACATGACCCAAGAAACTCATGGTCTTCAACCAAAATTCACACTTCGAGAACTTTGCAAACAGTTTATTATCTTTCAACACATGCAATGCAATTCTCAAGTGACCTGCATGCTCTTCGTCAGACTTAGAATAAATCAGTATATCATCAATAAACACCACGATAAACTGATCCAGATAAGAATGGAAAATACGATTCATATATTCCATAAATACACCTGGCGCATTAGACACTCCGAAAGGCATCACTGCATATTCGTAATGTCCGTAGCGAGTTCTGAAAGTAGTCTTCTGAATATCACCTTCCTTTACTCTAATCTGATGGTAACCCGACCTCAGATCAATTTTGCTGAACACACGAGCTCCTACCAACTGATCCATTAAGTCATCAATCTGAGGAAATGGATACTTATTCTTAATGGTCACTTTATTCAACTGACGGTAATCAATGCACAGACGCATACTACCATCCTTCTTCTTCACCAACAACACTGGAGCTCCCCACGGCGACACACTTGGTCTGATAAACTTCTTATCGAGCAATTCCTCGACCTGAGATTTCAACTCTGCCAACTCTGATGCAGACATCCTGTACGGTGCCATAGAGATAGGTCTGGTACCCGGTACAAGATCAATAGCAAATTCAACTTCCCTTGTCGGAGGCAATTCTGTGATGTCATCTGGAAACACTTCAGGAAATTCATTGACCACTGGCAATTCACTAACTGAAGTCTTGCTTTCCACAGATAACGAGGCAAATACTGCAAACAGCTTTGCTTCATCTTCCAACAACGCCCTCAACTCCTTGCTAGATAGCGAATCTGCTAATACTTCCTCTTCAGGAGTAAGAAACAGCAACGTCTTCCTGAAGCAATCAATATACACCCGGTTGAACTCCAACCAGTTCATCCCCAAAATAACATCAAGATTACCGAGTGGCAAACAAATCAAGTCCACTCTGAAATCTCTACCAAACACGGTCAGTGGACACTTCAAACACACCAAAGAAGTAACCACAGAACCAATAGACGGAGTTTAATCGTCATCCTCTGCTCTAGAGTAGACGTCACAATCCCTAATCTCTTCACACATTCAACAGAAATAAACGAGTGCGTTGCACCCGTGTCAATGATAGCAATCAAAGGAACATCATTAATAAAGCAAGTACCTTTGAGGGAACGCTCCTCCTCAGTGGATTGGGCTCCCACCAAGGCAAACACCTTCCCACTAGTTTGAGAAGCCTGAGCTTTCTTCGGCTTCTCATAGTGAGTACTGATATGACCCTTCTCGCCACAATTATAACAAGTAGGCATAGTGGCTCTGCAATCGGCTATAACATGACCTGCCTTGCCGCACTTAAAGCACTTCTTCACCTCTTTCTGACAGTCGTTAGCACGGTGACCCACGCCACCACATCTGAAGCACTTGAGGGTATCAGTACCTGTTCCCTTCTCCTTTTGCTTCCTCCCCCCATCAGTTTTCTGTTTCCCCTTATCAGCTGGAGCACTGTAAGGAGTACCTCCAAATCTCTACTTATTTTTCTTCTCATTCACTGCTTTGTAATGAGCAATTCTGGCTCTGTTGTCATTATCATAAATTCTGCTTCTGCTTACCAGCTCTGGATAGTTTCTTATCTTCTGACAAGCAATACCCAATTTGATCTCGGGACGCAGCCCGTTCTCAAACTTCAGACACTTCGATGTCATAGCTTCTTCAGTATTATAATGAGCACAATACTGAACTAGCTCTTCAAACTTAGCGACATACTCAGCCACAGTCTTATCACCCTGCTTTAGCTCCAGAAACTCAACCTCCTTTGCACTACGAATATCTTCCGGAAAATACTTTTCCAGAAACTCAGCTTGAAACACAGCCCAAGTAATCTCAGTACCTGCAGCTTCCAATCTCTGGCGACTGTTGTCCCACCAAGCCTCAGCTTCCCCTTCTAGCATATGAGTACCAAACCGTACCTTCTGAGCATCACTGCATCCCATGGTCCTGAAGATTTTCTCCACAGCCTTCATCCATTTCTGTGCAGCCTCTGGGTCCAAGATACCTCCCTCATATGTAGGCGGCTTGTTGCTCTGAAATTGTGCTAAGTCACGAAACTGAGCACCTCCACCCTGATTGGCATTCTCTACAGCTTGTGCCATGGCTTGCATAGCAGCAGCAAGAGCAGCATCATTCCTTCCTGCCATACTGGACAACAATCATCACAAGGTCAGAACACCAAAATCAACTCCTATTCTAAGGACAGACTCAACTACTACACTGGCCGGACGGACCGACCTGCTCTGATACCAATTGTAACACCCCACTTCCCAATGTAAAATAAAATGCAAAAATCTTAAAGATAAATCAGAGTTTTTCACCAAAAGTGGAATGTCACATTTAAAAACCAACAAATAAACTCCCTTATTAAATAAAATAGCGGAAATCGTTTTATTCATTCAACTCACAACCATCTGCCAACAACTTATAAAAATATTCCACATCAATTCGTGGTTCACCAAAAATACACCAAAATATGATACATAACAAATGAAAGAGATAACAAATAACAAATGATTTAAAATCCCCAAGTAGTTCCCGTGTTACGTATCAGAGCACTCCTATAGACTCGATCAGCAACACCAATATCCGAGCTACCTAAGTACCTGAATTATCTGTACTTTCGAAGAAGCACAGACACAACAACAACAAAGGGGTGATAAATAACGTTCAAATATTATAGATGAATAAATACATGATGAATAGGTAGTCACCATACACAACCATCATCAATTATCAAACACGACCTACTGCCCAATATCATCAACAACATCAAATAATAATGCAATGCAACACAACACCATGCATGCGGTACCGACTCATTGGTTCATTCAATCGAACCCGGATAGATCACATACACCTCTACTTGGCAATGATCTATCCCCACCATTCTCCACATAAGAGTACGGATGAATCGCATACGCTCCTCCTGAGCAACGATCCATCCCACCAATCACCATGAAATGCAATGACACCAAATGCATATAAAACACATGTATATTACCACATAGATACATGTTCACGATCCTCCTGATCACACCAAAATTAAACACCAAATACTCAACACCATACAATTACGTCACACCACATACATCAACTATTAATTAATCAATTAATTAATTTAAAATTATTAAGCTGATTATTTTCCTCACCAAATTATTATCCCTCAGCAACTGACTTCTACCCTCAACCTCTCAAACCGTTAGAAATCGAAACGGGTGCGAAAACGGGAAGGAAATTTCTAAAAAGTAAAATCCTACACGCAGCCAGCCCATACGCGTACTGACCCAAGTCATACGCGTATGCCTCAATTCTCCGCTCATCCATACGCGTAAGGCTCCATCTGTTACGCGTATCTCTTCACAGTGCCCAAGGCCATACGCGTACTGCCTTATGCCGTACGCGTACAGACAGAGACGTTTCCTCACTGAATTTCCCAAATTCCAATGCCATACGCGTACTACTCTCTATTACGCGTATTGCCTAGCTCCCTTACGCGTATTGCTCCCTTTCCTTCACTCCCATACGCGTATGGCTTAACCCCATACGCGTATGGCCAGATCTATTACGCATTTCACCAGAGACCTCCCTATTCTGCATTCTGCTACGATTTTCACATTTTTCCACTTCTAATCAGTCCTATAATCGTTTCTACATTGATTTTAGGTCATATTTTCCTTCTTTCACTTGCATCCTATGATTACTACATCAATTACAAGCCTAAAATCTTAAATCGTTTCCCCTAATCTGAATCAACAACAACAAATACGTTCATACAACAGCAACAACAGCAGAAAATCTCATAATCATAGATCAATTCAAACACAACTTCATTATCAGATCATAATATGCAACAATTCATCAACACAACATTTTTCATACAAATTCCTACGGGGTTAAGGACTCCCCACTACCCTATCATGAATGAACCACCAATATTAAACCCGTTTCTCCCCCCTTACCTCGAATCTGATGAATTCCTGCGAAAATTGGTGAAGATTCCTTGCCCTAGTGCTCCCTTGTTCTTCCTCTCCATAGCTCTTTTTCTCTTTCTATCTCTAAAATTCTGATTATCCTAACTTTTACCAATTTTCCACTAATTAAGCTCCAATTACCAAACTACCCTCACTAATCTCATTAATCCAATATTCACTTAATTATCTTAGGTCCTATTTACTAAATAATCTAAATAATAATAATAATAACCAAAACCGTAATAATACTAATAGTAATAATAATAATTATGAAATATACTATTAAAATAATAATAATAATATTTCCATATTACTAATACCACCCCCTACGCACTCAAACACGCACCCAACCAAAGCCAACAATTAAAATAATACAGGACATCTAAATAATTAAAATGGGGTGTTACAATCAACGCAGCCAGAAGATTAAGACACTACTTCCTGGCTCACACGATCGTGATTCGAACAGATCAGCCCATAAAGCAGCTGCTCGGACGACCAGATATGGCCGGCCGAATGCTCAAATGGTCGCTAGAACTGTCAGAATTTGACGTCCAATACGAGGGCAGAAAAGCCCTTAAGGCCCAAGCTCTGGCCGACTTCGTCGCGGAGATGACATTCGCAGACTCCCCCGCGAGCGAAGCGCGCAAGTGGACCATCTTCGTCGACGGTGCCTAAAGCTCGGCAGAAAGCGGCGCGGGGATCATACTGGAGAGCGACGAAGGAATTATCGTCAAGGTATCACTCACATTGTCTTTCCCAACCTCCAATAACCAGGTGGAATACGAAGCCTTCCTCACTGGGCTACGCCTTGCCGAGGACCTGGGCGCACAAGAAGTCGTCATTCGCACAGATTCACAACTCGTGGCCCTCTAGGTCCGGGGTGAATACCAAGCCAAAAGTGACAACTTAATAGAATACTTGGCCCTGGTAAAAAAGGAAATGGCGAAGTTCACAACAGTGGAAGTGAAACATGTTTCCCGCGAACATAACGTGCGAGCAGACGTACTATCCAAACTAGCCAGCACAAAGAAGAAATGCAGAAACAAGTCCGTCATACAGGAAGTACTTCCTCGACCCAGCATCGAGAAGGCCTCCCCGACGCTCGACGTGCAAGTGATCGGCGACAACAACTGTTGGATGACCCCAGTCTACAACTATCTCGCCAAAGACAAACTCCCGTCCGACCCAAAGGAGGCCAGCATAGTCAGGCGAAGAGCCTGCTCTTATGTCTTGGTCGAAGATAAACTCTATAGACGGGGATTCTCCATTCCGCTGCTCAAATGTGTCGAGGAGGAAATGGTCGCACACATCCTGCGTGAAATCCACGAAGGAATCAACTCCCAACATCTTGGCGGGAGGTCCCTTGCTCGAAAGGCTCTCCGTGCAGGATATTACTGGCCGACCATGCAAAACGACGCGAAAGAGCATGTGAAGAAGTGCGATAAATGCCAACGGCACGGGGACATGCACCTGGCTCCACCCAACGAGCTCAAAGCTATGTTCTCCCCATGGCCATTCGCCTGGTGGGGCCTAGACATCCTAGGACCCTTCGTGGTAGGATCAAGTTAGAACAAATATCTAATAGTGGGCGTGGACTATTTCACAAAATGGATAGAAGCAAAAGCTCTAGCCAAAATAACTGCCCTCAACATCCTGCGTTTTTACAAACGAAACATCCTTGCACGCTTTGGTATTCCCCAAGCGATAGTAACGGACAACGGGACGCAATTCACGGACAGGAAGTTCCAAGACTTCGTCGTCCAACTGGGTTAGAAATAGCAATTCGCATCCGTGGAGCACCCTCAAACAAACGGGTAAGCTGAGGCGGCCAACCGAGTCATCCTTCGAGGCCTCAAGCGAAGGCTGGACGAAACAAAGAAGGCATGGGTCGAGGAACTGCACAGCGTACTGTGGGTATACCGTACAACTCCACACTCAACGACCGGGGAAACACCTTTTCGTCTAGCATACGGAATCGAGGCTGTAATCCCCGTCGAAGTTCACGTGCCCTCTAGGCGGACAGAGTCGCCCCTAGACGAGGAGATGAACGACGAGTTTATGAGAGAAGAGCTCGACCTCGTCGAGGAGATCAGAACTGGGGCAGTCCTCCGCGAAGCCTCACTAAAACAAAAAATTACCATCAGGCACAACGCCAAGGTGATACGGCGAGAGTTCGATGTGGGGAGCCTTGTTCTAAGAAGAAACCACAAAGACTCTGACAAAGGTAAACTAGCAGCCAACTGGGAAGGACCCTATCGCGTCCAGGCAAAAACGGAAAATGGGGCCTACTACCTAGAACATCTCACTGGGGAAGAACTTGCTCGACCATGGAACGCTGAAAAGCTAAAACAATATTACATCTAAATCATCGGTTCGGCCCGTCGCAACGACGAATGTCAGCTACCGACCACTATGCACGTCTAGGTACAAGCATCACATACGATTAAAGCATAACCCCGCTCAGTAACGAGCCGGGTAATTGCTCGACAGCAGTCCTCGATCGAGCATCGCCGTCGTCAAAGTGCCACGATTGGCAGAACCCCAGCTCGCGATGGGACGTTCACGCCGTGAACTTAGGCCTCAAACACGACCTGAGCTCCGCTCCCCGCCAGGATATTCCCCGGCAGTTCGACCAGTTCCCCACAGTGCCGAACACATCTATTACGAGCAATCCCCCCATAAAAATATTCACGCAAGTCAAATACCCTCTATCATCGGCGGACATACATTCACAGCGAGCATGAATACGATACTTAGCAAAAATAAAAGCAAGTAAAATCATGCAAACAACAGAACTAAATATGTGATAATTTAACAAGTGGCCGACAAGACCACAATTGTACGTTGTTACATAAAACGGGGGCCATGCCCCCCAAAAATAAATTACAATAATTCAACGGAACGCAGGCCGGACGGATTACAACAACATCAAATAACAAACTCCTCACTCATCAGCATGCTCGGCAGGCTCTGGCTCGGGTCCCTGATCCTCTGCGGGCTGATCCTCGGGGGTACCTCCGGCTCCAAGGACACCATCGGGCACGACAATACGACCATCCTCGACATAAGCCAGGTAGTGAGTACCCTCGGCAGAAATTTCAAGCCCAGGGTTCACCACCCGCAGCTGAGCCACGGCGTTTCCGAAGGATTCCTCTGCAACGGCGATGCCATCATCTTCTTCCAGCAGTATACGAGAAACCAGCTCGGATCTAGTATTCAAATTTCTCACATCGTCCGGCTCGTCAGCACCCGGGGCATTGACCGCCCTCAGCTCCCTGATCAGCTCCTCGGCAGCTTTCTTCTCCACCGCCAGCTTGGAGTTCTCCTCCATCAACCTGGCCGCTTCCTCTTCAGCCTTCTTCCGAGCCTCGCCGACAGTCTTGACCTCTTCCTTAAGGGATGCCACAGAAGCGCGGGCAGCGTTGAGTTTGGATTCAATCGCGGAGTCCCCTTCAACATACACAACCGCCATCTCTAGCATCCTGACCAAGGCAGAAGCGTCCTGGGCCACCAGCACCCTCTTGCTCGGGCGATCCATACCTTTCAAGCAAAGAGATTCCGCCCGGGGAACAACCAAAGAGTTTCCTTCAAAGAACCTCCTATCAAGGATGCAGGGAGGAAGCTCGAACTTCCCTTTCTCCGCTACCCGAGTAAGGTCCACGACATCAGTAATCCTTGGCCGCTTTGGTCGCCCGACCAAAGGCAGAGGAGATCCCCGGGGGGCAGGAGTGGGAGAAGTAGAGGTCCCCGCAGCAGGTTGTGCCGAAGGAGGAACACGACCACCAGCAAACCGAGATTTCGGAGGAGCCGTTCCAACTTTGTTCCTCTCCAGAGCGTTCCTCACAACCCAATCATGAGCCTGAGGCATCTCACCTGCACAAGCAAAACACGAACGCGTTAGATACGAGAAAAAGAAATGACATGAACAAAATCTAAATAACTAAGACTACCGAGCAGTTTCTTAGCGTCCTCGGGAGTCTTGCACTCCAGCAGTGCCTTAACATTGATGAATCTACGCTCAACTCTCTGGCTCCCATCCTCCTTGAAGATCGGACTGCCCTTGCTCGTCCAGCACTCAGCAAGCCGGAAGGAGTTGACCCAGTTCACCAGCGCCTCATACGCCGCGGCGTCCTGCCCGAGCAGCTTGCTCGGTTGGAAGACATAATCACTGGGCTCCCTGGTGAAGTGGTCGGGTGACCAGTGGATGGGGAACTTGTAAAGTCTCCACCCAATATACTTCCATTCCTCGTCGTGTAGCTCATTCCCGTCCTTGTCAACCTCTATCTCCCAGACATATGTACTGTCCTGGGCAGCTTCGGACAAGGGTTCCACAACATAATAACGTTCCTTGAACATCCTTATTGACTCCGAAAAAGGCTTGAATAGCTTGCGGGGCTGCTTCAACGAAACCCAGCCATACTTCCTCCCCGACAACTGCCGCTGAAGATGGAAGACAGTGAAGAACAGAGGGAGAGTAGTCCCTATAGCAAGATGCTCACACACCAACTCAAACACCCGGATAAAGGCCAGAGAGTTCGGATGCAGCTGTGTGGGGGCCAACCTCAAATGCTCGAACACTGACTGCTGGAAATCGGTGAACGGCAGCCTCAAGCCCAGCTCCTTGAAGGCATATCCGTACATCATAAAGCGGTCCCCAAAGTTTGTGCAGGCCCGCTCGTCCTCGGAAGGGAAGTGCACCTTCCACTCTCCCTCCGACCCGACTACAGTAAAAGCATCCCCCGCAAGCTTAGACACGTGCTCAGCAGGCTCGGCCACCTCCCATTCCTCCGCAGAATCATCAGCAACATCCTCATCCATATCATCCCGAACCTCTTCTTCCCCGACATCACTTGGAGAGCTCGAAGCCGACGAGCTCGAAGCCGTCGAGCTACTCTTGTCCGAGGATCCTGTTTCCTCCTCAGAGGTGTCTAAAATAACTTCTCTATCCGGCCCCGTCGCCATGTCGATCACCTGAAAAGCAGAGAAGAATGTGAATTCGACAGCAAATCAAATCCACCCTTCCACTGCTAAGTCAAGTGAAAGGGTGCGCAAAGGGCTAAGGACAGCGTCCCCGACCTAAGCCCTAACATCAAAGGAAAGGTTGGAACCTCCCCGCGAGGAGCCGCTCGAAACATATCATCGACTGACGAGGAGCTTCCCCGCACTCAATCCCAGTTTTCGTTTGAAGCTCCGCCGGAAATCACGAAGCTTCACCGGAATCTGGAGTTATTCTACCAGAAAACTCATCATTTGTTCAGAAAATGAAAAATCATGACGGTTACGCAAGCGTCGCCATCGCGACGACGCCGTCAACCGCCCTCCTAACCGGAACACGCAGTGACGTCCGCTGACATGTCAGAAGTAGAAAAGTGGCACGACCACCGTCCACCACCAACAGTCACCAGAAATCCATCTATTTTGTCCTCTAAAGCTAGCCCTAACCACATGCAATCTACCACTAACAACAAACAGAAGCAGAACGAGTTCCAAATCAGAAAACTTACTTGATTTGAGTAAAGAAAGGTGCTGCTCAGAAGCCTGTTACGGTGGTCGGAGAGGCAGAGAACGGTGACAGGCGAGGACTTGGAGGAGACGAAGAGAAATCAGAAAGAAAAAGTCCCAAATGGAATGATTTTCCCCTTTTTTATACAAAGGGGCACGTGCAACCACGCGCCCGTAGGCCATAATGACTACCCACTACCCATCATTGCCTATTAACTGCTACACGGAGCTCGAGGCACACGTGGCAACCCAACATTTCCAATTCTGTCTGACCCTTTGTCTCCCCGGACACCGGGCAATAAGGTCACGACCATGAATCTCACAAACATCTGGGGCCACGAGCACTTTGAGACAATCCTCCTCATCTTCAGACGACGACTCTACACTGGCTCCCCGGAGCAACGAGCAGTCCTTAAGTCATCACTCCCATGCTCGGGAGCAACGACTTGGGGGGCTCCTGTTCTGGGCTGGACCAATGGCTAGAATTGGCCCAATCCGCCTCTGCTCCAGAGCGGCCCAAATTGCCTAAGTCCAATCCACATAGGAGCAAAAGTTACCTTTCTGCCCCTCCAACCGGGCAAGGAATGCAACGTTCCTCCCCGGAATTACTGCCCGTCATGCACGACTTCATTGCTCCCCGAACAGCTATGGGCAGGTGCCCGGAACTATGCCTATGCCCGACATAACGGCTAGTTTTTGGCACCCTGCCCGACATAACGACTAGTTTGGGTAGTTGCTTATTCTTTGGGGAAAACAGTTATTTCGCCCCGAAAATAGGACCGTTGGCCACGCGCTGGGGGCTCTATATAAACCCTCTCGCTTGAGAGGGTCAGGTATCCAATATTCACCCTAAGAATTCATACTTTGTACTTGCCCCTTTTCTCTGACCCTTTCTTACTTGAGCGTCAGAGTGCCTTGCAGGTACACCCCACTCCTCTCCATACGACCAGCATCCCTGACGCACTTGGCGGCCTGATTCTACAGGATCTGATCCAGCCTTCACGATCAGAAACCGTGGATTTAAAATTGAAAAGTGGATTTGAGATTGAATTGGATTGAAATTGGTAATGGATTTGGGATATGAATATGGATTGAAAAATGGATATTTGGAAACAATTTGGAATGTATTTTTTTTTTACATTTGGTTTTGGATTGAAAATGGATTTGAATTAAGGATTTAAGAATTCAATTTGAACATGAGACTTGGCTTGAAGTAAAGATGGTTTTAGTTATTAGAAAAAATGGTTGATTGAATGTCGTTTCAAAATGGATTTTTGGTTGAAATGGATATGGACATGGACAATTGGTTTAACAGATAAAATGGATGTAGAATTTGGACTTAGAAAAATGGACTTTTGAACCAAAACTGGTTCTTGGTTTAAGTTTGGATATTTGAATTGAAGTGGATTTTAAAAATGGTTGAAAATGGATATGGGTTGTGACTTGATTCTCAAGCATAGACCCCTTTGCCTCTAATTTTGGTTCAAATGCTTGAACTTGAATTAAACTCATATCTTGAATGCTTTGAATGAAGCCACCTTTAATATGAACTTTCTATTAATTCTTAAATGACCCTTGAAGATGCTTTAGATCTAAATCAAATGAATAGGCCAAAATGTAAGGAATGAGGCCCATAAAGAAGTCCATGAATCCAATGTGAACTTCCATAGTTGACACTGATGGTCTTTACAAATCCCGATCAAATTCAAACCCTAATTGACCAAAATCTCGTCAGCAACTTGCACTTTAAACAATGGTCAGAATCCCTTGAATGATAAGATGTCCAATTTTCACAAGGAAACTTCTTGAAATCTATATGATCAAGGAAATAAACCCTAATGCGTGATTTGAGTGACAAAAATAGCTCGAGGCATTGAGAATCACCAAAATCATAGCTCATGGCAAAATTCATTTATACCCTTGATGAAACCCTGATCTTCTGAGAAACACAGAGAAATAAACTTTGATTCAAGACCATGGTGAATTTCAGAGACAAAATAGCCCAGGTAGCTTGAAGAAGAAGAAGTCCATGATAACCATACTTCACAACCCTAATCCCACACTTCACTGCTTGAAGAAGAACCAGGAGAATCAGGCTTTATTGAAGATAAACTTCCACCACTGTGAAACCCTAATTTGCAAGATCACTGATCCTCTTGAACCAAAGTGCCTCATTGAATGCATGTATGTCATGCGAATGACCTAATGGAGATGGATATGTATGTGAAGCAAAAGCCACTTATTGATGGTATAAATAGGAGGGCAAATTTTGGGGTGTTACACCCCTTAACTCTCGAGTTTTTTATTGTGGGCCGTACTTAGCCTATGTTTGAATACTCGTCTCCCTCTAAGTACCTACAATTAAACTTGCCTCACATATTTTAAAACAAATATTTTCTCTAAAAAACAACTTCACCATGATATCTTGCCTGAGCCACTTTCAGATGAAATATGGGGGGTGGTGATTCCAAATTTTTTCAAGCCGTCTTCAATAGCCAAGTTTGATGGGCGCACCAACCCCTATGAGCATGTCGCATCCATCAACATGAATATGGAGATTATTGGATCTTCTGATTCGTTGAAGTGCAAACTTATCTTTGGTACCTTCAAAGACGCAACACTAAGGTGGTATATGGTCAGGGATTATGCTGTGTTTGATCCAAATGCTATGAATACGGGCATTGCTAGGCCAGCTATCACAGCACCACAGTTCGAGTTCAAGCCTATGATGTTCCAAATGTTGCAAGCTGTTGGTCAATATTCAGGCTCTCCTCATGAAGATCCTTATTTGCACTTAAAATAATTTCTGGATGTTGCTGACAACTTCAAGATCCTTGATGTGCCTGTGGATACCTTTAGGTTGAGGCTGTTTCCATATTCTCTAAGGGATCGAGCCAATAGCTGGCTTAATTCTTTGGAACCAAATTCCATTACTACATGGAATGCCTTGGCAGAAAAGTTTCTGGCCAAATATTTTCCTCCTTCCAAAATTTCAAAAATGAGAAATGAAATCACATCATTTAGGCAAGGAGATGACGAGACGTTGTTTGACGCATGTGAAAGATTTAAGGAGCTGTTGAGACAATGTCCACATCATGGGATTCCCATATGCATACAACTTGAGACCTTCTATAAGGGATTGATTCCATCCTCAAGAAATATGTTAGATGCATCCAGTGGTGGAGCTCTATTGTCTAAATCCTATGACGATGGTTACAAGTTAATTGAAAGCATTACGGCCAACACTTATCAATGGGCAGCCACAAGGGCCACTTCAAGTTCAACTCAAAAGAAGTCTGTTGGAGTTCATGAAGTCACTGAGACCACAGCTCTTGCTGCTCAAGTGCCTCAAATCCACCAAATGATGAAGAATTTGATGAATCCTGAAGTGCCAAAACCTGACCCTGTTAAGGTGGTTGCTGACGCTTCTGAGGTCGCCTGTGTTTACTGTGGAGGACCACATCTATTTGAAGAATGTTCTGCCAATCCCGTTTCAGTTAACTATGTTGGCAATCCCAACAACAACAGTAGATACAATAATCCCTACAATAACACTTACAACCCAGGATGGCGCAATCATCCTAATTTTTCTTGGAGTAACAATCAAAATCAACCTAAACCGTAAGCAACCATACCTCAAGTTCCACCAGGATTTTCTAACCCTAACTATGCTGGGGTTAACCAGGGAAACAACCATCTGGAGAATGTGCTCAAGTCCTTTATTCAAGAAGCAAAGAATCAATTTCAAGCACAAGGAGTAAGTATCAAGAACTTGGAGAACCAAGTGGGCCAAATTGCTACGGCTCTAAGTTCAAGAAACTTGGGAAATCTTCCCAGCTCTACTGAGACTCCTAGCACACAAACTGGAGTGAAGAATGTTGAGACTTGCCAAGCTCTTAAGTTAAGAAGTGGCAAGGAAGTTGACGAAACAATTACAAAGAACAAGGAGTCAAGTACAACTGTGTCTAAGCCAGACAGTACTGAAGCAAAAGACAATGATGGAGAACCTTCTTCATCCAAACAGAAAAAGAACCAAGATACTGTACTCACTGAAGAATACCTTCCTCTAGAAGATCAAAGAGTCATCACTGAAGCCAACAAGAAGCAAAAACTCGTACAAGAAAGACCACCACCCCCTTTTCCACAAAGAATCAAAAAAGCAAAAGAAGAGCAACAATTTTCAAAGTTCATGGAGATCTTGAAGCAGCTTCACATCAACATACCCTTGATTGAAGCCATTCAACAAATGCCGAATTATTCAAAATTCATGAAGGATGTGCTTACCAAACGTAAAAGGGTGGGAGAGTTTGCTACGGTTGCACTTACACAAGAATGTAGTCAATTAGTTCAAGGCAAACTCCCTCCCAAGTTGAAGGATCCTGGAAGTTTCACTATCCCATGCACCATTGGAGACACCTTTTGTGGAAAGGCGCTATGTGACTTAGGGGCCAGCATTAGTCTCATGCCTCTCTCCATATTCAAGAAGCTAGGGATAGGTGCTGCCAGGCCTACAACCATCACCCTGCAGCTGGCTGATAGGAGTATTTGCTACCCACAAGGGAAGATTGAGGATGTGTTGGTAAGGGTTGACAAGTTTGTCTTCCCAGCTGACTTTATCATTATGGATTTTGAAGCTGATGAGGAGACAACCATTTTGTTGGGAAGGCCATTCCTAGCAACGGGTAGAACCTTAATTGATGTTGAAAGAGGAGAACTCACCATGAGGGTGAATGGGCAGCTAGTGTTCAACATACTTAATGCTTTGCAATACCCAGAAGAGGAGATGGCTGAGTGTTCTATGATATCTAGTTGGGAAGGTTTAATTCATAAAAACCTTCTTAAGGCTAATGATGTGTTGAAAATTGAGTTAGGAAAAGTGGAAGACGAAGGACTAAAAGATGGAGTCATCTATGGTCCAATGCCAAAGCAAGAGGAAGAGTATGTGGAAGTGATAGAATCCACCACTGTTGCTCATAAACAACAACTAACTTCCATTGAAGAACCCCCTGAATTGGAGCTTAAGCAACTTCCGGAGCATTTACAATATGCATATCTGGAGGCAGGACAGAAGTTGCCAGTCATCATAGCTACAGATCTGCAAGAAGAGCAAAAAGAGGAACTGATTTCACTACTGAAAAGACATAAGAAGGCAATTGCATGGCAGATTTCTGATATTAAGGGAATTAGCCCAGCAATATGCATGCATAAAGTTCTATTGGAAGAAAATGCCAAGAATAGCATTGAGAGCCAACGAAGGCTGAACCCCATCATAAAGGAGGTTGTAAAAAAGGAGGTTATCAAGTGGTTAGACGCAAGAATTATCTACCCTATCTCAGATAGTGTGTGGGTAAGTCCAATTCAGTGCGTACTGACGAAGGGAGGCATGACAGTAATAGTCAACAAGAAGAATGAGCTCATTTCTACTAGAACAGTTTCTGGTTGGAGAATTTGCATGGATTATAGGAAGCTGAACAAGGCAACAAGGAAGGACCATTTTCCCTTGCCTTTCATTGACCAGATGCTGGATAGGCTGGCTGGAAAGGAGTATTATTGCTTCTTAGATGGATATTCGGGCTACAACCAAATTGCCATAGCCCCGGAAGATCAAGAGAAAACGACATTCACATGCCCTTATGGCACCTTTGCTTTCAGAAGAATGCCGTTTGGACTGTGCAATGCACCAGCCACTTTCCAACGTTGCATGATGGCTATTTTCTCAGATATCATAGAAAATTCCATAGAGGTGTTCATGGATGATTTTTCAGTTTTTGGAGAATCATTTCAAGATTGCCTAAAGAATTTGGAACTGGTACTGATCAGGTGTGAAGAGAACAACTTAGTCCTCAATTGGGAAAAATGCCATTTTATGGTAAAAGAAGGAATTGTTCTTGGTCATAGAATTTCTAAAGAAGGGTTGGAGGTAGATCAAGCAAAGGTGGAGGTAATTGAAAAACTACCACCACCAGTAAATATTAAGGGCATTAGGAGTTTCTTGGGGCATGCTAGATTTTATAGAAGGTTTATAAAAGATTTTTCAAAAATTTCTAAACCACTGTGCCAGCTGCTGCAGCATGACACGCCTTTCGTCTTCAGTAAAGAGTGCCTTGAATCTTTCAATCTTTTGAAGAAGGCCCTCATTTCTGCACCTGTAGTCAAAGTTCCAAATTGGTCCAAGCCATTTGAGTTGATGTGTGATGCTAGTGATTTTTCCATTGGCGCTGTTTTAGGCCAAAGGCATAGCAAAGTGTTTCATACTATTTACTATGCAAGTAGAACGTTGATAAAAGCATAAATCAACTACACAACCACGGAGAAAGAGCTGCTGGCAGTAGTTTTTGCTTTTGATAAGTTCAGACCTTACTTGGTAGGAACTAAGGTCATTGTGTATACGGACCAGGCTGCAATTAAATATTTGATTGCCAAAAAAGATGCAAAGCCACGGCTTATATGTTGGGTGCTCCTTCTACAAGAGTTTGACTTGGAAATAAGAGACAAAAAGGGAGTAGAGAACTCAGTTGCTGATCATCTCTCAAGACTCCCTGAAGAAGTGCAACCTCAAAACAGTGGAGAGATTAAGGAAAGTTTTTCGGATGAGAAGCTGTTGGTGATTACTGATGGCATAACTCCTTGGTATGCTGACATTGTGAATTACTTAGTCAGTAGGGTTGTACCACCAGAATTCAACTACCAACAGAGAAAGAGGTTCTTTCACACTGTAAAGAGCTATTTCTGGGATGATCCATACCCATACAAGAAGTGTGCAGATCACTTGCTAAGAAGATGCGTTGACTATGAGGAGGCACGCTATATCTTATCAGCATGTCACAAAGCCCCACATGGTGGACATTTTGGAGGAGTAAGAACTGCAGCCAAGGTGCTGCAATCAGGTTATTTCTGGCCCTCTATTTTTAAAGATGCTCATGAATTTGCTAAGAGATGTGATAGATGCCAAAGGGTTGGAAATGTGTCCATGAGACAAGAGATGCCACTAACTAGTATTCTTGAAGTAGAAATTTTAGATGTGTGGGGCATTGATTTCATGGGACCATTTCCTCCCTCTTTTGGAAATCTTTACATTCTTGTGGCTGTGGACTACGTGTCCAAGTGGATTGAGGCAGTAGCAACACCATCCAATGATGCTAAGGTTGTGACTAAGTTCTTGCTCAAGAACATCTTGACACGACATGGCACGCCTAGAGCTATCATCAGCGATGGTGGATCTCATTTTTGCAATAAACTTTTTGAAAATCTAATGGCAAAATATGGGATTAAGCACAAAGTTGCTATAGCCTACCATCCCCAAACTAGTGGACAAGTGGAGTTGTCCAATAGAGAAATCAAAAGAATCTTGGAAAAGGTTGTTAATCCAACAAGGAAGGATTGGTCCATTCATTTGGACGAAGCACTATGGGCGTATAGGACTTCCTATAAAACCCCTCTAGACATGTCTCCATATAGACTTGTCTATGGGAAAACTTGTCATCTACCCATTGAATTGGAATACAAGGCATTTTGGGCTGTGAAGCAATTAAATTTTAATATTCAAAGTGCTGGCCAAGCTAGAATGCTCCAATTAAATGAGTTAGATGAGCATAGGCTGTTCTCATACGAGAATGCTGAATTGTATAAGGAAAAGACCAATAGGTGGCATGACAAGAAATGCCAGAAGAAAGAATTAGTAAAAGGCCAAAAAGTTTTACTTTTTAACTCAAGGCTGAAGCTATTCCCTAGGAAATTGAAATCTAGATGGTCTGGACCCTTTATCTTAGAGGAGATTTACCCCCATGGTGCAGTGGAATTGTTAAATGAGAAGAATGGGGAGAAATTTAAGGTCAACGGCCAAAGGGTCAAGGCTTACCTTGGAGAGTCCTCATGTAACATAAGGGAGGCTCTCCATTTTATTGATTAATGGATTTTTGTGTTGGTCAGGCGATAAGACCTTAAATTAGCGCTACTGGGAGGCAACCCAGCTTCATGCAATTTTTTTTTCTTTTATTTGTACAGGATCATGATATGTTCTACTAGTGTCAGCACATGACAAGACCAGACATGCCAGCAACAGACGCATGAACAGTGGAAGGGGAGGAATGACAAAAACTGAAGGAAGCAAAAATTTTCCTAAGTCCAAGGAGATTAATGATCAACCTGAGTTGGCATTGATTATTTTCTCTTGAATAATCATAAAAGAATTTGAACCGTTCATCTTGGAAGGAAGAGAGAGAAAGAAAGCATAACATAGGGAGAAAGCACATTGGACAGAGTGAAGGAGCAGAGTTATGATGGCCAAGTCTGCCACGTCAGACACCTCAGCCACCTAAACACGCAACCCCAATTAAATGTGTCTTTTCAAGTGTCAGCCCTAGGGTTTTCACTCCTTGCCCTACGAAACACCAAAATAGAAAAATTTCTCTCTCCACTTCAAAGAAACGTTTTGTTTTTAATATTTTCTTACCCAGGAGTGCAGGGGAGCGAGAAGAAAAAGAAGAAGCAACCTCTGCAGGCTCCAAGGAAAAGCTCCAGGCTAAGGGCCTAAATTGGTAAAAGTGTAAATAGGCGAGTACTGACTTGCCTCCTCTCATTGCTAAACAGTGAGGACACTGTCCTTACTAAGTTTGGGGGAAGGCATCAGTACTCAGCCTATTTTCACTTAATCTAACCCTGTTTCTATCTTTTACTGATGTTTCTGCCTATGACTGATGTTTTATGTCTAAAGTTTGGATATTGTGTTTGGTTGGCCATGTTTTGAGCCAAATGTTTTTAATTTTCTTGCGGGAATGCTGTAACGCTCCCAGAACATATTGACCTGCAGTTTGATGTTTTGTTTGGATGTTTTGTTTGAATGATGTGCATGGCACATTTTGATGATTATTTATTTCATGTTAAAATGGTGTGAAAATAGTGAGAATCATAGCCTAGAATAAGGAAGAACCAGCGAATGTGGAGATCCAACTAAGTCAGGAGCGAAAACTTTTAATTTCTGGGTGCAAGGGTTATGAAGTTGTTAGGTGTTAGGGAAGCAAGGTGTGGGAGTTTCACCAAATGAGTTTGACAAGAGGAGAGTGATGTTCTCAGTCACGACGACACTAGTCTCTTAAACCAGCCTGAAAATTTTTTCCAAAAGAAATTGAAGTGTGAAAATCAAGGGAAAGGTTGAAATCCTAGGAATCACAAAGGGAAGGACAAGAAGACTTAAACAATGATTGAGACGACCACAGAAGGGACACACTTCACACAAAGACATACAAAAGTGTGCAAAGAGATGGCTAAGACCACCAATAAAGTTCCTGTGCCCGAAACTGGAGGAACAACAAGCGTCCTCATCATTAAAAACAGTTGAACTCGCATGAGAAGATTCTGAGATGAGACGTGTTGCCAAAAAAAAAAGAGAAAAAAAAAGAAAAGAAAACAAATAAGTGAAAGAAGTGTGATCCCATATGTGTTAGTCAAAAATATCAAATGAGAATCAGGACAGAGTTCCCTAGTGAAACCAAAAGAATAGACCCCACTCAAGAAAGTACACAAAGAAGGATCAAAAGGAGGGAGTTGTGGCTTGTTTTCTGGAAGAGTAAGGTCGTGACATGAGACGCCAGTTTTCCTTTGGGATAGCAAAACTTTGGGACAATTTCAAAACTGAGCAACTCACACCAATACCACTTCTTTACCTTTCCAAAGCTTGAACCCTCATTACTCTGGTAAAGCCTGACTGAAGCTGTTGAGAACCAATTACACTTCCCTATGTCTTCTGCTGTCACATCACCTGAGGACAGGCGATCATTCCAGTTTGGGGGAGTGATAACACTATTTTAGTGTGTTACTCTTAACCAATTTTTGTGACAATTCTAGTTCATGATTTCATTTTTACAGCATGATTTTAAGATGTTTTTGTACTATTAAAGCTTTAAGCACTTTATGTGTTTGTTTTACGTTTTCATTGTGTTTGTGCTTTAAAAGGAAGATAGATGATGATGAGAAGAGGCATGACCCCAGTTGCCAGAGTCCGGAGCAGCATTAGGAGCTATTTGGATGACTGATGGTTTAATCAGCCATTTCACCAAGTAATTTGGAGAATTAATGATAAAAAAAACCATGAATGACTAGGGCTCACGTGGCAGGACTATGAAGAGCGATGGAGCAAAAGGAAGGGATAAGATCAAGCAAGCTAGAGGACAAAAGGTAGTACGGTGGGGACCACTCAGCAGAGGACGCCCAGCACCAGCATCACCAGCCGTCTGCTCTGCAGCACCAGCCGTCTGGTCTGCTCCACCAGCCTGCTCCAGCCGCCTGCTAAAAGCAAATGTGTCTCCCACCAACATCTGTACCAGATTACTTGCAAAGGAAGGATTGATGGACAACTGTCCCACATGAAGGATTTGATTTGGGCCTAACCTTATTTTCCTCAAGAGACCCACGATCCAAGAAAGGAGGAACCACCACTTCCACTCATCATTGTTTAAAGAGAGCTTGTGCATTGAAAGCGGGAGACAAGAAATTCCACACACAACAATATTTTATTTTTCAGTGTTTTTAGTATTCTCATTTCTAGAGTTTAAGTATTAGTAGAGAGTATTCTTTTTCTCTCCAGACCTGTACACTCTGCTGAGAACTGTCGTGACTGAAGAGAGCTGTTGCTGTTTATCCAACGCAAGAGATATCCAAGTTATTAGTAGGTTGCATTTCTTTACTACACCTTGTAAGAAGATGTTCCCTCCTAATTTCATTCCAGTAGTTTGTACTCAGCTCACTATGAGCTAAATCTTTGTTTAATAAGACTAATGAAGTTAGTATAAAAGTGTTTTTTATGTTGATATGATGTGTTGGCTAGTGTCTTATTTTGTTATGTGTTTTTATGCTATAAACTTGGTTCTTAGAGTGATCAACTTGGAAAAATGTACAAGCTTGTTATTGAGAGAGATCCAATAAACAAGTGGATTTCATAACAAAAGTGGTTAGTAAAGTAGGATAGAGATATTCACTTAATTCAACTTGCTTAGAAATAAGAAGTTGAGACCACAAAGACTTATCAGAATTAAAACCAGACGTATTTTAGGGTTACAAGTGAGACTTAGAGATTTGTTCCCTTGCCCTAGTTATACATGTTTTTGATGTTGTAGAGATACACCCCTAGATCACGTTCTGACCTTTTGAGGCACGACACTTCACATCATAAAGACATTTCAAGCATTATATACCAATGGATTTAGCTCATCAACTATTCTCTCTGATATTTTTAACTCCTTTTAGTTTTAAGTTATTTTAGTTGTTTGTGTGTGCTCTTATTCCTTATTCTCATATTTCTGTTACCTTGCTCATACTTTTCTTAAACAAAGAAAGTTAATATTCGTAGTTCAAATACTTTACACTTCCCTGTGGGTTCGACCTTTATTTTATCACTCGCTACATTACCAAGCATGTATACTTGCATGTGACACCTTTGGCCTATTATTCAAAAGAAACATATTATAAAACAATTAGAGTAGAGTTGATTAGGTAAAAAGTAGGCAACACATACCAAGATTCAAACCAAGTAACATAAACCTTCATCATAAATCCGCCATCAAAACCAAATTCAGAAAAATAACCATCACAATTCATATACACCAAAGTCACGACCAAGCCTTTATCAACTTCACTCACCAATTCATTAACTCACGTTCACCACAACCATTCATCATCAATAAACCAGAGATTCATCAAAACCATATACAACGCCACACACACGATCCGTGGCATCAAGATATCAACACTCAAATTCAATCAACAAGCAAAGTCAGTAAAGCAATCAACAACATCAATAATTCGAAGCAGCAACAGAACTGGTGACTTCACTGGGGAATGTCGAGGGTTTCTCCTATCTTGTTTTTTTACTTATGTTATCTTTCTTTATTGGCTTGCTATATTTGCTTATTATCTGTGCTGGTTTTCTGGGTTACTATTTGTGTGGTGAGGAGTCCTATACCCGAACTTGAGTATAATTATGATAGGAGATGATATGGTCAAGGAGACTTTGAGGGAGTCGATTCCTGAAAAGTTGAGTTGAGAAAATCATCGCTTAGTTTAGGTTCTTTTGAACTTAATGTTGTTTGAACGAGTCCATTCGTGAAAACGATATTAATTTCGACCAAGAATCCGTGAAACTGAGGACCGTAGTACCTTTAACCCCACTTGGCCTTTTAGGATGTAGTGCGATGACTATGCGGGAGTCTATTTCCAAAATAGTTGATACGCGATACTACACTCAGACGAGATTCTCTTGAGAATATTATTGACTACCAAGTGATTTGGAAAATCGATAATATCCGAAAGATGGATTGTAGACTCTGGGAACTTTGTAGAACCCGTTCGGCAGGTACATTTGAAATCATAGTGCACACCTATTGGGATGGGTAGACCTTGGCTCCATGCTGTGAACTTTCAAACCTAGGGCCCTTTGCCTATTTGCTTTGCTTGTGTGTGCTTTGTGCGCTTTGCCTTGCGTGTTTCTCCGTGTTTTCTTACATCCACGCATTCATTAGCATCATATCATAAAGATTCATGGAACTTATCTCTATTTGTAAACATCGTAAGGATACCATAAACTCTAAAAAGAAAGAAAACATTGAAGCACACTTACAAAAGTCATAACCTGGACAATCTAAGGGGACTAGAGACCTTGCTGACAAATGAAGAATGGCTCAAGACCAGATATGGGAAGCTATCATCTTCGTATATCCTTGATTACTAGATGTTATCAACTCATAAAGGATATTCTCAGCTGACGGAGTTACTATTTCAAGACAAATTTCATTTCCTATCTTCGATTCATATTCAAGCTAAGATAACAAAAGGAGGTTTATTAGAAAGAACCTATTTCTTGCAATAAATAGCTCAAGACGTCTTCTCCCATTCTAATCATCAGTCAACACTTCGTCGACAAGCTTAGTCTAGAAGAAACTCACTTGGAAGAAAGAAGTCAAGGAATTCAAGAAGACCGTTTGAAGAGTCTCCTTAGATCTATCATTATTAGCTTTTATTTAGCTATTACGTTATGACTGTTGTAAAGCGTATAGACGCGTTTTAATTTTGTAATAAATCAATCTTTAGTATTCCGGTACTAATGGTTGTAACCGTTTTTTTGTGATTATTAAAATGAGCCTTTTGATATTCCTATATGATTATAAATAGCTGAGTTTCCATGAATCTTGTTGCATAGCATTCGCATTCTCATTTCTCTTTATCAAGGAACTTAGAATTGTTTTGCAAGCATCGTACGATGGATTACGGGAAGAAGGGAGTTTTGTCGTACACCTTCAAGGTTTCGGATGTTGAACAACTAAGGGAACTAGGAGGTCAGATCAAAGATCCCGAGGCGTTCACCGCGAAGTATGGAAGGATCCTCCCGCTATTGCAGATCCGAGTAGCTGCTGGTTTATTGGAGACGCTGGTTCAACTGTACGATCTGATCTACCATTGTTTCATCTTCCCAAATTTCTAGCTGATGCCTACATTGGAAGAGTACTCTGCCCTATTGGGTATCCAAATCACAGACTCACCTCCATTCTCTGGTGGAGAAGGAAGACCCAGCTAGGAAGACATCGCAAGAGCGACCCGCATAAAGCTTCTGGAAATCCGAACTCACGTGACGTTCAGAGGAGGAATCGATGGTTTGCCTGCCCAATTCTTGTTCGAAAAAGCTCAACATTTTGCTAGTATAGGGAACACTGGAGCGTTCAAGCACATCTTCGCACTGCTGGCCTATGGTCTGTTTCTATTTCCCAATATTGAAGATTTTGTTGACGTCCATGCCATAAGGATTTTCATGCTCAAAAATCCAGTTCCTACATTATTAGCCGACGCATACCACTCTATCCATTCAAAGGCTCTGAAGGGAGAGGGTCGGATTATCTGCTGCACCGTTATCCTCTATAGGTGATTTATTTCGCACCTACCGAGGTCTACTGATTTCTGGGATGTGAAAGATGGTTCAGAATGGCCCGTGAAGCTCATGGCTCTTACTCACTCGAATATTGTTTGACATGGCCCAATGTATGGAGGAATCCCCATGATTCATAGCTGCAGAGACTTTCCCAATGTACCTCTTCTTAGTACAAAGGGATGTGTCAGTTACAACCCCGTGCTCGCCCGTCGTCAATTGGGGTACCCAATGAAAGACGTACCCGATCCAGAAAGCCTGACAAGACTTTTTCTCTATCAAGGAGAGAACCTTGGGTTGAAGACCGAAATTGTGTTTGCTTGGCGTCGCATCAATCAACAAGGAATGACAGCAACAACGAATCCAGATTGCTCAGTTACTAAAGAATGTCTGGCATGGGCACGTGATTGAGAATGCCTTATCCTCTTCCCAAGCCTCCCGTGGTCCAATCAGATGAAGTTTCGAAGTTGAAGGCTGAAATAGAGAAGCTTACCCTGGACAAAGCAAGTATGCAACACCAGATCGACATGTTGATGGAAGAACTCTGTGGAAGACAGGGGGCATCATCCAGCAGTTTAGACTCCTAGTTCATTTTGTTATGTTGCTTATGTAATAAAACCTTGGAGGTGTATTGGCCTGTTGAATTTTAATAAATGTTTTATTCTCAATATCTATAATGACTGCAAATAGGATTTGAGTTCCTTGATAGTTGCATCGTTCTTGCATTTGCATCTCATATCATTTGCATTTTTGCATGTGCTTTGTCCTCTCTTTTGATTATTCTTGTTGTGTCTCTTCAGTTTCTGTCACCCTGAATCCTCTGTTCCGAGAGACGAGCTGTCAAGTCACTACTTAAGTTAATCAAAGAAGGAAGATGGATAACATGGAGCAAGAAAATCAGGAACTCCGCAAGGAAGTAACTACTCTAAAAATTGGTATGGAAAGGCTCTCTGCTTTGGTTGAAACCTTGGTTGCAAATAAGTCTGCTTCCCAGACCCCCCTTCAAGGGACAGTGATTTCTGGAATCACACCGATGCCCATTTCTGAGATTCCCGACTTTAAGGAGCAAGCTACTAAGACCATGTTGCAAGGAAAGTATAAAGGATCTCGTAGCCAAGTTAAACAACGCAAGAGGCAATATTATTCTTCTGACCGGAGATCTCCTCAGTATCAACAAAATCTTGCCTATCAGCCTATGCAACAGGCACCCATCTATCAACTATTTGTTTATCAACCAGCTCCTGCTTATCAGCCATCACAAACTCCGCAGAAGCATCAAAGAGCGCCCAACACTCCTAATTATCAACAACAGAGGGCTCCGGTACCTCGTCCAAATGCTCATAACAGAAGACCATATAAACCTACAATTTCTCCTATTCCAATGACTTATCCTGAGTTGTACCCTTCCCTGGTGCAACAAGGTTCGATTACTACCAGAGCTTTGGGTCCACCCCCTAACCCACTTCCACCTAATTATGATCCCAATGCTCATTTCTTGTTTCATGAAGAGGTACCTGGCCATGATTTAGAAAGCTGTTATGCTCTTAAGGGTATCGTAAGGAAGTTAATGGACCAGAAGATTCTGTCTTTCGGTGATTCTCAACCAAATATTAAGAAAGCTCGTACTGATATTACTCCTGCTACTCAAGAAACTTTGAATTATCAATCACAATCTCATCAGAGAATACATCAGAATCATGATAAAATTCGCAGTCAATGGTGGGCTAATCGAAGACGTCCTCTGAATCAGCAATCATACCACCGTAATCCGTGCCAACATGCTAGACAAAGACTAATGAAGCAGAGGCATTTCACTCCGCTACCAATGCCATGTAGTCAACTCTTGCCGGATTTAATCAGGAGTGGATTGATAGTGCCAAAGGAATTAAAGCAAGTGCCTTTCCCATACCCACCAGGTTTTGACGTTAACGCCCGATGTGACTACCATGTTGGGGCACCGGGGCATTCAATTGACGACTGTAAGGTGCTCCCGAGTAAGGTTCAGAATCTGCTTGACGCAGAAATGATTTCATTCACGCCTCATGGCATTCAAATCAATACTCCTCCACCCAATCCTGTAGGTTCATCAGTCCTTGTTATGGAAGAATTTACCAAGAGTGGGTACGAAAATAATCCTCAGACCGATTTCGAAAGCCGGTTTTGAAGATGATTAGCTCAAATGGTGAATAAAGAGAAGCCTTTCCCAAGATCATTTAAGTTGTTTAGTTTACTTTCATTTGTTTTATTTCTTTGATTATTAAAGCATGTTTTCATGTAAGGACTTGTTATTTCGAACGTTAATGTGATATAATGTTTGTTTCGAAGAAATCCATTCGCTTCGCTCATTTTAAAAACTGTTTACTATTTTATAATGCCAATACTACCTCAATCTCTTACCTTGGCAGAGATTTGGATGGAGAATGACGAAATAAAACATAACATCTCTTGTTGTATGCTTTTGAACAAAACTCTGCTAAGGATATAAGGCATTGTTTCAAATTCCCCAAACACCGGAGATAAACCTTTGTTAACCCTTTTGAACCTTGGAGTAGTAGTCTTCTTCTCTAAAAAAAATTCAAAGAACCCTCATGTTGTACTAGGGGCAGGGTAATTTTAAAAAAAAAAGTGAATATCCCAAAAAAGGGGTGGGTACCAAATAAAATTTGAGCCATACATTCTTGTTTTTTCAACCATGATCCAAAACCACTATAAAACCCTCAAAAGACCTCATTGAAGTAAGGTTTATTTCAAAAGCATACTCGATGAGATAATGTTTCCTGACTCCTATGAGTTACACTCAAAATTCGTATTGGCATTATAGAAAAGGGAATTACGTCATATCCAAACTAGTGATTCGGTCACAAGTTTGCGATATGCCTTTTTCAATAAACTTCAAAACAAACATGATGTTGTATTAGCAATTTCAGAATTTACACTTTCTGTATGTAAATACTGCTTGATGTCATAGAAGTTCGTAAACAGCTACGAGAAGTTCAATCTCTGAGATTTGGAACTCTGTTGAAGATAGTCATTTCAAAATATCAGTCCGGGGCATACCGCCTGAAGATCATGATGAACTGGGGCAAGTTGTTCCTCAATTGTTGCAAATGGATCAACCCTGAGGGGGCACGATTGAAGACTCAGTACACAGAATACCTTCAATCTGGTCCAGTTACGTCGAGATTCTACCAATCTCTCAAGAGTTAGAAGACATTGGAATAGTTGGGATGCCAAGTCTCCTGTAAAATCCTTTTGAGATGATTTATTTTCGTAGACCATGCAGTCTGGGGCATTCGAGAATCGAAGACTTTTCCAACAGTTGATATTTGAAAATGGCGACTACTATGCAAGACAAAGCTACATTAACTTCGCAGCATCTCTTCACCTAATTTCCCGAAGATATTCTAATAGTATGATACTCCCCAGCAAGTTTTCACTCTAGGAAGTCATGACGATTCCCCAGTGAATCATTTTTTCAAGCAATTATGACAAGGTTTATACAAGAATCCAGCAGTTCGTTGACCTAAGGATCCCCACTAAATATCATTGGTCGCAACCTTCCCCGATGAAGTGAGTGTTTATTTCACTCCGTAATGTTTTCTCAGATTTCAATTTTCCTCAACAGTGGATGTTTATTTCATCCCCACTGAAGACTAGACCTTGACGTATACAACTACAATATTGGTACAAGCTTCCCCAACGAAGCGATGGATATTTATTTTATCCCCATAATGCCTCATCTATAGCATCTACCACTACTTCGGATTATCTCATTTATAGCGGATATTTATTTTATCCCTGTGGCATCTACTATTACTTTCTCACTTCAGCTTATTTCGGTTAGTAATGGATATTTATTTTATCCCCATCAAGTCTACCGGTCATGAATTTGATCCGTTCCCAGTGGATTTCACTCATCCAGAGAATCAGATGTATCTTGACGATCCCTAAGTGAAGTCATGATATTATATCCCCAAGTGGATTGCTATTTGTAACACCCCATTTTAATTATTTAATCGTCGTGTGTTAATTTGTATTGTTTTGGCCTTGTTAAGGGTGAGTGAAGGGTAGTGTCTTATTTAATTAGTGGGGATTAGAGACCTTAGCTTAATAATAATGATATAATAGTGAAAATAATAATAGTAATATGGTTAATAATGTTATTATTGTTATTATTCTTATTATTATTAGGACTATTATTATTATTATTATTATTATTATTATTATTATTATTATTATTATTATTTTTATTAATTAAATAAAATCTGATTAATTAGAATTAGGGGGAGTTTAGTGAGATAAAAATCAGTTTTCACGTAAAAAGTGAAAATGTTAGAGAAAGAAGAACAAGGGTGCTAGGGCTAGAATCTCCATCAATTTTCGCAGGATTTAATCAAGAATTCGAGGTAAGGGGGGAGAACGAGTTTAATATTGGTGGTATAATCATGAGGGGGTAGTGGGGAGTCCTTAACCCCGTAGGAATTCGTCTAAATGTATGATGTATTATGATTATGTGATGCATATGTGAATCTATGATGAAGATTGTGTGAATTAAATCATTGCGATTCTGATTGTTTGATATTTTGGTGTTGCTGATACTGTATGAATATGAATGTTGCAGGTCTGAGTTTTAGTGTAGGTTGAGTGATCGAAATTAGATCCAAGAACCATAAATTTTGACTAGTAATAATAGGTAAAAAGAAGTAAGATGAAAAATAAGACCTAAAACTGATGTAGAAACAGGTTTAGGACTGAATTGGAGTGAAAAAGTGAGGATCCCATAGCAGAACCCAGACCGGTGTGGGAAAACTGAGTTTGCGTAATAGATCTGGCCATACGTGTATCAGTGAGGGCAATACGCGTACGGTTATGGTCATTACGCGTATGGGAGGGCCAAAAGGAGGATTGGCACGACCCTCTACCCATACGCGTAACGGTACGCGTATGGAGGCTTGGGCAATACGCGTAAGGGAGTGGCATTATGCGTAACGAGATCTGAAGTGAAATTTTGATGGAAAGACAGGTCTCTGACCATACGCGTATCAAGTAGGTCAATACGCGTATGGATGGGCGAGTGAGCTGGGCAATACGCGTATGGCCCAGGGCAATACGCGTATGGCCAGTGAGTGTGTAGAATTTTGCTGTTTCACGATTCCTTTCCCGTTTTTGCGTCCGAAGTTGTTTCTTTTGGTTTGAGAGGTTGGGGATAGATGTCAGACCTTTAGAAATGTAGGATTGGTGATAAAAATAATTAAGTTAATAATTTTGGTGAATTAATTAGTAATTATCTAATTAACATCGTGTGAAGCGTTTTCTGTGGTGTTTCTGAATTGATTGTGGTTAGGAGGATCATGAGATTGTATGATTATGATTATACATGGACTATATGCATATTGATGTCATGCATTCATGGTGTGTCGGTGGTGATGGATCATTGCTGAGGAGGAGTGTATGTGATTCATCCGAACTCCAATGTGGAGTGTGGTGGGATAAATCATTGCCAAGTAGAGGTGTATGTGATTTATCCGGGTTCGATTGAATGAACCATGGTGATGTTGGTACCACATGCATTGTGTCATTTGTTGAGTCACATTGCATTGTTATTACATGTTGATTTAATTATATTTGAAAATGACAAGTATGTCGTGATTATGTGACTGTGTGATTGGTTGTGAGTGACTACCCTTATTGGGTATTATTCACCGTTTATTATTGAATGTAGTTCTCACCCCTTTGTTGTTGTTGTGTCTGTGCTTCTTCGGAAGTACAGATAATCCAGGTACTTGAGTTGCTTGGAGTGCGTGTTGCCTGTTCGAGTCGTAGGAGTCGCTCTGATACGTAACACGGGAATTTTGGGGATTTTATTAATTGTTATTTTGTAATGAATTTTGTTACGTATCTCTTTTAAATTCAATGTTTTGAGAACCACGAGTTTAATGTGGAGTTATGGAGTATGTTGGCAAGTGTGTCGTGAATTCATGAAATGATTATTTTCCGCTGCTTTGTTCATTTAATGAAAAGGAGTTTTTATGTTAATTGTATTGGTGTAGCATCCTACTTGTAAAGTTTGAAACTCTGATTTTATTTGTAATGTTCGCATATTTTACAAAATGGGAAAGTGGGGTGTTACAATTGGTATCAGAGTAGGTCGGTCCGTCCGGCCAGGTGTAGTAGTTGAGTCTGTCCTTAGAACAGGAGTCAATTGTATGTTCTGACCGTATGTTGATTGTTGACCAGTATGGCAGGAAGGAATGATGTTGCTCTTGCTGCTGCTATGCAAGCCATGGCACAAGCTGTAGAGAACAACAATCAGGCTGGAGGTGCTCAGTTTCGTGACTTAGCACAGTTCCAGAGCAATAAGGTGCCTACTTATGAGGGAGGTATTTTGGATCCAGAGGCTGCACAGAAATGGCTGAAGGCTGTTGAGAAAATCTTCAGGACCATGGAATGCAGTGATGCTCAAAAGGTACGGTTTGGTACTCATATGCTGGAAGGGGAGGCCGAAGTCTGGTGGGACAATAGTCGTCAGAGATTGGAAGCTGCGGGTACTGAGATTACTTGGACAGTGTTTCAGGATGAGTTTCTGGAAAAGTACTTTTCGGAAGATATTCGTAGTGCAAAGGAGGTTGAATTTCTAGAGCTGAAACAGGGTGATAAGACTGTTGCTAAGTATGCTGCTCGGTTTGAGGAATTGGTTTAGTATTGTGCTCATTACAATACAGAAGAGGCAATGACTTTTAAATGCTTGAAGTTTGAGAATGGGTTGCGTCCCGAGATCAAACTGGGCATTGCTTGTCAGAAAATAAGAAACTATCCAGAGCTGGTAAGCAGAAGCATAATCTATGACAATGATAACAGAGCCAGAATTTCTCATTACAAGGATGTGAATGAGAATAAGGGTAAGCAGAGGTTTGGAGGTACTCCTTATAGTGCTCCAGCTAATAAGGGGAAACATAAAACTGACGTAGGAAAGAAACCAAAGGAGAAAGGAGTAGGTTCTGATACTCTCAAGTGCTTCCGATGTGGTAGCGCGGGTCACCGTGCTAACAACTGTCCGAATGAGGTGAAGAAGTGTTTCAAGTGTGGTAAACCGGGTCATGTTATAGCAGATTGTAGGGCCACTATGCCTACTTGTTATAACTGCGGAGAAAAAGGTCACATCAGCACTCACTGTGAGAAGCCAAAGAAAGCTCAGGCCAGTGGAAAAGTATTTGCCTTGGTGGGAGCCCAATCCACTGATGAGGAGCGTTCTGTCAAAGGTACTTGCTTTATTAATGATATTCCTTTGATTGCTATCATTGACACGGGTGCAACACACTCGTTTATTTCTGTTGACTGTGTGAAGAGATTAGGGATTGTGCCATCTACTCTAGAGCAGAGGATGACGATTGAAACTCCACCTATTGGTTCCGTGGTTACTTCTTTGGTGTGTTTGAAGTGTCCGCTGACCATGTTTGGTAGAGATTTCAGAGTGGACTTGATTTGTTTGCCACTCGGTAATCTCGATGTTATTTTGGGAATGAATTGGTTGGAGTTCAACCGGGTTTATATTGATTGCTTCAGGAAGACGTTACTGTTTCTTACTCCTGAAGAGGAAGCATTAGCAGATTCATTATCTAGCAGGGAGTTGAGGGCGTTGTTGGAGGATGAAGCGAAGCTGTTTGCGGTGTTTGCCTCGTTATCTGTTGAAAGCAAGACTTCAGTTAATGAATTACCAGTGGTTAATGAATTTCCTGAAGTGTTTCCAGATGACATCACATAATTGCCTCCAACAAGGGAAGTTGAATTCACTATTGATCTTGTACCGGGTACCAGACCTATCTCTATGGCACCGTACAGGATGTCTGCATCAGAATTGGCAGAGTTGAAATCTCAGGTCAGAGAATTGCTCGATAAGAAGTTTATTAGACCAAGTGTGTCGCCGTGGGGAGCTCCAGTGTTATTGGTGAAAAAGAAGGATGGTAGTATGCGTCTGTGCATTGATTACCGTCAGTTGAATAAAGTGACCATTAAGAATAAGTATCCATTTCCGAGGATTGATGACTTAATGGATCAGCTGGTAAGAGCTCGTGTTTTCAGCAAAATTAATCTGAGGTCGGGTTACCGTCAGATTAGAGTAAAGGAAGGTGATATTCAGAAGACTTCTTTCAGAACTCGCTACGGACATTACGAATATGCAGTGATGCCTTTCGGAGTGTCTAATGCGCCGGGTGTGTTTATGGAATATATGAATCGTATCTTCCACTCTTATCTGGATCAGTTTATTGTGGTATTTATTGATGATATACTGATTTATTCTAAGTCTGACGAGGACCATGTAGGACACTTGAGAATCCCATTGCAGGTGTTGAAAGATAATAAATTGTTTGCAAAGTTCTCGAAGTGTGAATTCTAGTTGAAGACTGTGAGTTTCTTGGGTTATGTTATTTCTGGTGATGGTATAGCGGTGGATCCATCTAAAGTAAGTGCAGTACTTCAGTGGGAAGCTCCGAAGACAGCAACGGTGATTAGAAGCTTTTTGGGTTTGGCAGGTTACTATAGAAGATTCATTGAAGGGTTTTCTAAATTGGCATTGCCATTGACTCAGTTAACCAGGAAGAATCAAGCTTTTGTTTGGGATGCTGCCTGTGAGGAAAGTTTTGAGGAACTGAAGAAGAAATTGACTACAGCACCAGTGTTTATTCTACCAAGTCCAAATGATCCTTTTGTAGTGTATTGTGATGCGTCTAAGATGGGATTAGGCGGTGTATTAATGCAAGATGGCAAGGTAGTGGCTTATGCTTCACGACAGTTGAGGGTGCATGAGAGGAACTATTCTACTCATGATCTTGAATTAGCTACAGTAGTTTTTGTATTGAAAATTTGGCGACATTATTTGTATGGATCAAGATTTGAAGTATTCAGTGACCACAAGAGTCTGAAATATTTATCCGATCAGAAGGAGTTGAATATGAGGTAGAGAAGATGGTTGGAATTTCTGAAGGACTATGATTTTAATCTAAGTTACCATCCGGGAAAAGCTAATGTTGTGGCAGATGCTCTGAGTCGAAAGACAATCCATATGTCAACCTTGATGGTGAAAGAAATGGAATGGATTGAGCAGTTCAGAGACTTGAGTATGGTTTGTGAAACTACGCCAGAGAGTATTAGACTGGGTATGCTGAAAGTGAATAATGACTTTTTGGATGTAATTAAGGAAAATCAAAAACTGGATGTGAAATTAGTGGACTTGATGCCTACAGGAGGGGATGATTCTGATAGTGACTTTAAAGTGGATAATGTTGGTGTGTTGAGATTCCGGGGCAGAATTTGTGTACCGGATAATGTGGAATTGAAAAAGGCAATCATAGAGGAAAGTCATCGGAGTAGCTTGAGTATTCATCCGGGAGCTACAAAGATGTATCATGATTTGAAGAAGTTGTTTTGGTGGTCCAGTATGAAGAGGGACATAACTCAGTTTGTCTACGCTTGTTTGACATGTCAAAAGTCCAAGGTGGAGCACCAGAAGCCTTCGGGATTAATGCAACCGTTAGAGATTCCTGAATGGAAATGGGACAATATTGCTATGGATTTTGTTACTGGTTTTCCAAATACGGCGAGGGGCTTTGATGCTATTTGGGTAGTGGTGGATCGACTTACGAAGTACGCATATTTTATACCAATTAACATCAGTTTCTCGTTGTCAAAGTTGGCGGAGATTTATATCAGGATAATTGTGAAGTTACATGGTGTTCCATTGAGCATAGTTTCGGATAGAGATCCGAGGTTTACTTCAGAATTTTGGAAGAGTCTGCAGGAGGCCTTGGGTTCTAAATTGAAGTTGAGCTCGACTTATCATCCACAGACTGATGGTCAGTCAGACAGGACTATTCAGTCATTAGAAGATTTGCTGAGAGCCTGTGTGTTGGAGAAAGGTGGTGCGTGGGATACTCATTTGCCATTGATTGAGTTCACGTATAACAATAGCTACCATTCGAGTATTGGAATGGTACCTTTCGAAGCTTTGTATGGTAGGAGGTGTAGGACGCCTCTGTGTTGGTATGAGACTGGTGAGAATGTGGTGCTTGGACCTGAGATTGTGCAACAGACTACCGAGACAATCCAGATGATCTGTGAGAAAATGAAAACGTCTCAAAGTAGGCAGAAAAGCTATCATGATGATCGGAAGAAAGACTTGGAATTCAGTGAAGGTGATCACGTGTTCCTGAGAGTTAACCCAGTGACTGGTGTTGGACGTGCATTGAAATCAAAGAAACTGGATCCTAAGTTTATTAGACCGTATCAGATCTTGTAGAGGGTTGGTGCAGTTGCTTATAGGGTGGCGTTGCCGCCTGAACTGTCAAACTTGCATGGCGTGTTTCATGTGTCGCAACTTCGAAAGTATGTGTCTGATCCATCTTATGTTATCCCGAGGGATGAGGTGCAGATCAGGGATAATCTTACTATGGAGGCGATGCCGATAAGGATCGAGGATCGCAAGATGAAACAACTCAGAGGAAAGGAGATCCCTTTGGTGAGAGTAGCTTGGGGAGAAGCTGCTGGGGGAAGTGTGACCTGGGAGCTGGAGAGCAGAATGCGAGAGTCGTATCCGGAGCTATTTCCGTCAGGTACATTTTCGAGGACGAAAATAATTTAAGTGGGGGAGAGTTGTAACACCCCATTTTAATTATTTAATCGTCGTGTGTTAATTTGTATTGTTTTGGCCTTGTTAAGGGTGAGTGAAGGGTAGTGCCTTATTTAATTAATGGGGATTAGAGACCTTAGCTTAATAATAATGATATAACAGTGAAAATAATAATAGTAATATGGTTAATAATGTTATTATTCTTATTATTATTATTAGGACTATTATTATTATTATTATTATTATTATTATTTTTATTAATTAAATAAAATCTGATTAATTAGAATTAGGGGGAGTTTAGTGAGACAAAAATCAGTTTTCACGTAAAAAGAGAAAAAGTTAGAGAAAGAAGAACAAGGGAAGAACAAGGGTGCTAGGGCTAGAATCTCCATCAATTTTCGCAGGATTTAATCAAGAATTCGAGGTAAGGGGGAGAACGGGTTTAATATTGGTGGTATAATCATGAGGGGGTAGTGGGGAGTCCTTAACCCCGTAGGAATTCGTCTAAATGTATGTTGTATTATGATTATGTGATGCATATGTGAATCTATGATGAAGATTGTGTGAATTAAATCATTGTGATTCTGATTGTTTGATATTTTGGTGTTGCTGATACTGTATGAATATGAATGTTGCAGGTCTGAGTTTTAGTGTAGGTTGAGCGATCGAAATTAGATCCAAGAACCATAAATTTTGACTAGTAATAATAGGTAAAAAAGAAGTAAGATGAAGAATAGGACCTAAAACTGATGTAGAAACAGGTTTAGGACTGAATTGGAGTGAAAAAGTGAGGATCCCATAGCAGAACCCAGACTAGTGTGGGAAAACTGAGTTTGCGTAATAGATCTGGCCATACGCGTATCAGTGAGGGCAATACGCGTACGGTTATGGTCATTACGCGTATGGGAGGGCCAAAAGGAGGATTGGCATGGCCCTCTGCCCATATGCGTAATGGTACGCATATGGAGGCTTGGGCAATACGCGTAAGGGAATGGCATTACGCGTAACGAGATCTGATGTGAAATTTTGATGGAAAGACAGGTCTCTGCCCATACGCGTATCAAGTAGGTCAATACGCGTATGGATGGGCGAGTGAGCTGGGCAATACGCGTATGGCCCAGGGAAATATGCGTATGGCCAGTGAGTGTGCAGAATTTTGCCGTTTCGCGATTCCTTTCCCGTTTTTGCGTCTGAAGTTGTTTCTTTTGGTTTGAGAGGTTGGGGATAGATGTCAGACCTTGAGAAATGTAGGATTAGTGATAAAATTAATTAAATTAATAATTTTGGTGAATTAATTAGTAATGATCTAATTAACGTCATGTGAAGCATTTTCTGTGGTGTTTCTGAATTGATTGTGATCAGGAGGATCGTGAGATTGTATGATTATGATTATACATGGACTATATGCATATTGATGTCATGCATTCATGGTGTGTCGGTGGTGATGGATCATTACTCAGGAGGAGTGTATGTGATTCATCCGAACTCCAATGTGGAGTGTGGTGGGATAAATCATTGCCAAGTAGAGGTGCATGTGATTTATCTGGGTTCGATTGAATGAACCATGGTGATGTTGGTACCATGTGCATTGTGTCATTTGTTGAGTCACATTGCATTGTTATTACATGTTGATTTAATTATATTTGAAAATGACAAGTATGTCATGATTATGTGACTGTGCGATTGATTGTGAGTGACTATCCTTATTGGGTATTATTCACCGTTTATTATTGAATGTAGTTCTCACCCCTTTGTTGTTGTTGTTGTGTCTGTGCTTCATCGGAAGTACAGATAATCCAGGTACTTGAGTTGCTTGGAGTGCGTGTTGCCTGTTCGATTCATAGGAGTCGCTCTGATACGTAACATGGGAATTTTGGGGATTTTATTAATTGTTATTTTGTAATGAATTTTGTTACATATCTCTTTTAAATTCAATGTTTTTGAGAACCACGAGTTTAATGTGGAGTTTTGGAGTATGTTGGCAAGTGTGCCGTGAATTCATGAAATGATTATTTTCCACTGCTTTGTTCATTTAATGAAAAAGGAGTTTTTATGTTAATTGTATTGGTGTAGCATCCTACTTGTAAAGTTTGAAACTCTGATTTTATTTGTAATGTTCACATATTTTACAAAATGGAAAAGTGGGGTGTTACACTATTCCCCAGAGAAGTTTGGACTTTGAAGTTCAACTATTGAGGTCCACCTTTGGATTTCTACAGAGCTTGACAGATGTATCTCTTGTGCAGAGGATGGACGGGCTTCCTCGATGTTTTCTTTCATCTCCTATTTTCTTTCTTCGTTTTGTCAGCATTAGCATAAGCAAGGCATGACATCATATGCATTACATTCGTGCGTGTTTGCCTTCTGTTTGTTCTTGTCGCTTTATCTTTGGTTGTGTTTACACCAAGTTTTGGGTTTGTCCGATCTCTCCAAGTAGAATCGTCAACCTTAGGCAGAAAACACTATTCTCTTCTAAGTTTCCCCACAGAGTTCAACCCTCGTGGATGATGATTATTTCAGTTATCTTTTTCCGGGCTTGGATAAGATAAAATCGCCATTCGAGTTCATTTCTTAATGGCGGGTCTTGTTTGACCGTTTCCTTCTAGCTTGATCCTAGATCGAACTTTGGTCCCTGGGGGTACCACCTTTAACTATTAGGTCTTCGAACCTATTTTTGAGCGTGCATTTATTTTACATTGCGTCTCATGGATTAATCTTTTATAGATCCTCTTTGAAGAATCTGTTCTCCAACAGTGATTGATTGGAACGACGTCTCCGTGGAATCTAAAGCCAAACAACAAGTGGCAGCCTACATCCAGAATTTAACTCAACTACATTGCAAATACAACTCATTTCTACTCTCAGCCAGTCATCTCTGCCAGACTCTTCGACGGTGGCTCTCCAGTGAAGTGGATCTCTTCAGACTCTTCGACGGTGGCTCTCCAGTGAAGTGGATCTCTTAAGACTCTTCGATGGTGGATCTCCAGTGAAGTGAATCTCTTCAGACTCTTCGACGGTGGCTCTCCAGTGAAGTGAATCTCTTAAGACTCTTCGACGGTGGCTCTCCAGCAAGGTGTATCTTTCCAGACTCTTCAACGGTGCTGCTCTTCAGCGATATGTATCTCTCCAGACTCTTCAATGGTGCTGCTCTCCAGCAAAGGTATCTCTCCAGACTCTTCAACGGTGTTGCTCTTCAGTGATGTGTATCTCTCTAAACTCTTCGATGGTTGCTCTCCAATGAAGTGTATCTCTTTAGACTCTTCGACGGTGTTGCTCTCCAGTGAAGTGTGTATCTACATCAGACTCTTTGACGACGTCACTCTTCAGTGAAATGGACTATTTTGTCGACAACTACTTGATGAAGCCACTTGTTATGAAGCTTTTCTTTTCCTAGTGGAGACAGTCTTTCTGAATCAACCTTCACTAAGGATCTTTTCCTACCTGAACATTATGAACAATCTCTTTATATACAATCCTTTGGAGCTCATCTTTCGATCCTACTGCCATGTGGATCCTGCTTTATTGCTTAGACGATAATTGGTCACACTTGAACCTGTTGAGTCGTCGCCCTGGTTTCCCCAGTGTTTGTTTCTTTTCCCCGGTGTGTCTGGTCATCCCCAGTGAGTTTTGTTGCTCGTTGTGTTCGTCTTCCGCTCTGTGTCTTCTTTCGTTTTCGTCTGCATCTTGCATTTTACCATCCTATCATTTTCATCATTTTAGAGTTCATGGCATGTCAGCATTAGGTCTAGTTTTGTCCATTGCATTGCTTGTCATTGCATCTAAGGGAAAAATTTTCGGTTATCTGTATTTAAATATCTCTCACCATGACCTAATGACAATCTTCATCATTCATGTCATCCGGTGAAGATATTTAAATAGGGGCAACTGTTGTACCCCAAATTTTTCCCTTAGATTCATTGATCGTCCGCATAACATCTTAGGTCAATCATTCATGCATAACTAACCTCTTTATCTAGTTTTTGCTTTGTTTATTTCATTTGTGAACACAGGTGTTGCTGCAGAAGATTCAAAGTCTTGAAGGTGGTGTTGTGTGTGTGTTTGTGGAGGTTCTCTAGTCCTCTAGTCTCTGTAAGTTTGTGTGAGATTCCTGTATGATTGTGTCCTCATCCTGTTGATCCCTAAGCCACTACAAGTATTACAGTAGAGATTTTTGCTTATCACAGTTGTACATATTAAGACATTTTCATTACAAGCCCTTTTCAAAGTCAAGGATCAATTTTGGGCCATATTTCAAGACAAGGCCTTGTCCGAGTTTAAGGCGAGACATGTTAGAGCAAGGTGCAAGCGAAGATTCACTTTTATATTATTTGACTGATGTTAAGCCATAATACAAGTTGTTTTAGAATTGAACTGTCCCACGATGTATAAAGGGTCATTAAGTATTTCATATTGTTCATCCAAGTCATGAAGATATTTGCAATCAGTACACGGGTCTTACTATTTTGGAGTCACGTCTTGGCAAGTGGTATTATTAAGTGGGAAGCCATTTCATAAAGACTATTATTCCTGCCATCTATTTACGTTTTTATAAGTCAATGAAGTGGTTTTAAAGATACAACCATTGGTTCAAATTCAAATGACAAGTAACATACAAAGGACCAAACTCATGGTTACTACAAGGTTGGATTACATAACAAGTTCTAATCCCAAAATACTACAAGGCAATATTTCCCATTGAGTCTACAAATACAAAGGCTGTTGCAAGTAATACCAAGAGCCAATATACATAAGTTGCAATATTATTTTCAGCTACTTACAAATACATGATACATCCCAAATTCTAAGTTACAAATCCTAATCCTAATAATAACATTAAGAAACATTGTGGAGCACATGGATTTTGTAGTGCACAACTATTAATAATAACATTAAGAAGGAAGTAGAAATCAAAGACTACTTACACATAGAATTTAAACATAATAAAATCACCTTCTTGGGTATTTTGGCAGCATATACACATAGAAGTACTCCTGCAGCAGGGTGCACACATCAAAAGTAATTTACTAAAGTCAGTACAGGCAAAGCGCAGGAATAAGAGAAGTAGTAGTTAGTAGCAAAAAGAACTGTACCAATAATTATGTGGAAATATTAATCCAAGAGTCCAGTGGACATAAAGCTGGTGCGGTCCTCATTAAAAACTGCTAGATTCAAGATGTAGCTGCACGTTGTTGGCCCCAATACTCTTGTGCCCACTACTGTCAGAAAAAGCAATAACAATCAGGAAAGGTCATTCTCATCAATCGTTTCAAGGCATCTCAAACTAGGTTGGATTTAAAAAAAGGAAAGATTATAATATTCAGCCAAAGTGGAAAGCTCTTCACGAGGGGGATTTTTAAAAAAAATATCACAGCATAGAATCAATTCGAATTGTTTCCAAAACCAAATAATAACACAGTCAAACATCGTCAATGTGAGTCAAACCGAAATAGGAAATCCCACAAACAACCCACAGAAATGTTACTCATAGACATTCACTTTTTCATAAACGTGTTGGGTTACAAAAAGAAAGATCAGAATGCATACAAATATATTCCAAGAAAGTCAGGATAAAATTGGCAAGTTTTCAAGGCTAAAATCAAGACTTTATCAAGTTTTCAAACATATCTAAAACAGGCTTCAGACAACGTTTAAGAACTTTCCAAGACAACCACAAGCACATCCACAACATGTTTAAACAGTATTCAAGTTCATTCCAAAACCGTATGCAGACAGGTCAAGACGAAAAAGGAAGTTATTAACCGCAAGATATCTTCATATTCAATGGACAGACTTCCGAGGCATCTATAAAAGGTGCAGATGTAAAGGTCTCAGAGGAGGAGATACGAAAAAACACATTCACAAACATTCACATTATCCAGAATTCACCCACAGGAAAAACCTTCCTGATTCAAATCCTCAAAATCATACTCAAACACTCATAGCAATAACATACACCATATTGCAGAGAAATCTACAAAAACACACATATACCATACTACAGAAAAATATTTACAAACAAATTCACATAACACGCATCAGGGACCATTCACAAAAAAATGCATACCAAGATTCAAACCAAGTAACATAACCCTTCATCATAAATCTGCCATCAAACCAAATTTAGAAAAATAACCATCACAATTCATATACACCAAAGTCACGACCAAGCCTTCATCAACTTCACTCACCAATTCATTAACTCACGTTCACCACAACCATTCATCATCAATAAACTAGAGATTCATCAAAACCATATACAACGCCACGCACACGATCCGTGACATCAAGATATCAACACTCAAATTCAATCAATAAGCAAAGTCAGTAAAGCAATCAACAACATCAATAATTCGAAGCAGCAACACACATGCTTTCATCATGTATCCATTTCACATAATACAGTACACGAATTTCACACCACAATGTACTTTTAAAATAGATTCATCACAATTGTATATCGAACACACATATACATAATCAATTGGGAAAAGAGAGAAAACCTAGAGGATGGTAAGGATCCCTCTCTATCCTTCATAAATTATACCAATATACGAAGTAGTTTCCCTCTTATCTGAATTTCCAACAAAGCTTTTCAACAATAGTGGTTTCCTTCTTCCTCCTCAAAGCCATAGCTTCTCTCAAAACTTTACCTCTTTTCCCCCCAAACTTAATTTCACGATCAGTGAAAACTCAACTTCCCACACTTTTCCCTTTTTAATAGAAAACTTATCTCCCCCATTTAGGTTGTTCCTATCCTATCCTCATTTATCTCCTCAATCCCCATCTTACCCTTACTACCTTATTTTTCTATTTATTTTATAATTAAATCTAATTTTCACCAAAATAATATTAATTATTATTACTTATAATTTTCCTTATTTTTCAAATACTTATACTATTTCAATGATTCTTCTCATTATAAAATTAAGGCAAAAATATACCTTGGGTCCTTTAAGCTATTTTATTATAACAAGGCAGTCCTTTATGTTTTTTTCGCGACAAGTTGGTCCTTTAAGTTAATTAACGTGTTCACCATTGACCTTTTTCAAAAACACCGTTTCAAAAAAACTTATGTGGCACTAACGACGTTGATGTGTTGTTTAAGGAGATGATGAAGAACATGTTGAAGATGTTTAAGATGCTAGTTTATGTCATAATATTGTTAGTTTTGATTTTTGTAGTGTTGATGTGTATTTTGGTTAGGAAGTGATGATCATTGTTAATTTTGATGTTAGTGTCGTAAGACATGACTTTTGGTACCTTCATGTAACACTTGTCGTAAGACATGACTTTTGGTACTTTCATGTAACACTTGTTGCAATTTTATACCAGTTTTCTTACAGTAAGGTCGTAATTTGTACAACAGACAAAACTTGAAGGACCTGATTGTTACAATTTAAAAACAAATGGGATCTGTTTGTAGTGGAAAAAATATAAAGAACTGCTTTGTTAAAAAAATAACTTAAAGGATCCAAGGTATATTTTTTCCTAAAATTAATTACAATTCTAATTAATTCTACCACTCTCACCAACCCAACCACATGCCACATACCATACATATTCACCAAAAATAAACTAAAAGCATATAATTCACTTATTAATTAGTTAAAATGCAACTAAAGTCAATTAAATAAATTAATTGAATTCGGGGTGTTATATGTTAATGTTTATGTTATTGTTTATGATATTGATAATGTTGTCAATTGGACGTTGTAGCTAACAGGTCCTAGAAGATGAGTTTATTATATCATATGTGGTTTGAGTGTTTTACCAACCCCTCATTTAATATATAACCTTTAGAATTTTATTAGAAATTAATAATATAAAAAATTAAGTTATATTAGAAAATAACTTATATTAATCAATGTTTTAGGTGTTTTCTTCAACCCATCATCTGTATCTCGCTCTTTGAATGTTATAATTTAGTTTAATGCTCGTAGTTCTTCAATCAACACTTTCTTTTTTAATAGGGTATTTGTGTAAAGTTAATACTTTGCAGAATGAACTAGTAAAAAAGGAAGTGTTGATTGAATAACTACAAGCATCAAACCAAATTCTAACTGTCAAAAAGCGAGATACGAATAATGGGTTGTAGAAAGCTCTAAAAACATAGATTAGTGTAATATGCTACTAGGTTTTTACTATGGTTACCACATTCTACGTTACCACGGGCTACCATCCATGGTAGAATCCTTCTCCCAAACATTGTGAGATGTGTATTTTATAGTAGTGGGTGTTGGTTGGGTGTGTTACAGTTCGATGCTGGACCCATAACTAGGACATAATAAAACATTAAAAAGTCATGATATTCTTTGTCATTTAAAAGTTATGGAATGAAATTTTTTATTGATATGAGGAAATACCGCATGACTATGATGTTCATAATGCGAGCACTGAAAGATCCAAATCCAAAAAAAAATGACAAATATCACATAAGTATACAAAGTGCGAGCTATATAGTATAATACCGTGAAATGCTCAAACACAAAAATACAACAATTTGAGAATTTAGTTCAAAATGAAAAGTATGTGTATTGAATAAGAAATAGGGAGGACTCTGATGTCGTGAGAGAGATATTTGGACATATCCCGATTTTGTAAAACTTACCAACATGTTTCATTTGGTGTTGATCTTTGACAACACATACAAAAATAATAGGTACCAACTCCCACTACTTGAGATTATTGGTGTAACATTGATAAAGTTGACATTCGATGTTGGATTTTCTTACTTGGAACATGAATGGCTAAACAATTTTATTTTGGCACTGGACAAGGTTAGGTAATTCAATTTCTAAGGCAATGGTGAATGATCGAGACCTTGCCTCGATGAATGTAATTGAAGTTTTTTTTTCCAGTATTAGTTAACATGTTATGCACATTGCATATTGATAGAAATATTGGGGAAAATAAAATTTTCTTGTCGAGCCAAAGAGAGAAGAATCAAGATGGCGTTGCGGAGTATGCTTATGTATTATAACCGTGTAGACGAGTATGAACAACTATTGCAACATTTCGAGTTAGTATGTGCTAAAGTCCCAACATTTGTTGATTATGTTTAACAAACATACTTTTCTATCTATAAACAAGATTTGTTGCTGCATGGACCAACCAAGTCATACACTTAAGGAATACAACAACACATGGATACATAATTTTTTAAACATATTTAAATTTATTAGGCAAGTAGAAATGATTGTTTTAAAATAATGTTTGTAGTTAATTTTCTTAGGGACAAATATGCTCATTGGAGTCTAAAAAATACACTGCATAGTAGTATTAGTATTGCACATACCATAGATGAGCACCTACGATACTCCTCAATCTTGAAAAAAATAGATCATACAAAAGTTATTATAATTAACAAATATTTCTTATAATATAATAATATTAAAATGATTATATATATATATATATATATATATATATATATATATATATATATATATATATATATATATATAAGTGGTACCCAATATCACTTGGATGTTGTCTTGTTAAGATAAATCATTTGATAATTGTATAAAGACATTCGAATGTGGGGTGCGAGTTTGAACCCACGTCATCCTTTCTATTCATCTTTAAGAGGTGAGACTCGGTTATTAAGCTAAGTACTAGGAAAAAAAAAAAAGAAAACTTGAATGAGATGATTGAAAAAAATTAGAAAAAATATAAAAATTTACTTTTAAACTTGGTAGTTGATTGTAGAAAATTTATTATTATTATTTTTAAACAGTGCGAAAAGATAATTTTTTAGTTGTCTTATTTATTATCTAAAGAGTATTACGAACTTTTCATAATTAGTCACAAATTCTTTATTTTAATTTCAGGTTTCACTTTATTCCCTTATCTAATAAATAATGCATATTAGTTCTTTAAAAATCGTTTCATTAGTCAAATTAGTCATTTTATGTTAAATATTAAGTAGTTATTCAAAATTGTTAGAAAGTTAGTTAAAGATGACCAACTAGCATAAGTAGTTATTCAAAATTGTTAGAAAGTTAGTTAGGTGGTTAGGATTGTTAGCAAGTTAGTTACACTCAACACCAACTATATAATATGTGAGCTTGTGTATTTTCAAGGTTTAAGCTTTGCATAATAATAACAATCAATTCCTTCTATTCATCTTCCTTCTCTCCTTTCTCTTCTTCCTTCTTTCTTTTCCAACCAAAGCTTCACTCATCAACAATGGCAATGATCAAAGATCATTCCTTAACATGGTATCAAAGCTGCACTTCAACCACGTTAACAACTTCATAGAAGCCACCATGGTTGAAGCTTCAATAACTTGCAGAGAATAGTCTTCAAGAAGCTAGTGTATGTGATCAATTTCAGAGAAACTTGCACCGTCTACAACCTATCAACGACTTATAGTTTCAAATAAATGTAGCTTGATAATACTCCAATCATCATCTTCATCTGCTACGTGATGATCTGAGAAATCAAGAATGGAAAATCCTGAAAACTCGTCCAATCATGTTACACCAATCAACTATTGTGCTGCACCAGTGCATCACTCCCAAAATTCCCTTTCTCAGCTCAATTCCACAGGCTCGTCATCTTTGTTTGGTCCCAATCTCTCCATTAAACTACAGTATAACAATTTTTGTTATGGAATCAACATGTAGAAGGCATTATTTTGGCTCATAAACTGCATCAGTTTGTTGTGAATCTGTAAGTTCCACTTATGTTTAACACTGATCTTGATCAAATCTCAAATTTGGTCTCTGATGAGTATGAGGCATGGATGGTTCAAGACCAAGTTCTCTTTACATGGCTGCTATCAACTATATCTAAAACTGTGTGACCTCAAGTTCTTGCATACAAGCATGCACATGAAGTGTGGGACAAAGTCCACAAACATTTCAACTCTCAAATAAAGGCTCGTGTTCATCAGCTTCGATCTGAATTAAAGACTAGCAAGAAAGGTACAAGATCCATCTCTGAATATGTACTTCGTATTTGAACTATTTCAAAAAATTTATTGGACATAGGTGATCCAATTTCAAAAAGGGATCAAGTTGATGCAATTCTTCAAGGACTACCTGAAGAATACAATCCGTTTATTATGATGGTCTATAGAAAAGGTGATCTCACTGATATGTATGAGGTTGAAGCTTTGTTGTATATGCAAGAGGCACAATTGGAAAAGTACATGCAAGAACTTGCTACTGCAAGTGCATCTGCCAACATTGCTCATGGTTCCTTTGTGAAAACCTTTGCAATAAATGGTTACTCACATGGTAGAGGTAAGTACACTCGAGGTCATGGCCATGGTGCTCGGCAAACTTCAGCTCATAATGCAAGACAAATGGATACACCAGGAAATAAACCCACTTATCAATTGTACAACAAGTATGGACACTATGTCCTTGACTGCTGGCACGGGTTTGGTGAGAATTTTGTTCCCATTGCAACTAAATCACTTGCTCAATGCATTACAGTGGCAAGTCCAAGTGATGCTCAAAGCATACACCAGCTGCTAAGGGTGCTGAAGCCTTGGCCTATGTGGCACACCATGAACAACTCAACACCCCCTATGATCTAGAGGCATAAGCATGGTTTGCAGAATCAGGTGCATCTCATCATATTGGTGTACCTCGAAAAATATGATCTTCGCGATTCACAAAAGGATTGCACGATCACGGATAGACTTAGGAGAGTCGCCATCGAACTTTATTTATTCCCATGAAGGGAAAGGGAAAACATCGTGAAAACCCACAAAAGGAAAAGGATAAGGTATGGTCATCGCAACCATGTTGGGTTCGGAAGTCGATTATGTAAGGGGGAGGTACTAGCACCCCCTACATCCATCGTACTTGATGGGAACCATCTAGGTTGTCTAAGCGTGAAAGGGTGTCGGTGTCTCAAAGTGCTTGATATAGGGAAATTGATGATTTTTATTAGGGTGCTCGCCAAGGATAGTATTCTTCGTGCTTACGTATCCTCATTGTGAAATGAGGAAATCAGAGCTCTGTAGTTCAGAGTAGAAAATAGTTGTGTGTTAGTTGATTTTATTACCTTGAAAAAGGGTTTAGAAAGTGGTGCCACGAGGCACAAAAATAAGTTTGATGAATTGAGATCTTTTTGAGGGTTTTGGAAAAGATTGTTCCTGAGTTGAATTGAACTAAAGACTATGGGTAAAGGTAATTATTTCGAGCTACCAAGCCAAACGTTTTGTGTCAAAATAATTAGAGTGAGTGTAGGAAAGCTCCATTCTCACCCCTTCTCCACCGCTTAAGGTTCGTGGCACGCAATTCTTCTCGTATTTTATTGTGTTTTGAATTTGCTTAAGAAAAAAACCACTTGATGTTGGATCAAAGGTTTATTTGGTTGTTTAAGAAAATGTTTTGGTCAATGGGAAGGTTGATGGTGATGCAAATGCAATCGACTTACAAAGGATGATTGCAAAATGGAGTGTAATTGGTTAAAGGTTGATGGTGATGGAAATCCTATTGAATTTTGATTGGAGAGGACCAGAAGGAGATCGTCGCGGCCTTCGTGTAGGGCAAGAGTTGATGCTCGTAGGAGAGGAAAAAAGGGTGGAGGTACCTGCAAGGTACTCCGATGCCAAAGTAAGTGTTTGGTCAAAAAAGGGGAAAAACAAGTAAGAGATGTCAAGTATATGATTTTTGATACCTGCCCCTCTCAAGCGAGGGGGTATTTATAGGTGGATTTCTGGCGAGTAAAGCGCCTGATCTACCAATGAGGGATTTCCAGAGGAAGGGCAAGGCGCGTGGCCTTTTGACTTGGACTAACTGTTTTTGTGATATCCGGGGAGGCAGTTGGTCGCGTGAACTACTCTGCGCGTGAAGGGGACATGCCCAACGGCTATATTGTGCCCAACGGCTATATTGTGCCTATTGGGCCTATTCGTCAACTATAATGGATTGGGCCTGATCCTTAAGGGCAGGAAGCCCTGCCCGGTCTAGAACAGGAGCCCCCCAAGTCGTTGCTCTGCTGGAGAGTAATGACTTCAGATGGCTGTGACTACGACCGTACCGTCGGGGAAGTGGTTGCTCACGTGGAATGTCCCATTTGTGCCCGACCAGATGTGGTCGTTTGATGATTACGCTAAATGTCGACCAAGGTTTGTAGCGTGCTCGCAGAGATTGATGTTTTTCGCCGAGCAGCCCTGCACGGATGCGTTCGTTTTGACGAGGAGACTTGCTCGTGGGAGCCAAGGACTTGGGCGTATTTTCTGCAATAAGCCAGGCGAAGAGTTTTTGTGACACGTGGTGAGCATTTATGGCTTTTGTCAGTCCTAGGGCCGCATAGGCTATGATGACCTTCACGATTCCCCACGATCAAATGGTTATAAAAGGGTGGAGGAAGGTTTTATTTTCAGAATTCTCACAAGTTCTCACTCCTTGCTCTTATTTGCTCTGTAACTAGTCCTTCGTCGGAGTTCCTCTTCGCCACCGTTGATCCTCCTCTTCTCCGTCAACCTCTTCTTCTTCCTGTAAGTTTGTTCTTCCTTTTCTATATTTTTTTTATGAACCTTCAGTTTTCTGGGTGTTGTTCATGGATTCTCCGGTGAGTTTATGAATTTTCCGGTTGAACTTCATGTTTTCCGGTTGAACTTCATGTGTTCTTCGATGAACACATGAATTTTTGGAAAATTCATGAAGAACATGAAGAACATGATGAATTTCAGGATTTTTATAGAGATTGTTAGCGTAGATCCTTGTAGAATATGGTTAAGTGTAGAATTTTGTTTGTAGTCGGGCACTAGGCTTGTTCGGAACTTTGATGTGATTTTGAGGTGAGTATGCGTCCTCGTATAGATATCTGCGAGTTCTGGTCGCGGAGACCTCTCCTGATGATTGGTAGGTAATTTATACGGGCTCGCGGTTGTCCTCAGCTTCATCAACGCCCTTTCACTTGATTAGTGGTGGAAGGGTGATTTGATCTTGGATGTCGAATTCACTTCTCTTCCTCTGCCTTTCAGGTGAAAATGGTTGAACCCCAGGATGATGTTGTGCCCGACACACAAGATACACAAGAGGGGCCCAGTGTGCCCGCTGATTATTCAAATATCAAGGTTGCAGGAGGGGACCTTGACTGGCTCGCACATGAGCCTCTATCGTTCCGATTAACTTTCTCCGCAGAGGAGATACGAGAATTTGACTTGTTGGAGAGACGTATAGATGACGCTCCTCGGACGTGGAAAGCATTTTGCCCTGGGGAGTATGATAGAATTTGCTCCTCGTACCCAGAATTGCATTTTCCTATGTACGAGTTCGCTTTTACGGAGGCCAAGATGCGTCTCCCTTTTACCGACTTTCAAGTTTCCCTGTTCACCCATCTGGCCTTGTGCCCATCTCAGCTTCACCCCAATGCCTTGTCTTTCATCCGGGCATTTGAGCTAGTGTGCCGTTACCTTAATGTCGGCGCGACCACAGATCTTTTCTTCTGCCTTTTCCAAATCCAAAGGAGCACAGCGGGGACGAAACAAAGTTGGGTTTCGTTTAAACAACAAAGTAGGTTGTTCTGGCCGTATTCTGATTCAATTCGCAACTTCAAGGATAAGTTTCTGATCGTGAAGCCTATTACCGAGGAGGCAAAGAGGACTATCTCGACCATTGAGAAGGTGGTAGTGAATGGCCGGGAGAGGGATGGTGTCGTCTCCATATTTCCTTTGGAATGGGTCTATACCCACTTTAAGCGCAGAACGAATCAGTTCCTGGTGAAGCACGAGCAGCTTTGCCCGGCGGATAAGGAGGGGTATAGACTTCTTCACAAATACGTGGAGAGTTTTTCCCCGGCTTTCGTGGTTGATCGGCATGGAAATACGGAGATCGGGGATGACGGGGAGCCCGTTACTGCAGCTAGATATATTAATATCCGGGGCTCTCCTCGAGTGTGATAATGACGATGATGCGATAACCTTGCTTGGTATGCTCCACTGTTTGATTTTATTTCTTTGAATTCTTGGTCCTGACTTGTTATGTGTGTTCGCAGGTATGATGGCCCACATGCGGGAGCGTTTGATGAGGTCCCAGACGGCGAAGGTTCACAAGAAGACGACCGTAGGTGCCAAGGGCGTGGCGACCAAGCAGACTGTACTGAAAAGCTTCACAGTTGTTCCTTCACCTGTTTCGGAGGTAACTTCCACCCCGGAGACCCCGGACACCTCACATAAGAGAAAATGAGATGTCGTTGGGACGCCTTTGGGTGCTGGCCCTAGAGGTTCTGGTGCCGGTCATCTTGTCCTGCCCGCCTGCTATTCGCGCCGAGATTTGTTTGCTGAAGAGGAGTCCATAGTTGTTCGCGATTTTGAAGGTGTGGCTATTCTAAATGCCAATCCTAAAGCGAGGAGAAAACAGCTGTGCCAGGATGCTGCGGGCATGTTTAGGGTGCTTGAAGCAGCCCTTGTCCTTGCCGATGATGAAGCTGCTACTCAGGCGAGCCTCGTGACGTCCAAGAGTAGAATTGCCGAGCTGGAGACGGAAAATAACAAGCTGTACAATGATTTAAAACAGTTTGAAGCTCATGAAGAGGCCAAAGTGTTGCTTCAGAAGGAGGTGATCCAGCTGAAGTTAGATGCGCTCAAGGCTGACGAGGAGAAGGCGAGTTTGCAGGCGAGGATCACTGAATTGGAAGGCTTGACTTCAGCTGTCTAGGAGGAGAATGATGACGAGAAGTCCCTGAAGTCGCGGGCTGACTTGATCAGGAGGATTAGACTCCTTGGCGAGGATAACCTGAAAGCAGTTGAGTTTAGCTTCAGTGCTGCAAAAGAACAGATGGTGGCCCTCAACTCTGATGTGCAGCTCACGATGGATGGGATAGGTTTATTCAACAAGGTGGTGGACGGTCAGGTCATTCCTGCCGAAGAGGAGAGTGAAGTCGCTGAATAGGACTTGGTGTATGCATGTTTTGTGGGCCTGCGTGCCCTTATCATTTTGTATGGGCGCTGCCCCTTTTTGTATTTGTAACATTACCCTGCGATGACCGGTGTTTTAATATACTTGGAATTTGTAGTGTTTTTTCTTGGACGTTTGCTTTGTTTGTTTATATGTGTGTGTTCAGTGAGTTGTGAAACCTGCCGAGGAGGGCGAAGTGGTTTTGCCCATGATGAGGCTAGGACTTCGTTTGAGGTACTAATCTCATAGGCTTGGACTATTCCCATCGCGAGCTGGGTGTCCTGCCTGAATGGTGCGGCAACGGAGGAGCTCGGTTGAGGTATCCCCGTTGTGCACAGGATCTGCTCGTACAACGAGCAGAAGCTGGCCGGCGTTGTAATGTGTGTCATGCTTCACCAGGGCATGATACGATGGCCGCGCAACTCTCCCCGTTTTGGGTGATTACGTCGGCAATTTGTCTATCCTTGTGGTTAAGGGGTTAGTTGTAGTACTGCTTGAGCTTTTCAGCATTCCACGGTCGAGCAAGTTGTTTTTCGTCCAGTGTTTCCAAGTAATATGCTCCTGTGCCCGTTTTGGACTTGACCCTATAAGGTCCTTCCCAGTTTGCTGCCAGTTTCCCTTCGCGCGAATCCTTCTAGTTTCTGCGCAGGACCAGACTGCCTACGGGGAAGTCACGCTTTATGACTCTAGCGTCATGTCGCAACGTTATTTGTTGTTTTAATGCGGCCTCGCGGAGAGTAGCCCCTAATCTTATTTCTTCGACCAGATCGAGCTCCTCGCGTAGAGCCTCATCGTTCATTTCTTCGTCGAGGGGAGCTTCTGTCCTTCTGGAGGGTTCCCTTATCTCCACCGGTATTATCGCCTCTGTTCCATACGCTAGTCGGAAAGGGGTTTCCCTGGTGGTAGAGTGGGGTGTTGTTCTGTATGCCCAGAGGACGGTGTGGAGCTCCTCGACCCACCTTTTCTTGGCCTCGCCTAGCCTCCGCTTCAATCCGCGTAGGATTACTCTGTTCGCGGCCTCCACTTGCCCGTTGGTCTGGGGATGCTCGACCGAAGTAAAGTGTTGTTTTGTTCCCAATTTGGCGACGAAGTCTTGGAATTTTCTGTCTGTGAATTGGGTTCCGTTGTCGTTTACGAGGGCCTGGGGTACCCCGAATCTGGCGAGGACGTTCCTTTTGTAGAAACGCAATATGTTGAAGGCTGTGATCTTGGCGAGCGCTTCGGCTTCAATCCACTTTGTAAAATAGTCGACGGCCACGATTAGGAATTTATTTTGATAAGATCCCATTGTAAAGGGGCCTAGGATATCCATCCCCCACCAGGCGAAGGGCCACAGCGAGGAGAGGGTCTTCAACTCGTTGGGTGGTGCCAAATGCATGTCCCCGTGGTGTTGGAAACAGTCACATTTTTGTACATGTTCTTTGGCGCCGTGTTGCATGGTTGGCCAGTAATATCCTGCGCGCAAAGTTTTTCGAGCCAGGGATCTTCCCCCTAGGTGTTGTGCGTTGATGCCCTCGTGGATCTCTTGTAAGATTTCGGGGACCTGGGCCTCGTCGACACATTTCAACAGGGGGATGGAAAATCCTCGTCGATATAATTTGTCCTCGACCAGTACATACGAACAGGCTCGTCGCTTAGTTACGCTGGCCTCCTTACTGTCCTCGGGGAGTTCCCCCTTGGTGAGATAATTGTACACCGGGGTCATCCAACAAAGGGGATCTCCGATGACATTAACATCTAGCAGGTCGGGTTTTACAATGCTCGGGTGGGCCAACATTTCTTGTATGATGGATTTGTTCCCATCTTTTTTCCTGGTGCTGGCTAGTTTAGAGAGGATGTCTGCTCGGGTGTTTTGCTCGTGCGGGACGTACTGAACTTCCCATGCTTCAAACTCCACTATTTTTTCTTTTACCATTGCCAAATATTCGTCTAGTTGGTCGTTCTTTACTTGGAACTCTCCCCGTACTTGGGCCGCTACGAGCTGGGAATCAGTGCAAATTTTTATTTCTTTCGCGCCGACGTCTTTGGCCAGTCGTAATCCTGTGAGGAAGGCTTCATACTCGGCTTGATTGTTGGATGTTTTGAAGGAGAGGACCAGGGATACTTCGATCAGGGTCCCTTCCTCGTTCTCGAGGATAATTCCTGCTCCGCTGCCCGAGGGGCTCGATGCGCCATCCACGTAAATGATCCACCTCCGTGTCCCTCCTGGAGGGGATAGTTCCGGAGTCATTTCTGCCACGAAGTCGGCGAGGACCTGTACCTTGAGGGCTTTCCTTCCCTCGTAGTGAATGTCGAACTCAGCCAATTCAAGGGACCATTTTAGCATCCTGCCCGCCATATCTGGTCGGCTTAACAGCTGCCTAATAGGCTGGTCGATTCTGACGATGATGGTGTGCGCCAAGAAGTAATATCTGAGTCTCCTCGCGGTGACTATGAGAGCAAGGGCCACTCATTCTATTTGCGTGTACCTGACTTCGGGTCCCTGCAGGGCTTTGCTGGTGAAATACATGGGTTTCTGCCCGTCGTTCGTTTCTCGAATAAGTGTTGCGTTTACTACTTCGTTGGCCACGGAGAGGTACAGGTATATGGTTTCCCCCCGGTCTGGTCGGGACAATACTGGAGGCTCGGACAAAGCTTGTTTGAAATGGACAAGGGCCTGCTTGCATTCGTCCGTCCACTCGAAATTTGCTTCTTTCCGGAGTAATTTGAAGAAGGGCAGGGCGTGTTGGGCGGATTTTCTCACGAAGCGGGCAAGGGACGCGAGCATCCCGTTGAGGGTCTGTATTGCCCTCGTCGACCGCGGAGTGGGGAACTCCACGAGTGCTCAGCATTTATCTGGGTTTGCTTCTATTCCTCTTTCAGTGAGGTAAAACCCGAGGAATTTTCCTGCTCGTACGCCGAAGGTGCATTTTTCTGGATTGAAACGCATCTTACATTTTCGAGCTTGGTCGAACACCTTTCGTAAGTGGGTGGTATGGTCGGATACCTCTTGGGATTTTACAATCATATCATCCATATATACTTTGAGCATGTCCCCGATTTCTGAACGGAAGACTTTGTTCATCATGCGCTGATATGTGGCCCCGACATTCTTTAGTCCAAAGGGCATTGCGTTATAGTAATAGTTCCCCGAGGAGGTCATGAATGTCGTGTACCTCTTATCCTCGTCTGCCATTGGGATTTAGTTGTATCCCGAATAAGCGTCCATGAAGGACAAGAGCTTGAAACCTGCGGAATTATCTACGAGTTTATCTATGCTCGGTAGCGGATAAGCGTCTTTCGGGCAAGCTCGATTGAGATCGGTGTAATCAATGCACATGCACCATTTTCCATTACTTTTCTTTACAAGTACAATGTTTGAGAGCCAGGTCGTATACCTGGCCTCGGAAATAAATTTTACCTCTAAGAGGTCTTGTACAAGTTTTTCGGCAGCTTGTGCCTTTTCCTCGGATTGCTTTCTTCTTCGTTGAGCAATGGCGCGAGTAGCTGGATTGATTGTCAAGTGGTGACATGCAGTTTCTGGATCAAGGCCGGGCATATCCACTGCACTCCAGGCGAACAGGTCGACGTTGTCGTCAAGACATTTCTCCAACTCCTTCTTTACCTCTTCGGGGAGACCAGCGCCTATCTTCACTCCCCTGTTGGGGTTATCGCTGAAGGTGATGATCTCGAATTCCCCATCTGGGACTGGTCGCAGAAGTGCAGGAGATGGGGAGCTTGTTATTCCTGACTTTTTGTCTTCGTCACGATCTTCTCTTCCATCTTCAGGAAGCCTGCTGTCGAGGTCGATGGTATGCACGGGAAGCGTGGGCTTTTTGTCTGGCTGGCCACCTTCAGCTGGAACCTCACCTTCTCTTGGGCATTTTGCTGATTTTGTCATTGTTGGGATCTGATTTTGTCCTTTTGTTGCGGCCTCAAAGCATCTGCGAGCAGCCTCGATGTCGCCATGCAGAGTTGTGACGTGCCCTTTCTCCGTATAGTACTTGAGTTTGAGGTGGACCGTAGAGGGGACAACAATGAGTTCTGCAAGTGCTAGCCTGCCGAGGATGCACTGAAAAAGTGACGGGCAATCAATGACTAAGAACTGCGTTTTGATTGTCCGAGATGCCTCTTCCTCGCCAAAAGTGACTGGTATCTCCACGTAACCCCAAGGTCGGGCCATTGCTCCGTTGAATCCTTGGAGATCTGATCCCACGTATGGTGAGAGGTTGGACTTATTCAGTTTCAATGCGCGGAACAGGTTGGTATACATGATGTCCACGGAACTGCCCTGGTCGACCAGGATTCTCCGAACATCGGTAGAGGACAATTTGGCCCTGATCAGCAGAGGAATATGGGAATTTGGTGATCCTCCGGGGAGTTCTTCTCGGTAAAACGTGATCGGCTGCGAGCGCTGTAACACCCCTAATCTATACCCCCAAATAAATAAAGCAGTAAAAAAAATTCAAAATTTCATCAGAGTATATTTAAATTATCATGGCATAGACAGGGGGAATCACATTATAATGAAACAAATCATACAACACCTGCTCATAAAGATATGCAACAGTGGGGTAGCAATCAACAGAGGAACTCAGTTCCTTACACCCACATTTCAGTTTTTAGAATAAAAGCAGAAAATCTAAAACTGAATATCATATATATATATATATATATATATATATATATCACATGAAAAGTTTGTCATACATCAAGTTGTACATGCACAAGCCAAAAGATATATATACATAATACACAATAATCACAAACGGCCTCCCTAACTACCCGGTGTCACATATCAGAGCCGACCGACAAAAGAATGAAGTCCTAAGCTTCACAAAAAGACCTTCAGCAACTCTAATCTGCAATGCCTCGTAGAGCATTATAAAACAGCAGAAGGGTGAGAAAAACAATCATAATATCATTGCATACAATTATATATAACACAAAAATACACATATATACAGTTTTCACCATGACTCACACCATAATTCAAACACAATACAACCCAATGTATAATTCATATTTCCATCACCAACACATATCCATATATTAATTTATCCACAATTCCACACATAAACAAACCATAATGATTTATGCAAATGCAAGAGACCGACACAACGACTCTTATGCATATGCACATACGGTACCGACTTCCAATGTTTCTCATCACTAGTTCACTCAGGAACTCTGCTGGAATCATCGCTCGTTACATCACTGTAACTCCCCGTCGGGCATACGATGTTCCCCGTCGCTCACACCCCACACGGGCACACGACGTTTATGGATCGCTCACACCCCACACGGGCACACGACCCGATCGCTCACACCCCACATGGGCACACGATCGTCTATAACCATCGCTTTTGGTCCTCTTATTTTTAAGGCTATTCATACCTCTTATTTTTAAGGCTCACGATGTTATAGCAGATTCCCTCTGGAATCCAAACCGTCACTCAGGACGTCACAACAATGCATATCATGATGCTTGGCATACAAGGACTCATGAAATTTAATATGCACACATAAATGCATTCTTCTACATCAACAAAATCACACTTTGCACTTATGCCCAAAACAATGCATTTAATTGCCATACGGCCACAATTCATCACCACTCCATCTAAACACATTCATTTACAGCATACAACAGCACCTTGCATAATACCCATCAATTACGCACAATTATAACAACAAAAGTCGACAAACTGACACTATTCCAAATTCCGACATAATTAAATCAGCTAACAATTTCCAAATCATCATAATAAGAAAGTACAGCTCAATAGCTTTCCAACGATACCAAGAATGTAAAAATTGGATAAACGGAACCCAAGTTACGAAAGAAGAACGAAAACGATATTTTGAAAAGTTCCATTTTACAATTCTCCTGGCCATACGCGTATCGCCCAAGGTCATACGCGTATGGACAGTGACTCATTTTCCCAAAATTCACGTTAAAATTCCAATACGCGTATTGCCAACACCGTACGCGTATTGCCCTAAAATGTTACGCGTATCATACGCAAATGGGAAGATGGCTGAGGAAAATGAGAATCCATACGCGTATTGGCCCAAGACTCGCCCATGTTACGCGTATTGCTAAGGCCCATACGCGTATGAACATGCCCCATACGCGTATGACCTGGAAAAACCAGAAAAAATTCTGCAGAACTTGCTACTACGGGTTTCAACCCAAAATCCTCCAAATCATCATCCAATACTCAGAAAAACACCAATTTGAGGTATAACAATACATACCCAACATGTATAAACAACAAAGAACACAATCAACATGAGTTTAGACATATTTGGATCAATTTTTACCAATTCCTAAACATTATGATTTTTACTATATTTATCATTTCAATCCAATAACAATCACAAACACACATACATAATCATACACAAGCATATAATAATTGAGTTTCGCACCCTTACCCGATTAAATCGATTCTAGAAGTTGTTTTCTTTGATTTTCCAAGATTTTCTCTCTTTTCTTCTCTTCTCCTCTTTTCTTCCCTTTTTCCTTCTTCTCCTTTTCTTTCTCTCTATTTTTCTCTCTTTCTATTTTCTATTCTTTCTAACTTAAGAAAAATATCATGAAATGACCAAAATACCCCCACACTCGAATATCTCGCAAACGTTCCCAAAACCCGATAAAATATCACAACATTGAAAAATAACATATTTTCAAATAAAAGTAGAAAATAAAATAAAATAATAATAAAATAATCAAACGACTCGATTAAATAAAACTGACAAAACTGGGGCGTTACAACTCTCCCCCACTTAGAAATTTTCGTCCTCGAAAATATACCTAAGACGAACAACTCTGGATACGACTCCCGCATCCGACTCTCCAACTCCCAAGTCAAATTGCCCTCAACAGCGCCTCCCCACGCCACTTTCACAAGTGCAATATCCTTGCCCCTCAATCGCTTCACCTCGCGATCCAAAACCCTAACTGGTAATGCCTCGACCGTAAGGTTCTCCCTTACCTCAACCTCATCCATCGGAATCACATGCGACGGATCCGGAACATACTTCCGAAGCTGTGAAACATGAAACACATCGTACAAATTCGACAGATTCGGTGGCAATGCCACCCGATAAGCCACAGCACCCACTCTCGCGGATATCTGGTAAGGACCAATAAACTGAGAAGTAAGCTTCTTCGATTTCAATGCACGACCCACACCCGTTACCGGTGTAACTCTTAAAAATACATGATCGCCCTCTTGAAACTCAAGATCCTTCCGTCTCCGATCATGATAACTCTTTTGCCTACTCTGAGAAGCCTTCATTTTCTCACGAATAAACTTCACTTTCTCCGTCGTCTGTTGCACCAACTCTGGTCCAACCACCGAACTCTCACCAGATGCGTGCCAACACAACGGTGTTCGACACCTTCGTCCATATAATGATTCAAACGGTGCCATTCCAATACTCGAATGGAAACTGTTATTATACGTGAATTCAATCAATGCAAGATAACTATCCCACGCACCACCTTGCTCCAAAACACACGCTCTCAACAAATCTTCCAACGACTGAATCGTCCTCTCCGTCTGACCATCCGTCTACGGATGATAAGCTGAACTCAATCTCAATTTAGAACCCAACGCCTTCTGTAAACTTTCCCAAAATCTCGAGGTAAACCTAGGATCTCGATCCGAAACAATACTCAATGGAACCCCATGCAATTTCATAATCACACTGATGTAAATCTCTGCCAACCTCTCCAAAGAAAAACTGATGTCAATCGGAATGAAATAAGCCGATTTAGTCAGCCTATCCACAATCACCCAAATAGAATTATGCCCTCGCTGTGTATTCGGTAACCCTGTCACAAAATCCATGGAAATGTTATCCCATTTCCACTCAGGAATATCCAATGGTTGCAACAAACCACTAGGCCTCAGATGTTCCACCTTCAATTTCTGACAAGTCAAACATGCATAAACAAACTGAGCCACATCTCTTTTCAATCCAGACCACCAGAAAATCTTCTTCAAATCTTGGTACATCTTATTCGCTCCCGGATGTATACTCAAATTACTCCGGTGTCCTTCCTCCAAAATCATCTTTTTCAACTCCGCATCATCAGGAATACAAATTCTACCTCGGAACCTCAAAACACCATTAACATCCACTTGAAAATCACTATTCGCATCTTTTTCTCCAACCAACATCAAATCCACAAATTTCACATCCAGCTTCTGTTTCTCACTAACCGTCATCAGAAAATCATTAGTAACCTTCAACATACCCAGCCTCACACTATCCGACAATACTTCACAAACCAAACTCAAATCTCTAAACGATTCCAAAAGCTCCCACTCCTTAACCATTAAAGCGGACATATGCAACGATTTCCGGCTCAATGCATCGGCTACCACATTAGCTTTACCAGGATGGTAATTCAAGCCAAAGTCGTAGTCCTTCAAGAATTCCAACCATCTACGTTGCCTCATATTCAGCTTTTTCTGATCAAACAAATATTTTAAACTTTTATGATCACTAAAGACTTCAAACCTTGCACCGTAGAGATAACGCCTCCAAATCTTCAGCACAAAAACCACAGCCGCTAATTCAAGATCATGAGTAGGATAATTTTTCTCATGCACTCTCAATTGCCTTGAAGCATAAGCCACGACCTTACCTTCTTGCATCAGAACACCACCTAGACCAATCAAAGAAGCATCACAATAAACCACAAATAGTTCATTAGGATTCGGTAAAATCAAAATCGGAGCTGTCGTCAATCTCCTCTTCAGCTCATTAAAACTTTCTTCACACCAAATATCCCAAATGAACGCTTTCCCTTTACAAGTCAACTGGGTCAAAGGAAGTGCTAGCTTAGAAAAACCTTTAATAAACCTTCGATAATAACCAGCCAAACCCAAAAAGTTTCAAATTTCAGTAACAGATCTCGGAGCCTCCCATTGTAGAACTGCTTCTACTTTAGATGGATCCACAGCAATACCATTACCTGAAATCACGTGCCCAAGAAAACTCACCTCTGACAGCCAGAATTCACACTTGGACAATTTGGCAAAAAGCTTCCTTTCTTTCAAAACCTGCAAAACAATACGTAAATGCTCCGCATGCTCCTCCCAAGACTTAGAATAAATCAAAATGTCATCAATAAACACAAAAATAAATCGATCTAAATGCTCGTGAAAAATACGATTCATGTACTCCATAAACACACCTGGCGTATTAGAAACCCCGAACGGCATCACAGAATATTCATAATGACCGTATCGTGTCCTAAAAGCCGTCTTCTGAATATCTTCCTCTTTCACCCTAATCTGATGATACCCCGACCTCAAGTCAATCTTACTGAACATACAAGCACCCACCAACTGATCCATCAGATCATCAATCCTTGGAAGAGGATACTTATTCTTAATCGTCACCTTATTCAACTGGCGATAATCAATACACAACCGCATACTGCCATCTTTCTTTTTCACCAATAAAACTGGAGCACCCCAAGGAGAAACACTAGGTCTTACAAACCTCTTTTCCAACAACTCATTCAACTGCTTCTTTAACTCAACCAACTCAGATGCCGACATACGATAAGGTGCCATAGATACAGGTCTAGTACCAGGAACTAGATCTATAGAAAACTCCACCTCTCTCTCTGGCGGCAAGTCTGAAATATCCTCAGGAAACACTTCCAGAAATTCGTACACAACAGGAAACACATCAAGTGAAACTTGACTATCCATAATCAAAGATGCAAACAACCCAAACAACTGAGCTTCATCCGCCAAAAGTCTCTTCAACTCTTTGGTAGATAAGAAACTCGAGTCTTCGTCTTCCTCAAGAGAAGGAAACCTTACCAGCTTATGATAGCAATCAATATGAACCCTGTTGAATTGCACCTTCCAACGGTAAACACACCAAATCCATTTCAAAGTCTTTACCATAAATGGTCAAAGGACAACTTAGACAAACCAAAGAAGTAGTTACAGACCCCATTGCTGGAGTATCAATAACCATCTTACCATCCATCAAAGACAACACAAGATTCAAACGCTTCGCGCACTCAGACGACATAAACGAATGAGTCGCTCCAGTATCAATAATAGCAACTAAAGGAGTACTATTAATAAAACAAGTACCTCTGATCAGACGATCTGCACTTGAAGTCTGAGTCCCCGCCAAAGAAAATACCTTCCCACTAGCTGGAGCTTGCTTCGGTTTCTGACACTTCGTACTAATATGACCAGGTTCACCACAATTGTAACACTTCACCACATTTTTCCTGGCACAATCAGCTGCAACATGTCCTAAACCTCCACAATTAGTACACTTCCTCATATCTTTCCTGCACTCAAACTGGCGATGCCCCAACTCACCACATTTATAACATCTCAGAGGACCAGACATTCCTCCACTTGACCTTTTCTCAAAATTTCCCCTTTGTTTACCTTTATCAGCTGGTGTCACATAAGGACCACCACGGAACTGTTGCTTCCCTTTCCTCTCGCTCACACTCTTATAGTGAGTAGAACGAGCCTTACTGTCTTCTTCATAAATCCTACAACAATCCACCAAATCAGAAAACCTCTGAATCCTCTGATAACCAATTGCCTACTTTATCTCAGGACGCAATCCATTCTCAAACTTTACACACTTAGAGAATTTCGCGGTCGCTTCAGCATAATGAGGATAAAACTGCACAAGTTCCACAAACTTAGCAGTATAATCAACAACAGACATATTACCTTGTTTCAGTTCCAAGAACTCGATTTCCTTCTTTCCTCTCACATCATCAGGAAAATACCTCCTCAAGAACTCCCGACTAAAAACTTCCCAAGTAATTTCTTCCTCCTCTGCAGCTTCCAACACATGACGTGTACCTACCCACCAATCATCAGCTTCTTCTAGCAACATGTGAGTACCCAGTCTCACCTTCTGATCCTCAGCACAATCCATCACTCAGAAAATCCTTTCAATCTCTTTCAACCAAATATGTGCACCATCAGGATCATATCTTCCCTTGAAGACAGGCGGTTTGTTCTTCTTGAACTCATCATTACCAGCAGCATTAGGTGCACCCTGCACAGCACGAGCCATAGCTTGCATAGCAGCAGCCAAAGCAGCATCATTCCTACCAGCCATATTATGTTCATTTCCAATAACAACACTTATGGTTAAACAAACAGCTCACCCAAACACAACGACCAACAAGGACTGACACAACTAACACGGACTGACACGAACTAGCTCTGATACCACTTAATGTAACACCCCCAATCTATACCCCCATATAAATAAAGCAGTAAAAAAAAATTCAAAATTTCATCAGAGTATATTTAAATTATCATGGCATAGACGGGGGGAATCACATTATAATGAAACAAATCATACAACACCTGCTCATAAAGATATGCAACAGTGGGGTAGCAATCAACAGAGGAACTCAGTTCCTTACACCCACATTTCAGTTTTTAGAATAAAAGCGGAAAATCTAAAACTGAATATCATATATATATATATATATATATATATATATATATATATATATATATCACATGAAAAGTTTGTCATACATCAAGTTGTACATGCACAAGCCAAAAGATATATATACATAATACACAATAATCACAAACGGCCTCCCTAACCACCCGGTGTCACATATCAGAGCCGACCGACAAAAGAATGAAGTCCTAAGCTTCACAAAAAGACCTCCAGCAACTCTAATCTGCAATGCCTCGTAGAGAATTATAAAACAGCAGAAGGGTGAGAAAAACAATCATAATATCATTGCATACAATTATATATAACACAAAAATACACATATATACAGTTCTCACCACGACTCACACCATAATTCAAACACAATACAACCCAATGTGTAATTCATATTTCCATCACCAACACATATCCATATATCAATTTATCCACAATTCCACACATAAACAAACCATAATGATTTATGCAAATGCAAGAAACCGACACAACGACTCTTATGCATATGCACATGCGGTACCGACTTCCAATGTTTCTCATCACTAGTTCACTCAGGAACTCTGCTGGAATCATCGCTTGTTACATCACTGTAACTCCCCGTTGGGCATACCATGTTCCCCGTCACTCACACCCCACACGGGCACACGACGTTTATGGATCGCTCACACCCCACACGGGCACACGACCCGATCGCTCACACCCCACATGGGCACATGATCGTCTATAACCATCGCTTTCGGTCCTCTTATTTTTAAGGCTATTCATACCTCTTATTTTTAAGGCTCACGATGTTATAGCAGATTCCCTCTGGAATCCAAACCGCCACTCAGGACGTCATAACAATGCATATCATGATGCTTGGCATACAAGGACTCATGACATTTAATATGCACACATAAATGCATTCTTCTACATCAACAAAATCACACTTTGAACTTATGCCCAAAACAATGCATTTAATTGCCATACGGCCACAATTCATCACCACACCATCTAAACACATTCATTTACAGCATACAACAGCACCTTGCATAATACCCATCAATTACGCACAATTATAACAACAAAAGTCGACAAACTGACACTATTCTAAATTTCGACATAATTAAATCGGCTAACAATTTCCAAATCATCATAATAAGAAAGTACAGCTCAATAGCTTTCCAACGATACCAAGAATGTAAAAATCGGATAAACGGAACCCAAGTTACGAAAGAAAAACGAAAACGATATTTTGAAAAGTCCCATTTTACAATTCTCCTGGCCATACGCGTATCGCCCAAGGTCATACGCGTATGGACAGTGACTCATTTTTTCCAAAATTCACGTTAAAATTCTAATACGCGTATTGCCAACACCGTACGCATATTGCCCTAAAATGTTACGCGTATCATACGCAAATGGGCAGATGGCCGAGCAAAATGAGAATCCATACGCGTATTGGCCCAAGACTCGCCCATGTTACTCGTATTGCCAAGGCCCATACGCGTATGAACATGCCCCATACGCGTATGACCTGGAAAAACCAGAAAAAATTCTGCAGAACTTGCTACTATGGGTTTCAACCCAAAATCCTCCAAATCATCATCCAATACTCAGAAAAACACCAATTTGAGGTATAACAATACATACCCAACATGTATAAACAACAAAGAACACAATCAACATGAGTTTAGACATATTTGGATCAATTTTTACCAATTCCTAAACATTATGATTTTTACTATATTTATCATTTCAATCCAATAACAATCACAAACACACATACATAATCATACACAAGCATATAATAATTGAGTTTCGCACCCTTACCCAATTAAATCGATTCTAGAAGTTGTTTTCTTTCCAAGATTTTCTCACTTTTCTTCTCTTCTCCTCTTTTCTTCCCTTTTTCCTTCTTCTCTTTTTCTTTCTCTCTATTTTTCTCTCTTTCTATTTTCTATTCTTTCTAACTTAAGAAAAATATCATGAAATGACCAAAATACCCCCACACTCGAATATCTCGCAAACGTTCCCAAAACCCGATAAAATATCACAACATTGAAAAATAACATATTTTCAAATAAAAGTCAAAAATAAAATAAAATAATCAAACGACTCGATTAAATAAAACTGACAAAACTGGGCGTTACAAACGCCCTTTACCCTTTCCGATCGTGTACAACTGTTCGGGGCTACTGTCTATCAGCTGTTTAAACTTTCGTTTGATGGACCCTATTGTAAGCTCGTGGTACCCCCACATGAGATGACCATGGTCGTAGGAAAGGCTTCCCATGTGTTATGGATGAATGCCTGGGAAGTTGGGTCGAGGTGGTCAGGAACGAAGAAGTCCTCTGGTCGGCTGACGACCATTGCGACCTGCGGGGGAGGACTGGATTAGGCTGATTCTGCCTCTTTCTTCGGATCGGAAGTGTCTCGTCGGGAGGACTCTCCCTTCTTCACGTATTACTTCAGGTGACCCTCTTTGATGAGGATCTCTACTGCGTCCTTAAGATGCACGCAATCTTCTGTCACATGGTCGTGACTACGATGGAAACGACAGTATTTGCTTTTGTCGACGTTTCCTTTGGACGTGGTTGGTTTAGGGAACCTGACACCCCCTTGTTTAAATTCTGTGTTGATACAGTCGGAGAGAATGCGCTCTCGCGAGGTCGTGAGTACGGTGTACTCCGTAAACCGGCCAACTGGCCCTTTGCTTTCGCGAGGACGCTCATCGCGCCTTTTCTCTTTCCCTTGCCGGGATGATCCTGGCTCGTCTTTTTTTGATGCCCGGGGTGCTTCACGATCTCTTAAGTCCCAGGCATGGAATGCGGCTTCTTTTTCCTCGTAACGGATGTAGTCCTCAGCTTTACGAAGAAGTTCTGTCAGTGTCCGGGGAGCTTCGATCCCCATTGCCTTACGAAAATCGCTTTTGGGCCGGAGTCCCTTTTCGAGGAGGTACTTCTTCATGTGATCCATTGTTCGGACTTCCACCGCTTCTTTGTTGAATCTTTCAATGTATGCCCGCAGGGATTCATCCCTGCCTTGGATAATGGCCTCCAGTGTAGCCTCCGACTTAGGATGTCGTTGGGAAGCTGTGAAATGGCGGGCAAACTGGCTCTTTAACTCCTTCCATGAAGAGATGGATCCGCGAGGAAGTCGTTTGAACCATGTCATTGCTCCCTTTCTCAAGGTGATGGGGAACATTTTGCATCTGATAGCCCCGGAGACACCGTGATATTGGAGCATAGCTTCTATATTTTCGATATGCTAGCGGGGATCAGACGTCCCGTCATAGGTTGTCAACGCGGGTGGTTTTTCCAATCCGCAGGGGATTCGAGTGTCCAGGATGTCTCTTGTGAATGGGCCGTGGACATCATCTTCACTGCTGGAACTAGGAGAGAGCGAACGGGAATGACTGTGACCGCGGCTTCGACTTCGGCGAGGAGAACATCCGCGGGTGTGTCGGTGATCGTACTTATCCGCGTGTCGAGACCTCTTGGAAACCGGGGAGTGCCTGGATCTTCGCAGGGGAGACTGATGGCGTTGTCGTGCTAGATCGGGTGTAGGGTTCCTCGATCTTGACTGTTTTCTCTCTGGGGAGAGACTGTCGCGTCTTCGTTTCGAGGGAGTCCGTGGACGCGGGGAAAGACTCGTCAGTTTTTCTGAAGCAAGGCGTTCCTGGAGGATATGCTCGAGAGCATTGAGCTTCTCTCCCTGCTGGAAGATTAGGAGGTTCGAGTTGTTGAGAGATGTGATGAGCGCTGCGGTGCTCGGATCAGCATCCTGAGGAACCGGGATGGGCTCGAAGGTGAGCTCCACGGCTGGTGCCCGCGGCTTTGGTTCGTCGGGTTTCGGGGAAGCAGGCCTTCCGTCTCTTCGGTCACTTTCCCGCAGGATATGCCCGACGAAAGCATGGTCGTTGTTGTTGTTGGCCGCAGGGGTCACGGAGTCTTGGTGAACATCGTTCTTCACAAAAGCCATGTCGATCTGAGATTTGAAAAGATAAAGCTTTGGTCTTTGTTGAGCAAGAGAGAATCTGGGTTAAAGACGGGGGAGCTGTTTCCCACAGATGGCGCCACTGATCGGAGAGGACCAGAAGGAGATCGTCGCGGCCTTCGTGTAGGGCAAGAGTTGATGCTCGTAGGAGAGGAAAAAGGGGTGGAGGTACCTGCAAGGTACTCCGATGCCAAAGTAAGTGTTTGGTCAAAAAAGGGGAAAAGCAAGTAAGAGATGTCAAGTATATGATTTTTGATACCTGCCCCTCTCAAGCGAGGGGGTATTTATAGGTGGATTTCTGGCGAGCAAAGCGCCTGATCTACCAATGAGGGATTGCCAGATGGAAGGCAAGGCACGTGGCCTTTTGACTTGGACTAACTGTTTCCGTGATATCCGGGGAGGCAGTTGGTCGCGTGAACTACTCTGCGCGTGAAGGGGACATGCCCAACGGTTATATTGTGCCCAATGGTTATATTGTGCCCAACGGCTATATTGTGCCTATTGGGCCTGTGCGTCAACTATAATGGATTGGGCCTGATCCTTAAGGGCAGGAAGCCCTGCCCGGTCCAGAACAAATTTGTTTTTATAAAAAATGCTTGACGTTAGATCAAACTTATTTGTTTTCTTTTGAAAAGTGGGTGATTGATTTTATTCTTGCATTAAAGAAAACCTAAGCAACAAGCAACCAGAGAAAAAGCAATAAAGTTATTACACGTCATGGGAGTGGGGTTATATTTTCTCAATTGGGGATGGTACCAAGCCATTGCAAATTAAATTTATCACACAAATGCATGCAAATAAGAGTATGAAATGCAAATCAAATCTCATTGTATGAAAGGCCAAGAGGAGATGACGATCGTGAAAACAATCGACTTACAAGGGTGTTTGAAAATGACTTGATATTAAATCAAGAATTTGTTTAAAAGGATTTGAATTATGTAAATGAGAAATGGAAATAAAATGCATTATGGCATAAGCAACAAGCACATGAGCAAAAGCATAAAATCAAGCATCACACAAATAAAATAAATCAAACAAAGGAAAAATTATTAATCAAATTAAATACAAATATTTAATAAAATTAATTAGTAATCTAATTAATTAGTATTAAATAAAAATATTTAAAGGAATTAATAATTACATATTTTTGGATTTTTTAATATTATAAATGAAATTAACAAAATAAAATTAATTAAGTTAAACCTAAATATTTAATAAAATTAATCATAATTTGATTAATTAATATTAAATAAAAATATTTAAAATAATTAATTAAAAATATTTTTGGGTTTTTAAGAATATATTATAAAATATAAAACAATTAAAATAAAAAATAAAAAATAAAAGAAATAAAAAACAAAGAAATTAAATAAAAAACTAAAAACTAAATGGGCTATGTGATGGAAAGTAAATACGGGGCGGCCAGCAAAATCCCTAAGGCCCAAACAAGGAAAGGCCAACGTAGGGGGAGTCCATGTTGGACTCTGGTCAATCGCAATTGACATGCAGACCAAATCTGACACGCATGATCAAGTAGGGAGTCAATTTTGACTCTGATTTAAAGGACAGGAAATGCGGACGCACGGTAGGGATTAGAGAGGCACGTGCAAGGAATCATAAGGAGAAGATACCTCTCCGATGACACTTATCAAGGGGAGGGACAAGTGTCACCGTCGCCAGCTAAACACACAAATACATCAGCATGTGATGATTAAGACAAAGAAAAAATGGGGAAACAATTTCATTTCTTAGATCTCCCCCCCCCCCCCTCCCTCTCTCTCTCTCTCTCTTTCTCTCTCTCTTTTTCTCTCTCTCTTTGCTTCTCTCTCTCTCTCTCTCTCTATCTCTCTCTCATACTCCTCACTCTAAAAATGAGTCCCCACCAGAACCCTAATGTACGACCGGAGAAGACAGTAGCGCGCGGTGGCTGCCGCCTCCCTTCTACGGTGAAGTCACAAAACAAGCCTAACTTATTAAACCAAACCCATAGATTCCAAATCTGGGCTCGAAATTGCCGAATACTCACACCAAACCCTAAAATAGAAACCAATGTGCAAACCCTAGATCTACAAAGTTATGAAGGAGACAAGCAATTATGTGAAGGGTTCGAAACAACAACAGAAGCTCAGCGCAAAGACAATCCTAAAAAGAGAAAAAAGGCTTAGAAATCACCTAATCGGAGCAAGTCTGATGAAACTCTGGTGTGACTAAAAGAGGTAAATTCTTCTGCTCCCTCGTTCTCCTTTGCTCGCCCTTCTTCTTCTTCTATTCTGGTTATTTCTCTGTGCGTGGTTGCTTTTGAGTAGGCTTTTAGCTCAAGCTATTTTGAGCCTCAATGTGATACTCAGAAAGCTTTTTGACTTTGAGCTTTTGTAGGGTTTTTGAATTTCTTGCAAAAGAGTGTTTTAGGGTTTCTCAGGCATCCTCCTTCATGAATGAATAATATGGTATATATAGTGTAGGGAAAAAGTGAGGTACGTGTGGAATTTGTGATTTGTATGAATTCTTTTTGTGTGATGCATGTGAGGAATTAGAGGTGAAATTCTGTTAGGATGAGATGGAATGGGATTTTGGAATGAGCTCTGAAACTTGTCTTATCTGCTTATTCTAGAAGATTAGTGGTCCCATGTGATGTGTGATTTTTGTGAATTTGTTGCGGTATTTTCTAACGTGAATATTGTGGCATGAAAATCATATTTTGCTCGTGTTGTTGTTGCTGATTGTACCTTGAATTTATTGTATGTGTCCTTTGTATTGTGTGCTTATGATGAATTGTGTTTGTCCTCAAAATTCCATATGTGCCAAGTACTTTCTCATGGTTGCTGCTATGTACTTTAGGGATGCTTTCAAATTGTGATTTGGTTTTTGAATTGTTCATCGTTATGCTTGCACATTGATCTAACCATTCATTTCATTTTATTTCCATGTGCATTGATTTTGGCATGAGGAATTTGATGAAAGACTTGGTGATGTATTGGCACAAGGGAAGCAACTGGGGCATGAAGAAATTGGCACAGAAAAGGAAGGGCCATGGGTTGATTGGATTGCTGAAGATTTGGTGAAGGAGTTTGGCACGAATGAAGGTAGCTTGGACATGAAGAAGAAGAACTTCAAGGCTGCTCTTAGGTTTGGCTCAGGAATGAAGCATGAAAACTTGATCTCTTAGGCATAGTCTTCATGTTATTAGCAAGAACTTGTAGGCTTTGCATCAACCAACTTGTAATTGCATGTAATTCTCTTGTGATCAATCTTTACTCCTCATGTAACTTCAAATATTTGAATGTAATCAATCATCTTAGCAACTGTCGCGGTGAGAATCGGAGACCATAGCTATTAAGTTAACTAGGCTCACAAATCTTAATTCACCACCGATCTTTAATTTATCCAAGGGAAGGGAAAAAGAACGAATAAACCCATAAGTATTCAATGCAAAAACAAAGAAAAAGAGAATCTAAGGTTCGGGGGTTAGTTATACTAAGGGAAGGTACTAACACCCTAAGTATCTATAGTACTCTATAGGAACCTCTTATCTTATTGTGTTACTTGTAAAGTTGTTTGCTAAGAGTGAAAAGATGGGTAAAGTAAAAAAGAGAGGGGGGAAAAGAAAAAGGTAGCTCGCTAGGATCTCGCAATCCTATGGCTACGTATCCTGTAGAGGAAGTCAGAGAAATCGTAGTTCGGCTAACTACGGGTAAGAGCAATGTTTGTTGGTTTTAGGAGAAGAGACAAGTTGTCATCTTAAGGAGAATACTCAACTAAACCACCACAATCATATGGAAGATGGATCTTTGCTTCACATTGAGAGAAGGGCTCCAACTCGGATATAAAATCGACGAGTATGCCACATACCTCTCTCAAGTGGAAAAGAATCTACATCTTTCTCAACTATGTTATGGGGTAGGAGAATTTCATCTCAACTAAGGATGACTAGTGTCTAATTCTCTCATGGGAGAAGGGAACTTAAATGTAAGTTATCTAAAGTTGAAACATCCTATTGGAAATTACCTAAAGGATAAACAAACTAAATATATACAACCTAAGGTAATCAACCTAAAAGGGGACAAAGATCAAACAAATGGGTGAAAGAAACAAAAGAGAAATGCAAATGCACATGACTATATAGTCAACCATGAACCCTTCCCTTGGATTTGAACACATGCAAGCTACATCAATGGAGCATAAATAAAAAAAAGGGTTTCAAGCCAAAGATAAGATCACGAATGAATGGCAACATATTCTAAGGCAAACAATCAACTCAAGAAGTACAACAACAAACCACCAATGAGGCATACAACATGTTAGAGATGAAGGCAAACAAAGTAGTGCAAACATGTGTGTCTTAAGGTAGTAACCAAACATCAACATAAGTACCAAATGAACCAAGTAGGGTAAGAACTCATGCAAGTCAGTAGCTATATCACATCATATCCAACACATTCAAATGATTAAGAAGGGAGCACAAGAGGATCAATCATGTATCAAAACAATAGTAACACACTTGTTACAACAAGTTCATAAGAAAGAGATCAAAGATGATTCAAAAGTGGAAGTTAAAGCATGAAACCAAGATGGGTCAGTAGCACAACCAAGCATTTCAACTCATAAAAAACACCATGATGTCAAAGAAACTCAACAAGAACCATACTCAAGACATGAGCAAATAACTAAGCATGTATCATCAAAGTTATTCATGGAAGGAAACAAAACATCTAATGCAAATGGATGAGACAAATGAGCAAGCAAATGGTATTGAAATAATGAGAGTCAAAAGCTCAAACATGGCTTTTCAAGTCATTTAAGATCAAAAAAGCATCAAAGGGATCCATACAAGAAGCAATGTTCAAAGACTAGGTCAAAACAAAGCATGATCATGTTCAAAACTAACCCTAACTTGAGGCATCAATGAAAAATGGTAAAATTGCCAAATAAATTCAAATAAAAGGCTCTACCTCATTTCCATGCATTCAAGTGTGAGTGTGTGTGTGTGTGTGTGTGTGTGTGTGTGTGTGTGTAAAAGATCTCTAAAAGAAATGCACAAGAACTTACACAAAATAAACCAACAAGTTCATGACATCTTACTAATCGAGCATAAATCGAGGGACACAAAGTCAAATGAAAAGCAAACAAATTAACATCGCCAAAGTCCAGAAAAAGCACTCAAACATCATCACATCATATGTCAAAAATTAACAAAAGATTGGCTCAAGAAAAAGTGTACAAAGCATCAAGAATCAAAACCCCTAATCTAGGGATAGTTTAGTAAACACCTTTTACAAATAAATGCAAATAAAAATAGAAAAATAAATTAAAAATAAAAATAAAAAAATAATATAAAATTTTAGAGACATTAAGATGTCTAAAAACTATTTTTGTGGATTTTTAATATAAAAGGAAAATAGAAAATAAAATTAGAAATGAAATAGAAAAATAAGAAAAGAAATGAAAAATAAATAGTGAAAGGGGGTGCATCAGTAAAATGAATTGAACTAAAGTTCACTTAGGGCGTGCATGGGCCCAAAAGAGGGGGTGTGGAAAGGAATAAGTGCAAGGCCCATGTGTTTTAAAAAACATTTCAGAAAATAAAAAGAAAAAGGGTGCCACATATGCAAATCATTAATTGATGTGGCTGATATGTGGCGCTACCTGTGCAAAGACCTGGGTCGAAGGACACACAGGCAAATGGAAGATCCAGACACCGGAGCCTTAGCTCCGGTCGTCTTCTCCAGCGACGGATGCCTTGTCACACCCTAACTTTTTACCCTAAGATTCTACCTCTTCGTGCATTGTCGTACATAACATCTTTAGGTCATAGGACCTTGTGTGCGTGTTATTTTGACTAACCAGCTTGTGTAGGTACAATAATTTCAAGTGTAGATTCCCACACTCAATCATTTCAAAGTGTGACCAATAGATTCTGATTCAAAGAGTCCTAGGGTTTTCTGCTAGTCATTTTTCTCAGAATTTATCAGAGGTTTCAATGCAGGATCAAGATTTTCTTTCCACTAATGATAAGCGTGGTCATGTGGAGACTGGCTAGGGTTTTATAGCAAGTTGAAATTGTATCCTTATCTCCAAAGATTCCTCAAGGTTTGGTTCATGTGAAAAGGTCACCATCAACTAAAGGTTTGCTTATGATGAGTCCAAGCCCTTGAGGTTGGCATCAATTTTGGTAAAACTAACTTAGCAGAAAGATGTTGGACAAGATGTCCTGACATGATAAACTAACTGCAGGTTAAGATGTTAGACAAGATGTCATATCAGGTGGATTCGACACCTTTGTCTGTTACAGTTTTGGAATAACTGTATTTATGTTCCAGGTGTGGTTGGAATATGATTTGATACCAGGTGGCATCTGAGATTGAGGAATCAGAGATTCTGATTCTAAAAGGAATACGCGGTTTCCTAGTAAGGAGACATTTTTGGAAACTTGGGATTGAAGAAAAGAATAGGCCGCAGATTCAGTGGAGCAGAATTACTGCGTTTTTTAAGCCCAAATCCAGTTCTGTTTCTCTATATAAATAGGATGGATTTGTCCTAGAAAAAAAAGATATTGCAGTTGTTATAGAGTACTAAGGTTTGTACTTTTGTGATCCTCTCTTGTATTGCGTGAATACCAGAGGAGGACAGTTTATTGAGTTGTAATATTTTCAGTCACTACTGTGATTGAAAGGGAATTAAGAAGGGTCTCATACATAGGAGTGTCTTAGGTAGAAATCTAGGAAGGGTAGTTTCTAGGTGCTAAGTTGTAAACGTTGGAGTTTAGCTTAGAACCAATTCTACTTAGTTGATTACATTCCTGGCTTGGTAGCCCTCAGACGTAGGTATTGTTGATCACCGAACTGGGTTAACAATTTCTGTGTGTTGCTTTCTTTCTGCTGTTTGTTTCTGTTCTTCCTTAATCCTAGTGAGAAGCAGAGATCAAGTGTCACGACATCCTGTCCAACATCTTAGTGATCTGCTTAACCAGAATTTCAATTGGTATCAGAGCAGGCATCCTGCTCTGTATCTGGGTGAGATTCAGGGACGATACTTTCTGGTTCGATGGATAAAGAAGGAGGAATTTTAAATAGACCACCAATACTTGATGGTTCCAATTATGAATATTGGAAAGTGCGCATGGTGGCGTTTATGAAGTCAATGGATGGTAAAGCTTGGAAGTCTGTGGTTAAAGGGTGGGATCCACCAAAGATCAAAGACAAAGATGGAAAGCTCACTGATGAGCTGAAACCCGAGGAAGACTGGGATGATGAGGATGATAAGCTTGCTCAAGGTAATTCTAAAGCTTTGAATGCCTTGTTCAACGGTGTTGACAAGAATATCTTCAGACTGATCAAGAACTGTACTATTGCTAAGGAAGCTTGGGAAATCTTGAAGACTGTTCATGAAGGTACCTCCCGAGTTAAATCTTAAAGACTTCAGCTTCTCACCTCTAAGTTTGAGAACTTGAGGATGAGAGGGGATGAAAGTATACATGACTTTCACATGAATATCGTTGATATTGCTAACACATCTAGTGACCTTGGAGAGAAAATTCCTGAAGCCAAGTTAGTCCAGAAAATTCTAAGGTCTCTTCCCAAGAGATTTGACATGAAGGTGACTGCTATAGAGGAAGCTCATGATATAGCTACTATGAAAGTTGATGAGCTTATGGGATCTCTTCAAACTTTTGAAATGGCACTAAATGAAAGGATTGAGAATAAGAAAAGCTTAGCCTTGGTGTCTGATGAAGGTAAGACAAACTCCAAGATAGAGATGTCTAAGGAAGTTGTGTTTTGGGGAAAACAATACAGTCAATTACTGGAAAAAATTGAGGGAGAGTAAAAAAATAGTGCCAAGACTCAGATGCCCAGCAACTTAAAAAGGAGCAATTATGGAAGGAATTCATATTATAAAGAGAGAATTGGAAAAGAAAAGGGGACCAAATGTCTTGAATGTAAGGGATTTGGACACATTAAATCAGAGTGTCCTACATTCCTCAAGAAAGAAAAGAAAGGCCTCCATACTTCCTGGTCTGAAGACGATTCTGCTAGTGATGAAGAATCACCGAAGCAGGTTTCTGCACTCACAGGAGTGTTTGACACTAATGTAGGATCAGACATTGCAGATCTTTCTCATGATGCTCTAGTCAACTTTTACAGGGAGTTGTACACAAGAAGTGCAAAAATCTGTCATCTAGGAGAAGATCAACATAAGATTATCATGCTCCTTGAGGTTGAAAGATTGAAGCATCTTGGCATCATATCTGATCTTCAAGAGGAAATTGCTCTGCTCAAATCCAAACCTGATAATGTTGGAATGGTCAACAGCAGATTTGACAAGATACTACAGGAACTTGGCTACAATAATCAAAGCAAGAAGAGAGATCCTGAATACAATCTTGAAAGAAGACAAAATATGTCTAACAGAATGTCACAAGAATGGAAATGTCATTATTGTGGCAAGTATGGGCACATTAAACGTTATTGTTACAAGCTACATGGATATCCCAAGGTGTTATTTCCTTGGTTTTATGGTTGGCATTATTTTGCTAAAACTCATGTAGCAGCAGATGTTGAATGAAGATGTCTAATAATATGTTTCATTACTCTTTATTCAACATGTTGTATGAAGATGTTCCATGGCAGCTCATAGGACATCGTGCTGTGAAGTCAGTTTTAATGCAGATTCTGTTACTATGATTTGTAACTGAATATTCTGTGAATATTTGGTTATCCTATGTGGCATCCAAAGCATTTTTGGATTAGGGTTATTTGTTGGTTTTCGGATTTGCTGCTGTTTCTAATTATGGAGACATAATAGGAAACTTTGGATTGAAGACCTATTTTATTGGAGTTAATTTTGCAGAATTGTGAGCAGTCTATTTGCTGCGTTTTTGAAGCCCAATTCAGTCCAGATTACAAGCTATAAATAGACTGATGTAAACCTAGTTTTAGGTGTCGAACTTACATGTATTTTTAGGGTTGTGTGCTTGTATTTTGTGAGCCTAACTGGTATCTTATGATAACAGTATAAGGATTGTAGTGTAAGTTGTGTAAGGTTACTCATAAGCTTTTAAGCATTGAGTGACTGTGTGTTAATTCTCATAAGCTGTGAAGTATTGAGAATTTGTGTTTCGACCATTGTTACTTGTCTTGAAAGGAACCAGTCACGGGTTGTGATTGAAGAGGGATTTAAGGAGGGCCTCATACCTAGGGGAGTATTAGGTAGAAGTCATAGGAAGGGTAGTGATTAAGTGAGCTGATTGAACCGGGTGTGGTTATCAGTGAATTGATACTATCGAATATTGATTTCATCCCTGGCTTGGTAGCCCCCAGATGTAGGATAGTTAGATCCGAACTGGGTTAACAATTTCTAGTGTTCTTTACATTTTCTGCACACTTTTGTATTGAACTTGTTCATTGTTGTCGTATATCAGTGTCTCGACATCTCGATAGGACATCTGATATATACGCCAGAATTTCAATTGGCATCAAGAGCAGGCACCCTTAGTTGTTTCTGGGTGAGATTCAGGGAAGGTACTTTCTGGTACAATGGACAAGGATGAAGGAGCTCTGAATAAACCACCTCTGCTGGATGGTTCTAACTATGAGTATTGGAAACCTAGGATGATAGCTTTCATCAAGTCCATGGATGATCAAGCATGGAAAGCTGTTCTCAAAGGTTGGGAGCCTCCAAAGGTAAGAGATGGAGAAGGAAATCTTACTGATGTTCTGAAGGAAGAAGAGGACTGGGATGATGCTGACTACAAAGGGTCTGTTGGAAATTCTAAAGCCATGAATGCATTGTTCAATGGTGTCAACAGAAATATCTTCAGGCTGATTGAGCATTGTACTATTGCCAAAGAGGCTTGGCAGGTCTTGAAAGTTGCTCATGAAGGGACCTCAAAGGTGAAAATGTCAAAGCTTCAGCTTCTCACTAGCAAGTTTGAGAGTTTGAAGATGAAAGAGGATGAGAGCATTCATGATTTTCATATGAACATTATTGAGATAGCTAATGCCTCTAGTGCCTTAGGAGAAAAGATGTCTGACAGCAAGCTGGTCAGGAAGATTCTCAGATCTCTACCTAAGAGATTTGATATGAAGGTCACTGCTATAGAGGAAGCTCAGGACATTGACAATATGAAGGTGGATGAGCTTATGGGATCACTCCAAACTTTTGAGTTAGGATTCAGTGAAAAAACTGAAAAGAAGAAGAGTATAGCATTTGTGTCGAATGTTGATGACTCAGATGATGAAGGAGAACTGGTCAAAGATGAAGATGTGTCTAAAGATCTGGTATTACTTGGTAAACAATTTAACAAAGTGTTGAAAAGGATTGACTGGAAGTCGAGAGCAAATGCTCAGAACAAGTCACTCGACATCAGTAAGAACCAGGATGGAGGCAGAAGATCCAGAACTGAAGAAGACTCCAATCAAGGTAAGAGAGTTCAGTGCTTTGAATGTGAGGGATATGGGCACATAAAGACTGAGTGTCCCACGTATCTCAAAAGGTAGAAGAAGGGCCTATACATGTCTTGGTCAGAAGGAGAGTCTGAGAGTGATGTTGAAGAAGAATCAGCAAAATTGGTGACAGCTTTGACTGGAATCTGTAAGGCTGATGGAGAAACTTCTTGTGAATCTGACTCTGACAAAGAATCCTATGTTGGAGAACTCACTAAGGAAGAAGTATTCTCAGGGTTTTCAGAATTGTGTATCAAGAATGAAGAAAGGTGTCAGATTATATTGGAGCAGAAGATCTTGATAGCTCAGCTGGAAGCTGAGAAAGAAGAACATCTATCAACCATTACTGATCTGAAGGAGGAGGTTGAATGGCAAAAGTCAAAACTTGACAATATGACCAAATCTATAAGAATGCTGAACAATGGTACCACGCAGCTGGATGAGATCCTTCAGAATGGGAAAGAAGCTGGAAATGTGCAAGGCCTTGGTTTTAACAATCAAGCAGAGACTTCCAAGAAGACTGTATTGAAGTTTGTTCCTCAGAAAATAAAGCAAGAAGTGGGGATGTCAAATCACATGTTTCAACATCAGATGAAGCATCAGAAAAGAGTTTGTAGATCAAAGTATAAACCATGGAGATGCCATTATTGTGGCAAGATTGGTCACTTAAAGTCCTTTTGCTACAAGCTGCACGGCTATCCCAAAACTGCTCAGCAACAAAATAAAGAACAGAGTTGGGGTAAAGTGAAGAGAAGATGGATTCCTAGACAAATGATGGCTGGCCTCATAGCACATACTTCTCTTAGAGCATCTGCAAGAGAAGATTGGTACTTTGACAGTGGTTGTTCAAGACACATGACTGGTGTGAAGAAGTTCTTGTCAGATATTAAGCCTCACTCCACCAATTATGTCACTTTTGGGGATGGATCAAAGGGTGAGATAAAAGGTGTTGGAAGGCTAGACTACACAGGACAACCAAATCTGGATCGTGTTCTCTTTGTCAAAGGACTGGCCGCAAACTTAATCAGTATAAGCCAATTGTGTGATGTAGGGCTCAAGGTAAATTTCACCAAATCTGAATGTCTGGTAACCAATGAGAAAGATGAAGTTGTTATGAAGGGTACCAGGTCTAAGGATAACTGCTATCTATGGAATCCTCAGGAACCTGAAAATCAGTCTACTTGTTTGATGTCAAAGGAAGATGAAACCAAATTGTGGCATCAGAAATTGGGTCACTTACACCTGAAAGGGATGAAGAAGGTTATGTCAAGTGAAGCTGTTAGAGGTATTCCCAAGCTGAAGATTGATGAGGACAAAATATGTGGTGAATGTCAAGTTGGGAAGCAAACAAGGGTGTCACACAAGAAGCTTCAACATCTTACCACAACTTCTAGAGTTCTAGAACTTCTTCACATGGACTTAATGGGACCTATGCAGGTTGAAAGTCTTGCTGGGAAGAAGTATGCCTATGTTGTCGTAGATGACTACTCTAGATTCACTTGGATAAGTTTTATCAGAGAAAAGTCTGAAGTGTTTGCAGCCTTTAAAGAATTGTGTCAAAGAATTCAACGGGAAAAGGATTGTGGTGTTGTTCGAATCAGAAGTGACCATGGGAAAGAATTCAAAAATAGCAGGTTTGAAGATTTCTGCTTATCTGAGGGAATCACTCATGAATTCTCATCACCAATCACTCCTCAGCAGAATGGTGTGGTGGAACACAAGAACAGGACCATACAAGAATGTGCAAGAGTCATGATTCATGCCAAAAAGCTTCCATATCATTTTTGGGCTGAAACCATAAATACTGCATGCTATATACACAATAGGGTGACTATCAGATCAGGTACTTCTGTCACTCTTTATGAGCTATAGAAAGGTAGAAAGCCAAATGTGAAGTATTTCCATGTGTTTGGTAGTAAGTGCTATATCTTAGCAGATCGTGAGCAAAGGCGAAAGATGGATCCTAAGAGTGAGGAAGGAATATTTTTGGGTTACTCTACAAACAATAAAGCATATAGGGTATTTAATTCCAGAACTCAGGTGATGATGGAATCCATAAATGTGGTGGTTGATGACTCTGGCAACAATGAAGATGTCCCAGATGATGTTGGAGCATGTCTGCCCATGAACAATGAAAACGCTCAAGACATTGAGTCTGTAGAAGATAGTGCTCAAGAAATCAACACCAGACCTGAGAATGAAGAGGTAGAGGATGCTAACAGGGGACCCTCTATAAGGATTCAGAAGGATCACCCTAAGGAATTAATTATTGGAGATCTGAATGAAGGTGTAAGAACCAGAACAAGGGAGACTGTGTCAAATGCTTGCTTTGTGTCAAAGATCGAACCAAAGAATGTCAAAGAAGCATTGACAGATGAGTTCTGGATAAGTGCTATGCAAGATGAACTGTGTCAGTTCAAGAGGAATGAAGTTTGGGAACTGGTACCACGACCAGCAGGAACAAATGTAATTGGAACAAAATGGGTGTATAAGAATAAGTCTGATGAGCAAGGAGTTGTTACCAGGAACAAAGCCAGATTAGTAGCTCAAGGATACACACAGATTGAAGGAGTAGACTTCGATGAAACATTTGCGCCTGTGGCTCGATTGGAATTCATCAGATTGTTGCTAGGAGTGGCATGTTTGTTGAAATTCAGATTGTTTCAAATGGATGTCAAGAGTGTTTTTTCTAAATGGCTATCTTAATGAGGAAGTCTATGTTAAGCAGCCTAAAGGGTTTGTGGATCCAAACTTTCCTGATCATGTTTACAAGCTGAAGAAGGCTCTATATGGGCTGAAACAAGCTCCACGAGCTTGGTATGAAAGACTGACTGAGTTCTTAGTTAACAATGGGTACAGGAATGGTGGTATTGATAAAACTCTTTTTGTCAAGGAGAAGGATGGGAAACTAATGATTGCTCAGATTTATGTAGATGATATTATGTTTGGAGGGATGTCGGATGAAATGGTCCAACATTTTGTCACTCAAATGCAGTCTGAATTTGAGATGAGCTTGGTGGGTGAATTGACCTACTTCCTTGGATTACAAGTTAAGCAGATGGAAGACTCCATTTTTATTTGTCAGAGCAAATATGCGAGGAACATTGTGAAAAAGTTTGGACTGGATAATGCCAAGCATAAGAGGACTCTTGCTCCTACTCACTTGAAGTTATCCAAAGATGAAAAGGGAGTGGATATTGAACAAAGTCTGTATAGAAGTATGATTAACAGTCTGCTATATCTTACAGCAAGTAGGCCGGACATCACTTTTGCTGTTGGTGTGTGTGCAAGATATCAAGCAGAACCCAAGGTCAGTCACATCAATCAAGTGAAAAGAATTCTAAAGTATGTGAGTGGTACATGTGATTATGGGTTGCTTTACTCCCATGACTCAAGTCCCATTTTATTAGGATATTGTGATGCTGATTGGGCTGGAAGTGCTGACGATAAGAAGAGTACCTCTGGTGGATGCTTCTTTTTAGGAAATAATCTTATTTCATGGTTTAGCAAGAAGCAGAATTCAGTATCCCTTTCTACTGCTGAAGCTGAGTACATAGCAGCTGGTAGTAGTTGTGCGCAACTGGTATGGATGAAGCAGATGTTGTCAGAGTATAATGTCACACAAGATGTCATGACACTATTTTGTGACAACCTGAGTGCTATTAATATTTCCAAAAATCCCATTCAACATAGCAGGACAAAGCACATTGACATCAGGCATCACTTCATCAGAGAACTTGTGGAGGATAAAGTCATAACTCTTGAGCATGTGAGCACAGAAAATCAGCTTGCTGACATATTTACCAAGGCTCTGGATGCAGTTCAGTTTGAAAACCTGAGGAGCAGACTTGGGGTGTGCATTCATGAAGACCTATAGCAATCAATGTGCCTTCTGGCTTCCAGATTGAAAAGACTAAAGGAGGTTCTGGTAGTGCAGTGTGTGAATGAAGGGAAGATGCTGAAGTTTGTGCATGACATTTGGGCATGTGATGTGGTGTGCATCTACTCTCTGATGCTGTTTACTCTGGATTATTTTTACTTTGACTTGTTCTACTAGCCTTTGTCATATTTATGGCTAAAAAGGGGGAGTAGTAAGTATGAGGGGGAGCAGCATTGTTATGTGCTTGTGCTGTTGAGGGGGAGTGTGTGTGCTGCAGGTAGATTGTGTGTTGCTGCTGTTGAGGGGGAGTTGCTATGATGAGTTGTTTGTTGTACTGTGTGTTTATTTGCAGCTGAGGGGGAGTTTTTTTTGCTGCAGATGAGGGACTTTTTTTTGCTGCTTTTAATGGTGTTTTTTCCGCTGCTGATACTGATGGTGTTTAAGTGTGTATGGAGTTTTAGCCAAAAATAAGCCAAAGGGGGAGATTGTTATTTCCTTGGTTTTATGGTTGGCATTATTTTGCTAAAACTCATGTAGCAGCAGATGTTGAATGAAGATGTATAATAATATGTTTCATTACTCTTTATTCAACATGTCGTATGAAGATGTTCCATGGCAGCTCATAGGACATCGCGCTGTGAAGTCAGTTTTAATGCAGATTCTGTTACTATGATTTGTAACTGAATATTCTGTGAATATTTGGTTATCCTATGTGGCATCCAAAGCATTTTTGGATTAGGGTTATTTGTTGGTTTTCGGATTTGCTGCTGTTTCTAATTATGGAGACATAATAGGAAACTTTGGATTGAAGACCTATTTTATTGGAGTTAATTTTGCAGAATTGTGAGCAGTCTATTTGCTGCATTTTTGAAGCCCAATTCAGTCCAGATTACAAGCTATAAATAGACTGATGTAAACCTAGTTTTAGGTGTCGAACTTACATGTATTTTTAGGGTTGTGTGCTTGTATTTTGTAAGCCTAACTGGTATCTTATGATAACAGTATAAGGATTGTAGTGTAAGTTGTGTAAGGTTACTCATAAGCTTTTAAGCATTGAGTGACTGTGTGTTAATTCTCATAAGCTGTGAAGTATTGAGAATTTGTGTTTCGACCATTGTTACTTGTCTTGTAAGGAACCAGTCACGGGTTGTGATTGAAGAGGGATTTGAGGAGGGCCTCATACCTAGGGGAGTCTTAGGTAGAAGTCATAGGAAGGGTAGTGATTAAGTGAGCTGATTGAACCAGGTGTGGTTATCAGTGAATTGATACTATTGAATATTGATTTCATCCCTGACTTGGTATCCCCCAGATGTAGGATAGTTAGATCCGAACTGGGTTAACAATTTCTGGTGTTCTTTACATTTTCTGCACACTTTTGTATTGAACTTGTTCATTGTTGTCGTATATCAGTGTCTCGACATCTCGATAGGACATCTGATATATAGGCCAGAATTTCACAAGGGTAGGATTGCTGGAAAGAAAAGAAGTTCCAAGAATGAGTCTATGGCTCTGATGGCTCATTCCATTCAAAAGGAATACACTGAAGAGAAGTGGCACTTTTATAGTGGGTGTTCAAGACACATGACTGGTGTAAAGAACTATCTGGTGAATATAAAGCCTCATTTCTCCAACTATGTCACTTTTGGAGATGGATCCAAAGGAAATATTAAAGGAGTTGGGAGAATGGTTCAAGTAGGAAATCCTAGACTTGACAATGTTTTGTATGTCGAAGGACTAACTGCTAATCTAATTAGTATTAGTCAACTTTGTGATCAAGGCCTGAGGGTTAACTTTACAAAATCTGAATGTTTGGTTGTAAATGATAAATATAAAGTACTTATGAGGGGTGTCAGATCAAAAAATAATTGCTATGTATGGACCTCATTACTGGCAGAGTGCTCCTCAATGACAATTAAGAAACATCAGAAATTCCCCTCAGAACTAAACATTGATAAGTGGGAAATTGGTAGATTAACCAAGATGACACACAGAAAGACCATCTCAAGGATTCAGGATCTGCTTCATAAGGTCTCTATGATAAATGATCTGGAAGAAAGAAGATGTGCATTTATGGCCACTATTGACTCAACTACAGAAAGTGATTACCCTGCTACTACATTCAGCAGCTTTCAGTACACAGGAATGACGCAGACACCAACAAGGGAAAATGTCGCACAAAATGTTGTGACATTCTCCCATGATAACCTGAGCACTCTTGATGTCCTTAAAATTAAGTTTGGGAAACTGAAGGGTAAAATAGGGCTTTGCATAACTAGGGGCCTAAAGGGATTAACTTGTAAGGATATTGGTCAAGTGGGTGATTGTTTTCAACAGACAAAAGGAGGGCTTCAAAAACGATCATTTCAAATCAACTTAAACCTCCCTCCACCTGTTCTCCTCGTCACAATAACCTCGTTCTTCCGGTGCAAAGAAAAATCCAATCTTGTTCCCTCTATGATGTCTCAACAACAATCCTCAACTGGAGGAGGAGTGAAGGAGACCTCTTCATCTTTCGCTATTAGGGCAAAACCGGGGAAGGTGTCTACTGGAGATGCAATCAATGTTGTTCCCCTTTCTATGGTGCCATGCAAGCCTGAGAAATTCTCTGGACGAAGAGCTAGAAATCTCCTTGCAGGTAATACTTCTGAACCTATTAATGCCCCTATTGATCCTAGAAATAAGAAAGAAATTGTTGAAACGGATAAGAGAATAAGGAAAATCGTAGCTGAACAATTAAATATAAGAAGTAAACTGAATACTGATGGGGATATGCCAATCACATTTGCCCCTGTTGATGAACAAGGAGGTGTTAGAGATAATAATGAAGGAGATGGTAATATAATGTCAGAAGAGAATCACCACACCTGTGTTGAAACCAGTCAGAAAAATGATGGACCAGATAATGGAACATCCTTATCTCTAGAGGAATCACTTGAACAGGGACTAAAGAATGTTGATAAAGAGGTGACTGACAAGGTAATCAATATTGATGATTTATCTTCTGATGATGAGATCATTGCTAATGTGATCAAGAGATTGAAGACAAGAAAAAGGAAAAATGTGGATACTAATAACAGAAGAAACATTAAATCTGTAGTTGGACCTCAGAAACCTTGGAGCAAGGTTGCAATTGTATCCAAGAAAAGAAAGGCTAAGTCTGACACTGAGTCAGACTATGATGTCACAGATGATGATCAGGACATCATACTTCCAAAGGATCCTGGGGTGAAGAAAAAGACTGTCAGTATTCCTAAAGCTCCCTTGGATAATATCTCCTTCCATGCTCCTGAGTATGTACACAGATGGCCATATGTGTACCAAAGAAGAGTAGCATTGGGAAGGGAACTAGGGAAGGATGCATTAGAGTGCCATGAAGTGATGAAACTGATCAATGACTCTGGGTTAACAGGGACAGTCACCAATCTTGTAAGTTGTTATGAAAAGATGGTGAAGGAATTTGTGGTAAACATTCGTGACCATTGTAATGATGCAACCAACAAGATAGTGTATGTCAAAGGAAATGTTGTGACATTTTCTCCCACAATGATTAATAGGTTTCTGGAAAGATCTGAAGAATCTCAGTCTGAATATGGAGATACTGATGACCAAGTTTGTCAAGAGCTCACTTGCAACACTGTGAAACAGTGGCCTAGCAATGGGAAACTTTCAGCCGGGAAACTGAGTGTGAAGTATGCAATAGAATTGGTACTATCAACTGGGTGCCCACCAATCATACTTCAACCATCTCTGCTAGTCTAGGTAGATTCATCTATATGATTGGCAAAGGAAGAAGGTTCGACTTTGGAACTCACATCTTCAATCAAATTTTGAAGCAATCTACATCAACTGCAGTGAAACTCTCTATATGCTTTCCTTCACTTATTTGTGGGATGATTCTGAATCAGTACCCAAGCATCTTAGTCTCCACAGATCATGTAATGAAAAGGGCATCTCCCTTGACTCTGCACTATAAATTATTTACTGGTAACCATGTCCCAGATATTGCTTCAACATTTGCACCGACATCTGCTGCAACAACTACAAAAGAGGAAACTATAGCCCAGCTCAAAAACGCCTGCAAGGAGCTTGATGACATTATCAAGACCAGCACTGCCAAAAAGGAGAAGCTAGAAAGATTGATACAAGCCTTGTCTGTTGAGCAAAACAAGGATATTGGAGTCAACAGTGGTAATGTTGAGAAGGCAGCTAAGGAGATCAGTGATGCAGTTGAAGGAAATGATGATGGTAATGGTTCTGGTGAGAGTGCACGAGAAGATGACGATGAGGAAAGTGAAGATGACTTCTGACAGTTGTCTTTTCTCTTCTTTCTGTTTTATGTTTTTCGTTATTTTTATGTTTCTACTTTACTTTTGGTTGTGTAAGGGTTGAATGCCCAGGATAATCTTTATTTTTGTTGGGTGTGTAATTTAATTACTATGAACTGATTGGTTTTTTGAGTTAGTTCTTCTACCTTTGTCATATTCTGGCTAAAAATGGGGAGAAATACTAACATCACTAACCATTGCTGATATACTACTAACCACTGAGGGGGAGTAGTTATGTGCTGCTTGCAGGAGGTACTAGTTAAGGGGGAGACAAAGTTGTATTTCCGCTGCTATTTTGATGATGGTCTCCCTGATATGCTTCTGCAGGTCAATTAAAGTTAGTTTTAGCCAAAATCTGCCAAAGGGGGAGATTGATGAGTCCTAGCCCTTGAGGTTGGCATCAATTTTGGTAAAACTAACTTAGCAGAAAGATGTTGAACAAGATGTCCTGACATGATAAACTAACTGCAGGTTAAGATGTTAGACAAGATGTCCTATCTGGTGGATTCGACACGTTTGTCTGTTATAATTTTGGAATAACTGTATTTATGTTCCAGGTGTGATTGGAATATGATTTGATCCCAGGTGGCATCTGAGATTGAGGAATCAGAGATTTTGATTCTAAAAGGAATATGCGGTTTCCTAGTAAGGAGACATTTTTGGAAACTTGGGATTGAAGAAAAGAATAGGTCGCAGATTCTGTGGAGCAGAATTGCTGCGTTTTTGAAGCCCAAATCCAGTTATGTTTCTCTATATAAATATGATGGATTTGACCTAGAAAAAAAAGATATTGCAGCTGTTATAGAGTACTAGGGTTTGTACTTTTGTGAGTCTATCTTGTATTGCGTGAATACCAGAGGAGGACAGTTTATTGAGTTGTAATATTTTCAATCACTGCTGTGATTGAAAGGGAATTGAGAAGGGTCTCATACCTAGGAGTGTCTTAGGTAGAAATCTAGGAATGATAGTTTCTAGGTGCTAAGTTGTAAACGTTCGAGTTTAGCTTAGAACCAATTCTACTTAGATGATTTCATTCCTGGCTTGGTAGCCCCCAGACGTAGGTGTTGATCACCGAACTAGGTTAACAAATTCTGTGTGATGTTTTCTTTCTGCTGTTTGTTTCTGTTCTTCCTTAATCCTTGTGAGAAGCAGAGATCAAGTGTCACGACATCCTGTCCAACATATTAGTGATCTGCTTAACCAGAATTTCAGCTTAAGTAAAGTGCTGCTGGGAATATGATTAATTCATGATCAAATATCAAGGCTGATGGGTTCATCGATTCAAATTTATCCAAATGGCATCAAGCATCCTGGGCTTTTGTCAAGGATTTGGTCTAAAATTCGTGTGAATGTCTTGGGTTCCAAATAATAAGTGGATTTTCTTCAAAATCATTACCCATACTTCAAAATCCTTATCCATTTTTTTCCATAACCATTTTCCTACTAAAACCATTTCTCCATATTCAAATCCATATCAAATATCCATTTCAAACTCGCAATCCATTTTTAATCCTTAACTATCCATTTTTCCTAACTACAAACCAATTCTAAAATCTATTTTCCATATCCAATCCACGTCCAAATCTCAATTATTATCCGAGTTCAAGGTCATGCTTCAATTCCTTGCACAAGTTGGATCTTCATTCCAGATTTATTCAGAGATTCCACACCAATGTACAAGAGCATTTACAAGGCACAATAATTGAAAGGTCACATGATCTCAAGACTTGAGACTTCTTACAAAATCAAACTCATTCACAAGGCATTAAAAAATTTCAACATAAGTGATCGTTCAAAATTTCTGAGCAGAAATAAAAGACACCACTTCAAATATGCATTGCATCCAACCTTACATCTTAAAAAGTCTAAGTCTAAGACATCCTAAACTATCACAAAAAAATGGACAAAGTTTGTTACACCTCCTGTCACTGTGTAATTCTGTTTCAAGACGGCAGCATACGAGCATGCACGTGGAAGACTTGGTGTAGTGCTAAAGAATACATTCTTGACCTGTTAGGGAATATGTAAATACAATCATGGATCATTGTTATATTACAACATCTAAAAAATTCAATAAATTAACAGTTTTCAAAAGACTTTTAATGCTTGCAAAAGAGATGAACTTGACGACTTGCGTGAAAGCGTTGGCCTCGACTTCATACATCGCCGATCGTTCAATGGCGCAGAATGTAAATTGGTGGATGATCGTCCGAATTGACTCGTAATGAAGATAAGCTAGGTATACAGTTCCACTATGGAGAATCCATCAAACTAGCTGGAAGCACTGTCAGAACCACAAAATGGGTGTGCACCGACCGTTGCCGGTAGCTAGGTCCGATCTTTATGTTGATATATCGCCTAAAAACACGAAGCAAGGCATAAAACATAAATGGTTAGCATAAGAACATAATCAACTGCAGTAAATCGTGCATAATCACGGCAAATTTTGAATTGCAAATAACACTCACAAGTGAAACTTAGATTCATGGCATGTGATTCATCCTTAACTAAAATCCACTAGACCCTACATGACGGAACTCGTGTACTCTAAACAAATCCAAATATCTAATCTCACTTTGGCCAATTCCCCTCTTGTTTGTTCATCCAATTTAGAGCAGTGATATAATTAATTGGACTTACCATTCTTGCAATGGTTGACTCTCCAAGCAGCAGATGACATGAAGCTACCAGTAGAATTATGTGCTCCACACTCTAGGATTCCGTTTGAATTAGGAGGAGAAGTGAATAACACCAGTAACAACTTTCTATAGCTAAAGGTCTCTTTCACGAAACCAACACGATTCAGGTTCTTGGACGCACCACTCCGATCACTTTGTGATGTTCTTCTAGGAAACCAAATCAACAAGTGCGGTAATATTCATGGTTCTGGTAAGAATTGAAAGAAATTAGGATTCAAAAACAAAATCCAAACATATCCAAGACATGCTCAAGACAAGTTAAATTCTTACCAAAACAATCCACAAACATGTTCCGATTAAAGCAGTAAAATATTGACTGCATTAAAAGAAAAACAAAATTCAATCAAAATATTCAATGACAGAATCAGGCTGAATTGAATAAGGAAAGATGAGATGTGTTTAGACATGTCTGAGCCGAAAAGGAAATGACATTACCACAAGCATCAAGAAATCACAGCCTTTACTTCACCTTTCCAAGACAGGTACCAAACACATTCAAAGAGCCAAAACCGAAATGGAAAGTTTTTGAAAAGATTTTAACACAATAATCAAGGAAAAGTTTTGCTTCCTAATTTGGATTTCTCTATAAAACAAGGACAGGTTCACAAGGTCATGAAGGTCATGAAGAAGAGATCACATGCACAAAAAAAACATTCACAGTACCACAAAACTACCCTCAGAAAATTCAAAAGATATGCATCTGCGGATAGAGGAGAATCACATTCCCAAAATTCACAGAAGTAGTGCATAACACACATTCACAAAATTCACACACATACACACGATTTGAGCAGCACCATCATACCAAAGAATCACAACAAAAGTTATCATCACAAATCAAAATACTTCAGACACCAGAAATCACATACACACACACGGTTGTGAAAAGAAGGAGGAGATACCGGAATTCATAGCGGATACAATCTAGGCGATACATACACACATTAGAAGAAAAATACAGAAATTCTCAAAAACATCAGTTACAACAAACAATTTGCAGCAACGAGGGAATATAGGATTAAAAGGAATAGTAACTAACTTCGACGACGACGATGCGAATTCCTTGAAGAGCGAGAGGACGAACGAAGAATCAGAACCCATTTCGATTGTCACAAAGCACAACAATATCGAAACCCAAACGAAATTTTGGAAAGACGGAAGAGAGAAGCCGATTCAAATAGATCCGAAGCCGACTTCGCCGCCAACAATCTGAACAACCTATCATCGCGATTACGACCACCGCCATAGCAACCGTCGTACGCGACCGCAAGTGGATCCACTCCGCCACGCGACAGAGGGCTCTGGATTGCCGCCGCCAATATTATCGGTAACTCTTTTTTTTTCTGTGTTTTAATATGTGTTTGGTTTTGTAATGTTTGAGTAGTGTTGAATCTTCTTGTAGCAGTAGAAATTCATAGTTGTTTAGGGATAAACTTAAGAGGATGAGTGAAGGAGAGAAAGAGATTGTTTGTGAGAGTGCTGAGGAGGGCAATTGACGGAGGGTGCGGGTCGTGGATATGTCGCACGAGAGAGAACAAAGAATAAAGGCAGAATGAAGGGTAGCGAAAGAGAGAAAACGAGAATGATTTGGGATTGAAACTCATGTCGTTGTTGTGTTAATGGATTGGAAAATGTGGCCCATGGCTATTTATCTTGGTGTATCCTCCATATCAGTTTCTCACCGTCACAAAATAGAGATGGGTCAAGCCCATGTATTATATTCATTGTTTTTCCTTTATTTTAAGGGTGTGTTTGTTTCATGGATTTAAAATTTATTCTCAGGAATGTGTGAGGTTGGAAATCGTATTCTTACGTTTGTCTCAAGTTTTATCAAATTATACCCGGGTATCTTTTATTCCTGGGAATATAATTTACTCATTACTTTGATATTTTTTATTCTCATGTAAAAGGGTGGGAATATTACATTCCCATGGGAATAAAAGATAACCACCCATAACCTCCCACTCAAAATTAATATAACTCTTTTATATATTTTTTTTAAAAATAAATTAAATATATTTTATAAATATTCCAAGGAACTTCAATTACTTACCAAACACATAGATAGGAATAAAATTCCTGGTATTCTTGTTCCAGGGAATAATATTCCCAGGATTATAAATTTAATCCTTTAAACAAACACACCCTAATAGTTTTTTTATGCTCTTCATTTAGTTTTAATTGATTTAACTTAATTTAATTTAGATGTTGATTTAATTAGGTTAATTAGATCATGTTGATAATTTAGGTTAATAATTTGTTTTGAGATGTCAACTCTGTTTTGCTCAAACAGATGTCCCTTCCAAATCTTTGATCCATTGTTCCATTTTAGTTTTGATTTCTTCCAATTCATCAACTGACTCTTCGACTCCTGGTAAATGATCTCTCTAGTAGTTGTCTTTGGAGGTGAGTCTGAGGCATATTTGTGCTCTGATTGCTGCCATTTGCTGCAAGATTTTGAGCTCTGCAAGAACCTTCTTGGCTTGTCTTGTGATAATTTGTCCGGCCAAATATCTTTTTCCTACCGCTGCCTTGATGCTCTGGACCTCTCGTGATGACTCATAGAGTTCTGCGACGATTTCAACCTTGTCTTGAACATCTTCTGAGTACACTTGTACAGCCGCTCCATGTATTGACTCTGCTGATGATGAGGAACTTCCTTGAACTCGTTCAGGGTTTCTTCCAACGACTGGAGATTTTCCTGAAGGTTGTGGGCTTGTGGATCCTCGTCTAGACATCCTGCATAAGCAATTTCATGAGCCAATCTAGATAATGTGTCAGCTAATACATTGTGTTTCCCGTTAATATGTTCAAACTTAATTTCTACGCCAGAACCAGTAATAAAATCAGAAAAATTTAACCATCTAACTCTAGACGGCTTATTCTGGACTGATTTATTATAAAAACTAATGATTGCTTGACAATCAGTTCTAAGGGTGAGTTGTTGCTTATCAAGGTAGTGGATCCTGAAATTTTGCAAGGATCCCATGCAAGCATATATCTCTGCATCAATTATGGATTTTATTTTTGGGAATTTCCCCGATGCATATGCGCAAATCTTTTCTGTTGATTTTGGATCCTTTTCAGCCCTTTTCCATTTGTAAATTCCTCCTTATCCTTCCATGCATCCGTCAGTTTCAATGACTATGTGTGAGTTTTGAGGTGGTAATTCTAAATATGGAAGGTTTTGGACTATCTTCTTGAATCTTTTGACTATTTCTCAGTCACTTGGTTTTATTCTTTTGTCTCCATGGGGGCTTATTTTTTAGTGAAAAGGACCAATTAGCGTCCCTAGGTTAGGGATGTAATTTCTAGCATAGTTTAGTAGTCTGAGTCATCCTCGCAAACTTTTCTTGTCACACAGTTTTTCCTCCTTGAATTCTAAAATCTTCTTGATTATGTGAGGTTGCAGTTTGATTTTTCCTCCACATATCACTGCTCATAGGAATTCTATTTCTTGTACTGATATCTTCATTTTTGTTGGTGAAAGTATCAATCCATTTCTTTTGATGATTTCTGCAAACTTCATTAGGTGTCTAGCATGTTCCTCCTCTGTTTTCGAAAATACCAAGATGTCGTCAATGTAGACCGCAATGAAGTTTTCTGTCCCTTTGAAACAGTTATCCATTTTTCTTTGGAATACCGCAAGCGCGTTCTTGAGTCCGAGCGACATTACTAACCATTCATACAATCCTCCTGGTACGATAAATGTTGTCCATGGTATTTGATGAAAACCGGATTTAAGATCAAATTTGGAGTAAATTTTGCTATTTCCGATTTTCTTCAGGATAGTGTTGATGCCTGGCAAGCTGTATTGATCCTTGTGAGTATTGTCATTTAGTGTACGGTAATTGAATACCATACGCTCCTTCCCCTTTTTCTCTTTTCCCGTTGTTGGGTCAATTTCTGTTCCCGAGTTGACCATCATGGCCATTGTTATGTGCTTGCTTCTACTTGGTCTAATTACTCCCAATGTTAGTAATGACTCAACATGTTTCTTGAATGACTCTTCCATTGCTGGTGTCACATGTTTCAGTGGTTTATCTTCAATGGTTGCCTCTAGGTTTATGATATCGAGCCTGCATTTGATCTGGTTCTTTTGCCAATGCTTCAGAGGTTCATTTTCGATGTATCCTGCTGCCTTTAGGGCTTCTATCTCCTTGTAGAATTTCTTCAGGAATGAGGGCTTTGTTTCTCCTATGTTGAACATCACCATCTCTTTTGTTGTCAGATTGTCTGCCTCATCCATGTCAAGTTCTTCTATTGCTGCCGCTGCTTTGGCCTCTTCATTTGTATTGATGGAAGTGATGTTCTTGTAGAACGTTATGGTACTTCCTTCAATTCTTAGTCCTTCATACATTGCTTTTATGAAGTTACATCCGATTAGCATCTGAATGCCATCCAGCGTATTCATGTCGAATGCATACACTAATGGTATTCTAAACTTGTTTTCACCAATCTTCATTAACCCATACTTCAATTTCCATTTGGCTTCTTGTCTTGTTGAACTTATTCCACTGAAATGAGTAACATAAGGGTTTGGTTCCAAGGCTTCCTTTTGTACGTTGTTGATGTTCACGCAGTAAGATGTTGCTCCCGTATCAAGTATAGCCTGCACTTCAAAGGGTTTTACTTCTGGTATTCCAAATTCTACTATCATGTTATAGAGCCTATTCTGGAATTTTCAGGGTTTTTGGGTTTCTGCCGCTTTCAAAGTTTGCTCCTCTTGCAATATTGCCGCACCTTCTGAGGCTTCTTTCAACTCATCCTTCTTTTCACGGACTTGTTGATCCACCATCTTTTGTAATCTCTCATTTTCCGTTTGGAGATAGTCAACTTATTGACATAATTCTTTAATGAGAATGTCTTTGTTGCCTATGTATTTCTTCTGTTCTCCTTCGGGTTGAACCTTTACGTGAAAATAGAAATGGGCACCTAGCAAGCATGTGACTAGCTTGCAGAGAGTATAACTCATTTGTCTGCTTGGGTTGATTCCGTCCTTACATGTCATGCAGTAGTACTGTGCCTCCATAACAACTTATCTGGTCCAATAAAGTTCACATTTATGTTGGTCTTCTGGTAATTTAACCTTATGCCGCCATCCATAGTCCTCTGTTCTTAACATAAGGGTCAGTTCATTTATGGGCAGTTCTTCAACGGCTGCTTTGGCATTGTTTACTGCTTACCCAGCTTCTCCTTCTGACATACTGCAGATTACATCGCTGTCTGATTCATTTAGATCTACCAACACAACATCCCAACTGTCTGGTAGGTCTAGGTCTTGTATTACTCAGCTCTGGCAATATTTCCTTGTTTGTTCCTGCATTCTCGTGCGAAATGACCTTCCATCATGCAGATGTAGCATTTGCACTTTTTCTGCTTATCCTGGTGCTTTCTTTTGAACACCCTAACATGGGAGTCATATGGCTTTCCTTTGTAGCTTGTGGCCTTTCGCAGTCCGTACTTCTTCCAAGGGCTACCATAGTAACCTGGGATTGGTATCTGATTACAGAACGTCAAGTCCTTCAGACTTCTCTGTAATGCAGCCTTTTTGCATAACTCTGCAAGGTACTGGTATGTGAAATGTATCTGGGGCATAACGCCTACTGTTGCGACGGGGTATTTTTCTTCAAATGTTGTCTTTACCTCTTCTCCAATCAGCGGGGGTAACTTCCTGAAGAATTTTTCTGATAATTCCCCAGAAATGTAAAGTCTCCCTGATTTTGCAGCTAGGATTTTAAAGTCATTCATGTATCTAACAATATCCTTCATATTGTCACATGATAATCTTTCGAGGTCTCTGTACGCTCTGTTTTGTTCTTCTGTGGAGCCTTGGTACGGATCTTCAAGCAAAAATATTCTTCGGATCTGAGATACTACATTTTGTGGGTCGTCTGCTAGGCAACTAACTTGTTTGGATAGATAAACACTTTATTCTTTGGAATAGTGCTTATCGAAGGCCTGACGTCAGTTAACAACGCCACGTACCTAGTGGATGAATCCATAAATACTTTTCTCAAATAAGTTCTCAGGATACCTGAGAAGCCCAAGTGGAAAATTATCATCAGTATATTGGAATCTGAATCCAACCTACAAGGATATCACGCAAATAAAACATAAAATCAGGTGGTGCCGAGACGTAGCAGCATCCTTCACCAGCATAGACGACGAATTAGCCGAAAACTATAGGGACTTTGCAAAATTATTAAGAGGAAAACTCATAGGAATAGCAAGATGTGTGGAACTATAGCACAACAGTTACCCCCAATTACTGGAGTGGGAAGGAATGAGCAAGCGCCTTCACAGGAAGATCAAATTCGAGACTACCGATTGGGAACCAGGCTACGATATGAAGCCCAAAGAAGATTACCCAGGATGTTCAAAAATCAGTACCGGGGAAGTCTTGAAAGCCAGATAGATCCAAACCGAGAGTTGGAAATGTCTCAAAGAAGAAGAGTCACGATGGTACCTACCGAGGTACTCTATGATTCCAGATGGCACGAACCTAGGCACCGAGTGTACCAACATAGATCTGAGGAAAGAATCCTAGTAACAGGAGAAAACCAGCAGTTAGATATGAATTTCATAAATCAGGTCAAGAACAACTCATCTGACATCAGCAGGTCCAATGATGGTGGAAGGAGAACAAGGTCTGAAGAAAAATCCACTCAAGGAAAAGGAATTCAGTGCCATGGTTGTGAGGGATTTGGTCACATTAGAGCTGAATGTCCTACTTACCTCAAGAAACAAAAGAAAAGCCTAGCTGTCTCCTGGTCTGATGAGGACTCTGAAAGTGAAATTGAAGAACAATCTGCTAAACATGTAGCTGCCTTGACTGGAAGATGTGTCTCTGATGAAGATTCTAGTGATGATGAATTGACCTTTGAAGAACTTGTAGCTTCCTACAAAAAGCTGTGTCTTAGAAGTGAAGAAGTATGTCTTGAAGGGGGGAAACTGAAGAAACTTATCATTCAACTGAAGGCTGAAAAAGTTGAGCTAGAGAATGAAGTCATGTTGTTGAACTCCAAACTTGATCAAATGACCAAGTCTGTCAGAATGCTGAACAGTGGAACTGACACATTGGATGAAATCCTTCAGAGTGGAAAAATGGCAGGTGATCTTACTGGGTTGGGATTTAAGGGAGAGAAGAAATCATCTTCAGATGATAGTCCTTCTGGACCTAAATGTAACATGTCACATCAGATGTCTCAACATCATGGGAGAAAACATGTATCTGAACCTAAACATAATATGCCTCAACATCATAGGAGTGGTCATTTCAACCACTTAAGAGGAAGATTCCAAAGATGGAGATGCCATTACTGTGGGCGTTTTGGTCACATAAAACCTTTTTGCTTCAGACTCTATGGATATCCTAAACCTGCTCCTCAACCTAGGTCAAATACAAACATTTCTACTAATGGAAGACAATGGGTTCCCAAGACTGCTGCTACCAGCCTGATAGCTCACATGTCTCTCAGAGTCTCAGCTAAGGAGGATTGGTATTTTGATAGTGGTTGTTCTAGACACATGATAGGGATTAAGAATTTGTTGGTTGACATAAAATATCACTCCACAAGCTATTTGACTTTTGGTGATGGAGCCAAGGGTGAAATTAAGGGAGTTGGAAAGTTGAACTGCTCAGGAGTTCCAGACCTTGATAATGTGCTGCTGGTAAAAGGGTTAACTGCGAATTTGATCAGCATCAGTCAACTGTGTAATTAAGGATTTGATGTCAACTTCACTAAATCTGAATGTTTGGTTACAAATGAAAAGAATGAAGTGATCATGAAGAGAGTCAGATCTAAGGATAACTGCTACTTATGGGTTCCTCTAGATTCTAGTTACTCATCCATTTGTGCTCTTGCTACAGATGATGAAGTGAAGTTGTGGCACCAAAAACTTGGTCATCTACATCTAAAAGGTATGAAAAGAATCATCTCCATGGAAGTTGTCAGAGGAATACCTAAGCTAAAGATTGAAGAAGGAAGGGTATGTGGTGAATGTCAAATTGGAAAGCAAACCAAGATGTCACATCAGAAGATTAAACATCTCACTACTTGAAAAGTGTTAGAACTACTTCACATGGATTTGATGGGGCCTATGCAAGTGGAAAGTCTTGGTGGGAAGAAGTATGCCTATGTGGTTGTTGATGATTTCTCCATATATACTTGGGTGAGTTTTATTAGAGAAAAATCTGAAGTGTTTGATGTGTTCAGAGAGCTTTTCCAAAGACTCCAAAGAGAAAAGGAGAGTAATATTGTTAGAATCAGAAGTGATCATAGGAAGGAATTTGAAAATCACAAATTTGCTGAATTCTGTTCCTCTGAAGCGATTGGCCATGAATTCTCTTCTCCCATTACTTCACAACAAAATGGAGTTGTGGAACGAAAGAATAGAACTATTCAGGAATCAGCTAGAGCTATGATTCATGCCAAGAAACTGCCTTACCATTTCTGGCCTGAAGCTATGAACACTGCCTGTTATGTTCATAATAGAGTGACCCTAAGAACAGGAACCACTACTACCCTGTATGAGATATGGAAGGGAAGAAAACCTATTGTTAAATACTTCCATGTGTTTGGTAGCAAATGCTATATCTTGGCAGATCGTGAACAAAGAAGAAAGATGGATCCTAAAAGTGATGAAGGAATATTCTTGGGCTACTCTACTAACAGCAGAGCCTACAGAGTGTTCAACTCCAGAACTAAGGTTATGATGGAGTCCATAAATGTTGTTGTTGATGATTTGCATAAGGAGGCTGATGTTCTAGAGGATGTTGGAACATTCCTTGATATATCTGCAAAAATTTCAGACAAAAATGTTGATCCTAATCCTACTGTTGCAGAATCTGATTCTGAGCCAGTAAACAAAGGACCTTCCATCAGAATTCAGAAGGATCATCCTAGAGACCTTATCATAGGTGATCCAAATGAGGGAGTCACTACCAGATCAAGAGAAGTCATCACAAGCTCTTGTTTTATGTCAAAAATTGAACCCAAAAATATCAAGGAAGCTTTAACTGATGAATTCTGGATTAATGTCATGCAAGAAGAGCTAGGGCAATTCAAAAGAAATGAAGTATGGGAGCTGGTTCCAAGACCTGAAGGAACAAATGTGATTGGAACAAAATGGGTTTACAAGAACAAGTCAGATGAAAAAGGTGTGGTCACAAGAAATAAAGCTAGACTGGTTGCTCAGGGATATGCTCAAATTGAAGGGGTTGACTTTGATGAAACTTTTGCTCCTATTGCTCGTCTTGAATCTATCAGATTTCTATTAGGAGTTGCTTGCATCTTGAGGTTCAAGCTGTTTCAGATGGATGTCAAGAGTGCCTTTTTGAATGGTTATCTGAGTGAGGAAGTTTATGTGGAACAACCTAAGGGATTCATTGATCCAACCTATCCTGCACATGTTTATAAGTTGAAGAAAGCTCTATATGGGTTAAAACAAGCTCCAAGAGCATGGTATGAGAGACTTACTGAATTTCTTGTTGAGCATGGATACAAAAAAGGTGGCATAGATAAGACTCTTTTTGTCAAAGATGAAGGAGGGAAACTCATGGTTGCTCAAATTTATGTTGATGATATTGTGTTTGGTGGGATGTCAAATAAGATGGTTAAATATTTTGTTCAACAAATGCAGTCTAAATTTGAGATGAGTCTTATTGGTGAGTTAACTTATTTTCTTGGGTTGCAAGTCAGGCAGATGGAAGACTCTATATTTCTATCTCAGAGTAAATATGCCAAGAACATAGTTAAGAAGTTTGGGATGGAGAATGCCAGTCATAAAAGAACACCTACTCCTGCTCATCTGAAGTTGTCTAAAGATGAAAATGGTGTTAATGTGGACCAAAGTTTATATAGGAGTATGATAGGAAGCCTACTTTATCTTACAGCTAGCAGGCCTGACATTGCTTTTGTTGTAGGTGTTTGTGCTAGATATCAAGCTGAACCCAAAGTGAGTCATATCAATCATGTCAAGAGAATTCTGAAATATGTAAATGGAACATGTGATTATGGTATGCTATACACACATGGATCTGGCTACACTTTATCTGGATATTGTGATGCTGATTGGGTTGGAAGTGCTGATGATAGGAAAAACACTTTAGGAGGTTGCTTCTTCTTAGGGAACAATCTTATATCATGGTTTAGCAAGAAGCAAAATTGTGTCTCTCTATCTACTGCTGAAGCAGAGTATATAGCAGCTGGAAGTAGTTGTTCTCAACTAGTGTGGATGAAACAAATGCTCACTGAATATAATGTCACACAAGATGTCATGACATTGTATTGTGACAATTTGAGTGCTATAAACATATCCAAGAACCCTATTCAACATAGCAGGACCAAACACATTGATATTCGTCATCATTTCATAAGGGAACTTGTAGAAGACAAGGTTATTACTCTAGAACATGTTGCCACAGAGAAGCAGTTAGCTGACATTTTCACTAAGGCTTTGGATGCAAGTCAATTTGAAATCTTAAGAGGAAAATTAAGCATTTGTATTTATGAAGATCTGTAGCAATTAATAGCGTGTGGGCAACTTTCATTGAAATTTAAAAATTTAAAAAGCCATTTACTATTTTAGGGAAATATCATTTACTTCCTTTTAAGTTTTCAACAAAAGCAACCCCCCTACCATAGGCAATAATTTTATCACATTGTTCCCACGTGCTACTTCCATCTTGCTCCTTACGTGCTCAGTTCTTTCACCTTCCCTTTCAGAAAAAGAAGTCTTTCTACTCCAATTTCAAGCATTTGCAAGAAGTTTACGATGTCTCAACAATATTCTTCTCCGTCCAAGAACTGTCCTGCTAAAAATCCTACCCCTTCGAAATCTAGGGTTTCTTCGGAAGGTATCTCTCCTGAAGCTGTTCTTGACGTTGCTCCATTATCCATGATTCTCCATTCTGAAACTGAAAAGACAAGGCCTAGCAAACTACATGTAAGAAGTTCCAAACGTACACCTGAAGGTAACTCCTCTAAAACCACTGTTGAGTCTTCTTATGATCATAGGGAAGGTAGTAAGTATGTGGATAGAACCATTAAAAGTATTGTCACTGGACTGTTGTATGGTGATCGTAAGGTTCCTGGGATTTCGATCCCACTTGCTCAAATTAATGTTGTCCCCACTTTAAATGAGAATCAAAGTGAGGAAAGGGATGATGATACTTCAAATTCTGAGAAAGATAACACAGAAGAAAATCTTCACACACTGGCTAACTCTGTGTTGGTAAATGCTGGAACTGTGGTTAAACAAGATGTTGAAACATCTTCGGCAAAGAAAAGCTCTCCTACCAAGAGTAATGATCCTGACCCTAAGGAAAAGGAGCTTGCACAGGCTGACAATATTGTGAATGTTGATGACCTATCAGACAATGACCTGATTGCTTGTGTGAACCCTGGGATGGTTAAAAGATTGAGGACCAGAAGAGGAATAACTACTGTTGAGAAAACTCCTGCTAGGAGTACTAAGAAGAAACCTGTTGTTGGCCCTTCAAAATCATGGAGCAAGGTGGCTACCAGCTCCAAGAAAAGGAAGGCTAGGTCTGACACTGATTCAGACTTTGATGTTGAAGAAGATGTCCAAGATATCACTCCTGTGAAAAAGACTGTGTTAAAAAGGATTTCTGGAATAGTCCCTGATGTTCCTTTGGATAACATCTCCTTCCACTATGATGACAGTGTTCAAAGGTGGAAGTATGTTTATCAAAGAAGGATAGCACTGGAGAGAGAGAGAGTTAGGGAAAGGCGTTTTGGAGTGTAAGGAGGTTCTGGCTTTGATTGAGCATGCTGGATTGATGAAGACAGTGACCAAGTTTTCAAAATGCTATGATGTGCTAGTGAAGGAGTTTATAGTCAACATTCCTGTTGATTGTAATGATAAGAATAATAAGGATTTCAGAAAGGTGTATGTTAGAGGAAAGTGTGTGGAATTCTCTCCTACCATAATCAACAAGTACCTTGGCAGAAATGAAGATGATCAATGTGAGCTGGAAGCTACTGATAATCAGGTGTGCAAAACTATCACAGCTAATCAGGTTGAAGGTTGGCCTATGAAACACAAGTTATCTGCTGGCCTGCTAAGTGTTAAATATGCTATTTTGCATAGGATAGGTGTTGTTAACTGGGTCCCCACAAATCACACATCCACTATTTCTGTTGGTTTGGGAAGGTTTATATATGCTGTTGGGACTAAGAAGAGTTTTGATTATGGTTCCTTTATATTTGATCAGACTATGAAGCAAGCTGGAACTTTTGCTGTAAAGATGCCCATTGCCTTCCCCTTCCTTATCTGTGGCATTATTTTAAATCAGCACCCTGGTATCCTATCTCATTCTGATGTTGTTTGCAAAAAGGGGTTTGCCTTGTCCCTTCACTATAAATTATTTAAAGGCCAACATGTCCCTGACATTGTCATGACATCTGCCTCTACTTCACAACAGCCCACAAACAAGTCTGGGGTAATTTCTGAGTTGGTAGAAGCCTGCAAGGAACTGGCTGAGGTTATTAGAGTCAGTACTGAAAGAAAACTGAAGTTTGAAAGAATGATCATAACTCTTAGAATGGCTGAAGGTGATACTGTTGAGGATGCAAATGAGAAGGAAGGTTCTGAGGATGGTGGTTCTGGTGACTCTGATGGCAATGCAGAGGGTGATGAAGACAATTCTGAGAGTGAGGACTCTGCTGGTTCTGGAGATGCTTGAGTGATATGTTCATGAAGTTTTTTTGTTGTTATTTTGGTTCTTTTTCTGGATTTCTTTTGGCACCCTTGTGTGCTTGAATTCTGTTCTGGTTTTCTGGTGGCACTCTTGTGTGCATAATCTTAATTTTGAAGATGTTTGTACTGCTCTTTTGATGACAACTTCTATATGATAATTTTAGCTATGTTTGTTATGGAATTTTCTGTCTGATGTTTGTCTAATTATGGCTAAAAAGGGGGAGAGTAGCTTAGTAGTTTTGTTCTGTGTGTGCAGCTGGTTTTCTTGGTTTTCTTTGATGGTTTTCTCTGCTCCTTGGCTTGAGGGGGAGTTTATGGTTATCTTGGAATGTTAGATGTGATCTTGGAATGTTAGATGTGTTTGTGTGTTGCTTCTGCTGCAGGGATCTCTGTTCATTGTTCAAGCTATAGTGTTTTAGCCAAAATTTGCCAAAGGGGGAGTTTGTTAGTTCTGTATTGGCAGCAATTTTGCTAAAACAAAGTGGTTCATCAAGATATCTTACTTGATGTCTTGACATGTTGTTTCTAACATTCTGCAGATGATGTTTCTTAGTATTGCAGGACTTTGTGCATGATGTCAAACACGATGCCCTAACATCTGTTAACAGAACATTCTGTTGAGAATGTTATGATTTATTTGCTACGCTCTTTTTGCAATTTGTTGTGCTTTTATTCAGTAATTGCGTGCGAAAATCTTGGAGTATCTTTAAATTGAAGCAAGCAATTTCTGTGATATTTTAAAGAATAGGTTGTTGCTATTTTCTTGCAAAAAGATATGGAGAATAATTAGCTTTAATTATTAATTGAATTAAAGATCTGCTAATGCCCAAGCCCAAGGAGTTTATTACTATTTAAAGATGTTCAACTCTAATTGCTGAGTGGGGAGAATAAGTCATTGAAAGCTGCGTTCGAGTTTTAGGGTTTAAGCATTGTATTGTTTTTGTGAGCAATTCATTCATCTGTTAGATGCTTGAATTGGACTGGTTAGTTGAGTTGTAATTTGTCCACTCTAAGCTTTTAAGTACGAGTGCTTTATTCTTGATTGAAGCTTTTAAGCAAGATCAAGCTTTGTATTTGAAGTGTGCTCTTCTCTTTAGTATTGTTCTGTAGTTATCACTGCATGTGATTGAGGAGGAGTGAGAAGTGTCTCTTGTCTAAGTGTCTTAGATAGAAATCTCACAGGTAGATATTAGGTGAGAAGATTGTAAAATGGAGTGTGTTTACTGAGAGTCTTCAAACTAATTCTGTTTAGTGGATTTCCTTCCTGCCTTGGTAGCCCCCAGACGTAGGTGTGATTGCACCAAACTGGGTTAACAATTGCTTGTGTCTCTTTGCTATTGTTTACTATTTTTATATCATTCTTATATTGATCATTGTTCAGATATTAGTGTCGTGACATCTATTTCGACATCTCATATCTGATACCAGAATTTCAAGGACAAAATCCCACATTTAATCAACCTTTGCACATCTGCTTTCAGCCCATAATAGTTTTCAATGTTGTGACCTGCGGCGCCTTGATGGTGCGGACATAATTAATCTACTTTATACCAATAAGGAAGGTCCTTGGGAATTTCTGGTGGAGACTTAGTCTGAATATGTCCTTTTTGCAATAAAGCTGGAAATAGCTTTGCGTAAGACATATGGATAGGATCAAAATTTGGCTTTCTATGCACACGATTTTGATTATTGAACGGTTGACGAGCCTGTTATGAAGGCTGTTGATTTTGCTGCTGATGATGATGATGTTGTTGTGCCTGTTGTGGCAGTTGATATTGTTGTACAAACTGTGGTTGATATGCGGGAGTATTAATGACTGGTGAGACAGCTGCAACATGCTACTGTTCGTATCTTCTTTTTGATCGACCATGATGTACAACTCCTATTTCTTGTTCCTTCTTTTTCGTGAAGCTACTTCCATGTTTCTTTACACCGCTAGAAGTACTTGTTGCCTTGGTCAGCCTACCCTCACGAACCCCTTCTTCCAAACGCATTCCCATGTTTACCATCTCAGTAAAATCACTGGGTGCGCTGGCTACCATCCTTTCGTAGAAAAATGGACTCAACGTATTCAAGAAGATTTTGTTCATTTCCTTTTCTTCCAGAGGTGGGGTGACCTGAGCAGTCACTTCATGCCAGCATTGGGCATACTCTTTGAAGTTTTCATTATCTTTCTGGGCCATGGCCCTCAACTGATCCCTGTCAGGTGCCATATCAACATTATATTTGTACTGCTTGATAAAAGCTTCACATAGATTGTTGAAGGTTTGGATCCTTGCACTATCTAGCCCCATGTACCACTTAAGGGCCGCACCTATCAGACTATCTTGGAAATAATGAATAAGCAGTTGATCATTGTCAGTCTGTGTTGACATCTTGCGAGCATACATAACGAGACAACTTTAGGGGCAAGAGTTTCCTTTGTATTTCTCAAAGTCTGGAACCTTAAAATTGTGAGGAATTTTGACGTTTGGGACCAAACAGAGGTCGGAAGCACTCTTCCCAAATAGGTCTTTCCCACATAGGGCTTTAATCTCCTTTTGCATCTCCAAGAATCGATATTGGAATTCATCCATCCTTTCATCAATTCCAACACTATCGCTAGGTGCGGTGTGGAACACTGGTTCTTCAAGGTTGTAAGGAACAAAGTTCACCAAGGGAGATGGCATAGTCATTACAACAGTCACAACTGGGGCTTCGGAAACTGGTGGGCGGTATACGGCTGGAACAAAGTTATGAGGCATACCCCACGGATAACCGGGAGGCATAGTGTACTGAGGTTCACTTGTTGGCGCCACTGGGATCGTCGTATATACAATTTCTGAGATTACAGCCCTCTGAATATGTTCCTGGGAGTTGTGTGTGTTAGACGACAACGACTTGTCTAGAGGGGGGGGGGGGTGAATAGATACCCAAGCCAAAATCACAAAATAAAATTTGGTTTTTTTAAGTTGTTAGAAAAAGAGAGCGCGTAGAAGGTTTTGGTATGGATCGATAAAAATCGTCTATACGAACCTAGTTATTGGAACTCGGATATGCAAAGCCAAATATGGAATGACAAACACAATAATCGAAATTAACCTTTAATTGAATATCACGTTATTACTTGTTTAAACTAATGAACGTAGTAATGCTATTTCCAATGATAATAAGCAAAAAAATTGAACTATGCAATTATCGAACACTTGGTGTGCGAGCGAATTTTCAGAATTTCCTTTGTATTTTTGTTGATATAAAAACCACTTATAATTACACTTGATTATAAGCTAATCAACAATCAAATTTAAAACAGAAAGATCACAGGAAAAATCTTACGAGTCGATCGATTAGTCAATGCTATTCGACAAATTGCGTAATGAAAAATAAAACGAGTAAAGAGATAATAGAGAGATTGACACAAAGATTTTTTCACTCAGTTACCCACATTCGTCCTCGCGTGTGGGTAAGTCTGCGCCTAATTTCCAATGTGGAATTAGGATACTTTCTTACTATGCAAAAATTCGATATACAAGAAAAGTTTTCAGAGCAACCATACAAACACTACTGGTTCTGATGTTGATTCAACCCCTTTTCTTCTTTTGATCTTGAGTAAGATCAAGACAACAATGGATGCCAATTGACTTGTCGATATTGCTACTCCTTTGTGTTCTTTATCTCCAAAGCTTTCGCGCATGATCAATTGCACCAATTGTTCTACAAGACTTCAATTTGATTCGCCGTTCTCCGCTACTTCCTTTGCGTACTTTATCTCCAAAGGCTTTCACAACGTCGCAATCCTCTCTTGAACATCTTGCATGAAAACCCCAAATCTTCACACGATCTTGGAGGACAAACCCACGGCTTTTCCGGATGAAGGCCCCTACAAATCTCAACCCGATATTCTCGGCTACACAAGAACCTAATCAGACGTTATCAGGCCTTCGCCTAGCTGGCACCCCAACAAAATATTATTATGTGTGATTTATCAGTGTGTAGACATAGGACAGAGGTTGAAGATGATGAGCAAATGTAGGCTAATTTTATGGTATCACCAGTTTGGAATGAAGCATGAATGATGTATTTATAGTTTTGGAATATTGGTGGCAATGAGGTAATTTTCGGAGAAAAGAAATTAACAAAATTGACCAACTTAAATAGCATGTGCTAGCTTGAACGATGGATGTGCTGGCACATACTGTCAAAAATACTAGCATCTGTCGACCTGAAAGGACATATGTGCCGACCCAAGAGAAACATAACTTACAGCCTTATTTAGGACAGTATATGTGCCGACCTGAAACACGTATATGCCGGCACATAATGGTGAAACTTATAGTATGTGCCGACCTGAAGCAGGAACGTGTCGACCAAAACAAAATAGAAGCTACAGGCTTACAAAATTAGTTACATGTGTCGGCCTGAGTTGCGTATGTGCCGGCACATTCAATGCATTTTTGTGCAGAAACTGATTTTCATGATTTTGGACAATTTTGAAGTGGTCTTTGATGATTCCTAAGACCTCTAATGTAAGGGTGCCACACACATAATCAGAGCTGCTGTCCAATATACCAAAATGCGAAGTAGTTTCAATGTTTTGACATCATACAAAACATCTCATGGTGAAGTTGCACTGACATACTCCCCCTTTTTGATGATGGCAAAACTTGCGACGATGCATTTCATGTTGTTATTGAAGGCTCCACCTGACATTGTGCTTCCCAAATTCATCTCGCATATGCTTCTCCCGGCACATGTAGTGCATTTTTGTGCAGAAACTGATTTTCATGATTTTGGACAATTTTGAAGTGGTTTTTGATGATTCCTAAGACCTCTAATGCAAGGGTGCCACACACAAAATCAGAGCTGCTGTCTAATATACCAAAATGCGAAGTAGTTTCAATGTTTTGACATCATACAAAACATCTCATGGTGAAGTTGCACTCATATACTCCCCCTTTTTGATGATGGCAAAACTTGCGACGATGCATTTCATGCTGTTATTGAAGGCTCCCCCTGACATTGTGCTTCCCAACTTCATCTCACATATGTTTCTCCCCTTTTGACAAAATCAAAAAGAAAGATAGCTAATCGTGAGAAGTATCATATTCCAAATACAAATTCAAATTTATCATTTAGAGGCAATTTTGCATAGAAGAGCAACGATCACATATCCCCATATATATGTAATGATGCAAAATTGATAAATAACCAGTAGTACAAATCAAGTAACACAAAGAAGAAATAAATAAGGCAATGCAAGAGCAAACTCATCAAGTTTCTATAATTGTGTCACGAATATCAAACTTATCATAAAGGAACTCCCGATGTCGCACACGCATGTGCCTAGCATAGCGACAAGAACATGTCACTACTCAATCCAAGATGAAAAACATTATCAAAACACGAGACACGCAACAACAATAGCAATTTATGCAATTAGAAAGCTTAAATACAATAAACAATACAAGTAGCATACTTATGCACTTAAGAAAAAATTATACAAATGTGAAAAAGTTAATACACGAAGTCACTATAAGTATATACATTGAGAACACACAATGGTTATCAATCAAAATTTTTGAAAATGAACATTCATGGTCTTCATCATTTGAGAGAATATCAAGCATTTTTAACTAACTAATAACATGCTTTAAGAAAAGTCTTATTTTCAAGGAGAAATTGAAACAATACTACCTCACTCTTGATGGGATGAAGGATGCACTCACATGATGTTAAAAACTCAAAACGAAACGTTAGAGCAGTAGTATAAAGTGCAAGCCACAAGATAGAATATCAAGCAATATTGGAGATATCAATGATCCCCAATTCTCCATGGATATTGAAAAACGATTCCGTTGCAAGAGGTTTTGTGAAAATATCAGCAAGTTGATTTTTACTATCAACATGCTCAAAAACAACGTCCCCCTTTTTAACATGATCGTGAAGAAAGTGATGATGAATCTCGATATATTTAGTGCGAGAATGTAGTACCATATTCTTGGTTAGATTGATTGCACTAGTGTTGTCGCACATGATAGAAATATGTGAAATTTTGATGTCAAAATCTAGCAATTGTTGCTTAAGCCACAAAATTTGGGCACAACAACTACCGGCAGCCACATATTCCGCTTCAGTAGTTGACAAAGCTAAAAATACTTGCTTTTTACTATGCCAACTAACCAAAGATTTTGAAACATGTGACAAGTGCCACTAGTGCTTTTCCTATCCAACTTGCAATCGGCAAAGTCGGAATCAGAATAACCAACCAAGCTACAATCGTTTCCCTTGGAATACCAAAGCCTAAACTTAGAGGTACCAATAAGGTATCTAATTGCTTTAAAGTGTGATTCCTTGGTAGCCGATTGATATCGAACACACATGCAAATGCTAAACATAATATTGGGCCTAGACGCCATAAGATATAGAAGTGATCCGATCATACCTCGATACTTCTTCACATCAACATCCTTACCTTTTTGATCTCTATCCAAGTTTCTCTTTGTTTCCATAGGTGTGTCAATATCCTTTGCACTGTCCATTCTGAATCTTTTTAGTAGCTCGAGACAATAATTGGTTTGGCAAATGAATGTACCATTTGAGAGTTGTTTAATTTGAAGTCCAAGGAAGTAGTTTAGCTCCCCCATAAGACTCATTTTAAACTCTCCCTACATAAGCTTTGAGAACTCCTTGACAAGATTCATGTTAGTTGATCCAAAAATGATATCATCAACATATATTTGAACAAGTAAAGTGTGCTTTCCTTGACGTTTAATGAAGAGAGTGGTGTCCACCTTTCCTCTTGAATATCCTTGCTCAAGCAAGAACTTTCTAAGACTATCATACCATGCCGAGGGGCTTGTTTAAGACCATACAACACACGTTTTAGCTTAAAGACATGATTAGGATACTCTAAATTTTCAAAGTCGGGAGGTTGTGAGACATACACCTCTTCATTAATGTGGCCGTTAAGGAACGCACTTTTTACATCCATATGATATAATTTGAGGTTCTTAGCACAAGCATAAGCGAGTAGTAGCCGGATAGCCTCAAGTCGGGCTACGAGAGCATAAGTCTCCTTGTAGTCAATCCCTTCCTCTTGGTTGTATCCTTGAGCTACTGGTCGGGCTTTGTTTCGTGTTATCACACCATGCTTGTCAAGTTGTTCCTAAATACCCATCACGTGCCAATGACTTGATGATGTTGTGGACGTGGAACAAGGTCTCAAACATCATTTCTTTCAAATCGATTCAATTCTTCTTGCATTGCTAAAAGCCAATGCTCATCAAGTAAGGTATCCTTAACATTTTTAGCTTCAACTTGTGAAACAAAAGCATGGTGACAACAAAAATTACTTATCTTAGAGCGTGTTGTTACCCCTTTTGTGATGTCACCGATAATGTTGTCAATTGGATGATCCTTGGAGGTTCTCCACTCCAATGGAAGACCATCATTCTCTTGTTGACTTTCATCATCTTCCTTTTCATGGTTGTCATCTTCCTCCTTCTCAATATCCACCGCTTTAGGTTGATCATTCCCTTTTTCAGTTTCATTGAGCATGTCTTCTGTAGATGCACCTACATCAACAAAAGAAATACCTTTCCCAACACTATTTGGGCAAGACTCATCAAAGGTAACATGAACGGACTCATCAACACTAAGTAATCTCTTATTATAGACTCTATATGCTTTACTTAATTGTGAGTATCCAAGGAAGATACCATCATCAACTTTCGTGTCAAATTTTCCCAGATTATCTTTTCCATTATTCAAAACAAAACACTTACATCTGAATACATGAAGGTGTGACAAATTTGGTTTTCTACCCTTTAATAATTCATATGGGGTTTTGTCAAGAATATGATGAATAAGTATCCTATTAAAAACATAGCATGTCGTGCTCACGGCATCGGCCCAAAAGTATTTTGGTAGACCACAATCATTGAGCATTGTTCTTGCCAACTCCCCTAAAACGCAATTTTTGCGCTCTATAACCCCATTTTGTTGTGGAGTTCGGGGAGCTGAAAAGTTATGTTCAATACCAAGTTTATCACAATAATTTTCAAAAGACGATTTTCAAACTCACATCCATGATCACTTCGGATGGAAACCATTTTGGAGTTCAATTTATTTTGAGATAACTTGGCAAAACGTATGAAAGCCGAGAACGTTTCATCTTTGCTACGTAAGAAAAAGGTCCAGCAAAATCTTGAGTAATCGTCTACAATTATCAAACCATAATAATTCCCACCTAGTCTTTTGGTCCGTGAAGGGCCAAATAAATCCATGTGAAGAAGCTCAAGGGGTCTCGATGTTGAAACAATGTTTTTAGATTTAAACGAGATCCTTGATTGTTTGCCCTTTAGACATGGATCACATAGGTGATTTTTTGAAAACTTTATCTTTGGTAGACCAATTGTTAAATCTTTTGCGACTATTTTATTAAGTAGATCAAAGTTAACGTGTGCCAAACGTCAATGCCATAACCATGAATCTTCACTCACGGTAACAAGACATTTGGCATTATTCATGGATACGCTTCTTAAGTCTAGCATATAGATATTGTCTACCCTCATACCATAAAACATATAATCCTTCTTTTCATTAAGTGCAATTATACAACAATCTTTGGTAAAAGTTACCTTGTACCCATTGCCACATAATTGACTAATGCTAAGAAGGCTATGTTTAAGGCCTTCTACTAACATAACATTTGAGATAGTAATAGTTGAGGGATTACCTATACTACCTCTTCCAAGTATGGCACCTTTGTTGTTATCACCGTAAGACACATACCTTTTCTTCTTCGCTACAAATTCGGAGAATAGAGAGATGTCTCCCATCATGTGTCTTGAGCATCCACTATCGAGAATCCATTTTCCCGTCATAGAGTCAAGACACTCAACCTACATAAAATCAAACAAAAGTGGTAGGTACCCAATTATCATTGGGTCCTTGGGAGTAAGTGAAATAATTATTGCATTTGGGCAACCATTGAAAAGTGCCATTTGGTACTAGAAAGCACCTAAATTTGCATTTTTCTATGGTATGACCTTTCTTGCTGCAATAGTGACAAATCAATCTATGATGAGCTTTACTTTTTCCATTTGAATCCTTCTTAATCAAATTGTAATTTTTATGAGTCTTTTCAACCTTTAAGGAGCTAATGGCAAGAGTATCACATGGTTGTGAAGCCTTGTGCACTTTGGTTTCAATAGAACTTACTTCTTGTTGCCAAATTTGACAAGTTTCACAACCTAACCGACATGGTTCCTCATCCCGATTTTTATATTTTTGACCATCTACAATAGACCGCTTTAATGCTTCAAATCTCTTTTCAGTTTCTTCAACCTTTGCTTCCAAGTGTGTAAGAACTTTTTCATTGGAAGCTAATTTCTTATAAGCATGAATAGCTTCCTTATGTAGATTTTCAAAAACATTTTTCAAATCGATAAAAGATAACTTGTCGACATTAGAGTATTTAGAATGACTTACATTTTTTTTCTTGCATTTTCGTTGATTAGCCATGAAACAATAATTTGCTTCTTCGTCACTCTCACTTGAGCTTTTCTCGCTTGAGGCATCACTTTCGCTATCCCAAGCAACGTAAGCCTTTCCAGGCTTCCTAGAATTGTCTTGTTGGCTTTTTCCTTTCTTACTAACAAAAGATGGACAATCCGGTAAAAAATGACCCGACTTTCCGCATTCATAGCATATACCTTTTCCCTTGTCCTTTTTGTTGTCTTTATCTTTGGAGGATGTAGATTGTCGTTTGAATCTCACAAGATTTTTGTCGGAGTGTTTGACACCATTATTTCGAATGTATCGATTGTATCTCCTAACAAAAAGTCCCATTTGCTAATCATCCAAGTTTTCTTCATCACACGAGTCACTATCATTATCGTGCTCTTCCTTTGAGGATCTAGAATTTGAAGCCCTAAGAGCTTTAGACTTCATTACTTACTCCTTATTGGCTTCTTTCTCCTTTTTCCTCTTTTTCTTAAGCTTCTTTTCATGTTTATCCAAGCAATTTAGTTCTTGCTCGTGTTCTTCTAACTTTTCGAACAAGGTGGTGAGATCAAGTGTTGTAAGATCGTTGGCTTCTTTGATGGCCATAACCTTCGGTTGCCAATTCCTAATAAGACATCTCAAAACCTTGTTAGTAGAAATATCATTGGAAATAGGATTACCCATCAAGTTTAAACGATTAATAAGATGTGAGAACCGCTTTTGCATTTGAGCAATGGTTTCACCATGCTTCATGCGAAAGAGTTCAAATTCTTGATTAAGTGTGTTAATCCGGGCTTGTTTGACCTCATTAGTTCCCTCATGGGAAACTTGTAGAGTGTCCCACATGTCCTTAGCGGTCACACAATGAGAAATGCGATAAAAATATCAACACCAAGAGCGAATATGATAATCTTTTTTGCTTTCCAATCGTATGTCCACTTCTTATTATCTTCCTCATTCCATAGTGCTTCGGGCTTGGGAACATCAACACGATGTGTTATCGGTGTAGGACAATTTTGAATGGCCTCCCAAACATCATTATCATAAGAGTTCACATGAATTTTCATACAAGCTTTCCAATAGCTATAGTTTTCTCCCGTGAAAATTGGAGCTCTCTTATAGTCCCCTTTAGGTTCGTGAGCCATTTTCTAATAAGTGTTTTGAAGCACAGAATGAATCGGGCTCTTGATGCCACTTGTTAGATGGCGGAGACTTGTCTATAAGGGGGGTGAATAAACACCCAAACCAAAATCACCAAATAAAATTTGGGTTTTTAAAGTTGTTAGAAAAAGAGAGCGTGTGGAAGGTTTTGGTATGGATTGATAAAAGTCGTCTATACGAACCTAGTTATTGGAACTCGGATATGCAAATCCAAATATGGAAAGACAAACATAATAATCGAAATTAACCTTTAATAGAATATCACGTTATTACTCGTTAAAACTAATGAACTTAGTAATGTTATTTCCAATGATAATAAGCAAACATGTTGAACTATGCAATTTATCGAACACTTGGTGTGCGAGCGAATTTTCAGAATTTCCTTTGTGTTGTTGTTGATATGAAAACCACTTATAATCACAATTGATTATAAGCTAATCAACAATAAAGTTTAAAATAGAAAGATCACAGGAAAAATCTTACGAGTCGATCGATTAATCAATGATATTCGACAAATTGTGTAATGAAAAATAAAACGAGTAAAGAGACAATAGAGAGATCGACACGAGGATTTGTTCACGCAGTTACCCACAATCATCCTCGCGCGTGGGTACGTCTGTGCCTAATTTCCAATGTGGAATTAGGATACTTTCTTACTATGCAAAAATTCGATATACAAGAAAAGTGTTTAGAGCAACCATATAAACACTACTGGTTCTAATGCTGATTCAACCCCTTTTCTTCTTTTGATCTTGAGTAAGACCAAGATAACAATGGCTGCCAATTGACTTGTCGATATTGCTACTCCTTTTTGTTCTTTATCTCCAAAGCTTTCACGCACGATCAATTGCACTGATTGTTCCACAAGACTTCAATTCAATTTGCTATTCTCCGCTACTTCATTTACGTTATTTATCTCCGAAAGGTCCTTTGCGTACTTTATCTCCAATGGCTTTCACAACGTCGCAATCCTCTCTTGAACTTCTTGTGCAAAAACCCCCAAATCTTCACACGATCTTGAAGGACAAACCCGCGGTTTTTCTGGATGAAGACCCCTACAAATCTCAACCCGATATTCTCGGCTACACAAGAACCTAATCGGAAGTTATCAGGCCTTCGCCTAGCTGGCACCCCAACAAAAGATTATTATGTGTTATTTGTCAGTGTGTAGACATAGGACGGAGGTTGAAGATGATGAGCAAATGCAGGCTAATTTTATGGTATCACCAGTTTGGAATGAAGCATGAATGATGTATTTATAGTTTTGGAAGATTGGTGGCAAGGAGGTAATTTTCGGAGAAAAGAAATTAACAAAATTGACCAACTTAAACAGCATGTGTCGACCTGAACGATGGATGTGCCGGCACAAACTGTCAAAAATACCAGCATGTGTCGACCTGAAAGGACATATGTACTGACCCAAGAGAAACATTACCTACAGTCTTATTTAGGACAGTAGATGTGCCGGCCTAAAACACGTATGTGCCGGCACATAATGGTGAAACTTATAATATGTGCCAACCTAAAGCAGGAATGTGTCGACCGAAACAAAACAGAAGCTAGAGGCTTAAAAAATGAGTTACATGCGTCAGCCTGAGTTGCGTATGTGCCGGCACATGCAGTGCATTTTTGTGCAGAAACTGATTTTCATGATTTTGGACAATTTTGAAGTGGTTTTTGATGATTCCTAAGAACTCTAATGCAAGGGTGCCACACACAAAATCAGAGCTACTGTCCAATATACCAAAATGCGAAGTAGTTTCAATGTTTTGACATCATACAAAACATCTCATGGTGAAGTTGCACTCACAGTGTGACGACTGATTCTGGGTAGCCGCCAACGCTTCCATCATGCCATTAAGTCTCTCCAAGATTTCTTTTAGTGTAGTCACTTTCTCGCGGAGTACTCGGTTTTCTTGTTCTAGCTGGTCCATTCTTCGTTGATGGTCGGCTCGAGTATTGTATCAATGATTCAGCTTGTCTATTGGAAGGAAGAAGCAAGAGTACGAACTTGGAATACAAAGGATGTAATGCTAATGATGTATGTGAATGCACGATGCAAATGAACTTCAAGGAACTCAACAATTATATTTGCAAACATTATAAAAATGGAGAACACATCTTTGGATAACAAAAGAGAATCTCATTTCATTGATTTAACATTGGAGTTTAAAAAATGGATTACACTTTTAAGAGTTAAACAAAGTGGAAAAGTACAATAAACGGAAACTAAAAGGTCCTAAGACATCAAATGAGAAGATCCTTCCCCTCCTTGCATGTTCTTCTTGAGCTTCTTGATTTCCTCTTACATCTTGGATTTCTCGAGGATAAGCTTGTACACATATAGCTTCCACGCGCCTGAAGTAGGAAGAATGTCAGAACTGGCAGTAGGCACTGATGGTACACTTGAGGAAAATAAATCCTCTCGCGCCTTTCTCTTCTTAGCATTATCCACTTCATCTTTTTACTTTAGAAGCTTTTGAAGTTCTTCATTCTCGTGGTTGACAACCTGATACATGTTCTTCCAAGCATCCCTCTCTCGCTTCACCTTGGTCAGAGCAATCTTCAACTTCTCCTTCTTGCTCATAAAGATTAGAGTAGGGTCTCTAGGAGGCAAGGTTATGGGCTTATGATGAGGATATGGCATCTTTATCTTGATAGCCCTATCTTGCACCCATTGGAGATAAGGCTCCAACGCGGTACAATCAGGCTTTCCCAACACAGTCATCCCATTCCTATGTACGTGACGCCAAGCGTGCATGATCTTCTCCTTAAGCATGGGATTCTCACCCTCCTTGAAGAAAAGTCCCGCCAAATAAATGGTGTTAGGCTTATCCTTCATAGGATAACCAAGCTGTCGGCGAGCTAAGACCAGGTTATAACTTATACATCCTTTCATACCAAGAAGAGGTACGTTTGGGAATTCTCCACAGCTGTAAATCATAGCCACTCCCCTAAAGACAGGATTATACCACTCGATATCATAATGCGTGAGCGACATAATCTTCTGCGACCAAAGAAGACCATCCTTAAGATCCCAAAATGCGTCTGAGTGAGGCAAGTGTGAAATAAACCACTTATATATCAAGGAAGTACAACAAGTTATCATCCCTCCTCCATGAGAGTTCCTTAAGTGCACAGAATGATAGGCATCGACAAGCAGAGTTGGGACTGGATTCCAAAGTAGGAAGATCTTGATTGCATCCATATAATGAAGTCGTCAATATTTGGGAAGAGAAAGAGCCCAAAATAAGCAAGGATAGAATGGCTTCAAAAGCATCCATACTCTTCTTGTCAGCAAATTATTGGGCTTTATCCATCAGAAATTTAGCAAGCAAACCAGGAAGTCCTCCTTTTGTTGCCATATTAGCCTTAATATCAGACAACTTCAAATGAGTGGCCTCTGCAATATCCTTTCCACTAGGTATGTCCTCCAAGTCATAGAATGGAGTTTGAAAAGTGATGGGAAGTCCAACCAAAGCAGAATATTCCTCTAAAGTAGGCACCAATTGGTAATTGAGGAAAGTAAAATAATGGTACAACGGGTCATAAAATTGCACGAGGGTAGAAAGAATCCCATCCACCATTTTGAGCTTTAACAAAGGCAATATCCTCCCATACTTATCCTTGAATGTCAGAGGATCCTCAACCAATTCTCCTAGCTTCCTTAAGTCTTCCAACTTTGGGCTCTTGAAAGTATACTTTTGTGTTGTTCTCCTCCCAAAATCCATCCTATAAGGTTTGCAAAACAACACTGAGTTCCTTGAACATGGTTTGGAAAAGGATGCATGAATGAATGTATGAATGTATGCACAAACACACATATACACATATTCACATATATTCAAACACGGGGTTTAGGTTTCAAGATCACGAGCATGGATTCATGGTCTACCCATCCCAAAGGTATGAACTGTGGGTTTTGCACCTGCAGAACAAAGGTTCTAAGAGGTTCCCAAAGTCATCGACGCATCTTTCGGTTATTATCGACACACCAATTACTTGGAAATCAATAATATTCTCAAGAGAGTCTCGTCTGAGTGTAGTATCGTGTATCAACTACTTCGGGTTTACACCCTCATAGTAACCGCACTACATCCTAAAAAGTCCAAGTGGGGTAAGAGATAACTAAAGGTCCTCAGTGTCACAGGCTTCTAGGACAAAAGTAGTAATGCATTCACGATTACTCGTTCAACAATAATACCCTCAAGAGGGCCTCCACTGAACGGGGGATCTCAAGTCAACTTCTTTGGGATTACTCCTTCAAAGTCTCCTTGACTATACCACCAATCCTATCATAAGTGCACTCAAGTCCGGGTATAGGACTTATCTCACCACTCAAAAGGTCACAACCCTGCACGCAGAAAAATCCAAGCAATATATACAAGTAAGCAAAAATAACACAAATACAAACAAGATAGGCTTAATCCTCTTAGGGGATTTCTTTTCCCCAGTGAAGTCTCCATTTCCATCGCGGTGAGAATCGAAGACCATAGCTATTAAGTTAACTAGGCTCACAAATCTTAATTCACCACCGATCTTTAATTTTTCCAAGGGAAGGGAAAAAGAACGAATAAACCTATAAGTATGCAAGGCAAAAAAAAAGCAAAAGACAATATAAGGTTCGGGGGTTGGTTATACTAAGGGAGGGTACTAGCACCCTAAGTATCTATAGTACTCTATCGAAACCTCTTGTCTTATTGTGTTATTTGTAAAGTTGTTTGCTAAGGGTGAAAAGATGGGTAAAGTAAAAAAGAAAGGGGGAAAAAGAAAAAGGTAGCTCTCTAGGATCTCACAATCCTGTGTCTACATATCCTGTATAGGAAGTCAGAGCAATTGTAGTTCAGCTAACTACGGGTAAGAGCAATGTTTGTTGGTTTTAGGAGAAGAGACAAGTTGTCATCTTAAGGAGAATACTCAACTAAACCACCACAAACATGTGGAAGATGGATCTTTGCTTCACATTGAGATAAGGGCTCCAACTCGGATATAGAATCGACGAGTATGCCACATACCTCTCTCAAGTGGAAAAAAATCTACATCTTTCTCAACTATGTCATGGGGTAGGAGAATTACATCTCAACTAAGGATGACTAGTGTCTAATTCTCTCATGGGAGAAGGGAACTTAACTGTAAGTTATCTAAAGCTGAAACATCATATTAGAAATTACCTAAAGGATAAACAAACTAAATATATACAACCTAAGGTAATCAACCTAAAAGGGGACAAAGATCTCACAAATGGGTGAAATAAACAAAAGAGAAATGCAAATGCACATGACTATATAGTCAACCATGAACCATTCCCTTGGATTTGAACACAAGCAAGCAACATCAATGGAGCATAAAAAAAAAGAAAAAAAGGGTTTCAAGCCAAAGCTAAGATCATGAATGAATGGAAACATATTTTAAGGCAAACAATTAACTTAAGAAGTACAACAATAAACCACCAACGAGGCATACAACATGTTAGATATGAAGGCAAACAAAATAGTGCAAACATGTGTGTCTTAAGGTAGCAATCAAACATCAACACAAGTACCAAATGAACCAAGTAGGGTAAGAACTCATGCAAGTCAGTAGCTATATCACATCATATCCAACACATTCAAATGATTAAGAAAGGAGCACAAGAGGATCAATCATGTATCAAAACAATAGTCATACACTTGTCACAACAAGTTCATAAGAAAGAGATCAAAGATGATTCAAAAACGGAAGTTAAAGCATGAAACCAAGATGGTTCAATAGCACAACCAAGCATTTCAACTCATAAACAACACCATGATGTCAAATAAACTCAACAAGAACCATACTCAAGACATGAGCAAAGAACTAAGCATGTATCATCAAAGTTATTCATGGAAGGAAACAAAACACCTAATGCAAATGGATGAGACAAATGAGCAAGCAAATGGTATTGAAATAATGGGAGTCAGAAGCTCAAACATGGCTTTTCAAGTCATTTAAGATCAAATAATCATCAAAGGGATCCATACAAGAAGCAATGTTCAAAGACTAGGTCAAAACAAAGCATGATTATGTTCAAAACTAACCCTAACTTGAGGCATCAATGAAAAATGGTAAAATGGCCAAATAAATCCAAATAAAAGTCTCTACCTCATGGCCATACATTCAAGTGTGTGTGTGTGTGTGTGTGTATATGTGTGTGTGTGTGTGTGTGTGTGTGTGTGTGTGTGTGTAAAACATCTCTAGAAGAAATGCACAAGAACTTACACAAAATCAACCAACAAGTTCATGACATCTTACTAATCGAGCATAAATCGAGGGACACAAAGTCAAATGAAAAGCAAACAAATTAACATCACCAAAGTCCAGCAAAAGCACTCAAACATAATCACATCATATGTCAAAAATTAGCATAAGATTGGCTCAAGAAAAAGTGTACAAAGCATCAAGAATCAAAACCCTAATCTAGGGGTAGTTTAGTAAACACCTCTTATAAATAAATGCAAATAAAAATAGAAAAATAAATTAAAAATATAAATAAAAAAATACTATAAAATTTTAGAGACATTAAAATGTATAAAAACTATTTTTGTGGATTTTTAATATAAAAAGAAAATAGAAAATAAAATCAGAAATGAAATAGAAAAATAAGAAAAGAAATGAAAAATAAATAGTGAAAGGGGGGTGCATCAGTAAAATGAATTGAACTAAAGTTCTGTTAAGGCGCGCATGGGCCCAAAAGAGGGGGAGTGGAAAGGAATAAGTGCAAGGCCTATGTGTTTTAAAAAACATTTCAGAAAATAAAAAGAAAAAGGGTGCCACATATGCAAATCATTAATTGATGTGGCTGATATGTGGTGCCACTTGTGCAAAGACTTGGGTCAAAGGACACGTAGGCAAAGAGATCCAGACGCCGGAGCCCTAGCTCCGGTCGTCTTCTTCGGCGACGCCGCCAGTTGGCTGAAGACCACCACAAAACTCATAAGAAAGTGTTCCTTCCCACTCGGTTTTCCACGTAGATTCCATTTCCGACCTTGTTTTTCATTTTTAAAGCCTCTAAAAACACTTAAATGTGGCCACGAATTTGATATGACAAACTTAAACTTGCTTAAAACAAAACAACAATAACACCAATGTGATTCTTATGTTTTCAGACCAACAAAAACAACCAACACAAATTAAAATATGCCATGAAAAGTAAGAAAAGGAAAGAGGAAAAGTTACCCACCCTGAGCTTTATGAGATGTTGTTTCACGTGTAAGTAAGCTTCCAAACCTTTCCTCTAGCTCTTAGACAACCTCAGAAGAACAATGGAAGCAAGGAAATGGAAGGAAAGGCTCTGAAAAAAACAAGATTCGAAGAGAGAGATTTTTTTGGATGAAGGAAGAGTTTTTGGCTGCAGAAATGAAGCTCCCTTTGTTTTGGCTAGGGTTTTTAGGATATATAGAGTGGGTTTGTGAGGTTAAAAGGAGAGTTTACTGAGTTTAAACATTGTGTTTGATCATTCTTGAGAAATTTAAAATATGGAGGGAATGTGGTAATGGTACACGCATGGCCTTGCATGAAGGTGTTGTTGTGGTTTTGGGTGGTTGTCTTCTTGTCCTTAGTGTGGTCAGAGAAATCAGGATGAGAGAGAGAAATGTCAGTAACCTTGTTGAACAAGTTTTACTTGTTTTCTCTTTTGGTGAAATGTTTCAAAATGGTACAAGATGTATGTCATACATGTTGAGCTTAAAGTGGTAATCTTTGGTGATGCAAATGAGGTGGTTATGCGCATGGTTTGAGGCACAAAAGTTGTTGCAAGACAAAGATCCAAGTGTGCATGAAATAATACAACATAGTATGGCTATGGATTAGGTGCATGAAACCAACTTTGAACCACCAAAAATCCATGAACTTTAGTCCAAATGGCAAGGTCTTGGGTTCAATGGAAAGTAGAAAGATTGGTGAACAGCTCCCATGTTGAAATCATCTTGAAATTATGCTTGGAACCATGAGAAAGAATAAGTTGAAGTTGTGTCCAAAACCTTGTCCCAAAGTGACCTAAAAAATTTCTAAGTCATGAACCTTTGACAACTTTGTAACCTCATAAATTGAGTTGTGTTGATCCAATGAAGGATTTCTTGGTATGGATGGAAAGCTTGAAACATAAGGAACAACTTTCATGTTGAAATATTTTTGAATTGGAGCCTAGAACCATGAGAAAAATGGCCATGAAAACTTATCTTCCAAGTTGAGATTCAACACTTAGAAAAAATTCTAAGTATAGAATTCCAAAATCTTGCTTTTCTCAACTTCATGCTATCATAACTCAAAATCTATGAACTTTTTGGGAATTCCTCCTCATTGACAAAGTTATAGTATGGAATGAGTTCTTCAAATTTATCTTTGGATCAAAGAAAATGGATGTCTAGATTAGAAATTATGACTTTGGCAAGTTAGCACCAAACTAGGGTTTTTCCATGACTTAGAAAAATTTCACTTTCTTCCAAGTTGCCCTTTTTGCAAGTAACCTTAATCCTCTTGATTTTTATTGATCAAACTCAATCATAAGACTTGTTTTCATGGAATTTGACTTAAAAAGTTCATGTTTGACCAAAAACCTTAAAGTCAAAGGTTTGACTTTGTAGTATATTGCTTGTACATCAGATGAATTTCACCTCTTGATCTTCAATGAATCCAATCTCTTGAGCTATTTGAACATCATGGATGGACTCCAAGGGTGTATTTGAATGTATTGAATCATGTCTCAAGGCTTGAGATCATGTCTTGGTGAAAAGTCAAAGATTGCAGTTGACTTTGGTTGAAAAACCCTAGTTTCATGACCAGATGAGCTTGACCTTTGAAGAACTTGTAATGAGGCCATGTTGCACTTGATATTTGACGGAGATAGGTCTCTTAAGAGTATGGGGACTTGATTGGTTGATGATGCATCCAAAACTTTGACTGATCAATCCCTTAAGCCTCTTGAAACAAAGCCTAATTCACAAGGGAACAAGAGCAATGTCTGATAACTTGGTTAGCTATGCATGAATGATTTGACCTAGAATGTTATGCAAAATAATGCAAAATGAGGTGGAATATTAGGGTTAAAAATTAGGTTGTTACAACAATAACTTGAAATCCACTTTGAATTTGTCATTTGGAATGTTTGTACTTGTTTTGTGATTGTTTTAGGGCCTTACAATTCCACTTTTGTACTTCTTGATTAATTTTAATTTGAAGCTTTGTACTAATTGTTCTTTGAACTCGACTAATGAAAATGGTTATCTCATGTACAATTCCAAGCCTTTGTACCAAACATGTACTTGAGCTTAGTAATTTAGCCTTGTATCATATTTGAATTCAAATTAATAGCAACCTAGATTTAATCTTTGTGCCAATCATGAATCCAAATTGAAAATGTTCTTGCCTTAGCCTCGTATCTCATGCAATGTTTCATGAACTTTGTCTTCACCTTTAAACTGTGCTATATAAATTCCTTGTAAAAAAGAGATCAACTAAACTTATCCTTTCCATTATGCTTCTTAATCTTCACACCACGTTAACCATCTTACACTTGAATTCTCTTAACAATACATCAATCATGAATAAAGTCAACACCTTCCTTTATTTCCCTTTGATCTTAACACACTTGCAATGAAAGATTATAAAGGAAAAAACAATAAGAAAGAACTATAATCAAAGTAAGCACAACCAAGACTTTCATGGCCTATACTTATAGGATCATGGCCAAAGGCCAAATGATCACCCAAAGAAAGATCATTAAGTAACCTAAATGTTTGGTATAAGAAAATAAAGAGGGTGGGGCAAATTTGGGGTATGACAGATGCCCCTATCTAATTGTCTTGAACCCGAGAAAATGGACAGTTGCATGAGGTTCATTTTTAGGGTAGAAGTCAATTAGATACAAGAAGACCCTGGGATTTGTCTTATAAGAAAGTAAAATGCAATGCAATGCAATGATAAAAGATGTAAGAATGGGATAGTAGGATGCACACAACATCTGAGGTTCTTTGGATTACCAAAGCAGTATCTTAGTACAAGAGATGAAATTCTCCAAGTCGCGAGAAGCAGTACCTTATGACTTAAGGATCTTCGGGGACCTTTAGAGTAGCTTAACATAGAAATGAGATTCTTCACATCAATGAAGCAGTACCTTATAGGTTAAGGCTCTTCAGGGATATTAGAGCAGTATCTCAGCAAAGGGGAAATGAGATTCTCTAAACCAATGAAGCAGTGTCTTATTGATCAATACATTCCAACATGGGGAACGATACCTCAATAGCATCTAAGATTCTTCAAGGATACCAAATCAGTATCTCAAACAAAAGCATGAGACTTTCTAGATAATGCGAAGCAGTACCTTATGAATTAAGGCTCTTCAGGGATACTAGAACAGTATCTCAGCAAAGGCATGAGACTCTTTGGGTCGTACGAAGAAGTACCTTATGAATTAAGGCTCTCCGAGGATGCCAAAGCAGTGTCTCAAACAAGAAATGAGATTCTCTAAATTGCATAAACTAGTACCTTATAAGTTAAGGCTCTTTAGGGATAATAGAGCAGTATCTTAATAAGGGTATGAGACTTTCTAGATCATGCGAAGCAGTACCTTAGGATTTAAGACTCTTCGGGGATACTAGAACAGTATCTCAACCAAAACATGAGACTCTTCAGGCATATGAAGTAGTACCTTATGACTCAAGTCTCTCCAAGGATGCCAAAGCAGTATTTCAAGAACAAATAAGATTCTCTAAATTGCACAAATCAATACCTTATAGGGTAAGTCTCTTTGGGGACCATAGAGCAATATCTCAAGTGTTAAACGCGAGACTTTCTAGATCATACAAAGTAGTACCTTATGAATTAAGGCTTTTTGGGGATACTAGAACAGTATCTCAGCAAAGGCATAAGACCCTTTGGGTCATACAAAGCAGTACCTTATGAATTAAGGCTCTTAGAAGATGCCAAAGCAATGACTCAAACAAGAAATGAGGTTCTCTAAATCGCATAAAGTAGTACCTTATAGGCTAAGGCTCTTTGGGGATAATATAGCAGTATCTCAACAAGGGTATGAGACTTTCTAGATCATGTGAAGCAGTACCTTACGAGTTAAGGCTCTTCGGGGATACTAGAACAGTATCTCAACCAAAACATGAGACTCTTTGGGGCGTACGAAGCAGTACCTTATGAATTAAGGCTCTCTGACGATGCCAAAGCAGTATCTCAAGAACAAATGAGATTCTATAAATCACAGAAAGCAGTACCTTATAGGTTAAGACTATTTGGGGACCATAGAGCAGTACCTCAACAAAGGTATAAGATTTTCTAGATCATGTGAAGCATTACCTTACAGATTAAGGCTCTTCGGGGATACTAGAACAATATCTCAACCAAAACATGAGATTCTTTGTATCGTATGAAGCAACACCTTATGAGTTAAGGCTCTTTGAGGATGCCAAAGCAGTATCTCAAGCACTAAATCTGTTGGGGAAAACAGCTTAAGCAAGACTCATTTTGGAGGAAGTGTGCTAACAAAGTTCTGCAGGGGAAAAGCTCATAAGAGACTTTTTAGGATAACTTCTGCTTGGCGGAGCAACAAGAAGCAAAGATGTTGGGGATTATTATCATCAATTATAAAGTTAAAGAATGACCTTCTAGGGAATAGAAATTCCAGGATCACGTGCGGGGTATTAGCTCTTTTTAGAGAAAATCCTGGATGCTTGTTAAGCTATGTTTGATATGATGTTCCACTTTGGGTGGAAATTCCATGCATTGCATGATGCATGGAGATGCATACGAGGATGCAACTGTTGGGGGTTCTGATGCATGTAGAAATGCAAAATAATGGTTAGTGAAGTTTCTTGCTTTAATAGGGATGCTACGCACGTATATGCTAATGATTGATATGATTGAGTATGATGATATTTCTATTTGGTAGGAATATTATGCATCATGCATGTCATGCATGTAACAATGCAAATGATTGAGTGTGCTTGGGATAGGTCTCCCCGTTGAAGGTGAGATCCTTTTGGGTGCCACTGGGGATTGGATTTGGGAAATGCCAGGTGAAATTGGACTTTTGCTTTTCTAGCTACCAACGTGGATTGGACTTTAGGTTTTGCGAGGATGCCAACAGGGTGGAATTTTGGAGATTTCCACTGGACTTTTGTTTATTGCCAATAAAGATTGGACTTTGGGGATTATGAAGGTACCGACAGGGCAGACTTTGGTAGTTGCCAATAGGGATTGGACTTTGGTGGATGGATTTGACTACTCGACATCCGAAACTTGATGACAATGTGAGCAATAGGGGGATGTGAATGCCCTTGATAAGCTCTTACAAAGGCTCACTGCTGTGGTGTTGTATATATATAGATCCTTGAGAGGACTATGTTACTCATGCTGAAAGAGCCATGGTGGCTAACAAATGATTTGATGTTCTTATGTGACGAGGGCATCATTGGGGACTATGAATCTCCCTTTAGATTTTTTAAACACCAAAACAATCTTACTGTTTTTCCAAACATTGTTATTACTAACCAAAGTTTCAAAACAGAGTTTATAAAAAATAAAAACATTTTGCAAACAAGCAGATAAAGTAAAAACAAAAATTAGGCACAAATTTGATGAGAAATCTCTCTTTTTATTGATTTGACCCTTGAATGGGTAAATGTACATATGAATGCAATTCCTTAATAAGGTAGTTATTGTGCAAGAAAAAGTACAATGGCAATAAAAATTATTGAGGTTCCATTGAGTTTCAACACTGCTATGGCCTCTATGACTTCGAAGATCTCAACATCTTGCTTCATAGAAAAACGACTGGATTGATTCCTCTCTTCTGTAGCACATCAGGATCAAGTGGATGTATAGACTATATACTTTGCGTTGGAATTTGTCCATAACTTTTGCCTGGATCGCCCTTTCGGGTTTTCAATCCACCGGGACACCCATTTTTGCCTGAGCTGCCCTTTCGGATTTTCAACTCACCGGGCCATATTTTTTTTTATTTTATCCCTAATTTTTGCCTAGACCGCCCTTTCGGGTTTTCAGTTCACCGAGATAACCATTTTTGCCTAAGTCGCCCTTTCAGGTTTTTGACTTAGCGGCTTTTTGTATTCCACTCTTTTAGGCTTAGTATCTTTTGACTGAGTCTGTGTTCAACGAGTATGGTAGTTTGTCACCATCCATAATTATAAGCGTTAAAGCACCACAAGAGAATGCTCTTACTACTACATATGGTCCTTCATAATTCGGTGTCCACTTGCCCATGGATTCGTTGTACATTGGCATGATCCTCTTGAGCACCAAGTCACCTTCTTGGAATGTCCGAGGGCGCACCTTCTTATCAAAAGCTTTCTTCAAACGTCTCTGATAGAGTTGACCATGGCATAATGCTATCAATCTCTTTTCCTCAATAAGGTTGAGCTCATCAAACCTTGTTTGAACCCATTCTGCCTTATCCAGCTTAGCCTCCATTAAGACTCTTAGTGAGGGTATTTCAACTTCTATTGGAAGGACTGCTTCCATGCCATAAACCAATGAATAAGGGGTTTCCCTTGTTGAAGTACGCATTGAGGTGCGGTAGTCGTGTAGCACAAAAGGTAGCATTTTGTGCCAATCCTTATATGTGATCACCATTTTCTGAATGATATTTTTGATGTTTTTGTTAGCTGCCTCGACGATCCATTCATCTTGGGTCTGTATGGTGATGAGTTATGGTGTTTGATTTTGAAACTAGCACACAACTCCTTCATTGTTTTGTTGTTGAGATTGGACCCATTATCGGTAATGATGCAATTGGGAACCCCATATCTGCATATAATGTTGTTCTTCAAGAAGCGGGCAACCACCTGCTTGGTAACATTGGCGTAAGATACAGCTTTGACCCACTTGGTGAAGTAGTCTATGGTAACCAATATGAAATGGTGTCCATTTGAAACTTTTGATTCAATCATCCCAATCATGTTTATTCCCCGCATGGAGAAAGGCCATGGTGAAGTTAGGACATTCAGAGGAGTGGGAGGTACACGGACCTTGTTAGCATATATCTGGCATTTGTGACAAGTTCGGGCATGATGATAACAACCAGCCTCTATAGTTAGCTAATAATAGCTGCTCTTATAATTTTCTTTACCATCGCATGTCCAATTGCATGGGTGCCAAAGGATTCTTCATGTATTTCTTTCAAGATTTGTCTGGCTTTATGTTTTCCACGCATCTGAGCAAGACCGTGTCATGATTTCTCTTATACAATATATTTCCATTTAGAAAGAAGCTTGATGCCATTCTTCTCAAAGTTCTTTTATATATGCTCAAAGCACCTTCTGGGTATTCTTGCTTTTCCAGGTAATGTTTAATATCATAGAACTATGGTTTGTCGTCTGACTCTTCTGCAGTGGTCAAATAATAAGCAGGTTCTTCAAAGCACCTGAGATCAATGGATGGCTGATGGTTAGGCCATATCAATTTGTACATGGATTCTAAAGTTGCCTGAGCATCTGCCATTTGATTCTCTTCTCGAGGCACATGAGTGAAAGTAATATCATCAAATATGGGGAGTAATTTTGACACGTAATCCTGATATGGAACTAAGTTGGTGTATCTTGTTTCCCGATCACCTCTAATTTGGTGTATTACCAGGGAAGAGTATCTAAAAACATCAAGGGTTTTGATCCTCAAGTCAATGGCTTCCTCTAATACCAGTATGCAAGCTTCATATTCAACCATATTTTTTGTACATTCGAAGCAAAGTTTGGCTGTGAACGGTAGGTGAAAATTCTTGGGAGATGTTAGCACTAACCCAATTCCATGACCATAAGAATTAGAAGCACCATCGAACATAAGAGTCCATCATTCCCCTGGTTCGGGTCCTTCATCAGGTCTAGGCTCCTCATAGTCTCTTACAACCATGATGTCCTTATCTAGAAAGTCAAATTTTAAAGGTTGATAGTCTTCCATCGGTTGATGGGCAAGATGATCCTCTAGCACACTACCCTTGATGGCCTTTTGAGTAACATATTAAATGTTGTACTCTGATAAAAGCATTTGCCATCGGGAGATTCTGCCAGTGAGAGCTAGTTTCTCAAATATATACTTGATGGGATCCATTTTGGAGATTAGATAAGTTGTGTGGGTCAACATGTACTGTCTGAGATGCTTAGCAGCCCATGATAGTGCACAACAAGTCTTTTCGAGTAATGAGTACCTTGTCTCACAATCATTAAACTTCTTGCTGAGATAACAAATGACACGCTCTTTCTTGCCAGTATCGTCTTATTGCCCTAGTACACAGCCCATAGATTCATCGAGCACTGTTAAGTACATGATAAGTGGCCTTTCTGGAACAGGATGTATTAAGATTGGTGGTTCTTGTAGGTATTCTTTGACTTTGTCGAAGGCTGATTGGCAGTCGTCATTCCACTCAATTGCTTGATCTTTCCTCAGAAGCTTGAAGATTGGTTTACAAATGGCAGTGAGATGTGAGACGAATCTTGCAATGCAATTCAGTCTCCCTAAGAAACCACGAACTTCTTTCTCTATTTTAGGCACAGACATACTTTGAATTACTCTGACCTTGTCAGGATCTACTTTAATTCCTTTCTAGCTCACGATGAAACCCAATAACTTTCTAGAGCGAACCCTAAACATACACTTGTTGGGATTAAGTCTCAGTCAAAACTTTCTCAACCAGACAAGCAGTTTTTGTAGATTGACTGAGTATTCCTCTTCAGTTTGAGACTTGGCAATCATATTATCGACATATACTTCAATCTATTTATGAGTTATGTCATGAAAGAGAGTCACCATTGAACGTTGATATGTTGCCCCAACATTTTTTAATTTGAAAGGCATTACCTTGTAGAAAAAGGTTCCCTATAGAGTGATAAATATTGTCTTCTCCATGTCTTTTGGATCCATTTTGATCTGATTGTATCCAGAGAAACCATCCATGAAGGAAAATACCGAGAATTGAGCTGTATTATCAACCAATACATCAATATGAGGTAATGGGAAGTCATCTTTGGGACTAGCTCTGTTCAAATCTCGATAATCAACACACATGTGAACCTTTCCATCTTTCTTCGATACCGATACAATGTTGGCAACCCATTGTGGGTACTTGGCTACAGCTAGGAATCCAACATCAAATTGTTTTTGCACTTCCTCTCGGATCTTGAGGGCCATGTTTGGATGAGTTCTCCTCAACTTTTGCTTGACAACATGACATTCCTCCTTAAGTGGTAATTTGTGCACAACAATGTCAGTATCCATCCCAGGCATATCTTGATATGACCAAGCGAATACATGACCATATTCACGGAGAAGTTCTATCAGTTTGATCTTGACTACAACTTGAAGAGCGGCGCATATCTTCACTTCTCTCTTGTCTTCCTCAGACCCCAGGTTGATGACTTCAACTTCTTCTTGGTGCGGTTAGATGACCTTTACTTCCTGCTTGAGTAGTCTAGTCAGCTCGTTAGGGAGTTCACAATCTTCCTCGCCTTCATTTTCAGCTTGGTAGATCGGACAATCAAAATCATATAGGTCCATACCAGCGTCGTTATCAAGGACCTCGGTGGTGTTTATGCATGTTATGATTTATGCAGATTATTTTAGGAAGTGTATGCATGAAAATATTGCCATTTTATTGTAAAATAAATATGCAAAATAAAATGAGCTAAATTGAATGCAAACTGTCAATTTATTAATGATAATCAGAGTTTGAAAACATTTAGGAGGCACATATAATATGCCCCTGTGCCTTGGGCAGAGCATACGGTTTTGACAAACAACTTTTATGGGCCCCTCCTTGAGATATAAGCCCCATACGTCTATTTTCAAAATCATCTATCTGTTTTTAAACTGGTACTAAGAGGAGCATTATTCCCGGTGAAACTGCTCTTAGACAACTTGGGCCTCTCTTTGAGCTATAAGCCCCAAACATTCTTTTCTTTCAAACAACTTTCTTTTAATTCAAATTCAAATTCAAAATTTTCTCAAAACTTTCTTCATTTTCTTGAAACCCTAATCAATCATACAGGTTAAGTCAATACAACAGATCACAATACACTTGGGCCTCCTCTCAGAATGTAAGTCCCAATATCTTTTTCAATGCATATTTGTTTATATATCTGTTAAATCACTTGTCTTTATATACTTGTGCATATCTCGCTTAGTGTTTCCCCAACAGTTAGGTCTACACTTAGGTCAAACCAGAGGTTACTTTCTAAACTTAGTCAAAACTAGTTCCCTCATAGAAAATTCCCTATACAGCCTGTCTCCTCTTGGGCTTATTTAATATGGAATAGAGAAAGGCATTATTCCCGGTGAAACTTGTAACACCCCCAATCTATACCCCCAAGCTATTAAAGCGATAAATAAAAATTCAAATTTTCATCAGAGTATATTTAAAACATTCATGGCATAGACCGAGGGGTCACATCAATTTGAAACAAACTACACATAAACCTGCCCATAAAGATATGCAACAATCAGGTAGCAATTAACAGAGGAACTCAGTTCCTACTACCCACAACTCAGATACAGAATAAAAGCGGAAAATCTGTACTGAAATCTCATATATATATATCATGAAAAGTTTGTCTGCCAAATACAATCATACATGTACAATCTCAAAAGAACATATACATATACACACACACACAAATCACCAACGGTCTCCCTAACTACCCGGTGTCACATATCAGAGCTGACCGACAAAAAAATGAAGACCTAAGTTTCACAAAAAGACCTCTAGCAATAAAATCTGCAATGCCTCATAGAGCATTATAAAACAGCAGAAGGGTGAGAAACACAATCATAATATAATTGCATATAATTATATATAACACCAAAAATACACATATATACTGTTCTCACCACAACTCATACCAGAATTCAAACACAAAACAACACAATGTATATTTCATATTTCCATCACCAAGGTATACCAACCATGCACAATCCAAGTATCACCAACACATATACATATATCAATTCATCAATTTCATCCACAATTCCACACACAATCAATTCATTCATGATTTATGCAAATGCACAGAGACCGACACAACGACTCTATGCAATGCATATGCGGGTACCAATCCATCCATCAAATCTTAACACCAGTTCACTCAGGAACTATTGGAACCATCGCTCATTACTTAATCTAACTCCCCGTCGGGCATACGATGTTCCCCGTCGCTTTCGGTCCTCTTTGTATAAGGCTCATGACGTTTATGGATCGCTTTCGGTCCTCTTTGTATAAGGCTCACGATCCGATCGCTCACACCCCACACGGGCACACGATCGTCTATAATCATCGCTCACACCCTACACGGGCACACGACGTTATAGCGGATTCCCTCTGGAACCAAACAACCGCTCACACCCCACATGCGCACACGACATTACAAGAATGCATAGCATGATGCTTGGCATACAATGACTCATGACATTCAAATGCACACATATATGCAATCATCTCACTCAACATTAATCATGCTTTGCAATTCAATCCCAAAACAATGCATTTATACCATACAACAACACGCAAATCATACCATATCCATATCGATAGCACCTTGCATGATACACACTAATTACACACAATTATAACGACAAAAGTCGACAAAACGACATTATTCCAAATTCCCGACATAATTAAATCGGCTAACAATCTCAAAATTATTATAATAAGAAAGTACATTTCAATAGCTACTCAATGATACCAAGAATGTTAAAAACGGATAAACGGAACACAAGTTACGGACTAAACAAGAAAAGACATCGCGAAAAAACCACATTTTGCAATCTTCCTGGCCATACGCGTATTGCCCTGAGCCATATGCGTATTGCCCTTCTCCCTCGCACATTCCATACGCGTATTGCCCAAGGTCATACGCGTATGGGCAGAGACCCATTTTTCCCAAAATTTCCCATTAAAAGTCTAATACGCGTAGTGCCCTACATCATACGCATATTGCCCTAAAGTCTTACGCGTACCATTATGCAAATGGGCAGATGGCCGAGAAAATGAACCTCCATACGCGTATTGCCCACATTTCTTCAATGCCATACGCTTATTGCCTTGACCAATACGCGTATTGCCTTGAGTGATACGCGTATGGGCAGTGGAAAAACCAGAATTTTCTGCAGAATTTTGTTCTGCGTTTTCAAACCAAAATCACCCAATTTTCACCTATACACCAGAAAAATTACCAATACAATGCCTAACAACATGTATGTATCATGTATCAACAATAAGGAAGACTAAAACATGATTTCAGACACATTTGGATCAATTTCTAACACTTTCAACATTTATGGGTTTTACTCTATATTTCCATTTCAATCCAATAACAACCAAAAACATACATACATAATCATACACAAGTATATAATAATCAAGTTTCGCACCCTTACCCGATTTAATCGTGTTTGGAAAGTCGGTTGTTTCGATTTCTAGATTTTTCCAAGTTTTTTCTCTCTTTCTCCTTTCTTTCTCTTTTTCTTTCTCTATATTTTTCTCTCTATCTATTTTCTATTTTCTTAACTTAAGAAAAAAATAAAGTGAAATGCCCAAAATACCCCTACACTCAAATATCTCGCAAACGTTCTCAAAACCCGGTAAAATATCACAACATTGAAAAATAACATATTTCCAAATAAAAGTCAAAAATAAAATAATATAATAATAAAATAATCAAAACGACTCGATTAATTAAAAATACTAAAACTGGGGCGTTACAACTCTCCCCCACTTAGAAATTTTCGTCCTCGAAAATATACCTGAGACGAACAACTCTGGATACGACTCCCGCATCCGACTCTCTAACTCCCAAGTCAAATTGCCCTCAGCAGCGCCTCCCCACGCTACCTTCACAAGTGCAATATCCTTGCCTCTCAACCGCTTCACCTCGCAATCCAAAATCCTAACGGGTAATGCCTCAACCGTAAGGTTCTCCCTTACCTCAACCTCATCCATCGGAATCATATGCGACGGATCCGGAACATATTTCCGAAGCTGTGAAACATGGAACACATCGTGCAAATTCGACAGATTCGGCGGCAACGCCACCCTATAAGCCACAACACCCACTCTCGCGGATATCTGGTAAGGACCAATAAACCGAGAAGTAAGTTTCTTCGACTTCAATGCACGACCCACACCCGTTACCGGTGTAACTCTCAAAAATACATGATCGCCCTCTTGGAACTCAAGATCTTTTCTCCTCCGATCATGATAACTCTTTTGCCTACTCTGAGAAGTCTTCATTTTCTCACGAATAAGCTTCACTTTTTCCATAGTCTGTTGAATCAATTCAGGTCCAACCACCGAACTCTCACCAGATTCGTGCCAACACAACGATGTTCGACATCTTCGTCCATACAGTGCTTCAAAAGGTGCCATTCCAATACTAGAATGGAAACTGTTATTATACATGAATTCAATCAATGCAAGATAACTATCCCATGCACCACCTTGTTCCAGAACACACGCTCTCAACAAATCTTCCAATGACTGAATCGTTTTCTCGGTCTGACCATCCGTTTGCGGATGATAAGCCGAACTTAATCTCAATTTAGAACCCAACGCCTTCTGTAAGCTTTCCCAAAATCTCGAAGTGAACCTCGGATCTCGATCAGACACAATACTTAATGGAACCCCATGCAACTTCACAATCACACTTATGTAAATCTCAGCCAACCTCTCCAAAGAGAAACTGATGTCAATCGGAATGAAATGCGCCGATTTAGTCAGCCTATCAACAACCACCCAAATAGCATTATGCCCTCGCTGTGTATTCGGTAACCCTGTCGCAAAATCCATGGAAATGTTGTCCCATTTCCACTCAGGAATATCCAACGGCTGCAACAAACCACTAGGCCTCAGATGTTCTACCTTTGATTTCTGACAAGTCAAACATGCATAAACAAACTGAGCCACATCTCTTTTTAATCCAGACCACCAGAAAATCTTCTTCAAATCTTGGTACATTTTATTAGCTCCCGGATGTATACTCAAATTACTCAGGTGTCCTTCCTCCAAAATCATCCTTTTCAACTCCGCATCATCAGGAATACAAATTCGGCCTCGGAATCTCAAAACACCATTAATATCCACTTTAAAGTCCTCATTTTCACTTTTATCCTCAACCGTCATCAAATCCACGAATTTCACATTCATCTTCTGTTTCTCACTAACAGTCTTCAGAAAATCATTAGTAACCTTTAACATTCCAAGCCTCACGCTATCCGACGTCACCTCACATACCAAACTCAAATCTCTAAACGATTCCAAAAGTTCCCACTCTTTAACCATTAAAGCGGACATATGTAACGATTTCCGACTCAACGCATCGGCTACCACATTAGCTTTACCCAGATGGTAATTCAAGCCAAAGTCATAGTCCTTCAAAAATTCCAACCATCTCCGTTGCCTCATATTTAATTCTTTCTGATCAAACAAATATTTCAAACTTTTGTAATCACTATAGACTTCGAATCTTGCACCATAGAGATAATGCCTCCAAATCTTCAACACAAAAACCATAGCCGCTAATTCAAGATCATGAGTAGGATAATTTTTCTCATGCACTCTCAACTGCCTCGAAGCATAAGCCACGACCTTACCTTCTTGCATCAGAACACCACCTAGACCAATCAAAGATGCATCACAATACACCACAAACGGTTCATTAGGATTCGACAAAATCAAAATCGCAGCTGTCGTCAATCTTCTCTTCAGCTCATTAAAACTTTCCTTGCACCGAATATCCCAAATGAACGCTTGCCCTTTACAAGTCAACTGGGTCAAAGGAAGTGCTAGCTTAGAAAAACCTTCAATAAACCTTCGATAATATCCGGCCAAACCCAAAAAGCTTCGAATTTCAGTAACGGATCTCGGAGCCTCCCATTGTAGAACTGCTTCTACTTTAGATGGATCCACAGAAATACCATTACCTGAAATCACGTGTCCAAGAAAACTCACCTCCGACAACCAGAACTCACACTTGGGCAATTTGGCAAAAAGCTTTCTTTCTTTCAAAACCTGCAAAATAATACGCAAATGCTCCGCGTGCTCCTCCCGAGACTTAGAATAAATCAAAATGTCATCAATAAACACAACCACAAAACGATCCAAATGCTCGTGTAAAATACAATTCATGTACTCCATAAACACACCTGGCGCATTAGAAACCCCGAACGACATCACAAAATATTCATAATGACCGTAACGTGTCCTAAAAGCCGTCTTCTGAATATCTTCCTCTCTCACCCTAATCTGATGATACCCTGACCTCAAATCAATCTTACTAAACACACACACACCAACCAACTGGTCCATCAAATCATCAATTCTCGGAAGAGGATACTTATTCTTAATCGTCACCTTATTCAACTGACGATAATCAATACACAATCGCATACTTCCATCTTTCTTTTTCACCAATAAAACTGGAGCACCCCAAGGAGAAACGCTTGGTCTCACAAACCTCTTTTCTAGCAATTCATTCAACTGCTTCTTTAACTCCACCAACTCAGATGCCGACATACGATAAGGTGCCATAGAAACAGGTCTAGTACCAGGAACTAGATCTATAGAAAACTCCACGTCTCTCTCTGGAGGCAAGTCTGAAATATCCTCAGGAAACACTTCCGGAAAATCACACACAACAGGAAACACATCAAGTGAAACTTGACTATCCACAGTCAATGATGCAAACAACCCAAACAAATGAGCTTCATCCGCCAAAAGTTTCTTCAACTCTTTGGTAGATAAGAAACTCGAGTCTTCGTCTTCCTCAAGAGAAGGAAACCTTACCAGCTTATGATAACAATCAATATGAACCCGATTGAACTGCAACCAATTCATTCCCAGAACCACATCTAAACCCTCCAACGGTAAACACACCAAATCCATCTCAAAATCTTTACCATAAATGGTCAAAGGACAACTTAAACAAACCAAAGAAGTAGTTACTGACCCCATTGCTGGAGTATCAATAACCATTTCACCACCCATCGAAGACAACACAAGATTCAAACGCCTCGCGCACTCAGACGAAATAAACGAATGAGTCGCTCCAGTATCAATAATAGCAACTAAAGGAGTACTATTAATAAAACAAGTACCTCTGATCAGACGGTCTGCACTTGAAGTCTGAGTTCCCGCCAATGCAAAAACTTTCCCACCAGCTGGAGCTTGCTTCGGTTTCGGACACTTCGTACTAATGTGACCAGGTTCACCACAGTTGAAACACTTCACCACATTCTTCCTTGCACAATCAGCTGCGACATGTCCTAAACCTCCACAATTAGAACACTTCCTCAAATCCTTCCTACATTCAGACTGACGATGTCCCACATCACCACATCTATAACATCTCAGAGGACTAGACATTCCTCCTCCACTTGACCTTCTCTCAAAATTTCCCCTTTGCTTACCCTTATCAGCTGGTGTTACATACGGACCACCACGGAACTGTTGCTTCCCTTTCCTCTCGCTCACACTCTTATAGTGAGTAGAACGAGCCTTACTATCCTCCTCATAAATCCTACAACAATCCACCAAATCAGAAAACCTCCGAATCCTTTGATAACCAATTGCCTGCTTTATCTCAGGACGCAATCCGTTCTCAAACTTTACACACTTAGAAAACTCCGCGGTCGCTTCAGCATAATGTGGATAAAACTGCACAAGTTCCACAAACTTAGCTGTATAATCAACAACAGACATATTACCTTGTTTCAATTCCAAGAACTCAATTTCCTTCTTTCCTCTTACATCTTCGGGAAAATACTTCCTCAGAAACTCAATGCTAAACACAGCCCAAGTGATCTCTTCCTCTACAGCTTCCAACACATGACGTGTACTAACCCACCAATCATCAGCTTCTTCCAGTAACATGTGAGTACCCAGTCTCACCTTCTGATCCTCAGCACAATCCATCACTCAGAAGATTCTTTCAATCTCTTTAAGCCATATCTGAGCGCCATCAGGATCATATCTTCCTTTGAAGACAGGCGGTTTGTTCTTCCTGAACTCATCATTATCTGCAGCATTAGGTGCACCCTGCACAGCCCGAGCCATAGCTTGCATAGCAGCAACCAAAGCAGCGTCATTCCTACCAGCCATATTCTGTTCATTTCCAATAACAGCAACTATGGTTAAACAAACAGCTCAACCCAACACCAAGACCGACAAGGACTGACACAAACTGACACGGACTGTCTCTGATACCACTTAATGTAACACCCCCAATCTATTCCCCCAAGCTATTAAAGCGATAAATAAAAATTCAAAATTTCATCAGAGTATATTTAAAACATTCATGGCATAGACAGAGGGGTCACATCAATTTGAAACAAACTACACATAAACCTGCCCATAAAGATATGCAACAATCAGGTAGCAATTAACAGAGGAACTCAGTTCCTACTACCCACAACTCAGATACAGAATAAAAGCGGAAAATCTGTACTGAAATCTCATATATATATATATATATATATATATATATATATATATCAGGAAAATTTTGTCTGCCAAATACAATCATATATGTACAATCTCAAAAGAACATATACATATACACACAAATCACCAACGGTCTCCCTAACTACCCGATGTCACATATCAGAGCCAACCGACAAAAGAATGAAGACCTAAGCTTCACAAAAAGACCTCCAGCAATCTAATCTGCAATGCCTCATAGAGCATTATAAAACAGCAGAAGGGTGAGAAACACAATCATAATATAATTGCATATAATTATATATAACACCAAAAATACACATATATACTGTTCTCACCACAACTCATACCAGAATTCAAACACAAAACAACACAATGTATATTTCATATTTCCATCACCAAGGTATACTAACCATGCACAATCCAAGTATCACCAACACATATACATATATCAATTCATCAATTTCATCCACAATTCCACACACAATCAATTCATTCATGATTTACGCAAATGCACAGAGACCGACACAACGACTCTATGCAATGCACATGCGGTACCAATCCATCCATCAAATCTCAACACTAGTTCACTCAGGAACTATTAGAACAATCGCTCCTTACTTAATGTAACTCCCCGTCGGGCATACGATGTTCCCCGTCGCTTTCGGTCCTCTTTGTATAAGGCTCACGACGTTTATGGATCGCTTTCGGTCCTCTTTGTATAAGGCTCACGATCCGATCGCTCACACCTCACACGTGCACACGATCGTCTATAATCATCGCTCACATCCCACACGGGCAATCAACGTTATAGCGGATTCCCTCTGGAACCAAACCATCGCTCACACCCCACATGCGCACACGACATTACAAGAATGCATATCATGATGCTTGGCATACAATGACTCATGACATTCAAATGCACACATATATGCAATCATCTCACTCAACATTAATCATGCTTTGCAATTCAAGCCCAAAACAATGCATTTATACCATACAATAACACACAAATCATACCATATCCATATCGACAGCACCTTGCATGATACACACCAATTACACACAATTATAACGACAAAAGTCGACAAAACGACACTATTCCAAATTCCCGACATAATTAAATCGGCTAACAATCTCAAAATTATTATAATAAGAAAGTACATTTCAATAACTACTCAACAATACCAAGAATGTTAAAAACGGATAAACGGAACACAAGTTACGGACTAAACAAGAAAAGACATCGCGAAAAAACCACATTTTGCAATCTTCTTGGCCATACGCGTATTGCCCTGAGCCATACGCGTATTGCCCTGCTCCCTCGCACATTCCATACGCGTATTGGCCAAGGTCATACGTGTATGGGCAGAGACCCATTTTTCCCAAAATTTCCCATTAAAAGTCCAATACGCGTAGTGCCCTACATCATACGCGTATTGCCCTAAAGTCTTACGCGTACCATTACGCAAATGGGAAGATGGCCGAGAAAATGAAGCTCCATACGCGTATTGCCCACATTTCTTCAATGCCATACGTGTATTGCCTTGACCAATACGCGTATTGCCTTGAGTGATACGCGTATGGGCAGTGGAAAAACCAGAATTTTCTGCAGAATTTTGTTCTGCGTTTTCAAACCAAAATCACCCAATTTTCACCTATACACCAGAAAAATTACCAATACAATGCCTAACAACATGTATGTATCATGTATCAACAATAAGGAAGACTAAAACATGATTTCAGACACATTTGGATTAATTTCTAACACTTTCAACATTTATGGGTTTTACTCTATATTTCCATTTCAATCCAATAACAACCAAAAACATACATACATAATCATACACAAGTATATAATAATCAAGTTTCGCACCCTTACCCGATTTAATCGTGTTTGGAAAGTCGGTTGTTTCGATTTCTAGATTTTTCCAAGTTTTTTCTCTCTTTCTCCTTTCTTTCTCTTTTTCTTTCTCTCTATTTTTCTCTCTATCTATTTTCTATTTTCTTAACTTAAGAAAAAAATAAAGTGAAATGCCCAAAATACCCCTACACTCAAATATCTCGCAAACGTTCCCAAAACCCGATAAAATATCACAACATTGAAAAATAACATATTTCCAAATAAAAGTCGAAAATAAAATAATATAATAATAAAATAATCAAAACGACTCGATTAATTAAAAATACTAAAACTGGGGCGTTACAAAACTTTTCTCAAGACTATCAAAACTTAGAAATATATGTATACAAGAAATTCATCTCCCCAGAGAGGATTAATGCCCAGTGAAACCTCTTTTGAATTTCTTCAAACCTTAGAACTGTTCAACAAAGAAAAGACTAATTCCCGGTGAAACCTTTCTTGAACTCTTCTTAGGCTTAGATCCACAGGCTTCCTAAAAGCATCCTCGACCTCCTCTTGGGCTTAGTACAAGGACCAACAGGCTTCTTAGAAGTTCTCCCAGCCTCCTTTTGGGCTTAGTACAAGGATCCAAAGGCCTCCTAAAGGCATATGATAGAAATTAGTCAGTGTCTATCCCTCCTCTTGGGCATCTTACAAAGACTACTCTCTACACCAGAGTCTATCCCTCCTTAATGAGACTTGGAAAGTCTTAGTCTCCTCTTGGGCTTCATTCAAGTAGACTTGGAAAGTCTCATCTCCTCTTGGACTTAACACACAGAGACCCTAAAGTTTCCTAAGAGCACAGGAAAAACCCTGACCAGTTCATCAATACACCAGTCTCCAACAAAGTTGAAAACCTCTAAGGATTTCAAACTCATCTTAAAATCCCCTCTGACCCCTAACAAGGCTTAAACTTTCAACTTTAAACATCCCAGCCAGGGTCAATTTACCATCAACAAATCCCCAGTAAAATCAGAGCCTCATGGCCACTGATACTTCAACTTTTCCCTGATTCTCAGCAAGAGTAAACCCTTTGGATTCTCCCAAATATAATTTGGACCTGCTCCTAGATTTCCACAAATCCTCAGCAAGAGATAGCCTCCTCTTAGGCTTCATATAAGAATTTTCCCCAGTCAGCCTCAATCTTGGGCTTTGTACAAGACAGATAAAACCCTCCCTAGTGGAGTCAGTCTCTTTTAGCTTCAACCTTGGGCTTTGATCAAGGCACACAAAAATTAACATCCCCTCAGATGATACCATAAGTCCCCTCTACAGGAGGATATTTCCTCTATACATCACATATCAAAATAAACAATCAAAACCTTTTTCCAGATAATTATTGTAAGTGGCACACTTGTTGATTCAAAATCCAAGCTGGAGTCCCTCCTTTATCCTGGCTAAAAGTCATCTTTCATCTAACAGCTGTAAGTAGCAAGCCTCTAGATCCCTAACATCCAAGCCAATGTCCCTCTCTTAGCATGAAAGATTCATAAGGAAAAAGTGGCATTGCTCTACACTGAGTTAAAGCTTTCTTCCTTCATGACATCCATTTTATAAAGGAAATTATGGCATTGCTGGATTCTACATATCCCAGTTAAAGTAATTCTCCTTTATAACCAATTACTCAACATTTGTGATGAATAGGTGAGATATTCTCCTTTTAGAGATGACAAGTTCTCTCTCTCAGTCACGCTTTTAGCTTCAATCTTGGGCTTTGAACAAGACACAAATACTCAGCTAGCTTCAATCTTGGGCTTTAAACAAGACACCAAACATTTTTCCTCCCATAGACTAGGAGGAACTACGATTGCTCTGATTTCCAAAATCTCTTTATGGGAATACATAAGATTGTGAAATATTAGCGAGCATATAAATCAAAAACTTTAGGTTCAGTACCTTCCCAAAAACAACGAAAAACCCGAAAACCACAAAAACATTCTCTCAATTCTCGCAAAGGAGAAACTTTCCCAAGCCACAAAAGATAAACATGAGAAAGCAATTTAAGTTAACAGAAAAACATGCAATAAAAGGTTCCTATAGATTACCATAGATACACTGGGTGTTAATAGCTTCCCTTTGTATAACTAGACCCCGATCCCCGATCTCTTAGCATTTGTTAAAGAAAACATTTGTGTGCAATGTTAGTTTTAGATATCTTTCCTTTCCTTTCCAGCTTCATAGGATAAATACATAAATCAGAAAGTAGCACCCAAATCCAACCATTGCGGTAAGGTGGTCGCGTCACTGACAAAAATCGCACGCTACAGGAAAATGGCGACTCTGCTGGGGAGTTTTAGGATTAGAGTTCCTAAGAGGTCTAGGCCTTGCTTTGCATTTATTTTTCTGCTATCTTACTTGTTTACTCATTCATATATATATATATATATATATATATATATATATATCATATTCTGTCACCTTACTTGATACTCGTGTTTAAATTACTGTTATCTGGGAATGTGATTAATACGCATGTGGTGAGTCCGAGAGAACATTAAGATAAATGGTGGCGTCTCCAGGAAGGCTTATAGGGAGTGAATCCCGACCAAGTCAACTTGGCAGTCCACCGAATCAGTTGAGGTACTCGTGTGGATTTGCTAATGTTGAACGACCATGTCGTGAAAACATAGTTTTCCCAGTGCGGTACCCATGAAACTGAGGATTTAGTAGACACTTAACCATTAAACCATTAGGTAGTGCGGTGACTATCGGGAATAGTTGATACACGATACTACACTCAAAAGAGATTCATCTTAGGATATTACAGCTCACTTGAGTCATTCGGCTTGCTGTTAATATCCCTAAGAGGGATCAATGATTTTGGTAACCTTTGTTAGAACCCATTCTACAGGTACAAAAATTGACCAATTAGTACACACTTTTGGGGATGGGTAGATCCATGGCTCCATGCTTTCGGCGATGAACCCCTAAACCCATGTTTTCAAATGTTTTTGTTTGTTGCATTCATGCATCCATGCATCCATGCATCCATGCATTCATTAAAAAACCTTTTCTAAACAAGAAAAAAAATCTTTTCTAAAAAATAGCTGAAACAATAATTGCAAATATTAGAGAAGTTACGCTATGGATTTCGGAAGAAGGAAAATGCACAAGTACACCTTCAAGGTTCCAAAACTGGAAGACCTAAGAAAATTGGGAAGGATGATTACTAATCCCGAAGCTTTCAGAGCTAAGCACGGAAGATTGTTATCTCTTTTGAAGTTCAACATGGTTGAAGGGATCCTGTCTACACTGGTTCAGTTCTATGATCCGGTATACCACTGCTTCACTATCCCGGATTACCAGCTCACCCCAACACTAGAAGAGTACTCCCATCTGATTGACTTACCTATCACCAATCAAGATCCATTTTCCGGACTGGAAGAAATTCCAAAAGATCAAGCCATTGCAAGAGCAATCTCTTTGGATGAGTCAGAAATCAGGACTCACATGACCACCAAAGGAGGAATCCAGGGTTTACCAGTTAAATTCCTGATGGAGAAAGCTCTATACTTTGCTAGTATAGGAAATGTAACTGCTTTCGAGGATTTCTTTGTTCTGCTCATATATGGGTTGTTCCTCTTTCCCAACATTGATAACTTTGTCGACACCAATGCTGTTAAGATATTCTTGATTGGAAACCCGGTCCCAACCTTACTTGCGGATGCTTATCATTCTGTATACTTAAGGAATTTGTACAGTGGAGGGATGATCACATGCTGTGTACCATTACTCTATAAATGGTTTATTTCCCACTTACCCAAGTCTGCTGCTTTTTGGGATCACAAGAGTAATCTGCGATGGTCACAGAAGATTATGTCTCTTACCAATTCAGACATAGATTGGTACAATCGAATCTACGAAGGGATAAATATCATCGACAAATGTGGAAATTTCCCCAATGTACCCCTCATTGGTACTAAAGGAGGGATCAATTATCATCCCATTTTAGCTCGCCGTCAACTGGGATATCTGATGAAAAATATCCCACACAATGCTCATCTGAAAGGTCTTTTCTTCAAGGAAGGAGAAAATGATAGAACACTAAAGAAAGAAATAATGCATGCTTGGCAACATATTCACAGAAAGGGAAGAGAGTCCCTAGGAAAGCCAAATTGTTCCTCTACAGAACCTTATCTCCACTGGGTACAAACGAGAGCTATCAAACTGAGGATGCCTTGCCCTCGTCAAGAAGTTTTTCCCTTAAAGGAATCTGTCCTTTATTTCATGTCTGATACGAAAAAACTCCAGATTGCTCTCAACAAAGTCCAACGTGAGAGGAACTCTTGGAAGAACAAGTACCAGATCCTTAATTTGGAATGTACCAAGATTCAGGAACTGCTAAAGGAAAAGGATGCCCTGATTGAAATATTAGAGCAACATGCTGTAGAAAGTCAGGAAGAACGAAGAAATTTGCTCTCTCCTTTCACTTGGCAAAGGATCGTCGACCCGACAATGGCTAAAGGAGCCCAATCAAAGAAACGAAAAGTTCAGGAACCAGGGTATGAGCTCTCTTCAGAGAGACCTCAGGATCCATAAGCCTAATTTTCCTTATCACGCTTTGTGAAATACTGTACTTTTCCTTGTAAAATACTGCAATCTTTCGAGTTCAATAAAAAGGTCTCCCCTACTGTGTGATATTTGCAATATAATTGTTAAAAGTTATTTTGGAAACAAAAACTAAAAAATATATTATTCTTTGCATATCATTCATCATTCTCACATAACACATCTTTGTCTTTGAGTCTCACATATGTGTCGCACTCTAGAGTCAAATTGTCTCATTCGTATAATACTCGGGCCAATCGACAAAAGAAAATGGACGATCTCGAGGAAGAGAACAGAGAGCTGAGAGAAGAAATCAATGCTCTGAAGGAGAGTTTAGAGAAACTCCACAACGACATGCAATCCCTGGCAGCAGCCCAGGAACAACAACATTAAAGGACTATTATCTCGGATATTACATCCACACAAGCATTTGAGACACCTGGCCTTCATCCTCAGTACAACATGCCTAAAGGATTTCCCTGGGGCATGCCTCTCAACTTTATACCTGAAGGATACATCCCACCGGTCACTTAAGACCATAAAGTCGTAGCAGGAACCTCCAGACCTGAAGGTTAAGAACTTCAGGTAAATGAAGATGCAAGGGCTATAGCAGAAACTCCTGAAGGTTACAAACTTCATGTCACTGAAGCACCAAGAGTTACCACCGTAATGACTATACCACAGCCAGTGGTACACACTATCTCAGAAGGACAGATTCCGCAAGCGATTTCTGGTGGAAACGAAGACGTATACGAAAGGATGAATGAGTTCCAGGAACAATTCTTGGAAATGCAGAAGGAACTGCATGCCATTCGCGGTCAAGAATTATTTGGTAAAGATGCCGCTGACCTTTGTTTGGTCCTTAATGTGAAGATAACGCACAAATTCAAGGTGCCCGACTTTGAAAAATACAAAGGCAACTCTTGCCCTCAAAGTCATTTGGTGATGTACGCTCGGAAAATGTCTACCCAGACAGACAATCAACAGCTACTAATTCATTACTTCTAAGACAGTTTAACCGGTACCGCACTCAAATGGTACATGGGTTTAAACCGCACCAAGATAAGTACTTTCAGAGATCTCGGCGCAACCTTTGTTCAACAGTATAAATACAACTTGGACATGGCACCAGATAGGGACCAACTCAGAGAAATGTCACAAAAGGATAAAGAAACCTTCAAAGAATATGCTCAGAGATGGTGTGAAATTGCCGCCCAGATCTGTCCCCCTCTCAAAGAAAAGGAAATGACAAAGATCTTCCTACAAACGTTGAGCTCATTTTATTACGACCGAATGTTCGATAGTGCACCCAATGACTTCACTGAAATGGTGAACATGGGAGTACGCCTTGAAGAAGCAGTCCGAGAAGGATGATTGGTCAAAGATGCAGAGCCATCTAGCAGTACTAAGAGATACGGTAGGGATTTCCAAAAGAAGAAAGAGCATGATATCAGTAATATCTCTCTAGGAAAGCAAATGCGAAGGTATCAACCGGTAGCAGCAATAACTCCCGCTATCAACACGACGCCAGCTCTGACATATCAACCTCAGGTTGCTCAGAGCCAACCAAATCAACAATAGTATCAGCAAAGGCTGCAATAGCCTCTTCAGCAGGCTCGCCCGCAATACAATAATAACAATCGTACAACACGACCATCAGGGTTCGACCCTATACCGATGTTGTATGCAGAGTTGTTTCCACTTCTACTGGTCAAGGGGCACGTTCAAACTAGGACTCCTCTTACGGTACCAGAAAATCCACCTTTTTGGTTCAAAGCCGAATAAACTTGCCCTTACCATCAAGGAGGATTGGGACATAACATTGAGAATTGTCTCAGCTTCAAGTCTGATGTACAGAAACTCGTCAGGATCGGGATTTTATCTTTCAAAGATACTAATCCAAATGTCCAAACGAACCCATTGTCGCAACATGAGAAGACTACAATGAATTTAATAGAAGGAGAGCCTGTCAACAGCTATCAAATTCACAATGTACGCTTACTAGGAACCAACCTGGTAAAGATGCATTACAAACAGAGTGGGTACAACCATGTGCCATCTCACAACTATCATCAGCGTGATATCTGCTCCAAGGACAATCAAGGGTGTACCATAGTACAAGCAGCTTTGCAAGAACAAATGGATATGGGCTGGATTCAGGATCACAGGATTCATGAAATAAACATGGCCCATGCACATCCCAACATTGTTCAGAACCATGACATCCGTGCAATGAACATCAATTTAGTGGCAATGCATTCAAGACAAAGTCAGCATTACAATTTGCTGCAACACGATTACAGTGCTTGCCGCATATGCTCAAAAGACAATCAGGGATGCTCTTTTGTACAAGAGGCCCTGCAACGTCAAATGGATCTCGGATGGATCCAAGACTACCATGAAAGAAGTGATCATCAAGTCAATATGGTTCAAATATTTGACATACGCTTAATGAATACCAGTCTAGTGGAATTGCATGCCAAACAGGCCAGACTTGGTTTTCTGGCCTCGCACGAGTATCAAGATTGCAAAGAATGCTACAAAAAGGACCAAGGGTGTGCGCTTGTGCAAAGGACTCTCTAACATCTGTTGGAGCACTGGTGGCTCCCGATCTACCACACAACAGATTAGCTTGACTGACGGGAATCCTGGTAGACATCAAAGTCGTGATGTCCGCTCAATAGAAACAGATCTAGTGAGGATGCACTGCATATAAAGCGGATATGGCCGAGTACCACCTCACATTTATGAACGTTGTGGAGTGTGTGTAGCGCGATTTTTGTGGTTTCGAATCACTATCACTTTGGTACTATAGTTCAATTCATTTTTTATCCTGTGAAGCTGATTAAGGAAGGGAAATAGATGTCTCCAATTAACCCTGCTTGCATACTGAGGTTAAATAGTCAAAACTGTTGGTTTACAGATGCTATCAAAAAGGGGGGGTATGTCTTAGGTTATTTGCTTAAAAACAGTGTCTAGACTATTTGCTAGGTTTCTGGTAAGGTGTTAGGTCTGATGCTTTTTTGATTTATGTATGGAGGTACTGGATTTTGAGTTTTTGATTAGTATGCTCGCTAAGATTTTACAATCTTATGCCTACATATTCCCGTTTAATGAAACAGGGAAATCAGAGCGATCGTAGTTCCTCCTATTCTATGGGAGGAAAGAGGTTGTTTTGGTGCCTTGTTTAAAGCCCAAGACATGAAGCTATAGGTGGCTTGTATCTTGTTCAAAGCCCAAGATGTGAAGCTGAAGGGTTATGACTGAGAGAGAATTTGTCATCTCTAAAGAGGGATTATTGATGTTTGTATGCTGTGAGCAAAGCATAAATTTGATGCTAAAAGGTTGATTGACTCAACTGGGGGTTTCTTTATACAAAGCCTAAGAGGAGGCGAGAAGTTTGAATTTTCCAGGGAAAATGTTCTTTTTGTCTTGTACAAAGCCCAAGATTGAGGCTAAAAGGGATTTTGACTTCGTTGGGGAGAATGTATCTTGTATAAAGCCCAAGATGGAGGCTGAAACGGTTTGACTCAACAAGAGAGTGCTTGTATGTGTCTTGTACAAAGCCCGAGACGGAGGTTAAAAGAGTTGACTCAACAAGAGAGTTCTGAACAGGTGATTGACTCAACAAGAGAGTCTGAAGGTTGATTGACTCAACAAGAGAGTCTTTTATATCAACAAGAGAATGATTTTCTATCCCGTACGAAGCCCGAGATTGAGGCTAAAAGGAGATTGACTCAACAAGAGAGTCTTTTATACTCAACAAGAGAGTGTTTTGCTGTCTCGTACGAAGCCCGAGATTGAGGCTAAAAAGGGATTGACTCAACAAGAGAGTCTTTTATACTCAACAAGAGAGTGTTTTATATGTCTTGTACGAAGCCCAAGACGGAGGCTAAAAAGGGTTGACTCAACAAGAGAGTCTTTTATACTCAACAAGAGAGTGTTTTATATGTCTTGTACGAAGCCCAAGACGGAGGCTAAGAGTGGTTGACTCAATAAGAGAGTCTGAAAAGGTTAGCTCCGCTAGGGAGAATCATTTGTACAAAGCCCAAGAGGAGGCTGACTTACTGTTGAGGTTTATTGAGATCCTAAAGCGGGCCCAAGTGTGGGGAACTCTCATGAGAGAGACCGGGTTTATGCTGGAGATTGATCCAGGGTGATCGGTGTTTTTTCCTATGTTTGAAAGGAACTTGAGAATGTCTTTGAGACTCAAGGAGTTTAGACTGTCCAAGTCTAGAGTTTTATCTTTTGTATGATGCCCCAGAGGAGGCACGGGTATTAAGGGATGAGTATCAACCCTAAAATGGCTGGAGTTTTGACGCTGGAAAGACTGCTCTAGCAAAGGATGACTAAGTTCTGTCTTATACCTTTAAGAGGTCGTCAGGGTCCTTGTATTAAGCCCAAGAGAAGGCATGAGAACTTCTAAGAAGCTGAAGGGTCCTGTACAACGCCCAAGAGGAGGCGGAGATGCTTTTAGGAAGCCTGTGGGTCTCCAAACCAAGAGAAGTTCAAGAAATGCAATTCACAGAGAAGAGATCATTCCAGGAAAGTTCGAGAATTTGGAAGAAACTCAAGAGATGCCATTCACGGAGAAAAGATCATCTCTGGGGAGTTAGAGTTTCTTTGATAATTTCTAAGGGTGACAGTCTGAGAAAAGGTTCACCGAGAATACTGTCTTTCTCTTTGTTCCATATTGTTTAACCCCAAAAGGAGGGAAGACTGTATCTGGAATCCTACGGGGGATCTAGTTTTGTTTGTATTTAAGAGTGACCAACATGGCCTTACCTAGTTCTAGACGTAGTTGCCGGGGAAAACTCTAAATAACTATACTAGTATTACACAGTGGATATGTGACAAGTATATAAAAGGATGTGAAAGAAGACTTACAGTAAAACAGCCCCACAATACAGTTATATATATGAAAGCGGCAAATGAAAGCGGATAAACACTTACCCGTTGTAGAGCTTCCATGTTGTTTGGTTAGTTGTTCAACAAAGAAATTAAAGAAAGTTTTGATGACAACATATATTTTAATTCAAAATCAAAGGAGAAAGTGCTTTGAAAAGATTGTTGGGGCTTACAGCTCAAGGAGAGGCCCAAGTTTTAACGATGGTCGCACCGTTGTTTTGTAAACTGTACAGAGGGACTTATACAATATGTGAGGCCCAAAAGGTTTTTATGTACAAGGGGATAGGGCTTATAGCTCAAGGAGAGGCCCAAAAAGGTTTGTCGGAAAACGGTGATCATGCCGAGGTTTTCTTTTAACGTATAGGGACTTATACAATATTTGAGGCCCAAAATGGTTTTCATTTATGAAAGGATGGGACTTACCCTCTCTCAAGAGGCCCAAAGAGTTATTTAAAGAAAAGAAATGGGACTTACAACACGAGGGTAGACCCGGATGGTTCTCGTTTTGAAATGGAGATCGCGCTGAGATTTTTGAAATCGCAGTGGGTCTTATACAATATCTGAGGCCCAAATTATTTTGGTTTCAAAAAGGATTGGGTCTTACACTCTATTAGAGGCCCAACGAGTTTGAAAAATGATTTGTTTAGGGTGATTAAGATCAAAACCCTAAATTAATTTCAAAATGCATTTTAATTAAATAAGAATTTAATTAAAATGATCAAAATTATCAAACATGTTGTGAAAAACAAGTTGTGATCTTGGATTAATGTTTGAAAAATCATGTTTATATCCACAAAATGATTGGAAACCAATTAGATTTGGAAAATCAAGGAGGAAAAAATATTTTAAATGTTAAAAAATAAATAAAAGATTAATTCATTGCAAAAATATCAAGTATATGAAATAAATAATATTTTTGGGAATCTTTGGCAAAATAAAATATTTTAACATTTTTGTGAATTATTAAAAAAAGAATCAACTCAAAATCATTAAAACTCAGAGAGAAATTAATGTTTGAATCAATTAAACAAAATCACAAAATTCAAATATTCAAATATTCAAAAAAATGGCGCCAAGAACACACCAAGAACACGCGCCACCCCTCTGTTTCTGCAGATTTGCATTTTCTCACCAATCTCACTGAATACTTGATGAAATCACACAATCCACATATCAATCTACTCGTTTTCACCTCACGATCATGTCTATGGTCTTTAATTTCATTTATTTTAAGCATGGAATAAGAAATCAAGACAAAACCTCAAGAACCCTAAATTATGCATGAAGGCTGAGAATTTTGATACACGATTCAAACAAAGCAATTAATTGAGGGGAAACATTCTATGCATGATTATGAACATTTGGAAAAAGTATTGTGCGAGGAAATATGCATAGATTAAGAGATGATCAAGTTTAGGCTTACTTGAAGGTCGTGACAGCAAGAGTAAAGTGATTTTTGAGTTGGAGGTGTTACAGATGAGTTGTGATGATCTGAACAGCTTCCCTACACCATATGGAGTGTGTTTGAATGCTTGGACTTGTTTGGAAATGGCTGGATCACTTCATGGCATCTCAACTGCAACTTGGTTAAAACCTTGAGCAATTGGCTGGTGATTCTGAGAAATCTGTGTTCCAGTTGTGGTTTAAGTGTTTGGATCACTTCTATATGATGTTTATGAGGTGTTTGTGTGATTGGTTTGGTTGGAATGGCTCTCAAACTCAAAACCCGATAGTGACTTACTTTGGAAGGAAATTTTGGAGTGAAAGAAGAGATTTTGAGGAAAGCATCAGTTTGATGGCTTTGGTGTACTTAAACTGAGCACAAATGAACTCTATTTATAGTAGAGCAAGTTTGTTTTGGCTGCAATAGTGAATGGCAACTGGTGCAGAGGTTTGGCAAATGTTGATCAACAGGAATCCAAGTCTCCTCTAGCCATTGCTAGAGGTTAGAGCACAGGCCTTTGGTTCCCTAGTTCAGAGATCAGCCTTGACTCATTCAGTTGGAAATGGCTCAGTTCATGCCACCTTGGTGCATCCATTGAATGCTCCAAAACAAAATTGGAGTCTTGTTCCCTCTTTAGGGTTTTTTAGGTTTGGCATGCTATTTTTTAGTTCCAAAGACTTGGGAGGCTTATGGATCAGTGTTTGTCCCTCCTTAGTCTCTCCATGAGGTGTTCAGATGGATAAACTTATTTGTCATTTGCACAAATTGCTCAAATCGAGCAAAATGCACAAATCTGCCTAGTCATGACAATTGCAGCAAGGCATATTGCCACTGTCATAACTCTTAGCTCAAATGGAATTTCATGGGGTTCTTGGCCATTTTGGAAAGCTCTCATATGATACAACATATGTGTGATCATAGTTTGTCTTGACACTTTTTGGATCCAAGTGAAAAATGCCCTTACATTTTGGAAAAAGTGAAACAGATTCTGACTTAGTGAAGATTTCACTAAGTGTTGGAAAAAGTAACATTTCTTGTTTTCAGCCATTTTGATCCAACCATAACTCAAAATCCATGATGAATTGGAATGAGGTGTAGTTGACACTTTTAAATTATGCCATGAGAGCTACAAATCCATCTTTGGATCATCCAAAATGGTTGCTTGGATCACAAGTTATGATCCTTGGAAGTTGGTACCCTAGTCACTTTGTTCCATAACTTAGAAAATTTCTAAGTTTTTTATGGTTACCCCTTTTACAAGTTATCCCACTTTTCTTGATTTTTCTTGATGAATGATGATTACAATCACACATTAACATTATTTTAGGGTTAGGGAACCATAATTGATCAAAAAAATCAAAAAGTCAAACTTTGACTTTTGGGCACAGTTGACTTTTTATTAGATGAATTCCAAACTGTGCGATCCTCTATGAAATCAAGTCCTTGAGCTAAATCAAACTTGATGGATTGATTTCATAGGTGTTATAGGGTGTATTGAATCATGTCCCAAGGTTTGGGAGCATGTCTTGGTCAAAAGTCAAAGGCACAGTTGACTTTTCTCGCGAAACCCTAACTGTGGTTCTGATGAACTTGACACTTGTGAATCAAGCTTCTTGGATCAATCCATTGTTGAAAATGGATCAATGTAGTGTATTAGGGACCCTCAAATCATGTCTTGAGGTTTTGGCTCATGCTTTGTCCCAAAAGTCAACTTAGGGGTGAATTAGGTCAAGAAACCCTAATTCCTGATTTTTATTGTATGCGTCCCCTGAGGCAAAATTGACTTGATAATTAGGCTCATGATGTCCCTTGGAGCATCTTAGTTTGTGCTTTGAAGCATTGGCTCATGCCCAGAGGAAAATTTCCACCTGGAGGCCTTGGTCGACCAAAACCCTAATTTGGCGACACTGGCGATCTTGAGGCTTAATCCACTTGGAATGTTGCAGCCTTATGCTTGATCCTTGATGTGGGAGTCCTCTTGATCCATTGGGGATGTTTGAGAGGCTTAGACAAGTTGAAGATCATGTCATTTCTTGATTGATCCTTTGCCTAAAAGCTCTAAGAGGGCTTGAAACCCTAAGTCTGATTGCAGTGAGTGCTCAACAACCCTTGAGGAGATTGATGAGGCACAAAGGTACATCCATATTATGCTGATGATTTGCACAATGATGGGAAATCTTAGTGGTCAAAATTTGGGGTATGACAGTGTGCTCGGAAAATAACCAAGGATGTTATCTAGTGTGAGCGGCTCTCCAGCATCAGTTAGACCGAAAAGAGATTCAACCATGTTCGAATTCTGAATCAATCAACACGATACAAGATTACATCCCTTTTCAAAGCAAAAACACTGTCATAATCTCCAATCATGGATAACCAAGGATGTTTGTGCCATAATTCCTCTGCTCGATGAGTTAAAAGTCTCTCTTGGCAATATAAGAATTCCAAACTTAGAGCTGACTGAGGTGGCCTACGACGGTCAAAAGGCCAAAAAATCCCCTATGGTTATCTACCTGCCCCGTCCAATACCGTACAAATCAGAAAAGTCTATCCCATTCAAGTACGGTGCAACGACCATAGAAAATGAAAAAAAAAACTCCATTACCCTCCGTTGTGAACATTGTCGACATTAGTCGAGTTACTCATAGCGGTCGGATCTTCAACAGAGGAGTTAGAGAACCTACCAAAGAAAAGGAACCTCAAGTCAAAGTTCCTAACCCCCAAGTTGGTCAATCCAGCAATACAGAACCTATGAAAAACAACGATGAAATGTTGAAGCTCATCCAGAAAAGCGAGTACAACACTGTGGATCAATTGTTGCAAACTCCGTCTCGGATCTCTGTGTTATCTCTCCTACTTGGTTCAGAAGCTCACAGAGAAGCTCTACAGAGAGTTTTAGAACAAGCCTTCATGGAACAAGATGTGACAGTAGGTCAATTTGACATCATCATTTCCAACATCACTTCCTATAACAACTTGGGATTCAGTGATGAAGAACTGTCGAAAGAAGGCAAGAACCATAATATGGCACTCAATATCACAGTCAATTGCCAGGACGATGCTTTAACCAGCGTACTGGTAGACACAGGCTCATCTTTGAATGTCATGCCAAGGTCAACTTTGGTTCGACTATCTTTTCAAGGAACTCCGATGAGAGGCAGTGAGATCATCGCCAAAGCCTTTGACGGATCTAAAAAAATTGTTATCGGCAAAGTCGATCTTCCCATAACCATTGGTCCTCACACTTTCCAAGTCACTTTCCAGGTCATGGACATCCGAGCAGCATACAGGTGTTTATTAGGAAGACTTTGGATACACGAGGTCGGGGCAGTCACTTCGACACTTCACCAGAAGCTGAAGTTCGTCAAAAATAACAAATTAGTCACAGTATGTGGAGAGCAAGCCTTAATCGTGAGCAACTTATCATCATTCTCCTGCGTAAAACCAGAGGAGGTCATTGGAACTCAATTTTAAGCACTCTCGGTGAGCAATGAGAATCACCAAGAAAAAGGAACATCGATTTCCTCATACAAGGACGCTCTCAAAGTAGTGGGAAGTAATAACATATAAGGATGGGACAGATTGTAATTCCTATTGATAACAAGACAAGAAAAAGTCTTGGTTTCTCTCCAACTTGTACCCAGACTACAATGAAGGATGAAAGTTTTCATCCCTTTCAGGATTTCTTCCACACCAGAGGTTTCCTCCACATAGTATATCAAGAAGTCCACACCATTGATGGGAATGACTCCTCTGATATGGATGAAGAGTGGAAGACTTATCTCAACGATGAAGGTTGTATGTCTCAAGGAGAAACGTACATGTCATTCTTCTCTCCAAAGGAGAACCCAATATATATACTGAGATCGGACGTCATAATGATCTATGGAGATTGTGATCCCGAAGGATACCGTGCTCCACCCAACTCATTAGAGGAAGACAATCTGATGAAAAACAAATTTAACTATGATTATTATGATCGCCTGGATGACTTGCCTATCTGGAAGCCATACACGGAAGACTCAGGGCAAAAGAGTCAGCCGGACAATGCCTATCAGCTGAGTAATCTTGAAAAGAATACCCATGTTCTCACAGAGTCATGGATCCTTACTCAGAACATTCCAAAAATGTTTGACACCATGGTGATGAATTTGCAAAGATTGCAGGACAAGAATTCATTAACTATGCATTTCCTGAGGTCAACGTCATTGAGGAAGATGACTCATCCATTCCCACAGAAACCTGGGATACCTTGGGGCAGCCAAGCGACAAGTATGACTTTCTAGTCAAATACACTGCTCTCGAAAGCTCTCGCATCAGATTCGAGGGCATCCAACCAACTGGATGGGGAGATCCTCTTGAGAGAGAAAACACTATGGAAGATGCGACAGAAGAGTCCTCTTATGATAACTCTGCATGGGAGGAAGACTCCAATGATCCTACTATGCCAGAAATCAGTGTCATTTATGAAGACTAACCAAGAAGGAAAGTACCAGACTTTGTGATTCACAGAGGAGTTCGTCACCATTGGGTTGCAGTCGATGTCCCGAAAGTCGTCCATAAGTCTAAGTAATTAGCATATTTGTTTTAACCTTTCACTTTGCCCGGGTGAAATGGATGTTTTATAGGGCTTACTTTTCTGTAAATGTCCTTCTTCGCTTTGCCCAAAGCGACATAGTTTTGTTTTATAGGGTTGTGTTTCAAGAATCGACAAATCATGAATGAATAATGTCATTCTGAATTCTCGCATTTATTGCGGTTTTCACTTTTCGTTTTTCAAAAAATGGTAATCCTAAAAAACAACCCAAAATAAAAACAAGCGTTTTCAGAAAATACACTGCACACATTTTTGCATTCTCTCTGTCTTTTCTAAAAAAGTAATCATCACGTCATGCAGATTGTTTGTTTTAAACCCCATTGAAACATACGACTCAATGCCTTCTCCCAACTTTGAATTCCCGATATTTGAAGCTGAAGAAGAAGAGGACAGAGAAATTCCAGAAGAGATCTCCCGACTACTCAGGCAAGAGGAAAGGTCTATTGAGCCTTACAAAGAGCCGTTGGAAATGGTTAATTTAGGTTCAGAAGAAGAAAATAAAGAAGTTAAGATTGGAGCACTGCTCAATCCAACTGTCAGAAAAGACTTGATAAAACTTCTCAAAGAGTTTCCAGATGTATTTGCTTTGTCCTACCAGGACATGCCAGGGTTGGATACCAGCATCGTGGAACACCACTTACCACTGAAACCAGAATGCCCTCCAGTAAAACAAAGACTGAGAAGGACTAATCCAGATATGTCCATCAAAATTAAGGAGGAAGTGCAGAAGCAGATCGACGCAGGTTCCCTCGCCACCTCAGAATATCCTCAATGGTTAGCTAACATCGTGCCAACCCCGAAAAAGGACGGAAAAGTCAGAATGTGTGTAGACTACAGGGATTTGAAAAAAGAAAGTCTGAAGGATGACTTCCCCCTACCACACATAGACATGCTGGTAGACAGCACAACAAAATTCAAAGTCTTCTCCTTCTTGGATGGATTCTCGGGCTATAATAAAATCAAAATGGTGCCGGAAGATATGGAGAAAACTCCGTTCATCACCCCATGGGGCACCTTTTGTTACAAGGTAATTTTGTTCGGTCTAAAGAACGCAGGGGTAACCTATCAAAGGGCCATGATGACTCTGTTTCACGACATGATGCACAAAGAGATTGAAGTGTATGTCGATGACATGATTGCCAAATCTAAAACAGAAGAAGAGCATATGGAACACCTATCAAAGCTATTCGAGCCTTTGAGAAAATACAAACTCCGCTTGAATCCCAATAAATGCACATTCGGTGTTCGTTCAGGAAAGCTCTTAGGGTTTATCGTCAGTAAAAAAGGAATCGAGGTTGATCCCAACAAAGTTAAGGCCATTCAAGAAATGCCTTCACCAAAGACTGAAATTCCCTCATGACCGCGACATGCGCGTCGATCTTCAAACTACTCAGAAAGAACCAAAGCTGTGTATGGACAGAAGACTGCCAAAAGGCTTTCGTCGGCATCAAAGAATATATGCTGAATCCACCTATTCTGTCTCCTCCAGTTGAAGGGAGACCACTGATCATTTACTTAACAATCTTGGAAGACTCTATGGGTTGTGTGCTTGGCCAAAAAGACGAAACGAAAAGAAAAGAATTTGCCATTTATTACTTAAGCAAGAAATTCACGGACTGTGAAACTCGATACACTATGCTCGAGAAAACTTGCTGCACTTTGGCTTGGGCAGCCAAACTTCTTCGCCAGTACATGATTTGTCACACTACTTGGTTAATCTCTGAAATGGATCCAATCAAGTATGTCTTTGAAAAACCTGCTCTCACAGGAAGGATTGCCCGTTGGCAGATGTTGTTATCAGAATACGACATCGAGTATCATGCTCAGAAAGCCGTCAAAGGAAGTATTTTAGCCGATCATTTGGCTCATCAATCGATTGACGATCAGGAATCAGTCAAATTTGACTTCCCAGACGAAGATATCATGTACTTGAAAATGAAATATTGCGATGAACCGCTACCAAGCGAAGGACTAGAGCCAGGTTCCCAATGGGGACTAATATTCGACGGAGCCATCAATACTTATGGAAATGGAATTGGGGAAATCATCGTAACACCTCAGGGTACCCATATTCCTTTCACTGCCAGATTAACATTCAAATGCACAAACAATAAGGCCGAATACGAAGCTTGTATCATGGGTCTCGAAGAAGTCGTTGACCTAAGGATAAAGAATTTGGATGTGTATGGCGACTCAACCCTGGTTATAAATCAGATCAAAGGAGAGTGGAATACATACCAAACAAGATTGATTCCTTACAAAGACTACGCGAGAAGGTTGTTACCATTCTTCAACAGAATAGAATTTCATCATATCCCTCGTGAAGAAAATCACATGGCTGATGCATTAGCCACTCTATCCTCCATGATTAGTATGAGTCGATGGAACGACGTACCCAGGATTGACATAACACACCTTGAAAGGCCCGCTTATATCTCCGTGATTAAAGCAGTCATCGATAACAAACCATGGTATTATGATATCAAGTGCTTCCTTCAAAGACAAGAGTACCCACTTGGGGCATCAAGAAAAGATAGGAAGACTCTGAGAAGACTGGCTGGCAACTTCTTCCTGAACAGTGATACACTCTATAAGAGAAACTTTGACATGGTTTTGCTCAGATGCGTAAAAAGACAATAAGCAAACGTGTTAATGAAAGAGATTCACGAAGGATCCTTTGGCACTCATGCCAATGGGCATACAATGGCAAGAAAAATTCTAAGAGCAGGATACTATTGGCTAACATTGGAATCCGATTGTTACCGGTACATGAGGAGGTGTCACAAGTGTCAGATATACACTGACAAAATCCATGTACCGCCAACGCATCTCAAAGTTCTTTCTTCTCCATGGCCTTTTTCTATATGGGGAATCGACATGATTGGCATGATTGAACCCAAAGCCTCGAACGGACATCGGTTCATCCTAGTAGCCATTGATTACTTCACCAAGAGGGTCGAAGCAGTGTCATACACCAATGTAACCCGACAAGTGGTGGTCCAATTTATCATGAACAATCTCATATGCCGTTATGGTGTTCCAAGCCAGATCATTACAGATAATGGATCCAAATTAAATAACAAGATGATGAAAGAGTTGTGTGCTGAGTTCAAGATTGAACACCATAACTCATCTCCCTACCGGCCCAAAATGAATGGAGCGGTAGAGGCGGCTAACAAGAATATTAAGAAAATCATTCAGAAGATGATTATAACCTACAAAGACTGGCATGAGATGCTACCCTTTGCTCTTCACGATTATCGAACATCTGTTCGCACTTCAACAGGGGCAACCCCTTTCTCTCTAGTATATGGCTTGGAAGCAGTGCTCCCCATAGAACTAGAGATACCATCAATAAGGGTATTGATGGAAGCCAAGCTAACAAAAGCTGAATGGTGTCAAAGTGGACACGATGAACTAAATCTGATCGAAGAAAAGAGAATGACGGCTTTATGCCATGGTCATTTGTATCAGCAAAGAATGAAAAGGGAATTTGACAAAAAGGTCTGACCCCGTGGGTTCAGAGAAGGAGACCTCGTGCTCAAGAAGATACAATCATTTCTTACTGATTCCAGGGGAAAATGGACTCCGAATTACGATGACCCATATGTTGTTAAGAAAGCCTTTTTAGGCAGTGCCTTGAGACTCGCAACCATGGATGGAGAGGAGTTTACCTACCCCACAAATGTTGATGTAGTCAAGAAATATTTTGCCAAAATAAAAAAAAAGTCTCGTTGGATTGAAAATTTGAAAGGGCGTTCCAGGCAGAAATTAGAGACATAACCAATAATCATCCCGATGGATTGAAAACCTGAAAAGGCAATCTAGGCAAAAGTTAGGGATTCATGGCAAGTAACTATATCCGACAAGATTGACTCCTCGGAGGTAACGTCATCCGTCAGGAAAACTTCAGTCAAGGTCACCTTCGACAAGAGCTCAGAATGTCCAGGATTCAAAGTTGGTGGAAGGATATCGGTCGTTATGTTTCAATGTAGCCCCTTTTCCTTTAAATTACCATTTTTTAAACTTTGTAATGCTCCATGGGATCACGCGTTCGGCTGATTACCATTCTATTAATAAAATTTGATCCTATGTGCCTTTTATTTGCAATTCTGATTTATTCTGCTTTGCGAAATGACATTTTAATATGATCAAAGATTCTTGAAACAAAAAATGAATTTACTTTTTCAAAACGAGAAGTTCAAGTTTTACTTTTAAAACAAAGATGGTAATTTTCTTTTGATAAATGAGCAAAAAAAAAAAGGAATATCGACTGCTTCTCCGGTAGTGATCAAAACTCAAAATGCGGAATCAAAAGTACTTCCTGAATAAAAGATCAACTACTTCAGATGGAATGATCCATCTATCATCTCCGACAGAGTTCTCACCTCTGAAAACCAATTGTTGCTTTTTCTCCACAGTAGGGTCTACCCTTGAAAAACAATAACGGATTTCTATCCCTAGCGGGTTTATACCTCCGGAAACCGGAACAAACGCTGGAACCTCCGCGCTTAAGCAAAAGTACAACCTTCCAAATCTCCAGTAATACCCCCATCTCCCAGAAGGGCCGAGTATCTAGTTGTGTTCATCGTCAGTCTGTATGTCATGTTTGTTTTGCCAGCATAAACATACATACATCATGCATAATTGATTCATATTCATACTCGTATTGCATTATTATCACTTTGGTCATCTTCATCCCCAAGTGATAAATGTCCTCTCTTTGATAGAGTTGTCAGTTTTCCTTTCCTCATCCGGAAATGTATTGTCTAAACAATCTCTCTCAAGTTTATTCCGGGATTGAAATCGGCCCTCAACCTCTTTGATGACTTGAACCTCTGAAAGACCAGAAGTTGTTTGGTTATACACATTTGGAACATCACTATTCACCATTGAAGATGATATTTTGCTTTCCCAGATGTCGCTCCCGAAAGATTCGCATCCAACGGTACAAACGCGAGAGTGGTGCGGAAAAACACAGAGTCGCCAGCAATGTGTATTTATCCCGAGAGAGGGAAAGGAAACACTGCATAAACCTGAGGGAAGGGAAAGAACATGGTCTCACGACCAAGAGAAGCGGGTACGGGAGTCGGTTACGCGAAGGGAAGGTGTTAGCACCCAACACGTCCATCGTACTCGATGGAATCCACGCTTGTTGTCTGCATCAAAGGGTGTCGTCGTCTGGAGCTCCACTGCTACGGGACCGGAGAAGGAACGAGAATGGAAAGAACGGAGAAATGAAGAAGAAAAGAAAAAGAAGTGACTCGATAGGACGTTATCGTTGTCTTAGGCCTACGTACTCCCTTAGTGCAATGGGAAAGTCAGAGTCAACGTAGTTCGGACGGGAACTATGGGGGAAGGTTGCTCGCCAAGACAATCACTGTCTTGTGCCTACATATCCTCAATCGGACGATAGAGAGGAATCAGAGCTAATGTAGTTCGTGGGTACGACCACGAAGGGGTAAGTGTTTTTTACGTGAGCGATGAGCTCTTTTCTGAAAATGAAGTTTGAAACCCAACAATCCCGAAGGACAAAAAATATTTGAATTTGTTTTGTGTTTTTTAGACAGGAGTGTTTTCTTTTAAGTTAGTTCATAACTTGTATTGCACCAAAGTCTAGGGCACAGGGACGAATACTTAACGAATCGTCCCAAGACAGGACGCTCGTTAAGCACTATAGAAAGATGAGAGGAAGCCCCTCATTTCTCATTCCCCACGCTTAAGGCTCGTGCGCAATACACTTTATCTTTATTAAGTGTTTTCAAGAAGTTTTAAGATGAGAAGAGAGAAGACACAAAGGAAACTCTAAAGGGAAACTAAGAGTCCTAATGTTATCATGCACGGGTAACCTATGGTTAGTGAGGCTTAGGAGAGACAACTACCTAATGCCTAATGTTAATCCTACTCCAAGCTTAATCAAAAATTAAGTTGGACTAGGTAGCTCTAAAGGGAGAGAATCCAAGACTTAAACAAGTCTTGAGATCTATGGGAGGAAGAGAGTGAAAGAGAAGAAAGAAGCATCTTAAATGCTAAAGTAAACACAAGTATGAAAGCTTCAAAGAGAAAGGAGAAGTTAGAATGTGGATGACTATCCACATCCCATTCACTTACCATTAGCCCCTACATGGTTAGCAAAAACAAACATAAGCAACAATAAGATAAATGAAACCCAAACAAGTCACAACCCAAAGAGAAATGGTTACAAACCAAATGAAACTCATCCAAGTCAGAATGTACACCTTAATGGTAACCCATAATATTTACCAAACAAACTCAAGCAAAAAGAATGCAAACAAGTGGCAAAACATCCAAGAAAGTCATCAAAGAAGGAGTAGAAGAAGAATGAGTGGATATGCAAGGTGATCATGCAAGAATGCTTCAAATAATATCAAAGTCAGAATGTGGATGACCTAAACATGTGCCTAAACATGCTATACAAGTGTCACATAAGGCATACAAGCAAGTATCCTAGCATTGAGAGTAATTATAAGAAGGAGAAGAAAGCATGTAAGTGAAACATGTTAAAGGATGCAAAATGAAACATGAATAGCATATGACATGAATGCAAAGTTCCAAGGTCAGAAACATACATCAACTGAAGTGAAAAGGAATGATATGGTATGGTATACACAAACCAAATACAAACCAAGAAGAGGCATAGATGAGAAGAAGTGAGAAGATAAGTCAAAAGAGGCATGTAAATCAAACATTGAACACGTGCACAAAATATGAAACAACCTCACACCAATGACCTATAATTGTAGTCAAATGACCTATAATGATTCAAACATGGTTTATGAAGTCAAATAAACAATCCCAAATAATGGCACAAGTGCCTTCTCAAACAAGTAATCAAACATGATCAAAGATGTGCACAAAAGAAGACCTCAAACAAAGAGCAATCAAACAATTAGCAACTCATCTTTCAAAATTACCAAATTAATTCTCAAGACTCCTCAACCAGGGGCAAACAACATGTCAAAGAATCATGCAAAAATTCACAAGATAAGTCCTTCAATCAATCATGCAAAATCACATGGGAATTATGAACTAATATGCAAAAGAGAGGGACCAAAATGCAATATGAAAAGAGTTTTAAAATATGAGAAAACTTTTTTTATGAACTTCAGGATGTTGATGAAACAATGCAAAAAGAATGGGTTCAAAATGTTTTGTAGATGATGAGAAATAAAATCAGCAAGGCAGGGTGTGCATATATGAAACAATTCAAAAAGAAATTAATTAAACAATTAATTCAGGTGCTAAAAACAAAATAAAAATGGAAAATAAAATCTGGAAAAATTTTATAAAACCCTAAGGATGATTCATGATTTTTTCATAATTTTTGGATGCATAAAACTATTTTTAAAAATTAAAATGCAAAAACTATATGAAAATAAAATAGAAATTGAAATAGAATGAACCAGGGGGTGCAACCAAAGTAATTCTCACATTTGAAATTAAAATGGGCTCAGAAAGGGGGGTGGGGAAAGCAAGCCCAAACCAACAAATCCATCAGTGTATTCCAAACAAAAAAACAAAGTCCAAGTCAACATGGTTGACTCACACACGCCATCAGATTCATCCAAGGACCCACAATCAGTCAACCAAAGCCAAAGGTAGTCAAGATCAATGCTCAGGATCAAGGTACATGATATCAATGATATATGCGCGCACACCAAATCATCAGACATTTAAAATGAAAACACGTGAATAGCACATGAAAATTTTAATGTGCTGGCAGAATCCAAACCATTAGATTAATCACACGCATCAGATCAAGTCAAACCAAAATCAAACATGCAAGATCAACGCTCAGGATTGAAGGTACAAGATAAGAAGCATGGAATATCACACACACAACCAATAAAATCTAAACAAATTTTAAAAGGCGTGGCAACATGTGAGCCCGCAGATCTCACAAATCAAGGGCCATGATTTCGTCTTCTTCACATAAACCTCAGATGGCCTGAATCAAAACCAGGTGCTGGAGCTAGGGCTCCGACACCTTCTCCGGCAAGCTCAAACCTCAAAAACTCCAGAAATCAAAAATTCCACCACAGTTCTACTCAGATTCACATGCTGATCTCAAATATGCAATTCAATTCATCATAACATACATGTATACATCAAATCGAAGCAAACAAGTTTGGATCTAAAAAATTCAGATCCACAATACTCTCATGTTACACGTCCAAAATTGATTCTAAAAACATCATCATGCTCAGCAACACTCAAGGAACAAAATGCACACAAGAAAATCAAGTTCTATGAGCAAGAATTTCACACTAACCTGAAGCGTGCAGAACTCAAATCACACCAAGAAAACTCTCTGGAAGCTGCAGATCCACTCCTTGGAACCTCTAATTGCAAAATAAATGCAATTAGAGCTTGGAATCGTGCTAGATCTTGAGGTTTGAACTTGGATCCTCTTGAACTGAACTTGATGAAAACCTTACTCTTAGCCTCAATCAATGGTTGATTCTTGTTCTATGGACTTCACTAATCAAGAATATGAAAATAAAACTCAAGAAAACCTTTTGGAAAGAGAGTTTCGAAGAGGAGAAAGTATGAGTGAAATTTCAAAATCTGAGCAAATGAGAGTGCATGACCTAGTAGTGAGGGCATGAGTTAGCTTATATACATCCCATTAGACCTCTAATCACAATTAGCAATTGATTAATCCCTTGGTTAATGATTTTTGATGGTTTATGCCAAAATGAATTTTGTAACCAACCCACTAATCCACACGTGCAAGCTCATGCTTTTCATGATGAATCACTCACACTTCCCTTGCTGATCACAAATGAATTAGAATTGGGCCTTGAGATTGCTTGGTTTGTAAGTTTTAATCCATTTTGCCATTTTGTACAATGTGAAATAAGTGATGAATATGGCACGGATCCACTTGATTCAAAGGCCAAAAATGATCCTCATGAGGTGTACTTGGGTGTGGTAACATGAATTGAACCATTAGAGGTCACTTGAAACCAAATGGAACCAATTTGCAAAAGGTGGAAAAATGGAATACATGGAAAACCCTTAAAAACACCTTGCATTGTTTTGACCATAACTTGAGTTTCACAAATGATATGGAAACCATCTAGTACTTTTTGGAAATGGGAGAGAAATATATTCAACTTTAATGTTGGAGGAAAATTCATTTGAAGCTTCCTTGAAGATGAAAAGTCAAGTTGAATGTGGTGGAAAAATTGCCAAAAATGGAAAGTTCTCATTATAGGTCATTTTCCAAATTTAGTAACTTTTGTACTAACCCTTAATTCTTGATAAATGGTATGAAACTTGACCCTTGAAGACCATAGGAGGATGTGAGACCTTGAAAACCATGAAGAGAACCTCAAAATTCCATGGTTAACTTTCTTCTCCACTGTTGACTTTTGCCTACTTCACAAGTAACTGATCCACTGAACATCTTCCACAATGAACCACTAGCCAAGTCTCAATCCATGAAAACTTGTGAGCATATGGAATACCATAAGAACATGCTTGAACCCACAAAGCCCTTCAAGAAGTCCTTTGGGTCAAAAACCCTAATTTGGACCATCTGATTAGGAGAGGAAGATTCACTTGAAATCCTTTGCCATTCTTGATCTTATGAAGATATGATGAACTCCTCAAACCACCTTGAGACTTGAGACTCTTTTGAGGTGAACCAAGTACCTTGATCCCATGCTAAGAACCAATGCTATACACAAATGCTAATGCAAGAAATGCAAAGAAACATAAGCCAGTTAGCTAAAAGCAAGAAGGAAAATTTTGGGGTGTTACAGCTGTCCCTATTCAATCAACGTGGTCCGGAAGGTATGATAGCAACGACTATCATGCGTTCAAAGGATTCACAGAGATTGAATACCAAAACAAACCTGAAATTTGCAATCCTCAAAGGAGGGACGACTCCACTGGGGTACAAGCAATAAATGCTGCACTGTCACAACACGTACGAGTGTTGGAAACCAATACAAACAATGTATTGAAATGTCATGAAATAAACACAAACGAGTGTTAACTATGCTGGGGATAGACACTGACGAGTGTCAAGGAATCAAAGATATCAGATACGGACGGGTACTGAGAAGATACACGGACGGGTGCAAAAGAATTCAATACGGACGGGTATTGAAAAGGTACACGGACGGGTGTAAAGAGATTCAATACGGACGGGTATCAAAAAGGTACACAGACGGGTGTAAAGAGATTCAATACAGACGGGTATCGAAAAGGTACACGGACGGGTGTAAAAAGGTTCAATACGGACGGGTATCGAAAAGGTACACGGACGGGTGTAAAGAGGTTCAATACGGACGGGTATCGAAAAGGTACACGGACGGGTGTAAAAAGGTTCAATACGGACGGGTATCGAAAAGGTACACGGACAGGTGTAAAAAGGTTTCAATACGGACGGGTATCGAAAAGGTACACAGAAGGGTGCAAAAAGGTTCAATACGGACGGGTACTGAAAAGGTACACGGACGGGTGCAAAAAGGTTTCAATACGGACGGGTACTGAAAAGGTACACGGACGGGTGTAAGGAGTATCGATACGGACGAGTATCGAAAGGATACACGGACGGGTGTAAAAAGGTTTCAATACGGACGGGTATCGAAAAGATACACGGACGGATGTAAAAAGGTTCAATATGGACGGGTATCGAAAAGGTACACAGACGGGTGTAAAGGGGTTCAATACGGACGGGTATCGAAAAGGTACACGGACGGGTGTAAAAAGGTTCAATACGGACGGGTATCAAAAAGATACAAGGATGGGTGTAAAGAGTTTCAATACGGACGGGTATCGAAAAGGTACACGGACGGGTGTAAAGAGGTTTCAATACGGACGGGTATCGAAAAGGTACACGGACGGGTGTAAAAAGGGGTAAATTTACTAGGGATTAATCTCGCTGGGGAATGGAAGGCAACACGGACGGGTGTCATCAAAAGGTCAATACGGACGGGTATTGAAACAAAAACGTTCAAACACGGACGGGTGCTGAAGGAAACACGGACGAGTGTCTGACGGTAAAAAACCTCGAGGGGAAAAACCACAGGACCACCTGGACGAAGGGGTAAAAATGAAACCACGAGTTCACGATCCTGACAAACAACTCTGCAAGGGAATGTCAAATATTGCTTTGAATGACTAAACCCAACACTTGTGGAGTAAAGTCAAAAGATATCTCCTGAAATCCGGCTTTCCTGACGAAGGAAAACTCAAACCTGGCTTATGCTTCGGATGCATATGTTTAAATTTTGCCGTAATGCTCCACACGAAGTGGGAATGCTACGCATTTAGGAGGATGCCATGCAAAACAAATGCTTATGCAATGCAAAAGACCATCCCAGCGAAATAAACGCTGAGAACAGAAGCAGCTCCACCGAGGACGACAAACTACGTTGTCATCAAACCAAAGAACATGCTGAGGAAAAACTTCACCCTGCTAGGGAAGATCACGATCACCAATTCTGCTGGAGATGGACGAAACTCCGAGAGAATACCCACTCTGTTGGGGACGGAAAGATCAACAACTCTGCTGGAGATGGACGAAACTCCGAGAGAATACCTACTCAGCCGGGGAATATCAAGATCAATAATTCTGCTGGAGATGGACAGAACTCCGAGAGAATACCCACTCAGCTGGGGAGGGAGATGAATACTGAAGAAGGAAACTCCTCCACCGGGGATCACCAAATACTTCAGAACTTGGATTTGACGCCTGCCAAAAACGATTGGACTTAAGACCTGCTGGGGATACCAATCACCACCAGACTCTGCTTGGGGATGTCGGTGAGCTTAATCTGATGTTAGGGAAATAACTTTACCCTCACCCTGCTGTGGATTAGATCCAGCCGTTGTTGGTGAGACTATACTTTCTGACCAACTGAGGAAAGTAGACACCAGGACTTTATGGGGATAATAAATTTTTTGTCCACGAATCTCCTGCTGGAGATACAACAACATCCACCTTAGAGCAATCAACTTCTGAACTCTTGCTGGGGAATAGTAATCCAAACACAACTTCGGCTGGGTATACAATCTTCTGTACTCCTACTGAAGGGGACGATCCTCTTATGTCCTGCTGAGGGGGACGATCCTCGTCGACACATCTGCTTGGAAAAAGAAGTTGTCAACATCCACTCTGTTAGGGGATAAACACACTGTTTCCTGACCAGCTGAGGAAAAACGAATGCCCCATATCCTGTGGGGAAACACCATCTTTGATCAAAGAAGATGCTCCATCAATCTCTTACTGGAGAGGCTGTAAAAATAGCAACTTCTGGCTACCTGCCGAGGAAAGATGAGCCAAATCACAACTCTGGCTGGGGGTAAACCTCTTATATCCTGCTAAGGGGGAACGATCCTCAACGACTCCGCTTAGGGAATCACTTCTCTATACTCAGCTGAGGAAGACGATCCTCGATACTCTGATGGGGAAGAGTAATAAACTGCTGAGGATAATCATACTTCAAAGTTGGGGAGCAAAGCTCTACTGGGGAGGTACCAATGAAGATTGGACTTTGAATTACTTGAGATGACTAGATCTGACCGTTGAGGAAGAGAACACTCTGACTCCTCATCGTCTTCTTGACGATATTCTATCGTCTTACCTTGCTGAGAGTGAGGATTTCATCTGTACTGCTAGAGATAAGAAACCTTCATAAAAGCCCTTTTCGAACATAGGACAATTCTCTGGTTGAGGAAGAATAACAATTCCCACACCTTGCTGGAAAAAGATACCCTCTGGCTCCTTGCTGGAGGGAAAAAGACTCCAAAAGTCCCACACTGGGAACAACTCAGTGCTTCAAGTTTCTGCATATTGATTGTCAAGAGCGAAACACAGTTCCTTTAACTCTCCACCTTGCCCCAGACCACAGGGTCTACTTGAAGCAATCATCTTAAGAGGATTTTATAGAAAAAGTGGCGTTCAACAATGCCCAGGGTTTTCAAACTCTTAGAGATGTATCCGGTCTGGACATAACTGTCCCATACTTCATGATTCATGAAGTAAATCACCTCGAGAGGGTTCGTAATGACCTAAAATGTTCTGTTGTAGTATTCTGAACCTTGCGGAGGTGCTATTGATTGATTGTGTTCTGAAGGGAGAAACTTCTCACGCCCTTGAAGTGACCTTCCCCAGTACAAGCCTTGCAGTACATTTGTCTCCGACCGACTAGTCTACGAGAGATTTACCGAATCTCGGCGTGATTGCCCCAGTTTACACGCTTGGCGACATTTTGAAGAGATTTCCCGGTGTGATCGTCCCAGATTGGTTACATCTCAACACAAATGGCTGGGAACGCATTTTTCTCACATAATCTTTCAGCAACATGTCCTCTGGAGTCTCAGGCACCTCAACTTGGCCAGTTTAAGCTTCTCGACTGATGTTCATCGTGTAAGCTTCTTTGATGTCAAACAAATGTATGCAAGCACAAAATATTTATTCTGAGAATGATTATTCAAATGCAACACATATGTTAATCTTGAAGTCCTTATTGAAAATATGTCACACAACCGAGTTACGACACTTATTTTTGAAAGGAAAGCAATACGCACATGCAACACCAACAAAAATCTTATTAGCACAACTCATGGGAGTCAGGAACGCTATCTCGTTGAAGTACGCCTTCAGACTAAACCCTGTTTCAATTAGGACTTTTAAGGGTTGTAGCGTGGCCTGGTTCGCGGTTTGAGAAAAAAAGATTTATGGTTCAAAGTTTATTGGTACCCACCCACTCTTCATGATATTCTCCAGTCCTATGTTCAGCTAATTTGACACAAGCGCTCGTCTCTCAAAAGGTTTCCCGATTTTTAGGGAATCCATGCAACTGGTGATCCGACACCTGACGAGGTTTTGGACTAACAGTCGCCCCTTTTTGTCTTTTGTGTCTATAGTCACACGACTTTGTTCTTATCGAGGATTTTCTTGGCTTTTCGCTTTCTCATTCTTTTGCTTTTTTGTTCCCTAATTTTTGCCTGGACTGACTCTTTTGAGTTTTCAATTTTGAAGTCCAGCGGGATGCCTTAACTTTTGCCTAAGTCACTTGCTTTCAAGTTTTTCGACTTAGCAGGCTTTTTCTTTTTCTCTTTTTTCTCTTTTTTTTTGAACAAGTCGTGTGACACCGTTTTGTCTGACTTGTTTGAAAGGGTTGTAACTGTTTCACTATTCGGTTGGTGAGGAGTAACCATTGTGGTTCTACACCTCTTAACCTCTTGATAGTGGAATGGAAGGTAATGGATCTTCAGATGTACACTCCTTCTGAAAGTTGAACACTTGTTCAAACTAACAGACGCCTACCCTACCCCTGGGTTAAAAATGAGGGTACTAGGCTCAAAGAGGTTGACAAAGGTCTATGTCCTTATCTCTCCAGTGTTTGTGACTTGGAAACAATGCCTGTACATCCTTAACAGGGTTTTATCCAAAAGCGTACCATTAGAAATCTGCGTTCTTATTTCGTCATCCTCCCTCCAAGAGTCTAGGCAAGAAAGATAGTATTGCAATGCATATAAACATGACATGAGTGCATAAAAGTAAGATACTTCAGGAACAACACATCATTGCATTAAAATCCACATTCAAACACAAACAAAGTTTTACATGCAGACAATGTTTAAACAAACAAAGGAAAGCTACATATGAAAATGCAGTAAAGGAAGCTGATGATTGCCATTGTTGAGGAGACTTGACTCCGTCTGGACTTATTGCTTCTGATGACGCTCTTGCAATCTAGTGCTTACTCTGACAAAGAAGCTTCAATCCAAAGGGGTACCATCTGGCGTGATGACCTTTGAGTCGATCAAGTCTTGCACCTTGTGCTGGAATGCATTATAATCGTCAATTGTGTGCCCAAACATTCCCGAATGGAACTCACAGCTAGCGTTCATGTCAAAGTCCGGAGGAATAGGGTATGGCACTGGCGTGGTACTCCTCATTTGAATCAGAGAGTTCTTGAGCAGATGAACAAACAACTGACTATAAGGAATAGGAATAGGATCAAATATCCTCTTGGGCCTTCTTGGTCTTGGTTGCCCCTACTGCTGATAATTTTCCTGATTTGGGCGCCCCACCTGCCCCTGTACTTTCCTTTCCACATTTGGCTGAGTCACAAACAAAGGTTGCTGATGTAGAGCTTCTGCAGCATAAGGTTGTGGAAGAGATCCTTGACACGAGGTGGATCCTTTGGAAAAGGAAGGAGTCCCCAATTCCTTTGCAACAATTGGGGTAAAATCACCTTGTATGCTCACGCCGCCCGACATGAATTCAATTGCCCATGCATCAATCAAATCCTGGACTTGGTGCTGAAAGGCCCTACATTTCTCCACAGTATGCCCTGGTGCCCCAGAATGGAAATCACAACGGGCTCTTGCATTGTAGCCTGGTGGGGGATTACCAGTAAGAGGAGCCAAAGTCCTTTTCTGGACCAGTTGCAACTGAAGGAGATGCTGCAATAGCTGAGAATATGGCATAGGGAGCGGATGAAAAACTCTTTCAGACTGCTTCGGTCTCTGTGCACACTTTTTATTCTTAGACTAATCTTGGGAGACAAGACCTGGTTGCTGTTGGGAAGGTTCTGGAACCTTGGGTTGTGGAGGGGATTCACGAGGAAATCCATGATCTAGCAAATGCCCCAAAGAGATTGGAGGATTAAGGACCTTTGTTACGGAAGCGAGCACATGACTGTTTTCCTTCTTTACCACTGTTTTCAAAATTTCCATGACCAAACCCATCTGAGTCTTCATCTGATTGACCTCCTCCTTCAACATCTTCTGGTCTTGCATGAGAGTTTGTATATTCCCCATAAACTGCCCCATATGGCCTCGCATCTCCTTCAAATCAGCTTGAATCTGCTCCATCATTCTGCTTTGATTAAGCCTGGTAGAATACCGATGAGCTGGTTGATCAATCCTGACTGTCAAAAAGAGAGAGCATAAGAAATCCAGAGAATCCGAAATAACCTGCTATGCAGAATGAGATGATTATGCACATGCCAATGCAAACATGTATGAACACTATCAAGGTGATCTATCCCTTGATTCCAGTTTCAACAACAGAAGAGAACTGAATTCCTGATCACATAAAGAGAGTAAGCATCTGTTACAACACCAGTCTGAATAAGCATAAACAAAGATCCCGACCAACAAGCCTGGCGGTGATCCCGGAAATACAAAGAAAACAACAGCAAGGAAACTAAAGCATATCATCAAGACTCAGTTGTGCTAGAATTCCCCATTCGTCATTCTTTTTGCACCAATTCTGCATTTCCTTGAGAAGCTTCTTGGTATTAGGATGCTCTGGTCTCTGAATCAACTCCTGAATCAGAAGATCTCTCCTATGCAAGATTCCTGTTAAATAACGACTATGCAACTCCCAATCATCTTCTCCAGAAGCTCCACCTGAACTTGGACCTTCGCTTATGGCTCTTTTCACTTCGGCTTGGATCTTCAGTTGTTCCATATCTGCCATGGTTTCCTTGAGCTTTTCCTCAACTGCTCTCCTCTCAAAGATCCCTGATAAAATCTCCTTATCCTTTTTCCGAAGCTCTGTCTTCAAACCTTCAATCTGCTCCAGATACTTGTCTTCTTTCAACCTGTTGGCAGTAATTGCTATATTTCGACGGTCACTGAACCTGTGAATTCTTGACATAGCATAAGCTAACTCTTTATTTTTGGACGAAAGGACCTTGCTAACACTTTTCAACGCTTGAGCCACTTTCTCTCTGGCTGTGGCTTCTTTAGACAATTCTTTCTCCTTTACAATCAACAGTTCTGATTTCAACCTGGCAACATGGATAGCTTCGCCTTTTTCGTGCTTCAACTGACCAACCTCTCTGCCTAGCTCATGATTTTCCTCTCGGAGTTTCTCCTTCTCAGCCCATAACTTATCATACTTCTCTATACCAACAGTCGTGGGAGCCTCGATCATCAAAGGATATAAAGGTGGTTCCACTGGGAAGGGAAAAAGCTCCTCTTCTGCTCTTTTCTTAATCCACTCTTCATAGGAAGGAAAAGCCCGGTTATTACATTTCCCGAATGAAGTTTTTCCCTTCTTGGTCACCTGCTTCCAAGCATTCACAATCTTCCTTATCATCTCTTGATCCCTAATACCATTGAAGAATAAGGACTCTCTAATATCTCGCTCTTCAGGTGGACCTCTCAAAGGATAACCAAACTGCCTGATAACAAGGGAAGGATTATAGTTAATTCCACCTCTTCTCCCTATCAAGGGTACATTAGGGAATTCTCCGCACTTGCAAATAATCTCCATCCCTAGCAAATTATGGTTGAACCAAACAATGTTGTCAGCAATCAAGCCCATTAACCTCTTTGACCACTTCAGAGAATCTCTCGTATCCACGAAAGCGCCAGCTTCGGGGAGATGACTCAGAAATCAAGTAGATAAAAGCGGTGCACAGCAACTCACAGTTCTTCCACGCCTATTTTCATTCTTGCAGTGGACTGAGTGATACACATCACCTAGCAATGTAGGTATAGGATTCTTTGAAATAAATATTCTGACAGCATGCATATCCACCAGATCAGGAACATTGGGAAACAGGACAATCCCATAGATGCACATAGCCAGAATAGCTTGGAAGGCAAGCCAATTATTCTCTTTAACACGTATGCAAGCTTGATCAAACAAGAACTTCAATAAGAAACCCTTAGCTCCTTGTTTCTCCACAATATTATTGCTCAGAACAGATTCACCAATATGAAGAGCAATGGCCATTTCTTTTATCCCAGGGCGTTCTTCAGAAAAGAAAACTATGTCATGCCTGATGGGGATTCCCAAAATAAATGAGAACTCCTCCAACGTTGGAGCCAAGATATAGTCTGGGAAAGTGAAGCAACGCAAAGACGGATCATAGAACTGAAGAAGTGTATGAATGGCATCCTTCTCATATTTGGAGATACTGTAGACAAACTTCAGAAATCTCCCATACTCTCCACTGAACTCTGTACGAACTCCGGGACCAGCCATACTAATCAGCTTGTGAATCAACGTCAAGGTCGGGTCTGGGAACGAATAAGCAACAGTCTTCTTTCTCTGGACATCTATGCTAAGGCAACCTCAGAAAACCGGAATCAAGAGTAAGATGCAAGCCCTGAAAAATGTCAAACATGTTAGAATGCAAGAAAAATGATATGCACATGCAAACATGGGATCAAGGCATCATTGCTGGATGTGCTGTGCTGTTAACTAAACGAGAACCACAACCCAGAAAACCAGAATTCTGGAGCATCAAACCACTAAGATAACCAAAAACCCAGATAATCAGACACTGATGAGAAATCCAGAAAACCGGGTAGGTTGAAGGTTTCGGTTACCTGCAAACCTGCAAACACCCATCCCATCTCACATGTGGGTTCTAGAAAGGCGAGGATCCTCAATATCACGGGCTCCCAGGTCGAGAAATGATGATACGTTCACCATTTCTGGTTTGGCATCATCATCAATCGAGGAGGCCTCAACTGATTCCCCTAAAAAATAAGGTCATCCTATGCGAGTCCCTCAGCATTGGGTCCTCGGATCGAGAATGTGCAATGGGTTTGCCACGGAACGTGGTCTGCCACTGTCACATCTCGGGAGGAGAGGCGCAACTGAGGTATCGGAGAAACGGTCACCAGAGTCGACAACTCTCTAGATCAACACCCTAACATGCGCAAGACACACACGTCAGAATGCGTCCCAAGATAGCCTCATCTGGTTGTGAGTTTCGTGAATACACAAACGTACCAAGCAGGCACATAGGTCCCACTACTTTCCACTCTAGTCCTAGGGTGTACTCAAGCCTGGGTATTGGGCTTATCTCTCAGAACAACCCAACCTGCCAAACAGAAACCAGCCAGCACAACACAACAATATCCAGTATGACAGTAATAAAATGAAATGCAATGCAATAAAAGCTGTAAAATAGTAATATACAACATAATAAAGCACAACAAATAAACACCCAACGAAAACAACAAACAAGCGTTAGGATCGACTCGCTAAAGGGGATGGACTAGCAAGAGGTCAACCAGAGATCCCCAGCAGAGTCGCCAGCTGTCGCTCCCAAAAAATTCGCATCCAACGGTACAAACGCGAGAGTGGCGCGGAAAAACACAGAGTTGCCAGCAATGTGTATTTATCCCGAGAGAGGGAAAGGAAACACTGCATAAACCTGAGGGAAGGGAAAGAACATGGTCTCACGACCAAGAGAAACGGGTACGGGAGTCGGTTACGCGAAGGGAAGGTGTTAGCACCCAACACGTCCATCGTACTCGATGGGATCCACGCTTGTTGTCTGCATCAAAGGGCGTCGTCGTCTGGAGCTCCACTACTACGGGACCGGAGAAGGAACGAGAACGGAAAGAACGGAGAAACGAAGAAGAAAAGAAAAAGAAGTGACTCGATAGGACGTTATCATTGTCCTAGGCCTACGTACTCCCTCAGTGCAATGGGAAAGTCAGAGTCAATGTAGTTCAGACGGGAACTGTGGGGGAAGGTTGCTCGCCAAGACAATCGCTGTCTTGTGCCTACATATCCTCAATCAGACGAGAGAGAGGAATCAGAGCTAATGTAGTTCGTGGGTACGACCACAAAGGGGTAAGTGTTTTTTTACGTGAGCGACGAGCTCTTTTCTGAAAATGAAGTTTGAAACCCAACAATCCCGAAGGACAAAAAAGATTTGAATTTGTTTTGTGTTTTTTAGACAGAAGTGTTTTCTTTTAAGTTAGTTCATAACTTGCATTGCACCAAAGTCTAGCGCACAGGGACGAATACTTAACGAATCGTCCCAAGACAGGCCGCTCGCTAAGCACTCTAGAAAGATGAGAGGAAGCCCCTCATTTCTCATTCCCCACGCTTAAGGCTCGTGCGCAATACACTTTATCTTTATTAAGTGTTTTCAAGAAGTTTTGAGATGAGAAGAGAGAAGACACAAAGGAAACTCTAAAGGGAAACTAAGAGTCCTAATGTTATCATGCACGGGTAACCTATGGTTAGTGAGGCTTAGGAGAGACAACTACCTAATGCCTAATGCTAATCCTACTCCAAGCTTAATCAAAAATTAAGTTGGACTAGGTAGCTCTAAAGGGAGAGAATCCAAGACTTAAACAAGTCTTGAGATCCATGGGAGGAAGAGAGTGAAAGAGAAGAAAGAAGCATCTTAAATGCTAAAGCAAACACAAGTATGAAAGCTTAAAAGAGAAAGGAGAAGTTAGAATATGGATGACTATCCACATCCCATTCACTTACCATTAGCCCCTACATGGTTAGCAAATACAAACATATGCAACAATAAGACAAATGAAACCCAAACAAGTCACAACCCAAAGAGAAATGGTTACAAACCAAATGAAACTCATCCAAGTCAGAATGTACACCTTAATGGTGACCCATAATGTTTACTAAACAAACTCAAGCAAAAAGAATGCAAACAAGTGGCAAAACATCCAAGAAAGTCATCAAAGAAGGAGTAGAAGAAGAATGAGTGGATATGCAAGGTGATCATGCAAGAATGCTTCAAATAATATCAAAGTAAGAATTTGGATGACCTAAACATGTGCCTAAACATGCTATACAAGTGTCACATAAGACATACAAGCAAGTATCCTAGCATTGAGAGTAATTATAAGAAGGAGAAGAAAGCATGTAAGTGAAACATGTTAAAGGATGCAAAATGAAACATGAATAGCATATGACATGAATGCAAAGTTCCAAGGTCAGAAACATACATCAACTGAAGTGAAAAGGAATGATATGGCATGGTATACACAAACCAAATACAAACCAAGAAGAGGCATAGATGAGAAGAAGTGAGAAGATAAGTCAAAAGAGGCATGTAAATCAAACATTGAACATGTGCACAAAATATGCAACAACCTCACACCAATGACCTATAATTGTAGTCAAATGACCTATAATGATTTAAACATGGTTTATGAATTCAAAGAAACAATCCCAAATAATGGCACAAGTGCCTTCTCAAACAAGTAATCAAACATGATCAAAGATGTGCACAAAAGAAGACCTCAAACAAAGAGCAATCAAACAATTAGTAAATCATCTTTAAAAATTACCAAATTAATTCTCAAGACTCCTCAACCAGGGGTAAACAACATGTCAAAAGATCATGCAAAAATTCACAAGATAAGTTCTTCAATCAATCATGCAAAATCACATGGGAATTATGAACTAATATGCAAAAGAGAGGGACCAAAATGCAATATTAAAAGAGTTTAAAAATATGAGAAAAATGTTTTTATTGACTTCAGGATGTTGATGAAACAATTCAAAAAGAATGGGTTCAAAATGTTTTGTAGATGATGAGAAATAAAATCAGCAAGGCAGGGTGTGCATATATGAAACAATTCAAAAAGAAATTAATTAAACAATTAATTCAGGTGCTAAAAACAAAATAAAAATGGAAAATAAAATCTGGAAAAATTTTATAAAACCCTAAGGATGATTCATGATTTTTTCATAATTTTTGGATGCATAAAACTATTTTTAAAAATTAAAACGCAAAAACTATATGAAAATAAAATAGAAATTGAAATAGAATGAACCAGGGGGTGCAACCAAAGTAATTCTCACGTTTGAAATTAAAATGGGCTCAGAAAGGGGAGTGGGGAAAGCAAGCCCAAACCAACAAATCCATCAGCGTATTCCAAACAAAAAAACAAAGTCCAAGTCAACATGGTTGACTCACACACGCCATCAGATTCATCCAAGGACCCACAATCAGTCAACCAAAGCCAAAGGTAGTCAAGATCAATGCTCAGGATCAAAGGTACATGATATCAATGATATATGCGCGCACACCAAATCATCAGACATTTAAAATGAAAACACGTTAATAGCACATGGTAATTTTAATGTGCTGGTAGAATCCAAACCATTAGATTAATCACACGCATCAGATCAAGTCAAACTAAAATCAAACATGCAAGATCAACGCTCAGGATTGAAGGTACAAGATAAGAAGCATGGAATATCACACACACAACCAATAAAAGCTAAACAAATTTTAAAAGGCGTGGCAACATGTGAGCCCTCAGATCTCACAAATCAAGGGCCATGATTTCGTCTTCTTCACATAAACCTCAGATGGCCTGAATCAAAACCAGGTGCCGGATCCCTAGCTCCGGCCACCTTCTCCGGCAAGCTCAAACCTCAAAAACTCCAGAAATAAAAAATTCCACCACAGTTCTACTCAGATTCACATGCTGATCTCAAATATGCAATTCAATTCATCATAACATGCATGTACACATCAAATCGAAGCAAACAAGTTTGGATCTAAAAAATTCAGATCCACAATACTCTCATGTTACACGTCCAAAATTGATTCTAAAAACATCATCATGCTCATCAACACTCAAGGAACAAAATGCACACAAGAAAATCAAGTTCTATGAGCAAGAATTTCACACTAACCTGAAGCGTGCAGAACTCAAATCACACCAAGAAAACTCTCTGGAAGCTGCAGATCCACTCCTTGGAACCTCTAATTGCAAAATAAATGCAATTAGAGCTTGGAATCGTGCTAGATCTTGAGGTTTGAACTTGGATCCTCTTGAACTGAACTTGATGAAAACCTTACTCTTAGCCTCAATCAATGGTTGATTCTTGTTCTATGGACTTCACTGATCAAGAATATGAAAATAAAACTCAAGAAAACCTTGTGGAAAGAGAGATTCGAAGAGGAGAAATTGTGAGTGAAATTTCAAAATCTGAGCAAATGAGAGTGCATGAACTAGTAGTGAGGGCATGAGTTAGCTTATATACATCCCATTAGACCTCTGATCACAATTAGCAATTGATTAATCCCTTGGTTAATGAGTTTTGATGGTTTATGCCAAAATGCATTTTGTAACCAACCCACTAATCCACACGTGCAAGCTCATGCTTTTCATGATGAATCACTCACACTTCCCTTGCTAATCACAAATGAATTGGAATTGGGCCTTGAGATTGCTTGGTTTGTAAGTTTTAATCCATTTTGCCATTTTGTACAATGTGAAATAAGTGATGAATATGGCACGGATCCACTTGATTCAAAGGCCAAAAATGATCCTCATGAGGTGTACTTGGGTGTGGTAACATAAATTGAACCATTAGAGGTCACTTGAAACCAAATGGAACTAATTTACAAAAGGTGGAAAAATGTATTACATGGAAAACCCTTAAAAACACCTTGCATTGTTTTGACCATAACTTGAGTTTCACAAATGATATGGAAACCATCTAGTACTTTTTGGAAATGGGAGAGAAATATATTCAACTTTCATGTTGGAGGAAAATTCATTTGAAGCTTCCTTGATGATGAAAAGTCAAGTTGAATGTGGTGGAAAAATTGCCAAAAATGGAAAGTTCTCATTATAGGTCATTTTCCAAATTTAGTAACTTTTGTACTAACCCTTAATTCTTGATAAATGGTATGAAACTTGACCCTTGAAGACCATAGGAGGATGTGAGACCTTGAAAACAATGAAGAGAACCTCAAAATTCCATGGTTAACTTTCTTCTCCACTGTTGACTTTTGCCTACTTCACAAGTAACTGATCCACTGAACATCTTCCACAATGAACCACTAGCCAAGTCTCAATCCATGAACACTTGTGAGCATATGGAATACCATAAGAACATGCTTGAACCTACAAAGCCCTTTAAGAAGTCCTTTGGGTCAAAAACCCTAATTTGGACCATCTGATTAGGAGAGGAAGATTCACTTGAAATCCTTTGCCATTCTTGATCTTATGAAGATATGATGAACTCCTCAAACCACCTTGAGACTTGAGACTCTTTTGAGGTGAACCAAGTACCTTGATCCCATGCTAAGAACCAATGCTATGCACAAATGCTAATGCAAAGAAACATAAGCCAGTTAGCTAAAAGCAAGAAGGCAAATTTTGGGGTGTTACACCAGATTAAAGAAAATCCCCAGAGAAAGCCTCTCAATAGAAGACTCTTGGCATTTCTCCCAAAAGGTCTCAAAGGAAAGTATGATGTAACATCACTAAACAGAAGGTAATCTCTCAACAGACTTGTTTTCCCCAGTAGGTCGACAAATGGCATCTCCCACAGAGAAGTTTGCACACCTCTGCAGTTCAGACAAATGGTTCTCCCCAGCAAGTCTGACATCAAAACTTTTTCCATCAAATGACGTCTCCCCAGTAAAACTCGTTGAGAAGTTTGATGAAGACCACTACAAATAGCGTTCCTTGTCGAAGGAGGAATTCGACAAGATAATACCAAAATAAATAGAGGTCATTTTTTATGTTTCAAAACACACCAAAATAATACCAAAGCCTTGTTTTCTCACTCTCCCTCTCTTACTTAACTTTCAAGTTTCAAAAGAGCCATTTGGGAATTCTCAAAACCAGAGCATACATTCCTCAAACAGCCATCCAAACACCTTATAAACTATCCCGTGGAGGTGTTCAAACCTTTATCCTCATTGTACAACACCAAAATAAAAAAGTCAACCCCCAAAACCTTCATCCTCCTTGATCCAATCACTTTCAAAGCTAAACAACACTTCAAATACTCTCCAAATATCATCCTTAAACTGTTCCAACAAGTTTCCCTCAACTGTAACACCAATTGAGGGAGTTACTATTTTGGTCACTTTTGCCACTTTTGCAAGAAAGAGTCCATTTCTGTTCCAGAACTTTCTAGTTGATTTTGATCATCCTAAAAGCTGCTAAGGGGTCTATTGAGAGTGACCAAGGCATTGAATTACTTCTGGCACAAGCATCTTGAGAGTTAGCACAAGGAGCTTCAAGAGGTAAGTGCATAACAACTTGAACTTTTTAAAATATGCATTACTTTGATGTCCTTTGAGCATGAATATGTCATACATGTCATATGTGTTGTGTTTGAACCAATTTACCATGCTATTATTGCTTGTATGAAGTGGTAGCATAGAACTTGCAAAATTTGGCATATTTTAAAACCACTGTCGGGTTTTAAAATTTAGGCATCTTTAGAAAATTCTAAGACCATCATTGGATTCCTCATGAAATTCTAGGTAGGATCCATCTAAATTTCATCCATTTTCATGGATAAATGAAGAAGTTATTGCCTTCTTGCAAATACCCCAAAATCTGGTTTTTTGCCTTAGCCTGACCTAGAAAATAAGTCACCCTTATATGCATATGGGGTGGTTTTGATACACGGGTGTATCACCACCCCAGTAGTAGCAGCGTGTGTTTGTTTGGTTAGAGGGTGTGGGTTCAACACCCACCCAGACCATTTTTGGTTACCTCTCCTTTTTTGCTATTTTATCTCATTTTTCATTATTTTCTTAATTAATCTCAAAATTAATTTCTCCTTCAATTTTGATTATTTTTTATTGATTATTTTTTTCAAAATTCACAAAAATGTTAAAATATTTTATTCTACAAAAAAATAAAATTTATAATATTTATTTAATATAGTTTGAATTTTTGTAAAGAATTTCATTTTAATTATTTTTTTAAACATTTTTTAATGAAATTTTCATCTTGATTTTTCAAGTTCAAATGATTTTCAAACTTTCATATAAACATAACATGATTTTTCAAAACATTTTTCAAACCTCACAACTTGTTTTTTAATATATTTGATATTTTATATAATTTATTATTTAATTTTCTTTGAAAAATTATATTAAAATTAGGGTTTTCCTTAATTTTAATTTTTCAAACATCATTTGAAACACTTTTGGACCTCTAATAGAGTGTAAGACCCATCCCCTTTGTAAATACAAAATTTTGGGCCTTAGTCATTGTATAAGTCCTTACGCGATTTTCAAAATAAACGGTGCAATCGCTGTTTTTCATCTGGGCATCTCTTTGAGCTATAAGCCCCATCTCTTGTATAAAAATAAACTTTTGGGCCTCTATTAGAGTGTAAGACCCATTCCTTCTTGTACATAAAATTTTGGGCCTCTATTAGAGTGTAAAACCCATCCCTTTTGTAAATATACCATTTTGGGTCTCAGTCATTGTATAAGTCCCGATACGATTTTCAAAATAAACAGTGTGATCGTTGTTTTTTTCATATGGGCATCTCCTTGAGCTATAAGCCCCAACTCTTGTATAAAAATAACTTTTTGGTCCTCTAAATAGAGTGTAAGACCCACCCCTTTGTGTAAATAATTTTTGGGGCCTCAGTCATTGTATAAGTCCCTCTGTGGTTTTCAAAACTGTGACGCGATCGTCGCCTTTTCAAATAAGCCATCTGGGTCTCTCCTTGAGTATAAGCCCCAATATTTTGTATATAAACTTTCTTTTAAATAACAAACAACTTTTATGGGCCTCTCCTTGAGTTATAAGCCTCATACCTCTGTTTTCAAAATCATCTATATGTTTTTAAACTGGAACTAAGAGGAGCATTATTCCCGGTGAAACTTCTCTTAGACCACTTGGGCCTCTCTTTGAGCTATAAGCCCCAAACATTATTTTCTTTCAAACAACTTTCTTTTAATTCAAATTCAAATTCAAAGTTTTCTCAAAACTTTCTTCAATTTCTTGAAACCCTAATCAATCATACAGTTGTAGTCAATACAACAGATCACAATACACTTGGGCCTCCTCTCAGAATATAAGTCCCAATATCTTTTTCAATGCATATTTGTTTATATATTTGTTAAATCAGTTGTCTGTATATACTTGTGTATATCTTGCTTAGAGTTTCCCCAGTAGTTAGGTCTACACTTAGGTCAAACCAGAGGTTATTTTCTAAACTTAGTCAAAACTAGTTCCCTCATAGAAAATTCCCTATACAGTCTGCCTCCTCTTGGGCTTATTCAATATGGAACAGAGAAAAGGAATTATTCCTAGTGAAACTTTTCTCAAGACTGTCAAAACTTAGAAATATATGTATACAAGAAATTCATCTCCCCAGAGAGGATTAATTCCCGGTGAAACCTCTTTTGAATTTCGTCAAACCTTAGAACTGTTCAACAAAGAAAGGACTAATTCCCGGTGAAACCGTTCTTGAACTCTTCTTAGGCTTAGACCCACAGGCTTCCTAAAAGGCCTTCAATTGGGATTAATACAAGGACCCAAAGGCCTTCTAAAGGCATAGGATAGAAATTATTCATCTCTACTAATTCAATCCCCAGGAGAGTCAAAATTCCAGAACATCATACCATTCTAAGGGTTGATCTTCATCCCTTAAACCAAAAGCCTCCTCTTGGGAATCTTACAAAGACCACTCTCTACACCAGAGTCTATCCCTCCTTAATGAGACTTGGAAAGTCTCAGCCTCCTCTTGGGCTTCATTTAAGTAGACTTGGAAAGTCTCATCTCCTCTTGGACTTAACACACAGAGACCCTCAAATTTCCTAAGAGCACAGGAAAAACCCTGATCAGTTCATCAATACACCAGTCTCCAACAGAGTTGAAAACCTCTAAGGATTTCAAACTCATCTTAAAATCCCCTCTGACCCCCAACAAGGCTTAAACTTTCACCTTTAAACATCCCAGCCAGGGTCAATTTACCATCAACAAATCCCCAGTAAAATCAGAGCCTCATGGCCACTGATACTTCAACCCTTCCCTGATTCTCAGCAAGAAAAAACCCTTTGGATTCTCCCCAATATAATTTAGACCCGCTCCTAGATTTCTACAGTATAATTTGGACCTACTCCTGGATTTCCACAGTATAATTTGTAAACCCTTTGGATTATCCCCAATATAATTTGGACCTTCTCTTAGGCTTCATATAAGAATTTTCCCCAGTCAGCTTCAATCCTGGGCTTTGTACAAGACAGATAAAACCATTCCCAGTGGAGTCAGTCTCTTTTAGCTTCAACCTTGGGCTTTGATTAAGGCACACAAAAATCAACATCCCTCAGATGAGACCATAAGTCCCCTCTGCAGGAGGATATTTCCTCTATACATCACATATCAAAATAAACAATCAAAACCTTTTTCCAGATAATTCCTGTAAGTGGCACACTTGTTGATTCAAAATCCAAGTTGGAGTCCCTCCTTTATCCTGGCTAAAAGTCAGCTTTCATCTAACAGCTGTAAGTGGCAAGCCTATGGATCCCTAACATCCAAGCCAATGTCCTTCTCTTAGCATGAAAGATACATAAGGAAAATGTGGAATTGCTTTACACTGAGTTAAGGCTTTCTTCCTTCATGACATCCATTTTATAAAGGAAATTATGGCATTGTTGGATTCTACATATCTCAGTTAAAGTAATTCTCCTTTATAACCAATTACTCAATATTTGTGATGAATAGGTGAGATATTCTCCCTTTAGAGATGACAAGTTCTCTCTCTCTCTCAGTCACCCTTTTAGCTTTAATCTTAGGCTTTGAACAAGACACGAATACTCAGCTAGCTTTAATCTTGGGCTTTAAACAAGACACCAAACAATTTTCCTCCCATGGAATAGGAGGAACTACAATTGCTCTGATTTCCCAAATCTCTTTATGGTAATACGTAGGTATAAGATTGTGAAATCTTAGCGAGCACACAAATAAAAAACTTTAGGTTCAGTACCTTACCAAAAACAACGGAAAACCTGAAAACCACAAAAACATTCTCTCAATTCTCCCAAAGGAGAAACTTTCCCAAGCCACAGCAGATAAACATGAGAAAGTATTTTAAGTTAACAGAAAAACATGCAATAAAAGGTTCCTATGGATTACCATAGATACACTGGGTGTTAATAGCTTCCTTTTGTATAACCAGACCCCGATCCCCGATCTCTTAGCATTTGTTAAAGAAAACATTTGCGTGCAAGGTTAGTTTTAGATATCTTCCCTTTCCTTTCCAGCTTCATAGGATAAATACATAAATCAGAAAGTATAATCCAAATCCAACCATTGCGGTAAGGTGGTCGCATCACCGACAAAAATCACACGCTACACTTGGATCCCCACCAAAGGCACATTAAGAAATCCTCCACAACTGAGAATCACACTCTTGATATTCCAATCCCTCTTGTACCAGATGATGTCATCAGCAGTGAGTGAGGCAAACCTTTGAGACCATCCATAAGAGTTGCTTAGCTACAAAGGGACCCTTTTGAGGCATATGCATCCTCATCCACATATGTAACAATGGAGCACAACCAAGGAATTTTCCACCTTTCTACTCATGACGAGTATGAAAAGTGTGGTAGAAGTCTGCCAATAAGAAAGGAACGGGATTGCTAGCCAAGAAAATATCCAAGGCTGAGTGATCTGCAAACTTTTCCACATTTGGGAATAACACAATTCTATGAACAAGAAGCGCCAAAATAACCCCACAAGCAACCCACTTCTCCACTTTAACACATTTCCACGCTTGTTCCTCCAAGAATTTCCTCGAGAACCCTCCTATATGTGACCAATTAGCTACCACAGTGTCAACATGAATACCCAAAGCAGAGGCCACCTTGGACATGGTGAGGTCTTCTTCAATCTTTGGGAAGGGGTTGTAATCCTAAATGGTACGGTCTAAGAGCTTTTCAAACTCATCCAAGGTAAGAGCAATCTGAAAGTCGGAGAAACAGAAACAGTGGAGTGGAACGTCATAGTATTGTGCAAGGGTAGTAAGAGCATCAATGTCAATCTTCTCTGTCAATACTTCTAATATTCTCCCAAAGTTGGAATGAAACTTGTTTTGCTTGATGGCGGTGATCTTGGAACTCAGTGCCTAAATTGTCGATATTTGGTTCCTTGAACTTGAAAGTGAAGGTATTCTTTCTGGTAATCTGGCTCATCATAATTGCTTTGGTAAATACTTTAATCTGTAACAAACATAAGAGATTGAGAGCTTTGTTTTTTTTTCTTTATGTGATGAATGCATGAATGAATGATTAAAGGTTTCTAAACAAGCGACTTCAACAATCTGAGGCATGGATGGAAGATACTCTGATTTCTCTCTTTACAAGGATCTCACAAGGTAGGCTCTAAGGTTAAAAAGGAACCCCAAAGTCATGGATCCATATGAGTATTCATCACACACGACATAAGCATGTCGATTTATGACTATATCATATGAGTCTCTTTTGGGTGAGATCTTCATATCGAACTACACGAGAAAATCTTCTCGGTGCCCCATACTACGCGACCATCAACATCGGGTTCTAGACAAGGGTTTTAGAGTCATGGACTTCCTTGACTGTTCATTGTGTATGTCAGTCATTGCCAGGCAACAACTCCATCAAGGAAATCTATTCTGAATGAAACCTTCATATCTAACTACATGAGAAAAACTTCTCGGTGCCCCATACTATGTGACCATAAATTCTAGTTTGGCCAATGGTTCAAGGTTCTACAAAGGTCTTTAGAGTCATGGATCCCAATGAAAATGTTGATAGCCCATGCCAAAATCTTGACGATTATCAACATCCTCATTAGAATCTACTCTAAGCGAGGTTCTCGTATCGACCCTTACGAAGAAAGCTCCTCGGGGCCCATATTACTCAACCTCTTCTATCTTAGGTTTATACTCTAGACTCGGGTATAGAGCATTTCCCTCAAGGTTTGCAATCAAAGTACTTATCTAATTCCCAAAGTGCCAAAGAACCACAGATAACATATAATATGGAAAGCAATAAAGGCAAGGAATATAGGCAAGCAAAGAAACAAACACCCAAACACATGGAGGAACCAACCTAGACTAGGCTTGACTTGCTTAGGGAATAGAGCCGGTCCCCAGCAGAGTCGCCATTTATCGTACCTCGAAAAATACGATCTTCGCGATGCACAAAAGGATTGCACGATCACGGATGGACTTAGGAGATTCGCCATCGAAATTTATTTATTCCTATGAAGGGAAAGGGAAAACATCGAGAAAACCCACGGAAGGAAAAAGATAGGGCATAGTCATCGCAACCATGTTGGGTTCGGAAGTTAGTTATGTAAGGGGAAGGTACTAGCACCTCTTACATCCATCGTACTCGATGGGAACCATCTAGGTTGTCTATGCGTGAAAGGGTGTCGGTGTCTCAAAGTGCTTGCTAGAGGGAAATGAATGATTTTTTTATTAGGGTGTTCACCAAGGATATGAATCCTCGTGCCTACGTATCCTCATTATGAAATGAGGAAATCAGAGCTTCGTAGTTTGGAGTAGAAAATAGTTGTGTGTTGGTTGATTTTATTACCTTGAAAAGGATTTAGGAAGTGGTGCCACGAGGCACAAAAATAAGTTTGATGAGTTGAGATCTTTTTAAGGGTTTTTGGAAAAGATTGTTCTTGAGTTGAACTGCACTAAAGACTATGGGTAGAGGTGATTATTTTGAGCTACCAAGCCAAACGTCTTGTGTCAAAATAATCAGAGTGAGTGTAGGAAAGGTCCATTCTCACCCCTTCTCCACCACTTAAGGCTCGTGACGCACAATTCTTCTCGTATTTTATTGTGTTTTGAATTTGCTTAAGAAAAATCCACTTGATGTTGGATCAAGGGTTTATTTGACTGTTTAAGAAAATGTTTTGGTAAATGGGAAGGTTGATGGTGATGCAAAAGCAATCGACTTACAAAGGGTGAATGCAAAATGAAGTGTAATTGGTTAAGGTTTGATGGTGATGGAAATCCTATTGAATTTGTTTTTATAAAAAATGTTTGACAATGGATCAAGCTTATTTATTTTCTTTTGAAAAGTGGGTGATTGATTTTATTCTTGCATTAAGGAAAACCTAAGCAACTAGGAACCAAAGAAAAAACAATAAAGTTATTACACGCCATGGGAGTGGGGGTACATTTTCTCAAATGTGAAAATGGTACCAAGCCATTGCGAATTAAATCCATCACACAAATTCTTGAAAATAAGAGTATGAAATGCAAATCAAGTCTCACTTTATAAAAGCCCAAGAGGAGGCTATGTGAGGTTGATATCGATTATGAAAACAATCGACTTATAAGGGTGTTTGAAAAGGACTTGATATTAAATCAAGATTTAGTTTGAAAAAGGTTTGAATTATGTGAATGAGAAATGGAAATAAAATGCATTATGGCATAAGCAACAAGCACATGAGCAAAAGCATAAAATCAAGCATCACACAAATAAAATAAATCAAACAAAGGAAAAATTATTAAACAAATTAAATATAAATATTTAATAAAATTAATTAGTAATCTAATTAATTAGTATTAAATAAAAATATTTAATATAATTAATAATTACATATTTTTGTATTTTATAATATTATAAATGAAATTAACAAAATAAAATTAATTAAGTAGTCACTGACTCCTTTTTTTCAAGTCAGATAGTTACTGACATTATTTTAAAGTCCAATTGTTATTGGCACTCTTTGCAAAATCCAATTGTTATTGGTATTTAAAGTCCAGTTGTCACTGGCTCATTTTTTTTCAATTCAGGTTGTTATGACATTATTTTAAAGTCCAATTATTATTGGCACTCATTGCAAAGTTCAATTGTTATTGGTATTGGTAATCTGGTTGTCACCAGTCTATTCTTGAAGTCCAGTTGTTACTGACATTCTTGTTTGAAATCCAATTATTATTGGTATCTAAAGTCCAATTGTTATTGGCACACTTTTCCAACTATTTTTGGTATTTTAAGTTTGGTTATCACCAACATCCCCTTTGAAGTCCAGTAGTTACTGACACCGACTTGTTAGAATCTGGTTGTCACCTCTACTTGCGGTCTAAGTCCAATTATTTTGGCATATATGGAAGAGTTTAATTACCCCCATTTTTTCCTGATGTTTCCTGAAGAGCATGTTTGACTTCTTCGTGTTAAGGAATTTCAAGCATCTTGGATGTATTCTTGTCAGAAAACTCCGATGTTTGGTTTGATCTCTTGTTAGAAGATCATATTCTTGTTTGGTTTGATCTCTCGTTAGAAGATCATTTCCATGTTGGCTTGGTCCCTAGTGAAGATTCTCTTTCTTGTCAATTGTATTATAGAGTGTCACCCGGTCATGTCTGAACCTGTTGATCAACCACTTTGGATATCCCTCATTTTGTTTCTGCTTCCCCAGTGAGTTGTTACCCATTGTCGTTAACATTATCTTTTGCTTTCTACATTCTCCACATATAACATTTACCATTCATCATACATCACCATGCTAGAGTTCATTGCATTTCACAGCATTGTCCCCGACATTGTCAGAGAGAGTTCTCTTGTCCATAGCATAGCATACCATTGCATCTAGGGGCAAAATTTACGGTTTTTCTATATTTAAATACCTTTCACCTTGATTTCATGAGGGCTGTCATCACTCATTCCATCCGGTGAAGTTATTTAAATAGGGGCAGCTGTCATACCCCATTTACCCCTAGATTTCATCATCTTTTTCATAGCACCCAAAACATTCTAGGTCTATCATTCATGCATAACTAACCCTCAATTATCAAGATATTTGTCTTGCTTTGTTCTTGTCTGTGAATTAAGGTTTGCATCAAGGAGATTTGGTTAATCAGTCAAAGTTTTGGATTGATCATCAATATATCAAGTTCTCATGATCAAGAGTTTCCCTACACCAACAATCAAGTGTATTATAGCCTCATTACAAGTTCACCAAGTTTCAAATTCATCTGGTCCACAAATTAGGGTTTCTGAGCTAAAGTCAACTACATCGTTGACTTTTGACCAAGACATGATCTCAATCCTTGGGACATTGATTCAAGACACGCAAATACACCTTTTGGGTCCATTCATAATGTTCAAATAGCCCAAGGGTTTGATTTCACTGAAGAATATAAAGTTAAGGTCATCTGATACAAAAGTCAACCACTGATCAAAGTCAAGTTTGACTTTTGACTTTTTTGGTCCAACATGGCCTCCTCAAGGTGAATTTCATAAAAATATGTTTGATTAGTGAATTTGATCAAGAGAAATCAAGAAATGTGAGGTTATATACTACGCTCAGACGAGTTTGTCTTGAGAATATTATTAGCTCGCATGAGTAGTCGTGCAAGCCGATAATATCCGAAAGATCAATCGATGACTCTGGGAACTTTGTAGAACCCATTGTGCAGGTACAATAAACCTATAGTACATATCCTTGTGGGAGGGTTAAACCTTGGTTCCATGCTTGTTCCTGACCCTTAAACCTGTGTGTAACCTTGTTTGTGTGCATTGCATTAACATACATTCATGCATTCATGAAAAACTTTTTGGTTTCAAGGAACTCAATTGTTTATTTCTTTGCAAAAATCAATAGGTGTAATGGATTATGGGAAGAGAAACACCAAGAAGTACAACTTTAAGAAACATGATATGATAGAGTTGAGAAAGCTAGAGGCTATGGTTTCCAGTCCTGAGGATTTCATAAAGCGCTATGGGAGACTTTTGGGTATTATCAAGACCAAGATGGAAGATGGAGTTCTTGACACACTTGTGCAGTTCTATGATCCCCTCTACCATTGCTTCACATTCCCAATTTACCAACTTGTCCCTACTTTGGAAGAATATTCATATTGGATTGGTCTGCCAGTGTTGGATAAGAAGCCTTTCAGTGGTTTGGAAAAGATTCCCACACCTCTAGACATTGCAGATGCCATTAACCTAGAAGAATTTGATATCAAAGCTAATCTTACTACCAAAGGAGGAATCAAGGGTTTGCCTTCCAAATTCTTGATAGAGAAAGCCATTTTCTTAGCTAAGGAAAACAGTATGGATGCCTTCGAAGCTATCCTCCCACTACTCATTTATGGCTTGGTTTTGTTCTCAAACATTGACAATTATGTTGATGTTAATGTTATCTGAATCTTTCTGATTGGAAATCCAGTACCTACGCTGCTTGGTGACACTTATCACTCCATCCATCATAGAACCCTCAAGGGAGGGGGAACTATTCTGTGTTTTGCTCCTCTACTCTACAAATGGTTTGTTTCAAACTTGCCTCAAACTGGACTCTTTAAGGAAAATCCAGACAAGCTCAGATGGTCTCAAAGGCTCATGGCTCTTACTCACCCAGACTTGCATTGGTATGATCCAGCTTATGATAAGGGAGTAATCATTGATAGTTGTGGCTAGTTTCCCAACGTACATCTTCTTGGAATCCAAGTGGGAATTAGCTATAATCCTATTCTTGCAAGGCGTCAATTTGGGTTCACTATGAAGGAAAAACCTAGCAACATTTTGTTGGCAGGTTTCTTTTATCTTAACGAGGGAGCTAGTGCAAATTCGAAGGACAGAGTTATGCATGCTTGGAACACAATTCATAGGAAGAGTAAGAATGATTTGGGGAGGAGAAATTGTGCAGTCTTTGAGCCTTTCACTCAGTGGGTTCAATCTAGAGCTCGTGACCTCAAAATGCATTATCTTCTTGAAAGACCTTCACAACCAATTGTTGCATCATCGTCTACTATTCCTATTGAGCGCATGGAGGAGTATCAAGAAGTGTTAGCAAGGATGAAGCTAAAGAGATACTTGGGAAGGAAAGTATCATGCCATCAGTGCTGAGAAGACATAGTTGGAGAAGCAACTGAAAGAGAAAGATGACTTGATCGAGCTACTTGAGAGGCGTGTCGTGGAGAGACATGTGGCACAAAAGAATTTATTTTTCTCTAGTGTGCAACCAGTTCCTAGCGTTCATGAGTACTCAGACATTCCTCCCACGTCAGGTGCTTGGAAGAGGATCGTCGACAAGCTTGTAATGGAGAACACAGAGTTGAAAAAGCAGAATAGGAAGCATCAGCAGGGAGTGGGCCTTCTTTAGATGGGATTCCTTAGGACCCATTAGACTTAGCTTTTTACCTCTTGTATTTTAGGTATCTTGAATTGTACTTCAAATATGTAATACTTCTTATTATCAATGAAATGAAGTTTGTGTTCCAAAATGTGTTATTCCTTTTAATGTTTGCAATTTACTTCTTGAGTTCCTTGAAACTATTAATTGCATTTGCATTACATTCATGCACATGTCATCACATTTGCATTCCTTTAGCATAAGCTCATTTCGTTGTCTCCTTTCTAGTTTCCACACTGAGTCCCTCACACCAGTACAATACCAGAGCTCAAGCCCGACGAAAAATGGCTGAGCAAGAGCAAGAGATTGACAGAGTCAGCGGTGAACTTGAAGACCTACGAGGGAACGTAGGGCGGATAATGGAGATGTTGCAAGTGATTCGTACAAAGATGGATACCCAACCCACAATGGTTTCTGAAATTGTTAATCCAGTGGTTGATCCTCAGCCTGCAGTGACTACTCCAGCAAATTTTCCTCCTTTTGGTCTTCCTCCAGGTTTTGTACCTCGACCAGCTACAATTCCTACTACTCAACAAGATGTTCCATTGGCTTTCGAGGCCCCTCGTGTAATTCCTACCTTCGCACCAACTGCCGTGCATACTCGAGTACAACCTTACTTTAATGAGCAACAACAAGTGTATGATGTCACTAATATGTCTGAAGATGGGGATAAACATCATGAAAAGCTAAGATAGAATGTTGAGATCATTGAGAAAAGATTGAGAGCTATGGAAGGTGATCAGATCTTTGGTGCGGCTGCAAGGGAATGTGCCTTGTGTCTAGATTGGTTATCCCAACAAAATTCAAAACTCCAAACTTTGATTAGTATGAAGGTGCTACTTATCCTAAAAATCATCTCATCATGTATTATAGGAAGATGGCAGCCCATGTGGACAATGACAAGCTCATGATTCACTGTTTCCAAGATAGTTTGAAATTTGCCTCTTCTAAGTGGTACTTGAGCTTGGATCAGGCATGTATCTGTTGTTTTTAAGACTTGACAGATGCTTTTATCAAACATTACAAGTACAAAATGGATTTGGCTCCTGATAGAAGGCAGTTGTTGAGTATGTCACAAAAGGATTATGAATCATTCAAAGAATATGCCCAGTGGTAGCGAGAAACAGCCTTTCAAATTGAACCACCCTTGATTGAGAAAGAATTAGCTGACTGGTTCGTTGATACAGTACGACCAAAATTTTATGAGAGGATGGTAGGAAGTGTAACTGCTAGCTTCTATGCCCTAGTTGCTGTGGGTATCAAAGTTGAACTTGGTTTGAAAAATGACAAAATTATTAATGCAGCTGGGAGTTCCAACAACAACAAAAACAACAATGTCAAGAAGTCTTATAGAAATTTTCACAAAAAGAAAGAATGGGAAACAAATGCAGTGATGACTAGTCGAAGGAAGAATCAGTCTTAGAAGAAACAACAACAACAACAACATTATGTTTAACAACCAACTTACCCAGTTCAATTCACTCAACAACCATATGTGGCAGCAATCACACCCTCATTCAATCAACAAGTTCCCATGTATCAACCTGTGCAACCAGATCCTACTTACCAGCCAATTCAAGCTCCACCAACATATCAACAAGCTCCCAATGCTCCAGCTTATCAACAACAAAGAACTCAAGCTCCGCGTCAAAATGCTCCTGTTAAAAACAGAAGGCAGGGTGGCAGACCTCCTATTGCCCCCATTCCGATGACTTACACAAAATTATACCCTTCATTTTTGCAGAGAGGGTTGGTGACTCCAAGATCTTTGGGCCCACCACCTGATCCTCTTCCACCATACTACAATCCCAATGCCCATTGTGCATTCCACGAAGGTGCACCAGGACATGATTTAGAAGGTTGTTATGCTCTGAAGCATATTGTGAGAGAGCTAATTGAAAAGAAGATACTTTCATTTAGAGATTCAGGACCAAATGTCAAAAACAACCCTTTGCCTACTCATGGGGATGTCAATGCCATTGATGAAGTGTCTGATGAAAGTTTGATCCTAGATGTTGCTGAAATCAAGACTCCTCTGCGAGCTTTCCATGTAAAGTTAGTAGAGGCAGAATTGGTTAAGGTTTGCCATGCAAAGTGTGAAGAATGTGCTTTATGTCCTAAAGGACGTGAGTTGGTCCAAAAGGACATCCAAAATTTGATTGATGAAGGTTTCTTGCAAGTGAGCAAAAAATTGAAAAAGGATAAAGTATCAGTGACTGAGCCTATTTTCAATTTGTCAGAATCAAATGACAAAGTACCTGTCTTCAATTTGCCCGAGTCAAGTTCCAAAACACCAGTTTTCAATATACTGAAGCCAATCTTCAATGTTCCAGAGCCTGTTGTTGTTCAGCCAACTAGTCATCCGAAACCAGTGGTTATCTAGAAGCCTAGCCCGTTCCCCTTTAAAGATACCAGAGCAGTACCATGGAAATATGATGTGACTGTTATTGACCAGGAATCTGGAAAAGTCATTCAAAAATAAGGTTTAAAGAATGCTAATGCAGACATAACCAATATTGCAGGGGCGAGTAAAATGACTCGTAACGATCACATCTACACTCTCCAATTCAATGAGGCTCCATCAACAGAAACTGCTGCCATAGTACCCACCAAAGACAAATAAGTGATTCCAATTGATGAAGACACCGAGTTTCTGAGAATTATAAGGAAGAGTGACTACAAGGTCATTGATCAGCTACATCAAACTTCGTCGAAGATATCTATTTTGTCTCTTTTAATGAGCTCTCCAGCTCACAGAAATGCCTTGCAGAAGTTGCTAGCTTAAGCTCATATCACCCATGACATCGCTGTTGGCCAATTTGATAGTGTAATTGCCAATATCACAGCCTATAATACTCTCAGCTTCATCAGAGAAGATTTACCAAGGGAAGGCCAGAACCATAACTGTGCGTTGCACGTATCTGTGAAATGTCAAAATGATGTCCTAGCAAGAGTCCTTGTGGACACTAGTTCCTTTCTTAATGTTCTACCCAAAAGGAAACTTGCTAAGTTAGCTTTCCAAGGGGCAGAGATGAGTCCTACTGCTTTGATTGTTAAGGTGTTTCATTGATTGCGTAGGAAAGTGATTGGGGAGGTGGAGCTGCCTATTTTGATTGGCCCACATGTGTTTGATATTACATTTCAAGTCATGGACATCAATCCCGCATACAGATGTTTGTTTGGAGGACCATGGATACACGCTGCTAGGGCAGTGACCTCAACTTTGCACCAAAAGATGAAGTTTGTTGTTGATGACAAATTAGTGATTGTTTTTGGCGAGGAAGACCTTATGGTGAGCCATCTCTCTTCGTTCTGATATATTGAGGCTGATGAGGATGCTTTGGAAACTTCTTTCCAAGCTCTCGAAATAGCTAATGTTGTCCTTATGGAAGTCGAAGAACCTGTGGGGAAGGTTATACCATCATTTGCATCTTTGAAGAGCACGAGATCAACCATTGAAGAAGGTATTCCCGAAGGCTAGGGGAGGTTATTGATGTCAAGGTGAAGATGGATCGCTTTGGGTTGGGTTACAAACCAACCACTAATCAAGGAGCATCTACTTCTACCAAGGGTCATCTGAAGAATATCCAAGACGCATTTGTCAGTGGAGGCTTTCAAATCAATTCAATTGATGAAGATTATGAAGAAGAAGATATGAACAACTTGGTGTTTCAGCGTGAAGTTGCCTTAGACAATTGGGAGGCAATTGAGATCCTTGAGATCATTCCCATGTCAAAGTAATTTGTTGTTTTTCTGTTGTTTTCAAAAATCCGTAGCTCTGCCCAAGACTATTGGATTATTTTGTAGGGCCACCTATGCATTTTAAAAATTATTATCAATGAAGACATTTTGTTAAATTCTCATTTGTTCATTTACTGTTTTTTCGTTTTTACTTTTAAAGAAAATGGTAATCTTTTTAAAACTACAAAAAACATTTTCCTTTCGCATTTATTTATTCATTTATTAAAATCGAATCATTCAAACATGCAGAATAATCAAAAACCCTGTTGAATCCAATGACTCTACTACCACTCCTAACTTTGATTCACCCATCTACCAAGCTGAAGAAGAGGGTGAGGAAGATTATGACGTTCCTATTGAACTGGCAAGAATGTGTGAGTATGAGTATACGATCTCCAACCACATCAAGAGCAGGTAGAGACAATCAACCTTGGTACAGACCAAGAGAAGATAGAAGTCAAGATTGGTACAACACTTGGGGCATACATCAGAGAAAGATTGGTCAAGCTTCTACAAGAGTATGTGGATGTGTTTGCATGGTCATATCAGGATATGCCAAGTTTAGACACAAACATTGTTGTTCATAAATTGCCGCTTCGACCAGATTACCCGCCGGTAAAGCAGAAACTCTGAAGAACGAGGCCAGACATGGCTCTGAAGATTCTAGATGAAGTCAAGAGGCAGCTTGATGCAAGTTTCTTAACAGTTGCAAAGTATCCTCAGTGGATAGCTAATATTGTTCCAGTACCTAAAAAGGATGGCAAGGTCAGAATGTGCGTAGATTACAGGGATTTAAATAAAGCTAGTCCAAAGGAAGACTTCCCTCTACCACATATTGATACGCTGGTGGACAATACTGCTCGTTTTACTGTTTTCTCTTTCATGGATGGTTTTTCAGGCTACAACCAGATCAAGATGGATCCTAACGACATGGAAAAGACCGTGTTCATTACCCCTTGGGGAACATATTGCTATAAGGTTGTAATACCCCGTATTTTTTATTTACTTTGGATAATATTAGTTGTGATCAACTGAGTCCCGGTGTACTCTGAGAAATTATCTGCAAAGATAATTAGAGTAACTGTTGAACTTAGAGTAAATCCAATTAATATTATCTGACTCTGAGGTATTTAATTATTGGAACTTTGGAGACTAATTGGATAATTAGTAGTGTTACTAATTGATGATATTATACTATATCATTTCTTTTCCTTCATTTTCCTCATTAGAACCAAAGAAAGAAAGAGATAGAAAGAAGTGGGAGAAAGGAAGGAAAAAGAGAAGTGGAAACCAAGAAGTAGAAAGATCAAGAACATCATCAAATCTTCATCAAATCATCTTCCAATCTTCACCATCATCATCTATTCAAGGTGGGTTCTAGATAGAAACTTAAGTTCTAGAGTTAGAGATGATTTTAGCTTAAGTTAGGTTTTATGAGAAATTGCTTAAATTGGTAATCGATGAAATTTAACGGTTGAAATGTGTTACAAACTGAGTAGTATAAGCTATATGAGTGTAGAATCATCTGTATTTGATTGTTGGATGTTTGGATATGTTTTAGTGTAGTTTTGGACCCAAGGGAACTCAGCTGCACGCTACAGAATTTCTGCATTTTCCCAGGTTCGCACTGCGAATCCCCTAGCAAAGGGGAAATCGAACACTCGCTGGCTATTTGCACGGCGAAGGGGAGGGCGAACGTTCGCCAGAGGTTCGCACTGCAAACTTTAGCTTGTTTTGGTTCTGCCACGGTTCGCCAGACGTTCGCACTGCGAATGGGGCAGTGAACCAGTGTTGGCTAGGCATTCGCTGAGAGCTTTGCACTGTGAATGAGGAAGCACTCGCTGACTTCTTCGCATTGCGAACATGACAGATCCTCCAACTTGTTTCTTTCATAACTTTTGACTCGTCTATCCGATGTGAGCATTCTTGGTATCGTTGTGAAGCTATGAACACCCTCTAGCTAATGGAAGTGAGAAATATCTGTTTATTTCCTGATTAAATAAATCGGAGGGAACCGTGAATTGGTGTAATTTGTGGTATGTTGAATTATGTGTTTCCATTATGTGATTGATGACTATTTGCCTATGCTCTTATTGTTAAACATGTTTGGATATGAATGCATGTTAAAATATGAAATAGGTAGAGTGAGAAATATTACCGTAAACAATGTACGAAAGTGTGGAATGACATAGTGACTACGCTCGTGCATGAGAGGCCGAGGCGTGTGTCTAGTAATCATAACCAGTTTATCTTGAGGTGTAGTTTCATGAGACTCGAGCTCCTCCTCTGAAACGTATGCACAATTACTTGGTAGGTTTGATTCCCTACGTGTAGTACGATTGGAGCCTATGCTATGGGTAGAGACTTGTGATGGTTAACAGGCCATGAGAAGTGACAATTCATGGTTAACAGGCCGATGATCCCGAATCCAATTCGTATGCCAAGTAACTACAAGGATCCATGACTCGGGTCGTCTTCTAGACGTAGAAGCGGACGGGAAAAGGGGATGCCTTGTTATGGTTATTGATTAGCGAGATTCTTGAGTTAACAGGCTCAGGACTTACTTTTGTATTAGTGTGAGTTAACAGGCTCACGAGTGTGGATCCATATATGGTGTGTGTGTACTCAAAGTCACTTCCCTTCCCTTTTGACTTGAGTTAGGTTGTTAGAACCTTGTAAAGCCGAGAGGACTATAAGATAGCGAACTCACTGAGATTTGATGTATCTCACCCCACGTTGTTGTTTACATCACAGGTACTATAGGTTCAGCGAAGGGTAAGGATAAAGTATTTTGACTTTTCCTTACAGATCGTAGCTTTTGAGATGGCATGGCTTCCGCTATGGCATTTTATTTTGAGATCATTGTATTGATCTAGTTCTTAGTGTATTTTGGGACATCTTGTATATGTTATGCCGTAGACTTTAGAACTTTGTAATTAGGGCATTTAATGTATATAATGTGTTAACTAGGAACTTATGGTATTTCAGTACCAAATACTTGGATTCATGTATAATATATATGCATTTGATGTATGTTGTTATATATGGGTGTTACAGTTGGTATCAGAGCAGGTCGTATCCTTGACCTAGCCATGAAATAGTATGAGTATTTCTTTCCGTTTCATATGGGTTGTGTCGCCATTGGTCTTACACGTTATATTTATGGTATTGAGCCTGATCAACTTAATCCTATCTGTATGATATTTAGGAACATGGCCGACAGGCGCAGAAACAACCGAGGTAGACCGAGAACCACTCCAGCCGAGACAAATCCACCAGGTGGCGAAGAGAATGCCCCTTTGTATCAATTCATGTAACAGATGCAGCAGCAACAGAATCAGTTTGTGCAATAAATGGTACAACAAATGGCTGGTGGCCTGCATCCTCCGGTGGTTGTTCCTGAAGCTGCAGGGGGAACCTTTATGGATTTCATTCGTATGAATCCTCCGGAGTTTCAGGGAGGATTAGATCCGGTAAAGGCTCATGAATGGATATCTGGTATGGAGCGGATTTTCTTGATAGTTCAGTGTAGTGAGGAAAATAAGGTTGTTTTTGCTTCTCACTTGTTGAAGGGTCCTGCCATGAGGTGGTGGGAGAGCGCTTCAGCCTTAATGACAATTCAGGAGGTACCAAAGGTATGGGAACAGTTTAAGATAACTTTTATGGAGAAGTATTTTCCAAGTTCCTTAAGGTCTCAAAAGGAATTCGAGTTTCAGCAGCTGAGACAAGGTAACTTGACCGTGGCTTCCTACGCGGAAAAGTTCGAGGTGATGGCTGCTTATTCTAGGTAGGCCATGTATGCTCCAGATGAGAGGTGGAAGATTGATCAGTTTCTTTTTGGTTTGAGGGCTGAAATTTCACATAGCGTGTCGCAGAGGGAATTCGCTAACTATGCCGAATTGTTACGACAGTGTTATGTGGCGGAGCATTGCTTGAAGAAGGTGCAAGCAGAAGGAGAGTTGAGTAGGATGAATCAAAGTGATCGTGGAAGATCAAATCAACAGTTTAGACCGAGACAACAAATCTTTAAAGGGAAACAAGTTCAGAGTTCTAGGGCTAGTGCGCCTCCGGTATGCCGTACTTGTGGTAAGAATCATCATGGTAGGTGCAGTTTGGAGGGAATAAGGTGTTATCAGTGTAATAAGGTGGGCCATATGGCAAAGGATTGTCCTCACAATAGGAATCAAATGCAAGAGAAAAATACCGGGCGAGTGTATACCTTGGATGCAAGGAAAACAAAGGGTGACAATTCCTTGATTGTTGGTACGTGTCTTGTTAATGGAAATTCTTGTTTTGTGTTATTTGATTGTGGAGCAACACATTCTTTTGTATCAATGCAATGTATGAAGCGACTGGGGTTGCAAGCTATTCCGTTGTCTCCACCCATGGTGGTTACTACTGCCATGGATGAGATTGTTGAAACACCGTTGATGTGTGAAAATTGTGTATTATCGGTGGATGGAAGAGTTTTTCAAATAGATCTTATTTGCTTTCCACTTAAGAAAGTGGATGTTGTTTTGGGAATGGATTGGCTTTCTGCTAATTCGATTTTTATCGGTTGTGAGGAAAAGTTAATTATTATTCCGTCCGTGGAGGTTACTCCGAAGGATGTGTTGGCTATTATTTTAGAAGGTACGGTTGGGATGATTAATTTCTTGTTTGAGAATGAAAAATCTGTTCTTTTGGTTCTCACTAAGGAGGAGAGCGACAACCTTCAGGTTCTGAGTATTCCAGTAGTCTGCGAGTTTCCGGAAGTTTTTCCCGAGGATATCACTTCTCTTCCTCCGGAGAGGGAAGTGGAGTTCTCTATTGACCTGATACCGGGAACGGCTCTGATATCTCTTTCTCCGTATCGGATGGCACCACTTGAATTAAGAGAATTAAAGGATCAATTGGAAGAATTGATGGCTAAGCATTTTGTTAGACCAAGTGTTTCGCCCTGGGGTGCTCCAGTGTTATTGGTAAAGAAGAAGGATGGTGGAATGTGGTTGTGTATTAATTACCATCAATTGAATAAGGTCACCATCAAGAATAAATACCCATTACCAAGGATAAACAATCTGTTAGATCAATTGAAAGGAGCCTGTGTGTTCTCAAAGATTGATTTATGGTCGGGTTATCATTAGATTCGGGTGAAGAGTTCAGATGTACCAAAGACTGCGTTTAGAACCCGTTATGGTCATTATGAATTTTTGGTGATGCCTTTCGGTGTGACGAATGCTCCGACAGTTTTCATGGATTATATGAATCGGATATTTCAACCTTATTTGGACCAATTTGTGGTGATTTTCATTGATGACATTCTTATCTATTCTCGTGACCCTCAAGAGCACTGAGAACACCTAAGAATCGTTTTATCCATCTTACAAGAGAGACAACTTTTTGCAAAGTTAAGTAAGTGTGAGTTTTGGATGTCGGAGGTTAATTTTCTTGGTCATGTCATATCCCAGGGAGGTGTAGCGGTTGACCCCTCAAAAGTTGAAGCAGTGATTAATTGGGAGAGACCGAAGAATGTTTCTGAAGTTAGAAGTTTCTTGGGATTAGCAGGGTATTACAGAAGGTTTGTCAAAGGCTTTTCTCAACTGGTTTTACCAATGATGAGACTTACTCGGAAGGATTATTCGTACGAGTGGGATTCGGCTTGTGAGAGAAGTTTCATGAGTTTGAAGGAAAAATTGACGACCGCTCCTGTTTTGGTTATTCCTGATCCTAGCAAGTCGTATGAGGTATACTGTGATGCATCGAAGATGGGATTAGGAGGTGTGTTAATGCAATATGGACATGTAGTGGCTTATGCTTCTCGACAGTTAAAATTCCATGAAGAGAATTATCCAACGCATGATTTAGAATTGGCGGCAGTTGTATTTACTTTGAAAGTGTGGCGTCACTATTTGTATGGTGTACATTTTGAGATGTTCAGTGACCACAAGAGTCTAAAGTATCTTTTTGACTAGAAAGAGTTAAACATGCGTCAAAGGAGGTGGATGGAGTATTTGAAGGATTATGATTTGGAACTAAAGTACCATCCGGGTAAAGTGAATAAGGTGGCGGATTCTTTAAGCAGGAAAATGTTGCATAGTGCCGACTTGATGATGTTAGAGTATGCCTTAATGGAAAAGTTTAGAGATCTAAATCTTCAATTTAATTGGACTCCTAATTGTGTGATTATGGAGAATTTGAATGTCACCTCTACTCTTAGGGAGGAAATCCGACAAGGACAAGAGTTGGATGAGAAGTTACAAGAGATGTTGACTCAACCGGGTTTTGTGCGAACTACCGATGAGATCATTTCGTTTGACCAAAGAGTTTGTGTTCCGGATGATGCGGTGTTGAAAAGAAGGATTTTGGAAGAAGCGCATAAGGGTGCTTTTACTATACATCCTGGTGCTTCGAAGATGTATCAAGATTTAAAGAGAGACTATTGGTGGTCCGGGATGAAAAAGGATGTTGCGGTATATGTGTCGGAATGTGCGGTATGCTACAAGTGAAGATTGAACACCAAAGACCGGGTGGCTTGTTGCAACCTTTAGAAATTCCGGTGTGGAAGTGGGATAGTATTTCGATGGACTTCGCAGTGGGATTACCTCACGCGCAAGGCGGTTATGATTCGATTTGGGTAATTGTAGATCGGTTAACGAAGTCTGCTCATTTCTTGGCCGTAAAGACTACTTATAAGGCGAGTCATCTCGCAAGGTTGTTCCTTTCGGAAATAGTGAGGTTGCATGGTATTCCCACTACTATCGTTTCGGATAGAGATCCAAAGTTTACTTCGAGATTTTGGAGAGCTTTTCAACAAGCAATGGGAACGAAGTTGTGTTTGAGTACGTCGAATCATCCGCAAACAGATGGTCAGACGGAACGAACAATACAAACCATGGAAGATATGTTGAGAGCTTGTGTACTTGGAAGTGGAGGAAATTGGATAGAACTTTTGCCGTTGATTGAGTTCTCTTATAATAACAGTTATCAGGCAAGTATTGGTATGGCACCTTATGAAGCATTATATGGAAGGAAGTGTAGGACACCATTGTGTTGGGCGGAGGTTGGCGAAGATAGAGTTTTGGGACCTGAGGTTATTTACGAGACTACGAAAAAGATTAGAATGATTCGTGAAAAAGTTAAACAAGCACAGGATCGTCAGAAAAGCTATGCAGATAACCGTAGGAGACCTTTGGAATTTGATGAGGGCGATCACGTGTTTTTGAAAGTTACTCCGAGATTGAGGTTGAAAGGACCATTTAAATCGCGGAATTTAAGTCCGAGATACGTGGGACCGTATCAAATCTTAGAAAGAATTGGAGAAACAGCTTACAGATTAGCCTTACCGCCATCTCTGTCAGAGATGCACGATGTCTTTCATGTGTCTCAGCTTCGAAAGTTTGTTCCAGATCCTCTTCAGCCAATTCTACCCGTTACTATTGAGATAGAAGTAGATTTAATGTTTGAGCCTCGACCGAGTCGTATCACGGGAAGAGAAACTAAGGTGTTAAGGAATAAGGAGATTCCTCTGGTTAAGGTTCAGTGGGATGAGACGCATCCGGGAGATGCAACATGGGAACTAGAATCAGAGATGCGATAAGCTTATCCTCATCTGTTCGGGTAATTGTTTTAAATTTGTGGGCGAATTTCTATTTAAGGGGGGGGGGGAGAATCTAATACCCCGTATTTTTTATTTACTCCGGATAATATTAGTTATGATCAACTGAGTCCCGGTGTACTCTGAGAAATTATCTGCAAAGATAATTAGAGTAACTGTTGAACTTAGAGTAAATCCAATTAATATTATCTGACTCTGAGGTATTTAATTATTGGAACTTTGGAGACTAATTGTATAATTAGTAGTGTTACTAATTGATGATATTATACTATATCATTTCTTTTCCTTCATTTTCCTCATTAGAACCAAAGAAAGAAAGCGATAGAAAGAAGTGGGAGAAAGGAAGGAAAAAGAGAAGTGGAAACCAAGAAGTAGAAAGATCAAGAACATCATCAAATCTTCATAAAATCATCTTCCAATCTTCACCATCATCATCTATTCAAGGTGGGTTCTAGATAGAAACTTAATTTCTAGAGTTAGAGATGATTTTAGCTTAAGTTAGGTTTTATGAGAAATTGCTTAAATTGGTAATCGATGAAATTTAACGGTTGAAATGTGTTACAAAATGAGTAGTATAAGCTATATGAGTGTAGAATCATCTGTATTTGATTGTTGGATGTTTGGATATGTTTTGGTGAAGTTTTGAACCCAAGGGAACTCAGCTGCACGCTACAGAATTTCTGCATTTTCCCAGGTTCGCATTGCGAATCCCCTAGCGAAGGGGAAATCAAACACTCGCTGGCTATTCGCACGACGAAGGGGAGGGCGAACGTTCGCCAGACGTTCGCACTGCGAACTTTAGCTTGTTTTGGTTCTGGCACGGTTCGCCAGACGTTCGCACTGCGAATGGGGCAGCGAACCAGTGTTGGCTAGGCATTTGCTGGGAGTTTCGTACTGCGAATGAGGAAGCGAGCACTCGCTGACTTCTTCGCATTGCGAACATGACAGATCCTCCAACTTGTTTATTTCATAACTTTTGACTCGTCTATCCGATGTGAGCATTCTTGGTATCGCTGTGAAGCTATGAACACCCTCTAGCTAATGGAAGTGAGAAATATCTATTTATTGCCCGATTAAATAAATCGGAGGGAACCGTGAATTGGTGTAATTTGTGGTATGTTGAATTATGTGTTTCCATTATGTGATTGATGACTATTTGCCTATGCTCTTATTGTTAAACATGTTTGAATATGAATGCATGTTAAAATACGAAATAGGTAGAGTGAGAAATATTACCGTAAATAATGTACAAAAGTGTGGAATGACATAGTGACTACGCTCGTGCATGAGAGGCCGAGGCGTGTGTCTAGTAATCATAACCAGTTTATATTGAGGTGTAGTTTCATGAGACTCGAGCTCCTCCTCTGAAATGTATGCACAATTACTTGGTAGGTTTGATTCCCTACGTGTAGTACGATTGGAGCCTATGCTATGGGTAGAGACTTGTGATGGTTAACAGGCCATGAGAAGTGACAGTTCACGGTTAACAGGCCAATGATCCCGAACCCAATTCGTATGCCAAGTAACTACAAGGATCCATGACTCGGGTCGTCTTCTAGACGTAGAAGCGGACAGGAAAAGGGAATGCCTTGGTATGGTTATTGATTAGCGAGATTCTTGAGTTAACAGGCTCAGGACTTACTTTTGTATTAGTGTGAGTTAACAGGCTCACGAGTGTGGATCCATATATGGTGTGTGTATACTCAAAGTCACTTCCCTTCCCTTTGACTTGAGTTAGGTTGTTAGAACCTTGTAAAGCCGAGAGGACTATAAGATAGTGAACTCACTGAGATTTGATGTATCTCACCCCACGTTGTTGTTTACATCACAGGTACTATAGGTTCAGCGAAGGGTAAGGATAAAGTGGTTTGACTTTTCCTTACAAATCGTAGCTTTTGAGATGGCATGGCTTCCGCTATGGCGTTTTATTTTGAGATCATTGTATTGATCTAGTTCTTAGTGTATTTTGGGACATCTTGTATATGTTATGCCATAGACTTTAGAACTTTGTAATTAGGGCATTTAATGTATATAATGTGTTAACTAGGAACTTATGGTATTTCAGTACCAAATACTTGGATTCATGTATAATATATATGCATTTGATGTATGTTGTTATATATGGGTGTTACAAAGGTCATGCTCTTCGGTCTCAAGAATGCAGGGGCAACCTACCAAAGGGTGATGGTCACCCTCTTTCACGATATAATGCATAAGGAGATTGAGGTTTACATTGATGATATGATTGCTAAATCTCAGAGTGAAGAGGACCACATGGACCATTTGTTGAAGTTGTTTGAGCGACTCTGAAAATTCCAGTTGCGGTTGAATCCTGCTAAGTGCACGTTTGGTGTCAGATCTGGAAAGTTACTTGGATTTATCGTTAGTCAACGAGAAATTGAAGTAGATCCCGACAAGGTAAGAGCAATCCAAGAGATGCCAGCCCCACAAACTGAAAATCAAGTTAGAGGTTTTCTTGGACGATTGAATTACATTTCCAGATTTATCTCCCATATGACCGCTACATGTGAACCCATCTTTAAGCTACTCCGCAAGGATAAAATCATTGATTGGAATTTTGATTGTCAACAAGCTTTTGAGAAGATTAAAGGTTATCTGCAAGAACCTCTCATCTTATTCCACCTGTTCCAGGAAAGCCTCTCTTCATGTATTTGACTGTGCTCGAAGGATCTATGGGTTGCGTATTGGGCCAACATGATGAAACCGGACGAAAAGAACATGCCATTTACTACTTGAGCATGAAGTTCGCTGATTGTGAAAGCAGATATTCACCTTTGGAGAATACTTGTTGCGCTCTTGCATGGGCTGCTAAACGTCTTAGGCAATACATGATTTGTCAAACTACTTTGTTAAACTCTAAAATAGATCCAATAAAGTACATCTTTGAGAAGCATGCTCAGACTGGAAGACTTGCCCGTTGGCACATGTTGTTTTCTGAATACGACATCCAGTATGTAACCCAAAAGTCCATCAAAGGAAGTGTTTTGTCTGATTACCTTGCAGATCAACCAGTCGAAGACTATGAACCTCTGAAGTGCGATTTCCCTGACGAAGACATCATGTTGGTAAAAGATTGTGAAGAACCAGATCCTGATGAAGGTCCTGAGCCAAGTTCCCGTTGGAAGTTGATGTTTGATGGTTCCTCCTATTACAGTAGGCATGGTATATGAGTTGTTCTGATGAATCCTAATGGTGGTTACACTCCTTTCACAACAATGTTATGTTTTGAATGTACCAACAACATTGCAGAATATGAAGCGTGCATCCTAGGCATTAAAGCTGTAATTGATCTTCGAATCAAGATCCTTAAGGTATGCGGAGACTCGGCCTTAGTAATCTACCAAGTCAAAGGTGAATGGGAAACCTGTGATGAAAAGTTGATCCTATATCGTGCTTACATCGTGGAGTTGATAAAGTACTTTGATGAAATCACCTTCTGTCATGTCCCAAGAATGGAAAATCATATAGTTGATGCCTTGCCTATGCTAGCCTCCATGTGGAAAGTCAGATTCCTTACTGAAGCATCGCTTATTCGGATTGAATGAAAGACTGAGCCCGCCTACTGTCAATTAGTTAAAGAAGAAATTGATGGGAAACCATGGTTCTACATCAAGAACTACTTGCAAAACCAAGAGTATCCAGCCAATGCTACAGCTCTGGATAAGAAGACTCTGAGAAGATTGGCATCCAAATTCTTCCTTAGTAATGACGTGCTATACAAAAGAAACCATAACATGGTTCTGCTTAGATGTGTGGATAGACGTGAAGCAGACATGTTAATCAAAGATATTCATGAAGGATCGTTTGGAACCCATGCCAATGGGCATTGCCATGTCGAAAAATATTTTGAGAGCTGGATATTACTGGTTAACCATGGAGTCTGGTTGTATCCAATATGCCAAAAAATGCCACAAATGTCAAATTTATGTTGACAAGCTGCATGTGCCTCCAACACTGCTGGATGTTCTATTATCACCTTGGCCTTTCTCTATGTGGGGCATTGACATGATTAGGGAAATTGAGCCCAAAGCTTCCAACAGTCACTATTTCATCCTGGTTGCGATTAACTACTTCACCAAATGGGTAGAGGATGCTTCCTATACCAATGTGACAAAACAAGTGATTGCCCGCTTCCTCAAGAAAGAGATTATCTACCGTTATGGGATCCCAAGCCGAATTATTACAGATAATGGGACAAACCTGAACAAAAAAACCATGAAAGAGCTGTGTGAAAGTTTCAAGATTGAGAATCACAACTCTTTCCCTTACCGTCCAAAAATGAATGGAGCTGTTGAAGCCGCAAACAAAAATATTAAGAAAATCCTGCAAAAAATGGTGAAAACTTACAAAGATTGGCATGAAATGTTACCATTTGCTTTGCACGGATACCGAACTTCATTTTGAACTTCAATAGGGGTAACCCATTTCTCTTTGGTGTATAGGATGGATGCAGTCCTCCCAATTGAAGTAGAGATACCATCCAAGAGGGTCTTAATGGAGACCAAACTGGACGAAGCAGAGTGAATCCAAGATAGATTTGATCAGCTGAACCTCATTGATGAGAAACACATGACTGCAATGTTCCATGGTCAGTTTTACCAAAAACAGATCAAGAGGGCGTTTGACAAGAAGGTCTGTCTTCGAGAGTTCAGAGAAGGAGAGCTCGTACTTAAGAAAATCTTGCCAGTTCAAAAAGACATGTGCGGAAAATGGACTCCTAATTATGAAGGCCCATTTGTTGTGAAGACAAACTTCTCTAGAGGTTCACTAAAGCTTACAACAATGGATGGTTAAGAGCTTGCACACCCCGTGAATTTTGATGCAGTAAGAAAATAGTATGCCTAAATAAAGCCCGCTAAGTTGAAAACCTGAAAAGGAGACTTATGCAACAATGGCTATCCCGTTGGATCAAAACCTATGAAGGAGATCCAGGTAAAAGTTAGGGATAAGAATAAAAAATAAGAGCTCGCTAAGTTGAAAACCTGAAAGGGCGATTTAGGCAAAAATGAGCGTCCCGGTGGATTGAAAACCCGAAAGGACGATCCAGGAAAAAAATTAGGGGCAAAAGGAATTTCACTGCATCAGATGGTGTTTATCATTGTAGAAGAATCAAAGTGAAAGTTCAATCCATCTGCTCTCGTCAGAAGCAAGGTTTTGGGAAGTCTAAGTTATTAGGGCTATTAGTGTCATTGGATTCAATGTAACCTTTCCCTATTACCATTTTCAAATTGTAATACTCCATGGAGCTCTGCCATTTGCAAGCTACCATTCTTGAATAAATACAGATTTTTCCTAATCGATTCTTATCATTTATGCTTTCTCTACTTTTCCTTGTTATGCAAGATGTCATTTATTTGTTAATAATGAATTTTGAAAGTGAAAGTATTTAATTGAAAACATTTTTTTGAAAACATAATGAAAGAACATAAATTTACTTTGACATATGGAAGGATTAAAAGGAAATCTTTATTTCCCCAAGAAGTCTTAAGGTTGCAAAAGCGCTTTTAGACCATTATAACAAAAATCCCCATTGAAGCATAAACTGACAGCACTCTTGGATTGATCCTTTGATCGCTTGTGTCTATCAAGATTGAAGAGAATCTCCCCAGTGTCCATCTTGTGATACATATTTATTGGTGTGAGGATATATTCCCCAATGTTTTTCTTATGACTCTCTTCTTCCCCAACGAAGTGGATGTTTATTTCCTTCCCCGTGAGAGCCTTCGTAAACTCCTTGTCTCTCCACAGAGTATGCATTTTCATGTCATGCATCCACATCATGCCTAGTCATATGCATTTGGCATTAACCCAGGTCTTTGTTGTTGGTCGTAGCCCTTTGATCCCAAGTCTAGTTGTTACTAGCATTTTGTTAAAATCTTTGGTTGTCACCAGTCCCCTAGCGAAGCCCAGTTGTCACTGACATTCACTTTTGTCAAAATCCAATTGTTATTGGTATTTAAAGTCCAGTTGTTACTAGCATTGTTTGTCAAAATCCAATTGTTATTGGTATTTAAAGTCAAGTTGTCACTGGCTCCTTTTTTTCAAGTCAGGTTGTTACCGACATTATTTTAAAGTCCAATTGTTATTGACATTATTTTAAAGTCCAATTGTTATTGGCACTCTTTGGAAAATCTAATTGTTATTGGTATTTAAAGTTCAGTTGTCACTGGCTCATTTTTTTTCAAGTCAGATTGTTACCGACATTATTTTAAAGTCCAATTGTTATTGGAACTCATTGCAAAGTCCAATTGTTAATTGTATTGGTAATCTGGTTGTCACCAGTCTATTCTTGAAGTCCGGTTGTTATTGGCATTCTTGTTTGAAATCCAATTATTATTGGTATCTAAAGTCCAATTGTTATTGGCACTCTTATCCAACTATTTCTGGTATTTGAAGTTTGGTTATCACCAACATCCCCTTTGAAGTCCAGTAGTTACTAGAACCGACCTGTTAGAAGCTGGTTGTCACCTCTGCTTGCGGTCTAAGTCCAATTATTTTGGCATATAAGGAAGAGTTTAATTACCCCGTTTTTTCCTAATGTTTCCTAAAGAGCATGTTTGACTTCTTCATGTTAAGGAATTTCCAGCAGCTTGGATGTATTTTGGTCAGAAACTCCAATGTTTGGTTTGCTCTCTTGTTAGAAGATTATATTCTTGTTTGGTTTGATCTCTCATTAGAATATCATTTCCATGTTTGGCTTGGTCCCTAGTGAAGATTTTCTTTGTTGTTTGGTTTAATCTCTTGTTAGAAGATATTGTTGTTGTCAATTGTATTCTAGAGTGTCACTCGGTCATGTCTGAACCTGTTGATCAACTACTTTGGATATCCCCCAGTTAATTTATGTTTCCCTAGTGTATGTGATCCCCAGTGAGTTGTTACCCATTGTCGTTGACATTATCCTTTGCTTTCATCATTCTCCACATATCATATTTATCACTCATCCTAGATCACCATGCTAGAGTTCATTGCATTTCACAGCATTGTCCTCGGCATTGTCAGAGAGAGTTCGCTTGTCCATAACATAGCATGCCATTGTATCTAGGGGCAAAATTCTTGGTTTTTCTATATTTAAATACCTTTCACCTTGATTTCATGAGGGTTGTCATCACTCATGCCATCCGGTGAAGTTATTTAAATAGGGGAAGCTGTCATACCCCAAATTTTATCCCTAGATTTCATCATCTTTTTCATAGTACCCAAAACATTCTAGGTCTATCATTCATACATAGCTAACCCTCAATTATCAAGATATTTGTCTTGCTTTGTTCTTGTCTGTGAATTAGGGTTTACATCAAGGAGATTTGGTTGATCAGTCAAAGTTTTGGATTGATCATCAATATATCAAGTTCTCATGATCAAGAGTTTCCCTACACCAACAATCAAGTGTATTATAGCCTCATTACAAGTTCACCAAGTTTCAAATTCATCTGGTCCACAAATTAGGGTTTCTGAGCTAAAGTCAACTACATCTTTGACTTTTGACCAAGACATGGTCTCAAGCCTTGGGACATGATTCAAGACACTCAAAGACACCTTTTGGGTCCATTCATAATGTTCAAATAGCCCAAGGGTTTGATTTCATTGAAGATTACAAAGTTCAAGTCATCTGATACAAAAGTCAACCACTGATCAAAGTCAAGTTTGACTTTTGACTTATTTGGTCCAACGTGGCCTCCTCAAGGTGAATTTCATAAAAATATGTTTGGTGAGTGAATTTGATCAAGAGAAATCAAGAAATGTGAGGTTACTTGCAAAAAGGGCAACAACGAAGAAATTGGAATTTTTTCTAAGTTATGAAAATTCATGGTTTTTACTCAACTTGCCAAGGACATAACTTCCAATCCAAGCAGCCATTTTCTTTGCTCCAAAGACCAAATTGAAGAGCTTGTTCCATACTACAATTTTGTCCTTGAGGATGATTTCCCAAAAAATGCATGGATTAAGAGATATGAAGCATGACGTTGGAGGTTCAATGCTTTTTTAATCTAAACACTTAGAAAAAATTTCAACAAAATCTGCCTTATTAAAGTGACTCACTTGTTGGCCATTTTTCACCATGATCCCAATTGAATCAAGGAAAGTTGTCAATATGAAAGTTGTAGAGGATGTTTAAGCTTTCCAAAAAGTCCAAGAACACAATTTTATCATGCTTGAGCTAGGAGTTTCGAAGACATGAAGTTGGCCATTCCAAGCTGAATTTTATGTCATTTCTATGGCAAGTTCATGATCAAATCCAATGCCTATGCTGCATAATCTTGCTTTGCAGGCTATTTTGCTTCTCAATCTTGCCATTATCAGAGAATTACACAAGCCCTTGATGCATTACACAAGGAATTAAAGCTTTGTCCAAGATTTGATGCCATTTATGGAAGGTTTACATAAAGCATTACATCCATTTTCATAAAGTTTGCTTTTTGCCAACCACTTGAGCATTGAGCCTCCAACTTGTTTCATCAGATCACAAACAAATCTATAAAGTGCAGAAGCAACATTTATAAGTCAGAAAAGTTTGCCTATCTTCCTTAATTCACTCCACCATTTCATCATGATCATGTATGTTTACTTGTCCAAGTTGGAACCAAGCCTCCAAACTACGATCCCATTTGAACTAAACCAAACTTCTGCAAGTTACTTGAGCCATTTGAAGCCTCTATAAAAAAATAGAAACACCTCAGAACATGACACCAAGCTTTGCACAAGAAGCTACCGTTGTAGCAAAACTTCACTTTTCACAAAACTTGCCAAAACCTTCCAAAGTCACAAAATACCCAAACTACACATCCACACACACCACAAATCATCCCTCTCAACTGTCCAAACCATTCATTTCATTAGAAAACATCCAAATCAAAAAGCCAACCTTCACTTGCTCATTAGTTGACTTTTGAGCCGAAACCTCGTAAATCTTCATTCCATCCATTTCCATTCAATCTAATCACTCAAACACCATCCCTAAACCTCATAGCAACTATCCAAATCATTATTTTGCATCTGTAACAGCCATATCATCAAGATCAAATTCCCACTTTTCTCATTTGAACTTGGATTCGGTTGGGAAGTTTCAGAGTATTTCAAGGCCAACTAAGCATTGCAACACGTTCCTGAGACATCACTGAATGTGTAGGAATCATCAAATTATATCTGGAAGTGCTCTAAAGGGATTCACAATTTCTCATTTTTGGAGGTAAGTGGCCATTTCTGGAACTCCTATTTTAGAGCATCATTTTTCATCATTCTTGTTACCATATTGCTTGTCATTATGTAGTGAATAAAAGCCCTAAGGTTGTGGCTCTTGGTTGTGCATAATAAGCATTTAATTTTAGTTTGAAAAATTAGGGTTCTTTGAGCTTTTCCTAAAATTTGTGATTTGGGGTGTAAATAAATAAAAACCAATGCTATATTCATATTCCTCATGAAATTCCCATCAAAATGGTATATTGGAACGTTGATTTTGGTTAAAAACGAGAAAGTTATAAAAAGTTGAAGTTGGAAAAATATGACAATGGAGGAATACGGGTTGGAGGAAGAAGATGATGTGCTGACGTGAATTTCATATTTTAAAACCTGTTTTAATATTTATTTTATTTCTTCCATGTTATATGTTGAATAAGCATTGCGCCACAGTGGTAGAGGAGTGTGTTTGTAAGGTTTTGCATCCATGGGGTCTGGGGTTCGAATACCTATCGCCCCATACATTTTGTGCTTTTTTTTCCTGAGTTTCATGTTGTTTTAATATATTATTCAATACACGCGCATGTTGTTAAGCCTAGTCAAGTGGCCTAGTGGCTAAGCTTTGAGCCTCTAACCAAGAGGGCGTGGGTTCAAACTCTATGTGTGACATTTCATTCCTTTTTACCACTTGTTCCATTTATGTTTTTTTTTTCATTTTGTTTCAAGCATATATCTCAAACCATTTATGATTTTGGACTGATTTTTTTCACACCTATTATTTGTCATGCCTATTTTATGAATATGTAAAAAATTCCCAAAAAATATTTTATTTTCATTCATTTTCATTTAACCAAAGTAAGTGACTTTTTAAGGTATTTTTAAGCCTTTAATCAAACTTCTTTGCCTTATTTTTTGGTTCCACTTGATCTTATTGATTGTTGTGAACATGTTACACCTTGTTTGAACTTTGTTTGATATTTTTTAATATTTTACAAGTGGTTTTTCCCAAGTTTGGCACACTTTAATACTTGTTTTTCATGTATATATGCCTAGAACTTTCAATGTTTAACCATGAATGTTTGTCTTGCCTTTGATGCATGATGTAGATACACTTGCTTGTTTTCTTTTCATACCACATTGGGCATTTGTTACATGATTGCTAACATGTCCATTTTGTTTAAAACTTTAATACCATACCTTTGTTTGACTTTATGACCATTACATTCAAACCTTTGTATGCTTAGACTTGTTGTAACCACGATGAACCTTCGACATGAACCCCCTTGGTTGTCACCTTATGTCTTGAACCCTGTCTTAAATTGTATTTATGATTAAGTGGTGTTTTAAACTTGTCCATGATTGTTAAAAATCTTAAATTGTATTCATGATTAAGTGGTGTTAGTGTAAACCCTAGATAACGTCACAATCTTGACCAAATCTCATGCTTACCTCATATGTTTCATGTTTGAGCCATTCCTCTATATGTTGATACTTGTTTCCGTCCAGGTTGATATTGTTATATCCATGTACTAAGTGTTGATACTAGTTCATCCATGTTTGATATTGTTATATCCATGTTGATTTGAATCCATGTTTGACATTGTTATATCCATGATTCACATGTTGATTTGAACCTTTGATTGATATTGTTATAGCCTTCATGTCCATGATGGTGTTGTTACTTATGTGTTCATATTCCATGCTTATATGTTATTGTTATGAGCATGTTATGATATGCCATACTTGTGTTGTTACTTTGGTCTTGTTAGAACCATGTCTCATGTATGCTTTGAATATGCATCATCCATGTTTATGTGTTCATCCTTGGTTGTTACCATGATTTGCTTATGACTCTATTAAGTCTTAGATGTTGTCACATCTACCTTCATGTATTTGGTTGTTACCATGTTCATTTTAGCTTTATTATATCTCATTGCATCTCATAGTTGATATCATGTATGAATATCATCTTTGTCATGAGTTGTATGCCTTGATTGATGTCATGTTTGAACATCATCTTTATCATTCTTTATCCATCTTGGTTGACATCATGTTTGAATGTCATCCTTTGTGTCATGTTTACTTTGATATCATGTTTGAATATCATTCGTGTTCATCTCATCCATTATCACCTATACTCATGTTTATTTTTTATTTTGTTAAGTCATCCCCTAGTGAGGTTAGCTTGTTAGCCCTCTTTCTTCTCTTTTGTTGCATAAATCCAAAGGAAAGATCCCTTTTGTTAACTTTATGTCATAGGTAGTATAACACTCCCTTAACTACCCCATTTTGACTTTGTTAAGTCATGTAAGTGTAAGTGTTATTGTTATAAACATTTACTTTCCCCTTTGGAACCTTGATCACTATCAAGTGTTCTTCAACCGTAGTTAGGCGAACTACGATTGCTCTGATTCCATCCTTGTTAGGATACGTAGGCACAAATATTTTCAATTGGTTCCTATAGGATACTTAGGGTGCTAGTACCTTCCCTTAACCAACCCCCGAACCTTTAGATCTCTTCGCATTGTTGTTACATTGCACAATTAGGGTTTTATTCGATCTTTTCCCTTTCCTTTGGATAAATTAAAGTTTGGTGGTGAACATTCAATGTTTTGTGGTTCAAGTTAATATATTAGATTGATATCTGATTCTCACCGCGACAAAATTAATCATTAATTTTATTAATTAATATTAAATAAAAATGTTTAAAATAATTAACTAAAAATATTTTTGGTTTTTAAGAATATATTATAAAATATAAAATAATTAATATAAAATTAACAAATAAAAAACAAAGAAATTAAATAAAAAACTAAAAACTAAATGGGCTAGGTGATGGAAAGTAAATAGGGGGCGGTCAACAAAATCTCTAGGGCCCAAACAAGGAAAGCCCAACGCAGGGGGAGTCTATGGTGGACTCTGGTCAACTGCAGTTAACCTGCAGGCCAAATCTGGCACACATGATCAAGTAGGGAGTCAATTCTGACTCTGATCTAAAGGACAGGAAATGAGGACGCACGGTAGGGGTTAGAGAGTCACGTGCATGAAATCACAGGGAGAAGATACCTCTCCGGTGACAGTTGTCAAGAGGAGGGACAAGTGTCACCGTTCCTAGCTAAACACACAAACACATCAACATGTGATGATTTAAACAAAGAAAAAATGGGGAAACAATTTCATTTCTCAAATCTCCCTCTCTCTCTCTCTCTTCGCTTCTCTCTCTCTCTCTCTCTCTCTCTCTCTCTCTCACACACACACACACACACACACACACACACACATACTCCTCACTCTGCAAATGAGTCCCCACCAAAACCCTAATGGACGGCCGGAGAAGACGCTGGCGTGCAGTGGCCGCCGCCACCCTTCTCTGGCGAAGTCACAAAACAAGCCTAACCTACTAAACCAAACCCATAGATTCCAAATCCGGGCTCGAAATTGCTGAAAACTCACACCAAACCCCAAAACAGAAACCAATGTGCAAACCCTAGATCTACAAAGTTATGAAGGAGACAGACAATTATGTGAGGGGTTCGAAGCAACAAAAGAAGCTCAACACAATGACAAGCCTAAACAGAGAAAAAAGGCTTAGAAATTACCTAATCGGAGCAAGTCCGATGAAGCTCCGGCGTGACTCAAAGAGGTAAATTCTTCTGCTCTCTCGTTCTCCTTTGCTCGCCCTTCTTCTTCTTCTTCTTCTTCTTCTTCTATTCTTGTTATTCCTCCGTGCGTAGTTGCTTTTGAATAGGCTTTTAGCTCAAGCTATTTTGAGCCTCAATGTGAGACTCAGAAATCTTTTTGAGTATAAGCTTTTGTAAGGTTTTTGAATTTCTTGCAGAATAGTGTTTTAGGGTTTCTTAGGTGTCCTCCTTCATGAATGAATAATGTAGTATATATAGTGTAGGGAAAAGTGAGGTACGTGTGGAATTTGTGATTTGTATGAATTCTTTTTGTGTGATGCGTGTGAGGAATTGGAGGTGAAATTCTGTTAGGATGAGGTGGAATGTTGCTGATTTTGTGGGATTTTGGAATGAGCTCTGAAAGTTGTCCTATCTGCTTATTCTAGAATATTGGTGGTCCTATGTGATGTATGATTTTTGTGAATTTGTTGTGGTATTTTCTGATGTGAATATTGTGGCATGAAAATGATATTTTGCTCGTGTTGTTATTGCTGGTTGTACCTTGAGTTTGTTGTATTTGTCCTTTGTATTATGTGCCTATGATGAATTGTGTTTGTCCTCAAAATTCCATAAGTGCCAAGTACTTTCTCATGGCTGCTGCTATGTACTTTAGGGATGCTTTCAAATTGTGATTTGGTTTTTGAATTGTTCATAGTTTTGCTTGCACATTGATTTAACCATTCATTTCATTTTATTTCCACGTGCATTAATTTTGGCATGAGGAATTTGATGGAAGACTTGGTGATGTATTGGCACGAGGGAAGCAGTCGAGGCATGAAGAAATTGGCAAAAAAAAGGAGGGATCATGGGTTGCTTGGATTGATGAAGATTTGGTGAAGAAGTTTGTCATGAATGAAGGTAGCTTGGACATGAAGAAGAAGAACTTCAAGGCTGCTCTTAGATTTGGCTCAGGAATGAAGCGTGAAAACTTGATCTCTTAGGCATAATCTTCATGTTATTAGCAAGAACTAATAGGCTTTGCATCAACCAACTTGTAAGATCAATCTTTACTCCTTATGTAACTTCAAATATTTGAATGTAATCAATCACCTTGGCAACAACTTGAAATCCAGTTTGAATTTGTCATTTGTAATGCTTGTACTTGTTTTGTGATTGTTTTAGGGTCTTATAATTCCACTTTTGTACTTCTTAATTAATTTGAATTTGAAGCTTTGTACTAATTGTGCTTTGAACTTAACTAATGAAAATGGTTCTCTCATGTACAATTCCAAGCCTTTGTACCAAACATGTAGTTGAGCTTAGTAACTTAGCTTTGTATCATATTTTAATTCAAATTAATAGCAACCTAGATTTAATCTTTGCACCAATCATGAATCCAAATTGAAAATGTTCTTGCCTTAGCCTTGTATCTCATGGAATGGTGCATGAAATTTGTCTCCACCTTTAAACTGTGCTACACAAATTCCTTGCAAAAAAGAGATCAACTGAACTTATCCTTTCCATTATGCTTCTTAATCTTCACACCACCTTAACCATCTTACACTTGAATTCTCTTAACAATACATCAATCATGAATGAAGTCAACACCTTCCTTTATTTCCACTTGATCTTAACACACTTGAAATGAAATATTATAAAGGCAAAAACAATAAGAAAGATCTATAATCATAGTAAGCACAACCAAGACATTCATGGCCTATCCTTAGAGGATCATGGCCAAAGACCAAATGATCACCCAAAGAAAGATCATTAAGCAACATAAATGTTTGGTATAAGAAAATAAAAAGGGTAGGACAAATTTGGGGTATGACACATATTACTTCACATAGCTTACATTTACAAAATTATACATTAAGTATTGGACCAAACAAAGTGACAATTGGTAATGGACAATGTTTAGAGGTCAAGTCAATACGTAGCTCTCAATTTGCTTCCAATTTTCTGCAAAATCATCTGTTGAAACTTAATGACTTGCTTTTTGTTCCTTACATCACTAGAAATTGTCTCTAAGTTTTCCAAGGATAATAGAGTCTATTTTGAGTTTCATCCTAATCATTGTTTTGTTAAAGCCCATGCATCTAATCAAGTATTCTTGGGGGGGGAAGTTTGATGCAAGTGGTCTCTATTGCTTCTCTACAATTGTCTTGGATAGTTCACAAAATAAAGTGTTCACAAAGTCATGTCCCTTGGACCCTATAGCCAATAACATTTTAGGAACAGTTCTTGTCAACTCATGTGTGTCCTCTACTAATGATGTAAACACTATCTCTATGGCTGAGTGGCATGCTAGGCTAAGACATGCCAACTCTAATTTCATGAGAAATATTTTTCAATTGTGTAATCTTCGGTTCAATAATAAAAAAGTCCCATGAATTAGGTGATTCCAGTTGTCTTGGTAAATCTCATAGGTTACATTCTCCCTTGTCCAATACTAAATATCATAATTTGTTTGATCTTGTCTATACTGATCTATGGGGACCTGCATCAACCTCTTCCCACAATGGTCACAATTACTACATTGCCTTTGTGGATGCATACTTAAGCTACACTTGGATTTATTTCCTGAAAAACAAAAGCGATGCTCTTTTAGCATTCAATCTATTTCAACAATATGTTACCATTCGGTTTAATGGCAAGATCAAGGCAATTCAGTCTGATTTTGGTGGAGAATTTTGACCTTTTACCAGGCTTCTTAGTGAACAAGGTATCATACACAGACTCACTTGCCCACACACATCACATCAAAATGGTAAGGTGGAGAGAAAGCATAGGCACATTGTGGAACTAGGCCTCACCTTACTTGATCATGCATCTATTCCTATCATATATTGGGATCATAGCTTCACTACTGCATTGTACCTAATCAATAGGTTGCCAACTAATGCCCTACATGGGTTCTCATCTCCTTTTGAAGCCGTGCATAGAAAGCAACCTGATTATGCCTCACTTATGGTGTTTGGTTGTGCTTGTTATCCACACTTGAGGCCCTACAATAAGCACAAGCTTGAGTTCAGAAGTTCTAAGTGTGTTTACTTAGGAGTTTCTCCCACACACAAAGGGTTCAAATGCCAAAATTTTGAAGGAAGAGTCTTTGTTTCCAAAGATGTTGTATTTCATGACGCAAAATTTCCCTTCAAACTTGGCTTCACCACTACTAGCAGTCCAGCTTCCTCATTCTTAAGGCATGAGAAAAGTATGGAATTGTACCTGCCTGGTTCAGTTGGCAATAAGAACAGTGGACATTCAAACCTTTCACAACAACAATCACCAAATCCAGCTACTGATCATCAGACTCAATCTGGTCCAGCCACACACTCTCTTGCTCAAAATTTACTACCAGAACTGGAACTCCATGACCTCGGCATGTCTCATTCTCTTGACCCATTGTCCATATCTCCACATATTTTCTTGCCTGTACCTACTGACATTGTTGTCAATTCTCAAGCACCTGATCAAGTAGACCACTCTTCTTCTAACAAAGATCCACCTCACACACCTGAGGCTAGGTCCAACTTATTCCATAGCACTCCAGGTCAGGATATTGCTCCTCTTATGACTAATTCACATCCTATGGTTACAAGAAGTAAAACAAGCAACTTGATGCCTAAAGTCTACCTGGTTCACTCTAAACCTTCTGTAGCGACAAAATCGTGAGTGTAAGCTATTGATTAACTTAACTCGAAAAGCAAGAGTCGCCACCGCACTTTTATTTTATCCAAAAAGGAAAGGAAAAAGAGCGAACAAAACCTACACAAGCTCTAAACAAGAACAAGTGAAGAGAAACCGGGTAAGGGGGTTGGTTACGCAATGGGAAGGTGTTAGCACCCAAAACGTATATAGTACTTTATAGGAGCCCTTTGAAATATCTACGCTTTTGGTCTGAAAAAGTTTGCTTGAAAAAGTGATTGAGGAGATGAGAAGAGAAATTGTTTTTTAAGATTTTTGTGTTTGGAGAGACTTATCGCCTCATGCCTACGTACCCACGATGTGCAATGTAGGATCAAAACCTCGTAGTTCGTGGTACAAAGAACAAAATTGGTTTGTTATGGTTGTTTTTAAATGTAAAGACAAGTCGTCATTTCCAAGCGAATAATTCCGCTTAAAGAAATGAATCATGTCTAAACTTATGAAAAAGTTAAAGGAAAAAGTGCACGAGGGCACAAAAAGAGATTGATGAGTTTGGTGTTTTTTAAAGTCTTTTGAAAAAGGTGTCAATATGCTTATGTAGTTTAGCATTTGTTAAGAAATGAAAGGAAAAAAGTAAAATCACTTGACAAAGTCAAGGTTTGATTATGAAAGAGGTGATAGTTTGAAATCAAGAAAGTTTTGAAAAAGGGAGAGAGTTTTGAAAATTGAAGAATGGGTGGAGAAGAAGTGACTATCCTAAAGCATAAAGTAAAAGCTAAGGATAAGAATAGCCTAACCACACAAGTAAGCTTCAAAGTCTTCGAACCATAATTCCAAAGCAAAGGGAGAAAGGTCCTAAGTCTAAGTCCAAGGTTCCAAGAATTGCATTGGATGTCCAAGTTCTAAGTCCAAGGATTCAAGAATAGCATTGAAGTCCAAGGTCTAGGTGCAAAACTCCTTGTCCATTGCAAAGGATAGTAACCATAGTCCAAGATTAGAAGCACAAGTTTTTTAGAGGTTTTGGCCTTTATTAATGTTTTTGGTCCAAGCGGACAAAGAGAAAAAGGCATAAGCATAAACATGTGTCCAACGGACAAAGGAAAAATTGCTGAAACATAAACATGTGTCCAACAGGCAATGGAAAAATATGCGGAAGCATAAACATGTGTCCAACGGACAAAGGAAAAATATGCGGAAGCATAAACATGTGTCCAACGGACAAAGGAAAAATTGTATCAAAGTAAAAGAGAGATAGGGAGCGAGAAGGAATTGTAAAGAAGTTAGAAGTTAGTAATTAGTTGTTAGAGTAAGTGATCAATAATGATTGAATAATGTACTTAGGTCAAGGTTAATGAAGACTTATTAGAAGATTGATAGAATCAAAGCCTCTACAACAACAAGCTTCATAGATTTTGAACCTAATACAAAAGATCAATAAACATTGAGTTGTTTTCCGATACGGGACATAATGTTGCGCTATGTTAAGCAATCGCCGAGTAATTTACAGAGTAATTACCTTACAATGAGGTTGGTCAATAGCTCTTTGTGCTAATGCATGCTAGATGAACGATATGTAGATCGTCATCCGAAAGCAATACCGCCCGAAAAGAAAAGAAAGTAACGATCTCGTCTTGATCAAGAATTCGACAAAGAAATTATAATGATCCATAAGACTTTCATCGATCAAAAGAAAAGGGAAATAGATGAAGAGAAAGCCAAATTAAACCACAAAAATATGTGATCTAAGGCTAAGAACAAAGGAAAGGGAAGAAAATTGCAAAAAAACCAAAACAGTCCCAAAAACAAGCATTTTTCACATTCTGGATGCTGGTTAATCGATTAACCAACTCACAGTGTAATTATGTTAATCGATTAACCAGTGTAAACTTGCAGTTTTTTGCGCAGAATTCAACTGTTAATCGATTAACCAATTCATGCATGTTTTGGTTAACCGACTAACACTGTAAAAACAGCAGAAAACCAGTTTGAAAATTGCATAATCCTTGATCAATTATTTATTCAAACACCTCATGATTAAGGATGCAATTGTGCACGAAATTTTGAGTAAAACAGCAGCAAAAACCAGTAATCAACACAAATTGCAAGATCCAAAGATCAAGCAAACAAGATCAACAAAGGATCTACATTGTGAAAGATGAAATTGAGAACAACAATGGTGGAAAATGAGATTACCACTCCAAATCTGAAAATTGCTTCAAATTACTCCAAGATCCAAACTCCAAAGCCTTGATCTATAAGAATTAATGAAGAAAAAGTGAATGGATGAAGGTTTAGCTCAAAGTTGAACAAGAATCAATGTGAATTCTTGTTAACTTTCAAAAGAAAAAATGTGAGCTTTGGTGAATTTGGTAGTTAGGGAGAGAAATTGCAAGAGGTTTGTTGGCTATCAAAAGCTTGAAGAATGAATGAAATGAGGCCTCTATTTATAGAGTTTAGGCTTGGAAAATTTGGTGGATTGGAGTTTGGTTTGGAAATGAAAATTAGGCTTGGAATTTGATTTTGGAGGGAAATTAACAAAAGAGTGGTGATTAGTGAAGGTGTATGGTGGGAATTAATTGTGATGAGGTAGAGGAATTATTTTTGGGTGATCTAGAATATTCTCATGTGATAAATTTGGTGCCAAATGCTTCAAAATTTGAAAATTGCTAAATTTGGCCAATTTTGCCTCTGTGCAATCGATTGCAGTGCTGACGCAATCCATTGCGCCTGTACAAAAATTCAAAAATTGGCACGAAATGTGAGGGGTGCAATTGATTGTTGTTATAGTGCAATCGATTGCATCAGTGATAAATTACAAAAATTTCTTTGTTTGACTGGATTGCTCCGGCTTTTTCTCGATTCTTTTGCTTGTCGGAGAAGGCTTGGAAATAAACACATGAACCTTGAAGTCTCTTTAATAATAATCAATTAAATCTTGGAAACTCTTGATCAGATGAATTTTGAATTGTTTGCATATCAACTTTGACATTGTTCAGATGAAATTCATTCGAGCTGAGGGACTGTTTGATATCCTTGATTCCCTTCCTGAAAAAGTTAGTGAAGACAAAAACAAACTTATTTTTAGATTTTGATTAAAGGTTAGTAAACATAAGCAAATAAAGGCAAATAAGAAATACACAGATGCTCAGTGATCCCTGCAAGGCATAAACCCAAAGAAGAGAGGGATAAAGGAACCAAAGAATGATCTTGTTTGTGGTATAAGATGCAAAATGAGATGTGAATGATATGTGGAGTCTTAGGGGTCAAAAATTTGGGTCTTACAGCTGCCCCTATTTAAGTTTCTTCCATCAGGAGATATGAAAGTTGAAAACTTCGTCTCGATAAGATTGAAGATACTTAAATACAGAAAACCAATATTTTTTAGCTCTAAGATGCCACAAGATGAAATGAATGCAAAGGATGAAACACTCTGCGGGGAATCTTGAAACAAGAGAGTTACGGTAAATAGAGAGAGACGACATGAAAAGACACGCCGGGGAACACAAGCTATTTCTGGAGATTTGTCAAGGTGACAAGAATTATCCATCAATAGTTGGAAAGAGAGGGACAAGACCCTGAGAAGACGAGTAGTGACATCCAAGAATGGCATTGGATGGAAACTACAAGACGAAAGGTATGCCAATAGATGTCCAAGAATGGCATTGGACAACAACAAGAAAGTTTTTGGTAAAAACAGTAGCATCATCCAAGCATAGCATTAGATGGAGGTGAAAAACACTATATTGGGGGATAAGATATCCAAGAATGACATTGGATAAAAGGAACTACATCATTCAAGAATGGCATTGAATGGGGCAACAACAAATATCAGAGTCATCCAAGAATAGCATTGGATAAAAAGAAAATTCCATTTGAAAACTTCACTGGGGACATCCAAGAATGGCATTGAATGAAGTGAGAAAAGTTCTGGAAAATACATCAGAAGTATCCAAGAATGGCATTGGATAAAAAGAGTTCACAATATCCAAGACTGGCATTGAATAAAGTGAGCAGGGACTTTCAGGAATGGCACTGAAAGGTAAAGGTAAATCAATACATCCCGGAATGGCACTGAATGGTAATGAGAAAGACATCCAGGAATGACACTGAATGTAAAAGGAGAAAACTCATTCAGGAATGGCACTGATTGAACAGATAAAACTTTCAGGAATGTCACTGAAAGATAAAGTAGAAAACTCATCCAGGAATGGCATTGAATGAATAGATAAGACTTTCAGGAATGACACTAAAAGATATCCAAGCAAATCTGATGGGGGTTACAGAAGAGAGAAAAGACTTCCAGGAATAACACTGGGAGAAATAAGAGGAACAAGGTATCCAGGAATGGCACTGGAGATCAAAAGATACAGACGTCCAGGAATGGCACTGGAGCAAAAGAGTACAAAGATCCAGGAATAGCACTAGAATGAAAGAAAATAAAGATCCAGGAATAGCACTAGAATGAAAGGAGACAAACATCTAACAACAGGACAAAAAGCACAGGGAAACGACAATATCCAGGAATAACACTGGAAAGAAAGAAAATAAACAAGACATCCAGGAATAACACTGGATGAAAAGACAAGTAAAAGTTTAGGTAGGCGCCAAGTAAGTTGGACTTTGACCACAAGGTAAGATGCTGAAAGCAACAGGACCTCGGGAAAATGCATATGAGCGCGAAACACACTTCGAGCTATGAAAATCTTTCTATGTAATGATAATGAATGATTTATGTATGCAATGCAGATGATAGGGACAACTGAGATAAACTTTTTTGTGAGGGAAGAATAACTCTGATTCCTCAACACAGGGAACACTGCCCATTTTGCTTGGAGATAAGATGTTGAACACATCTCTGTCACACTTATGAATTGTATCAGGCTGATGGTCTTTTGAGAAAAGACACCTCGAGGATTCTCGAAGAAGACTGTCCCAGATTGATTGATGAGGATAAACTGACCATGGCTTCAGTTTGACTGCTGTAGGGGAAAATGAACTAATCATGGCTTCAATTCTTGAAATGAATGTTGAAGATAAACTGATCATGGCTTTAGTTGCTGGGGATGGACTGATCATGGCTTCAGTTATTGAAATGACTGTTGAGAAGGCTAAACTCAACATGAGTCTTAAAAGAGATCTTCTGGTTAACCAATTCTGAGAATAACTTGCACTGAGCAACAAATCTTGAACTGATTCACAACAGGATCTGGAGGTAATGTGCCCCTGATAGGATCACTGGACCAAGTTTCTCAACTGTTTGAAAATTCTTGATGAGAAAGTTTGCCTGCAAATAGGATTATTCAAACAAACATGGTAATTTTAATGCAAAGCTCAATGCAATTTTGAAATCAAAATCATTTTTGGAATGATATTATTGATGTAAAGCAAAATGAATCACTTGTCAAAACACGACGGTTTAGACATTTGAAAATGAAAGATAAAGCATAGGTATGACATCAAAGCAAATGATTGAAAACAAATTGGGAGTCAATTTACGCAACCTTGCTGTAGTATGCTTTCAAAAGAAACCTGGCTTCAATTAAATCTTTTGAAGGTTGTAACGTGGTTTGGTTCACGGTTTTCGAAACAAAGGATATAGGCTCAAATTTTATTTGTACCTAACCCATTCTTCGTGATGACCTTCAGTCTTATGCTCAGTTAATTCAAACTATGCATTCAGGTTCCAAGTAATTTGGAATTGCAACACCGTTATGATGATGGTTCAAGGACCAAAGGATTTTTGAGATGGCAGTCACTCTTTCTTACAACATTTTATTGTTTTTGATGAGGACCTTAGTCAACTTGTTTTGTCTTTGAGGATTTTGGCAACCTCTTTATTGATCTTTTGTTATCCCTAACTTTTGCCTGAACTGTGTCATTTGAGTTTACAGTCAGCGGGATGCCCCAATTTTTGCCTAAGTCTCCTTCATAGGTTTCGATTTAGCGGGCTTTTCTTTTAATTTTTTTTCAATTTTTTTTTGAAAGATAGTGACTGCCTGGCTTAATGATTACGGTGAACCATCATTGGCTTTTGACTTGAAAGACATATTTAACACTTCTTTGATGTGTGCGAAGGAAAGCTTGTGATTGCAACCTTTATTGAAAGGTGTCTTGAATAATTCACTTGAATTTGAATGCATAGTCAAATTAACTGAGAACTACCCTGCCCCAGGTTAAGATTGCGGGTTTTTTCGTACAGAAAGAAACTCCAACTTCTAGGCTCGAAGGGGTTGACAAAGGATTAACTTCCTTATTTCTCCAGTGTTTGGGAGTTGAAACAATGCTTGTACATCATCAGCCAAGTTTTAAATTGAAAGCATACAGTTCAACAATTTTAGGTATTTTGTTTTCATCATCCTCCCTCCAATATTTGCATAAACAAAAGCTTGATAAAGAAAGTGAACAGGAGATATATTTTTTTTGTGAAAAAGAAAGCATAAAGATGCACACAGTGGATATAAATGAATTGAATCAAAACATTGCAATGCTCATTTCATTGAAAATACCATGAAAGTACAACTAAAGTTTGAAAGCAAACAGTCAATACAATCAAAGAAAAATGCAAACAGAAAGAAACAAGGCCTAGTGATTAATCAACAACAAGGATGAGCTGTCCTGTCTGAAACACTGGCTTTAGGAGATGATCCGTCTGAACTGACTCAAACTTCACTTGGCATGCTCTGGCAAAGGATTGTTGACAACATTGGGATTCTCATCAAGAAAAGTCAGAATCTTGGAGTTCACCAATTCTTGTACTCTAGCTTTCAATGCATAGCAACCTTCCAAGTTATGGCCTGCCCCACCTCGATGGAACTCACAGTGAAGATCAGCCTTATAGCCGGCTGAAAGAGGATTTGGAGGAGGAGGTAGATCCCTCATTGTAATCAAACCTTTCTTTACAAGACATGGATACAACCCAGTGTAGGACATCGGGATAGGATCAAAGTTAACCCTATTGCGATTCTGATTTAGTCTAACAGCCTGACGAGGAACTTGAACTGGTTGAGCATTGACAACAGGAGCAACTGAAGCTACATATTGTTGTTGCCTGTGATGAGGTTTCCCTTCAACTGAAACAGCATGGGTATCACCATCCTTTTTCTTTTGAAAATTCCCAGCATAATTTTTAGCGCCATTAAAGGCTTCAGCATTGGCAATCTTTCCTTTCTTGATACCTTCTTCTAGTCTTTCTCCAATAGTGACTAGGTCAGCAAATCCAGATGATACACTGCCTATCATCTTTTCCCAAAAGAGTGGCTGAAGAGTGTCCATGAATAATCCAGTCAATTCTTTTTCAGCCAAAGGTGGCTCCACTTGAGCAGATAGCTCTCTCCAGCGCTGAGCGTACTCCTTAAAGGATTCTTTTTCTTTCTGAGACATATTTTGCAGTTGACGGTGATCAGGTGCCATGTCCAGATTGTACTTATATTGCTTTAAGAAAGCATCAGCCAAGTTATTCCAGCTTTGGATACGGTTCTTCTCAAGTCCCATATACCATTTCATTGAAGCCCCACTCAAGCTGTCTTGGAAACAGTGAATGAGCAGTTTGTCATTTTTGGCATGGGCAGCCATCTTGCGGCAGTACATCACCAAGTGGGTTCTGGGACAGGTGTGCTCCTTGTATTTCTCAAAATCAGGAGTTTTGAATTTTGCAGGCATAACCAAGTCTGAAACCAAGCACATGTCCATTGCGGCAGCACTAAAGACATCACTTCCTTCCACGACTCTTATCTTTTTGTCTAGAGTTTACCATTGCTCTATGACTTCTTCAATGTATCCAGGTTCTCCCTGACTTTCAGATTGTGGACCAGCAGCATGGTACACGAAAGGATTCTCAGGAATAGCTTGAGCAACAGAATGCACAATAGGCTGAGGTTCAGTGAACAATGGAGCTGAAGATACTGGCGAGACAAACACATGAGTAGTTGCAAAGGGTGGCGAGTAATTCGGAGGTAACCTAAACTCTGGCCAAGTAGAAGCTGGTTGTTGAGTCAGTGGAGGGTCAACAACAATAGGTGAAGTTTCAACAATCACAGTCCTCTGAGGTGGTTCACCTCTAGCAATCAGAACTTGCAGCATTTCTGTGAGTTTGGTCATGTTGGCCTTCAACTTATCAATTTCCATTCTGACTTCGTCGTTGTGTTGTTCTTGATTTTCCATTCTCAATCTGACAGCAGCTCTAGTTCCATAGTTGTGTTGAGGAAACAGCTTGATGGTGAACAGATGACTGAAGAAGGAGACAGTTGAAATGAGTTTCTGAGACAACTTGGAAGAATGCATATGTATGCTCATGGATGCAAGAGTGCATGGATGCAATAACCACAAACAAGATCACTCAAAGCACACGGGTTCAAAGATCCGAGTCACGAGCATGAAGCCAAGGTTAAGGACCAACCCACAAAGGTATGTGCTAAGGTTTGTCTTCATTGTACCTGCAGAAAATAGTGGTTCTAACAGAGTGCCCAGGGTCCACAATCCACTATCAGACACACCAGCACACCGATTTGCTCGGAGGTTGGTAGTTATCCTCAAGAGAATCTAACCTGAGTGTGGCATCGCATAACAGCTAAGTCGGATTTGCATCTTCATAGCTTCCGTGCCACGATCCTAAAAAGGCTAAGATGGGTTAAGGGTTACTACGGTCCTCATTGTTATAGGCTTCTATGGAAAAAGTAATGTCTTCACGATCGCTCGATCAGCATCTGTAATTCCAAAGAGGCAACCACCAAGTGGATGGATTCTCAAGTTCTTCTTTTTCAGGATTCGACTCCCTCAAAGCTCCCTTGATTATACCATCCTCCTATCTCAAAGTACACTCTGGTCCAGGTATAGGACCTATCTCGCGCACAGAGGAAATCCCAAACAGAACAATCAAGTAACAAGCAAATAAGACAAAAAGCAGTAAATAAATCAAAGTAGGCTAAAACCCCTCAAGGGAGGGTGTTCCCCAGCAGAGTCGCCACTTTTCTGTAGCGGCAAAATCGTGAGTGTAAGCTATTGATTAACTTAACTCAAAAAGCAAGGGTCGCCACCACACTTTTATTTTATCCAAAAAGGAAAGGAAAAAGAGCGAACAAAACCTACACAAGCTCTAAACAAGAACAAGTGAAGAGAAACCGGGTAAGCGGGGTTGGTTACGCAATGGGAAGGTGTTAGCACCCAAAACGTCTATAGTACTCTATAGGAGCCCTTTGAAATATCTACGCTTTTGGTATGAAAAAGTTTGCTTGAAAAAGTGATTGAGGGGATTAGAAGAGAAATTGTATTTTAAGATTTTTGTGTTTGGAGAAACTTATCGCCTTATGCCTACGTACCCACGATGTGCAATGTAGGATCAAAATCTTGTAGTTCGTGGTACAAAGAACAAAATTGGTTTGTTATGGTTGTTTTTAAATGTAAAGACAAGTCGTCATTTCCATGCGAATAATTCCGCTTAAAGAAATGAATCATGTCTAAACTTATGAAAAAGTTAAAGGAAAAAGTGCACGAGGGCACAAAAAGAGATTGATGAGTTTGGTGTTTTTTAAAGTCTTTTGAAAAAGTTGTCAATATGCTTATGTAGTTTAGCATTTGTTAAGAAATGAAAGGAAAAAGGTAAAATCACTTGACAAAGTCAAGGTTTGATTATGAAAGAGGTGATAGTTTGAAATTAAGAAAGTTTTGAAAAAGGGAGAGAGTTTTGAAAATTGAAGAATGGGTGGAGAAGAAGTGACTATCCTAAAGCATAAAGTAAAAGCTAAGGATAAGAATAGCCTAACCACACAAGTAAGCTTCAAAGTCTTCGAACCATAATTCCAAAGCAAAGGGAGAAAGGTCATAAGTCTAAGTCCAAGGTTCCAAGAATCGCATTGGATGTCCAAGTTTTAAGTCCAAGGATTCAAGAATAGCATTGAAGTCCAAGCTCTAGGTGCAAAACTCCATGTCCATTGCAAAGGATAGTAACTATAGTCCAAGATTAGAAACACAAGTTTTTTAGAGGTTTTGGCCTTTATTAATGTTTTTGGTCCAAGCGAACAAAAAGAAAAATGCATAAGCATAAACATGTGTCCAACGGACAAAGGAAAAATTGCAGAAACATAAACATGTGTCCAACGGACAAAGGAAAAATATGCGGAAGCATAAACATGTGTCCAACAGACAAAGGAAAAATATGCGGAAGCATAAACTTGTGTCCAACGGACAAAGGAAAAATTGCATAAAAGTAAAAGAGAGATAGGGAGCGAGAAGGAATTGTAAAGAAGTTAGAAGTTAGTAATTAGTTGTTAGAGTAAGTGATCAATAATGATTGAATAATGTACTTAGGTCAAGGTTAATGAAGACTTATTAGAAGATTGATAGAATCAAAGCCTCTACAACAACAAGCTTCATAGATTTTGAACCTAATACAAAAGATCAATCAACATTGAGTTGTTTTCCGATACGGGACATAATGTTGCACTATGTTAAGCAATCGCCGAGTAATTTATGGAGTAATTACCCTACAATGAGGCCGGTCAATAGCTCTTTGTGCTAATGCATGCTAGATGAACAATATGTAGATCGTCAACCGAAAGCAATACCGCACGAAAAGAAAAGAAAGTAACGATCTTGTCTTGATCAAGAATTCGACAAAGAAATTCTAATGATCCATAAGACTTTCATCGATCAAAAGAAAAGGGAAATAGATGAAGAGAAAGCCAAATTAAACCACAAAAATATGTGATCAAAGGCTAAGAACAAAGGAAAGGGAAGAAAATGGCAAAAAAAAACCAAAACAGTCCCAAAAACAAGCATTTTTCACATTCTGGATGCTGGTTAATCGATTAACCAACTCACAGTGTAATTATGTTAATCGATTAACCAGTGTAAACTTGCATTTTTTTGCGCAGAATTCAACTGTTAATCGATTAACCAATTCGTGCATGTTTTGGTTAATCGATTAACACTGTAAAATCAGCAGAAAATCAGTTTGAAAATTGCATAATCCTTGATCAATCATTTATTCAAACACCTCATGATTAAGGATGCAATTGTGCACGGAATTTTGAGTAAAACAACAACAAAAACCAGTAATCAACACAAATTTCTAGATCCAAAGATCAAGCAAACAAGATCAACAAAGGATCTACATTGTGAAAGATGAAATTGAGAACAACAATGGTGGAAAATGAGATTACCACACCAAATCTGAAAATTGCTTCAAATTACTCCAAGATCCAAACTCCAAAGCCTTGATCTATAAGAATTGATGAAGAAAAAGTGAATGGATGAAGGTTTAGCTCAAAGTTGAACAAGAATCAATGTGAATTCTTGTTAACTTTCAAAGAAGAAATGTGAGCTTTGGTGAATTTGGTAGTTGGGGAGAGAAATTGCAAGAGGTTTGTTGGCTATCAAAAGCTTGAAGAATGAATGAAATGAGGCCTCTATTTATAGAGTTTAGGCTTGGAAAATTTGGTGGATTGGAGTTTGGTTTGGAAATGAAAATTAGGCTTGGAATTTGATTTTGGAGGGAAATTAACAAAAGAGTGGTGATTAGTGAAGGTGTATGGTGGGAATTAATTGTGATGAGGTAGGGGAATTATTTTTGGGCGATCTAGAATATTCTCATGTGATAAAATTGGTGCCAAATGCTTAAAATTTTGAAAATTGCTGAATTTGGCCAATTTTGCCTATGTGCAATCGATTGCAGTGCTGACACAATCCATTGCGCCTGTACAAAAATTCAAAAATTGGCACGAAATGTGCTGGGTGCAATCGGTTGCTGTTTTAGTGCAATCGATTGCATAAGTGAAAAATGGAAAAAATTGTTTTGTTTGATTGGATTGCTCCGACTTTGACTCGATTCTTTTGCTTGTCGGAGAAGGCATGGAAATAAACACATGAACCTTGGAGTCTCTTGAATAATAATCAATTAAATCTTGGAAACTCTTGATCAGATGAATTTTGAATTGTTTGCAGATCAACTTTGACATTGTTCAGATGAAATTCATTCGAGCTGAGGGACTGTTTGATATCCTTGATTCCCTTCCTGAAAAAGTTAGTGAAGACAAAAACAAACATATTTTTGGATTTTGATTAAAGGTTAGTAAACATAAGCAAATAAGAAATAAACAGATGCTCAGTGATCCCTGCAAGGCATAAACCCAAAGAAGAGAGGGATAAATGAACCAAAGCATGATCTTGTTTGTGGTATAAGATGCAAAATGAGATGTGAATGATATGTGGAATCTTAGGGGTAAAAAATTAGGGTCTTACACCTACCACCTTCAAGCAAGCTATGACCAATTCTGAATGGCTCCAAGCCATTGGCTGCAAATTGGTATTCAAACTCAAGGAGAATCCAGATGGTAGCATAGCCAAATACAAAGCACGACTTGCGGCTAAAGGCTTCCATCAGCAGGAAGGATTTGATTTCCATGAAACCTTTTCCCCTGTAGTCAAGCCTACCATAATTCGTGTCATCTTAACTATGGCTATTACTCATAAGTAGAACATTCAGCAGATTGACATCAATAATGTATTTCTCAATGGAGATTTGCATGAAGAAGTGTACATGCAACAACCATCAGGCTTTTATAAAGACAATCCTCAACTTATTTGCAAACTCACCAAAGCTTTATATGGCTTAAAGCAAGCACCTCATGCCTGGTATGAAAAGTTGCATGAAGCCCTTATTCAATTTGGTTTTGCCTTGAGCAGATGTGATCACTCACTATTCGTGTATAATCATAACAACATCACACTCTACGCTCTTGTGTATATGGATTATATATTGGTCATTGGATCATCCTCTACACTAATTCATGAGCTCATTACCAAGCTTAGCTTCAGTTTTGCACTCAAACAACTTGGTGCTCCGCATTATTTCCTTGGAGTTGAGGTTTATAAATAGGTTGATGGCTCTCTCATAATGACTCAAACAAAATACATCCATGGCTTACTCTCCAAAGTCTCCATGATAGGTGCCAAAGGAGTACCTACTCCCATGATGAGCACATGCAAATTGAGTAAACATGGATCTGTTGTGCTATCTGTTCTATTTATATACAAGTCAACTATTATGGCTCTGTAATATCTCACTCTTACACGTCCAGACATTACCTTCGCAGTAAATAAGGCATGTTAATTCATGGCACAACCATTGGATTCGCACTACTCTGCAGTCAAAAGAATACTCTGTTACTTGAGAGGCATGATAATGCTTGGTTTGATGCTTGCTCCAGTTGTAACCTCACAACCCTTCTCATTACATGCTTACAATGATTCTGATTGGGCTAGTGACCCGGATGATCGTAGATCAACATCTGGCTCGTGTTTATTTTTTGGCTCTAATATGGTTTCATGGAGTTCAAAGAAGTAAGCCCTAGTTGCCCGATCCAGCACAGAGGTCGATTATCGCGCGTTGGCTCAAACGACGTCTGAACTACTATGGCTTGAATCCTTACTTAGTGAACTTCATATCCCCTACTCAACTCCATAACTCTTTTGAGATAACTTGAATGCGGTTATGTTGTCTCATAACCCCGTTCTACATGTGAGAACAAAATACATTGAACTTGATATCCACTTTGTTCATGAACGAGTTGTGGCAAGAAACTTCAAATCCAACATGTCCCGTGTTATGCTCAACTCGCAGACATACTCATGACGCCTCTCACCACAACCTTGTTCCTTGACTTTCGTCCCAAACTCAAAATGCTTCCTAAGCCACCACCATGACTTTGTGGGGGGATATTAGAGTAGCATTAGCATTAGCATAAGCAGTTATTCTAAATTGTTAGAAAGTTAGTTAGGTGGTTAGGGTTGTTAGCAAGTTAGTTACATTCAACACAAACTATATAATATGTGAGCTTGTGTATTTTCAAGGTTTAAGCTTTGCATTATAATAACAATCACTTCCTTTTATTCATCTTCATTCTCTCATTTCTCTTCTTCCTTCTTTCTTTTTCAACCAAAGCTTCACTCATCAACAATGGCAATGATCAAAGATCATTCCTTAACATAAAGGATTAATAAGTTAGCTAACGAGACTTTTTTAAGGGATTATTATGTAAAATTTATTAGTTAAAAATTAAAATAAAATCTTAAATTAAATTAAAAGACTAAAAGATAAAATCTTAAATTAAATTAAAAGACCAAAAGATGCATTAAGCCATAAATATATAAATATGTAGATGTGTTATTGGTGTAAGGGTGTATAGAAAGCCTATTTCTTAACGCACTCTATATGTTTCTACTGCACCATGCAAATTTACACAAATGCCCTCTATTCTCGGAGATGCATCTCCGGACGCACCCAACACACACTCAACAAAGGACATTCTGAGAGGCGCCCTAAAAGTTGGGTTATTTTTATTCTGGAGATGCATCTCAGAAAATTTTTAAGAAATACATTAAGTATTTTCCAGTTCAGTAGAAATTCCGGAATAACATCTCCGGAGTTATGGGAGGGATTTTGAAATTTTCTCACCTTTGCATGTTAGATATTTTTGGAGATGCATCTCCGAAAATATTTGATAAAAGAAGCAGCTTCATAATCACACAACCATTGTTGCCATAGTTGGTTTTCAACCAAACACTTCACCAAAAAAACCCTCAATTCTCAATAAATTTTTTCACTCCAAATCTCCGTTCTTTTGGTTCACCACATCATAGGGAGCAAAAAAAGATAAAATTTTAGGTAAAGATACTTCATTTTCCTATGCATTGCTCACATTAATGATCTTTTTTTTTCTTCTGAAAAAAGTAACGTTGTGTCCAGAAATGTATCTCCAGAACGTGTATGAACTTTTCCAGAGATGCATTTTCGGAAGTTGTCTATGTTTGATTTCCAAATCTATCTTCAGCAGTAGCGCTTATATACTGTTATGGTTTTAATTGTTTTTATTAGATATGGTGCACCCCGATGTTTTCCCAAAACAAGTTGTTTCTATGAATGCCCAAGGTGTTGTTATGAAGGTGGTAAATGTTGGAAACCAATTTAAAAATAAGCAAGAGTTCGAATCTCGTGATCAAATGCTTCAATGGATTCATATGGAGGCCTTTAAACTTTGATTTGTTCTGGTTATCAGAGGGTCCGATAATGGTTCAGATAAAAGATGTGCTTTTGTGACAATGACGTACGAAAGAAGCAGGAAATATATAACTCCTCTCTGGAATTTTAAAATAGACGACACTGGTTCTAAAAAATGTGAGTGTTCGTTTAAGGTGTGTTGTTACGTGTTGGCAAACAAAAACTATCCTTGAATTTGATATGTGGTTTTCATAACCATGATTTGTGTGAAAAATTAGTTGGCCATCCTAGTGTGTGTCGGCTCATGCCGAAAGAGAAGGAATGTGTTACTGACATGACCTTGAATCTGATTCAACCGAAAAATATACTTGTAACATTGAAACAGAAACGACAAAAAATATATCAAATATCAAGCAAGTGTATAATATTCAATACCTCACTAACAAGGCGCTTAGGGGGGATAAAACTGAGATGCAAGAACTCTTGAAACTATTGGATGATAAAAATTACGCGTCTAGGTACCGAACGTGCGAGGATGGATTTACTGTTAGAGATATATTTTGGACTCATCCTGATTCCATAAAGTTATTCAACACGTTTCCTACGGTGCTCATACTTGACTCAACCTATAAGACCAACAAGTATAAACTTCCATCATTGGAGATGGTTGGTGTTACCTCAACTGAGAAGACATATTCGGTTGGTTTTGCATTTCTTGAGTGTGAAAAGAGGACAATTTTACTTGGGCCTTATAGGTGTGTCGGGCACTGTTGAAGGACCAAAGTGAGATGCCTAAAGCGATTGTTACCGACCGCGATACCACATTGTCGAATTCGGTTGCAAAGGTATTTACTTCTTCTAATGCATTACTTTGTAGATATCACATAACAAAGAATGTGAGAAGTCAGGTTAAACCCACGTTAGGGACAAAACAGATAAAATTCGAAGATGGAAAAATGATGACGGTGGGTGTGGTTGTCGAAAAAATATTGAATGCATGAAATCATATAATAAATTCTTCAACAAAAGAACTATATGTTGATTTTGTTATGCATTTCAAGAAAGTGTGTGAAAAGTATCCAGATTTGTTGAAATATGTTGAAAGCACAATTCTTGACCAGGTGAAGGAAAAGATAGTTTGTGCATGGGGTGACAATGTTAGACACCTTGGAAATACAACAACTAACATAGTTGAGTCTACCCATGCTACTTTGAAAAATTGGATGCGAAATAGTAAGGTAGATTTATGTAGAGACTAAGACCCCGTGAACCACACGATTCAAAACCAACATAATGAGATATAAACAACATTTGATCGGAGCATCACAGTTTTGGAACACAAATTTAAAGACAACACTCTATATTCTCAGTTGGTCGGCAACATTTCTTGGGCGGGTTTGAACTATATTTTTCACGAGGCAAAAATAACTGATATTGAAGGTTCCGATAGCACAATGTGTGGATACACAATATTGAAAACATATGGTCTCCCATGTACTTATGTTATTGCTAAAAGGTGAAACTTGGTGACCCAATAAGAATGGATGAGGTTTGCACTCATTGGAAGAGACTTATGTTTGATGATGATGGATGCATGAATGAAGGTAAATCAAATATCTCTATTTTGATCGAATGGGAAGTGATTCAAGAGAGATTTTTGAAAGTCGATGACAACATGAAACTCCACATCAAAGAACAATTGAGGAAGACTGCCTATCAAAAAACCATCGACATGAAACTGCCCTCTCAACCCGTAAAAACAAAAGGTGCTATGAAGAAAATGAAGCCTACACTGAATGACAGTTCGACTACACAATCTCCTTCATATTTTGAACATGTTGACAAAGTTTTTCCCGACTCACTGACTCCAAAATCTCAAAAAAGTGTTGTCAAAGGAGCTTGCATTAGTAAGCCACCTCTGACGCCGCCTCCACCAAAGATTCCATTCATCAACGAGATGTCAGTTTTTATGCATAAATATATTGAGCGAATCGTAAATGTTATGGGGGAAGGTAATTGCGGTTACCGAGCCATTTCAGCTTTACTCGGTAAAGGAGAAGATAGTCATACACTTGTCCGCCATCAACTTATCCAAGAGTTAAAGACGCATAAATAATTATACACACGGTTGTACGGAAAGAAAGAAAAATTCAATGAAGTTTATGAGTCTTTTGTTCCTTGTCTTAGCAGTCCGACACCGGAGGCAAATGGAAGCACTTCCCTAAAAGGGGTCACCTAATGGCACGTGCGTATGATAAAGTGTGTGTCGACTTGACATGCTACGAGTTTTCAGAAACCTTTTTCCCACTATACACCGCCCCACCTCAAAATCCAAATGATCGTATCATGTGTATATGGTGGCTTTCAAAATCAGGTCATTTTGTTCAAGTTTAGTTGAAACCGGGATGCCCTATACCACTTACATCATCGGAGTGGACGACTCATTCAACCACAAAATTCGAGACTTGGCCGGATCATTTTATGGAAATGATGCAAGAATTCGAGAAATTGAATAACATTGAAAAAAAAATCAAATGCACAAAAGTCCAAGGGGTACTACCACCAATAGATTTAGTCGACGACATATGTTTTGATTCGTTTTAATTTCTTATTTAACTAGACAAATAAGTGTATGTTATTGTGTAATATAAATGAAGTGTTATATATTCACAATTTGTTCATATTTTGTCTTAATACATTTTTTATCTTCCCCATAACAACATTTGTATTATTGTAAATGAAAAAATAGGTTTTGTTTCAGGGTTCTGTTTTGGAACTGGTTCAGGACAAGTTCTGGAGATGCATCTCCCAAATAAGATAATAGGGTACGGTTTCAGAGATATATCTCCAGAATAAATATGTCAGTTAATGAGTGGTCCATATTGATCTAGACTTCTATAAATTTAGGTGCTCTTATGTTATATTTCACACAAACTAAAAATGTCTCAAATGTCACAAATAAACATCTATTGATATATGGCAAATGCCTCCTTCTCCAGCTCTACACCCGGGCGAATGTTTAAGCTCACCGATTTCACCTCCATCGAGATATCAAAGACGAATTCCATCACCTCCTACCTTACGGAGACAATCAAAAGAGTGTGAAACTCGAGTACCGTTCACCGTCGATTGACAATGGAGGGAAGATTGAGTTCAGCAAATTTGAGCTCAAGACGCAAGCAGACGTAAGGGCTATGTGGAATACATATTTCTGTTTCAAAACAAAAATTCCGCTCGAGTTGGAAGCGACGGTTTCAAGATCGATCGAAGATATTGCAAAGATGTTGAAGCGTCCACCTGAATATTGAAGTGTAATGTTGCATTTTATGTTAAAATTATCTATGTAATGCTTATTTTACTTTATGAATGTTAATTTCGTTTTGGAAAATTTCTTGTGTTGAATCTGCTACTGGCGTGGCTCCGGAAATATATCTACAGAAATATTCCGGAGATACATCTCCGGATTAAAATAAACAAAAAAAGGGCATAACTCAGAAATAACCTTACTTAAGTATGTGATGGGGTGCGTCCGAAGATGCATCTCCGGAAACAGAAGGCATTTAAGGTGCGTTAAGAAATTGTCTTACCAAAATCTCCGACACAGTGAGATATTGTACTCTTTTTAAAAAGTGAGTTATTAGTCGGCCCAATGATAGTTCAATTTAGGGTTAAAGTTATTACTGAGAAAATTTTACCTCATATCCCTACTTTTATCCCTATATCCCTACATTTTATAAAAAATACCAATTTTACCCTTGTATATTTTAAACTAATTTATTATTTTATCATTTAAATATTTTTTAAATTTTATTTTGCGTACCAGAAGACTTTGCAAAAGAGTTCCGATAGTCATTTTTTAACTTGTTTTTTTTGTACCAGAAGACTTTGCAAAAGAGTTCCGGTAATCAATTTTTGTGTACCGGAAGACTTTGCAAAAGAGTTCCGGGAATCATTTTTTAGAATAATTTTTAACTTTTATTTTGTGTACGGGAAGACTTTGTAAAAGAGTTCCGGTAATCAATATTTGTGTATCGGAAGATTTTATAAAAGAGTTTCGGTAGTTATTTTCTAAAATATTTTTAACTTTTATTTTGTGTACCGAAACTCTTTTGCAAAGTCGTCCGGTATGCAAAATAATATTTAAAAAATATTTAAACAATAGAATAATAAATTAGTTAAAAATATATAAATATAAAATTGATAATTTTTATAAAATGTAGAGATATAGAGATAAAATTAAGAATAAGAGGTAAAATTTTCTATTCCCGTAGTGTTGTGCAATCGGTAACTGTTATCAACGACGACTTCTGCGTTCTACAAATTAGCGGCGAGAGTAGCCTCCAGCTCTTCGCCAATCGTTCTATAACCTTCGCTCAGAAACCGATTCCGCTTTTTTTCCCTTCGCAAGTTCCCCGTGTTTCAAGGTAGAGCAACACATTTCTGCTTCAATTTTTTTTAGTTGTCCGTATGGAGTTGAATTTTGATGGCGTTGATGAGTTTGTTTTGAATGATTTTGTCGGTTGTTGGAAGTGTTGAATCATTGATGCCTCTTCATAGTGCCATTGCTGATGCTAGACTCACTTCTAATATCGCCTATGTTTTAACTTGCTGGAGATGACTTTTTCAAGGTACTTGTTTAATCTCTTTATGATGGTTGTGAAGCCATTGTTTAATCAACGGGCTAATTGCAGGGACTAAAATCATATTAAAACCTAAATATTATTATTTTAATATAATTGTTTCAATAATCTGTGTTTTGCAATTGTTAAATTTGAAATCTCTTGAAAGCTCTTTCTATGTTGTTGTTAATGCTTAATAGTTAGCTAATCAAAGTGTTTCTTGACTTGGCTGGTGTAATTTATTTTGTGAATGACAAATGAGCGAGGCTTAGTTTTTGATTTTTTGTGAAATAGTCATCATATGAGCACGAGTTTCATTTGTTAGGCATGATGATGAGTTAAACGATGGTGTGGAATTAATCTAACAGGTGAACTTAGAAAGCTCACTACAGCAAAATGAGATAAGATAAATCATTATGTAAGTTTTTGAAAATGTATTTTGAAGATAAAATAAATATTTTTGAAAATTTTCAAACCCTTGTTTTCATTGTGTACTGAATTGCATTCTCTTTACTTAACTTACATCCTCTCTATCACAATTAATTAAAAAGGGAAATTCCTTACCAAATACCATTCCTACCATATATGTAAAACAAGAATTAAAATGTTTTTAGAAAGTATTGATAAATTTTTAATAATCTATTTGATTTAGTAGCTAAAAGTAATTAAATAATTTTAATGATACATATTTGGATTGTTTGATGACGAAAAAATGTGGGGGAGTTTGTTGGCATTGTACAGAATTAAGAATTTTGAGGATTATAATTTTGATAATTTTGCATGAAATTAAATATAAATTGTTAAAAATTATATTGATTAAGATTCATTTGACCTATATAATATTAATTTTTGAAATAAAAAAAGAAACCATTAAGGGCTTTTGTTTCAACTGTGAGACTGGCTGGTCATTCAACAGAGCAGTGGGTAAATCTGGGGATATCATAACTGTGTGAAAGGAATCGACTGTAAAGGCATCTCTGTCTTTTTCGGGAGATGGGTTTCTTGGGACAAAGATGGAGTGGAATTCTGAGTCATTTTATCTGGTTAACATTTACTCCGCTTGCGATATTCAGTCGAAGAGGAAATTGGAGGGATCTAGTCAACCTGAAGAACAAATTTACAGATGAGGCCTGGATTATTGGAGGCGATTTCAACGCCGTGTCTAAGTGTTCTGAGAGGAAGGGTAATGTTGCGGTGAAAATCGGATAACAAGCTATTAATGAACTTGCATCATATTTCTTTTACAACCGACTTTGATTTATCCAAAGGAAAGGTTCAAGACCGTTAGAAAAACCTAAAGGGGGAGATCTAAGGTTCGGGGGTTGGTTACGCCTAGGGAAGGTATTAGCATCCTAAACGCCCGTAGTACTCTACGGGAACCTCTTGCTAAGTTATGTTGTACTATGTTTGCTAAAGGTTCTATGCTAAAGGTTTGAAACCCTAGGGGTTAGTATCTAAGTATACTCGACAAAGCATCGCACTTTGCGCCTACGTATCCTCGGATGTAGAATCAGAGTATGCGTAGTTCTACGTCTACTGAACTATTGACTGTGGTCAAATGTTCAGAGGGGAAATGAGTACAAGCTCATTGTAGAGTTTAAGAACTCTCTAAGTCTAGTTGAAATGGTCTTATGTTATGTTTTAGTCAGTAGGGAAAGTGAGTATTCATTAGGATGAATATCACCAAGAGTGTAAGAACTCTCTCCTAAGGCTAGTTATGATTCCATGGCTCTGATGAGGCCAAGAAATAAGGTTTAGCTCCTATGAGGCTACTAGGTTAAGGTGGGGGTTATGACTTTAAGAGTCAACATTAATCACCTTCCTTTGGAATGTGGATAAAAACAGTTGATAAGATATGATAAAAGATATTGATAAAGATGAATAAGATAACAACAATAGCATGAGTATGACATGTGATGTTTCACAAAGCATGGATAAGGTGGACATGATCATCATAGAGGCATGTAAACCTAGACATATCAATATGTTTCAATTTTAAGGAAGACAAACATAAGGAACACAAGATAAAAAAACAAGATATTGATCAAAGATGATATTTAAGGAAGAACAAAACTAACATCAAAGCCAAACATATGATGAATTAAACATGGGATAAATTAGTTCAAGATCTAAACAAATATTAGTGAATAACACTCACGATGCTCATAAATAATGCTAACAATAACCCAATTAAGAAACAATTAAGAAACAATTTAAACTTGAATAAACAAGAGAAAATTAAAATAAATCACATACTAAGAAACAATTAAGCTTAAATAATTAAGAAACAATTAAGATATAATAATAATTAATAATAATACTTAAACAATTAAGAAACAAATTGCTAATTAAAATTAAATAAAGATTAAAAATATTTTTGGAGTTTTTTTTGAAATAAAGAAAATGTTTTAAATAAAATAAATAAAATAAAGAAAGTTTTGGAAAGAAAATATTTGAAATAGAAAATGAAATAAAAGAACAAACAATACGCATGGGGTGCACTAGTAATTCTGAAATAGTTGAAAGAACAAAAGCAGTAAGATGGGCCTGGAAAAGGAGGGTGTGGATAGTGATGCAGCCCAGGCGAAAATGGTAGTGAAAATGGCAAGAAAAAAACACAAAAGGATGGTCTGGGGCAGGATTCGAACCCCAGACATCCTAGTCAACGCGCACATGGTTTTACTACTGGGGTGGCTATACATCCAATGTATAAGCCAACCCCAATAATAGATAAACCAAGAAGTTTCATAAGATGCATTAAATAAAAACCACATGCGCTGCTACATGAGTCTGAATGTAAAACATAAATATCAATTGGGCAAATGTCTTTAAAATGCTAAACGACAAAAATAACGCAACAACCAATCATATTTCATGAAAAGAAATCAAAACCATGCAGAAACAGAAAACACTCGTGTTTTCGTTTTTTAAGCTTCAAAACAAAACCTCAACTTCAACTCAACATAACAATATCCATGTTCAACCAAATCATGCAAAACAAAAAGCAGAAATGAAACTCATCAAGTGTAGAACACGACTGGACCAGCAGTTAACAAAGATAATGATCACAAACTGAACATAAAACCAAAGAAAAACAAAGGTTCAAAGCTGCATCAAACTTAAGAAAAAAAAGATGATGTCCAAGTTATTCTAACTCTGAACAAAAAATAGGGGACATCTCATACATTCATTAAGCAAGCAGTATATGAGCACATAAGTATGCAAAAATACTCAACCTCAACAGTTTTAAGCAACACGCACAACAAGAGCTATTAAACATCAAAGCAAAACAGCTTACACTCAAAAGCAAGCATAAACAACTCATCTACAAGTAACTCAAAGCAAGCTAAATGTGTCTGCATTTCAAACACACTTACTCATGCAGGAGGTCGAGGATAACCCTAGTAGTATACTATCACACAGTTAACACACATCATACATTGTAAAAAAAGGGCATATTTGGTGTTCAAGTGGTTGGAAGGAAAACATATTCTTTAAATAACATCTCAGTTCAAACATATTACTACCACTGTCTTTATCAAAGGGACAATTTGTTTGCATTATACCAGCCATAAAAGAGCATGCAGCTTTTAAAATAACCAACAACCATGTGTAACAACGGATCAGGAATCATTTAAACAACATATGACCGACACAACTATCACGCACATAGTTCCGCAGCTAGCAACATGATGACATAAACTACTCATGAGTTGAAGAGCAGCCATCATATACAAGTACACATAACCATCAATCAAAAGCTTCACAGAGCCACGAACAACTTTGCATATAACTTATCATACTCATTCACACAATACATGAACCTTAACAGCTTAAGCAAAACAAAGAGATAACCCTAACAGCTATGCTATCAAAAAAACATTCAGAATAATATTCAACTATTCTCATGGTCAGAAAGATAGACATAACATTTCATATAGCAAGATTAACATAGAAGCACACATGTTTAGACAACACGAAAGAGAGATAGACCCTCTTCATCAACTTAACAGAAAGTATATCAAGGTATAAACCAAATGGACATCAGAGTTAACATGTATAACATATGGTAAAACTGAACAATGCATCAAGATTTATTCATACATGGTTATGATAAAGGAAAGGTGAAAGGCTTACCTGAAGTCCAAGCACAAATGAGCAAGAGTTTTCTTTATGCAGCTAGCTACTCCTCTTCCTCGAAACAAGCTTTTGCTCTTCAAAGTTTTTATGAAACTCTCTTAGTTGGGGTATATTGTGAATTCTGGTTGCTGAGGATATTTGTTGGTGTTATTGTTCTCGATCGATGTCCTCTTTCTGAAGGAGAATAGGGTTCCTTTTATAGAGAGTTTGGCTGGACAAAGGAGAGTGAAGATCCAATGGACCAAGGGTTTGTTCTTGGGAAGAAAATCGTGGAGAGATTCTGAAAAATGTGGTTGTTCTGATCACAAACTTATGGAGCCAAGTGAAGTCTTCTCCTTTTGCAACTAGGTCAGAAAAATATAGTGTGTTTTGGTGTAAATCTGATGGACCAAGGATGTGTACGAAATGCTCTTAGCAAGCTGCTTGTAAATGTGAACGTAAGGGTACAAAAGGAGATATTTTGTCAGCTGGCTTTTGGAGGATTTGGTTGAAAGCAAAAGGTTGGGAATGATGTGATGAGGGTCTGCAGACTGTACTTGGAGAGGGGGGATAAAAATTCAAATTCAAATCTGAGGTAGAACTTGGTGCAAATCAGCTTCGAGTGCCCTTGTTCTACACATGATATCTCTTGATTTTGTGATCCAAATTTCATGCTCTTTGGCTCTAATGAAAGCTTATGCATCATACTACAATGTTGTTGTTCAAATGTAGTTGAATTGATGCCTTAAATTGGTAGAAAACTCCCTTACAAATCGTGTCCAACAAGGATGTGAAATGATTTAGAAAACTTCATAATTTGACAACTTCAAGTGCCCTTCTTTGACAGTCCATAACTTGAGAATGACTTACTCAAATGAGATGTTCCACATGTGGTTGGAAAGCTCTCATCATGCTCTACAACTTTCATTTGGGACTTAAATCTTGAATCCAAATGGTAATGGGTGAAAAAGAGTGTCAAAGTTAAGAAAAAGAGTGATGAAAAGTGCTGAAATTTTCTCTAAGTGTTTGGTCAAATTATCTTGCAAGCTTCATAACTCAAAAACCAAGCATTTTTGGATGAAAAGTCATATGGAACAAATTGAATATCTTGAAAAGAGCTTTCCAATATGCTTTGAGTCACTCCATTTGAGTGTGTGGTTTAGGAGTTATGGTCATTTCAAAATGTGCTATTAGAGGGAAAATCTCACATATGAAATCTTTCATGAGCAAAACCCTACTTCTCTTGCAAGAAAACTCATGAAACTTGATCTTGATGCTTTGAATACTTCATGATACATTCTATGATGATTAGAACCATTGACACCTCATTTGAACCAAAATTCCAAAGGATTAGGGTTTCAGTCAAACCCTAATTTTGACTGTGAATGTACTGAGGTCAGATCTTGTAAGCTTGCTTCTTCCTTCTCATCTAAAGGTCTTAGGAGACTCTTGAGGATGTTGATAAACCAATAGAATCAAAGAATTAGGGTTTGGGAATTCATCTTGATGAAAATCAAAGCCATTGACTGATAGGTGTCACAGAAACCCTAATTTGAAGGTATAGAGAGGCTGAGGCTCAAACTTCTCCTGTTGAGGACCAATAGATCTTGGATTCCTGTTGAATGATGTCTCTTGTATGTAGATGACCTTAAGTGGTAAGTGAACCACACAAATCTTGACTTGATAGACCCAATTTCTCAGTGATTTCTTCAGAGCAAAACCCTAATTCCAAAGTTCTTGCACTGGAGATCTTTTGTTGACTTGACTTGCTTCAAAACAACTTGTGGAGCTTCTTGGTGATATGCAAACCTAATTTGAACACAAAGAACAAACTGCAAGATATGGGTTAGCTCAAACAATGCAGAGATGATTGACCTAAGATGCACAAATGAAGATGACATCTAAAGGTAAAAATTTGGGGTACAACAGTTGCCCCTATTTAAATAGCTTTACCGGATGGCACGGGGAACGGAGATTCTGGGGGCATCAAGGTGAAAGGTATTTAAATATAGCAGACTGAAAATTTTGCCCTTAGATGGAACGCAGATGCTAAGGACAAGCGACAGACATGCAAATGCTGACATGCCATGAAATTCTAAAATGATGATATGATGCCGAGAAGGGTGCAAAAGATGCAGACAGACCAGGACACCAAAGGACAACAGAAAGCAAACGCACAAGATAAGCTCCACCGGGGAAAGACGAAAGCTAGTATCCATGTGAAAAACTCACTGGGGATACAGGCTAACCGACGAAAGAGACTCACTGGGGAGACTCCAAAGAAACACCAGGGAAAAACCAAAAAATAATCTCCACTGGGAAAACAACCGGGGAGATAGACTACTGGGGACAAAACAAACCCACACTCTTCCTGGGCATGAAACCAGAAAGAAAAACCTGATCTGGGGATCAGCCAAAAAAAGACAGACAACCAAGCAAAGACTTCCTGGGGATCTTATACCGAAGAGTTCAAAATGGGATCTTCAAGAAAAAGCCAGGAAGACAGAGACAAACCCTGCGCACCAACTAGGAGTCTTAAGGGTTGAAGAAATTTGTTCCAAGAAGCTTAGCTTAAAGCAAGTTTTCAAAAATCCAAGGTAAGGATTCAATGTCCGACACGATTCGAACAAGAACGGTTTTAAAACAAGGAGACAGTGCTTGAAACGATTCAAACAAAGTCCAAGTTCAAGTTTGACACGATTCAAACAAGAACAAGTTTTAAAACACAAGACAATGCTTGACACGATTCAAACAAAGTCCAAGTTCAAGTTTGACACTATTCAAACGAGAACAGTTTTAAAACAAGAGGTAGTGTCCGACACGATTCGAACAAAGACTCTGTTCAAGTTTGACACGATTCAAACAAGAACAAGTTTTAACAAAATCTTTAATGTTAAACTTCTTGGGGAACAACAAAAGGTTTAAAGATTCAAATCTGGCGCGCAAAGGTTAAGACCGAACAAGCACGACACAAAGCAAACCGGGAATGTCTTTACTTCACTGGGGAAATAAAGACAAACACAAACAACAGACCACAAGCAAAACAGAGCACAAAGAGTCAAAATCTGGCACTTAAAGGTGGTGACCGAACGTAAGCCTAGCTTAGACAAAGATTTTGGACGTACCGGGAATGCTTTTACTCCATTGGGGAAGTAAAGGTTCACATCGTCAAAGGATAGACGGTAAGGGATAATTGAATCGAAGGTTTATATCACCAAAGGATTGATGGAAGAAAAACTGGCATCGTCGAAGGATTGACGGAAAAAGCAGTTGATCAAAATGCGACATCATCAAAAGGGTTGATGGTACGAAAACTGACATCGTCGAAGGATTGACGGAAAACACAGTTGATTTAGATAAAGATGGACATCATCAAAGGGGTTGATGGTACGAAAACTGACATCGTCGAAGGATTGACGGAAAACACAGTTGATTTAGATAAAGATGGACATCATCAAAGGGGTTGATGGAGAAAACAGTTGATTGAAGGTAACACTATTGGTAACTGTAGAAGTATGAATAAAACCCAGGACGGATAAGCTTCTCGTGGGAGAGATTGCAACTAATTGTTGGGTATAAATTCCAAAGATATGTTGGTATTACAACATTGCTGGAGAAATAACCTTGTCTTCAATGGGGATTCATAAAAGAATCTTCCTGCGAGACACGGTGCAAAATAAATGCACATTCAAAAATAGGTTCGGAAACCACACCTGCCAGGGACCAAAGTTCAATCTAGGAACAAACTAGAAAGAAACGGTCAAACAAGACTCCAATTGAGGAATGAACTCAAATGGGAACTTATCTTATCCACATGTGGGAAAGATAACTGAACCAACCATCGTCCACGAGAATCAAACTCCGTGGGGAACTCAGAATGGATGAGCATTTTATGCCTAGGGCTGACTTTCTATTGGAGAGAATAGACACACCCAGTCACTTGGGGAGATAACCGCCAAAGTGAACCAAAACAGGTAAACACCAGGAAAAGGAAGCAAAAAAACTAAGATGCTATGCATATGCCATGCTTATGCTTATGCTGACAAAATAGACGAGAAGCGAGACTTGAGATGAAATAAACATCTCGACAAGGATACCCATCCAAACTCAACTGGTCGGACCAATACTGGGGATGAATAAGTAGGATCATCAGATCTACTTCACTGGTGAAAAGAGTATTCCACTTGAGGTATAACATCATGAGGATTGCCATCATGAGCTTGATTTCTTTGTTGGAGGAGAATTATCAAGTTTAGCTAAAGTAACAGCTTATTGGGGAGTTAGCAAAGAATATTGGCCTAATGATCATCTTCAAATCTTATCTGCCCCAGGCTATATGGTTTGTCGAAAGACGATAACAAGAGGATTTTATAGAAGAATTGGCATACAAAGTGTTTCAATATCTTCAAACTCTTGGAGAGATCTTGGCATAACCACCCCATATTAACTGCATTCACACAACAAGGTCCTTGAACTCGCTTTAGACTGGTTGTTTGACGATTTGGGGAAGATATGCCCCATACTGATTGGCCTTTTAGAGATTTAGCGAATCTCGACTTAACTGCCTCTGATTAATTGGTTGGTGAGGGTAAGTCATCAAAAGGATTTCACAGAAGAATTGACGCACCAGATGCTTCAATGTCTTCAAACTTTTGAAAAGAAATGAACCTAGACATGATTGCCCCAGTTCAACTGTATTCGTAACACTCAAGCTGTAGTAGAAACGACTGGGGAACAAAACTTGCCCCTGCTGATGGGTCACTGGAGCCCACACTTGTCATAAGATGACCTGAAGAAGACTTGTTCCAGTATTCTGAATTGCAGAGTTCTGCCCCTGATTCACCAACTCTTGGGATGATGGATTGGAAAACCCTCACACTTGGTTGCCCCTGATTGAGTCAAATTTCCTTGGCCGCCGGCATTTGTTTGGATTCCTTTGATATTGAATTGTGTTGCAAACAAGTATTGTTCATTTAAAATTGGCAATTTCAATGCGAAATTCATGCAAGCTTTTGAAAACAAATTTTATTGATGAAACACACACAGTGGAATGATTAAGCAATAAAAAACAAAGTGGATCTGGTCATTTACAAAATGACAGATGAAGTGATCAACACGCGCAAAATAGCAAAGATCATTAGGAGTCAGGTTAGTCAACCTTGCTGTAGTATACTTTCAAAACAACCTTACCTTGATTAGGTCTTTTAAGGGTTGTATCGTGCCTTGGTTCACGGTTTATGAAACAAAGGATAAAGGCTCAAAGTTTATTTGTTCCCACCCAATCTTCGTGATGAACTCCGATCCTACACTCAGTTAACTCAAGCTATACATTCAAGTTTCCAAAGGTTAGAAAGTCACTTGATTTGAGAGCCGACTGACGTCTTACACGAAGCGCCTACATTTGCTTGCATAACCAAGTTAAACTGAGAACTACCCTACCCCAATGTTGAGATTTAAGGTTTTTTTTTTCTTTTTTGTGTAAGGAAAGAAAACTCCTACTTCTAGGCTCGAAGGGTTAACGAGGGATTATCTTCCTTATTTCTCCAGTATTTGGGAATTGAAACAATGCCTTATATCATCGGCAAGGTTTAATTGGCAGCATACCATAACAATTATGAACACAAGGTTTTCATCATCCTCCCTAATCTTTGTTTAAACAAACAGTTGGATAAAGGGAGTGAAACAAGTTGAAGTATTTTTGTATTTTTGTATGGCGATAAAAATATATGAGTGAAACGAATGGACTTAATAAAAAAGATGCACAAACATTTCATTAACCTCGCCAATTTGAAAATACAACACAACTTATAAGCAAAAACAGATTCAAATACGCAAAGAAAATACAACAAAAATGCTGAAACAGTCTAAAGTTTGCCAGCCTCGGGGAATTGGGCTCTCCTTCTCGACTTGCCAAGCGGAGATAGTCATCTTCAAAACTGATTGTCGAAATCCGTCTGAGAATTATCTTCACACCCACTCTCGACAATTTCTTCCTCTTCAGGGTCTGATGAATCTGCTCGATTAGGTAAAGGACTGTTGATTTGAATTCCTTGAGGCGTAAATGAGATCATCTCAGAATCAAGCAGCGTCTGAACCTTGCTTCTGAGTACCTTACAGTCTTCGGTTGAATGCCCCTGTGCCCCAGCGTGGTAGTCACATCGGGCGTTGGCATCAAAGCCTGGTGGGTATGGAGGGATCACTGGATCTATTCCTTTTGGCTCTATCAATCCCCCTTTGATTAAATATGGCAGGAACTGACTGTATGGTATTGGAAACAGAGTGAAATTCCTCTCTGGCTTCCTTGGCCTTTGCCGTGCATGCCGACGTGGCTGACGGAGGTAGGACCGTTGATACAGAGGAGGTCTTCGATTTGTAGAAGAATATTGCCTACGTGGAGAGATTGGTGTCTGATGCAAAGACCCAAAAGGTCGCTGACGCTGAACACTTGAGTTGTAGAAGCGCTGAGGTATTTGGGATTCCCATATAGAATTACTTTCCTTCTCCCATTCTTCTTGAGAACTGACAACTGATTTATTCTCACCGGCCGGGATATTCGAGATGCCTCGGATCTTTCCTTTCTGGAGACCACTCTTAATGCATTCTCCAGCTTTTACCAATTCAGAAAAGTTTGACGTCACAGTGCTAAACAACTTTTCTCGGTATATACCTTGCAAAGTATCTACGAACCAGTCGACCAATTCCTTGTCCGAAAGTGGTGGTTGAACACGAGCAGCTACTTCTCTCCACCTCTGAGCATACTTTCTGAAGGACTCATTTTCTTCTTGAGATAAGTCTAGCAAATGTAGGCGGCTGGGAGCCAAATCAAGATTGTAGTTGTATTGCTTCACAAAGGCACTGGCTAGGTCTGGCCATGATTGGACATGACTACTCTCTAGCTACATATACCAATTCAGTGATGCTCCACTTAGACTGTTTTGGAAACAATGGATCATGATTTTGTCATTGAGGACATGTGAAGTCATCCCTCTACAAAACATCACCAAATGCTGCTTTGGGCAGCTATCCCCTTTATACTTCTCAAACTTCAGCGTTTTGAACTTAGGAGGTATCACAAGGTCGGGTACCAAGCACATGTCCAAAGCAATCAGATCAGCAGTGTCACGAGCTTCAATGGCATCAAGCTTCTTTTCCAAGGCACGACATTTTTTCATTAGCTCAATGTCTCGTGGATCCTGGGTTTTCATCACAGGGACCACTTCTTGGGAATCTGACTCGGAGAATGCAAAACTACGATATTCCATAGCATCAATAGAAGAAGAATGTCCATCTCAGACAATGGCGTGTTCTTGTATAACCTGATTCTCAACAGGAATCTGCACAGGTTGAGCGATAAAAGTCCTCTGAGTGTTGTCATCTTTCTTTGCCAAGGCTGTCATAATCTGATCCAACTGGTTTCTTAACAAGTCGAAATCTGCTCTGGTCACAAACTGACTCTGCTCCTCTGAATTCATGATCCCTTAAAAGCTTCTTCAAGTCCAATGCTGGCTTCGGGAGGTTAGCTGGGTTACAGACAAAGGACGGAGGAGACTCAAGACCGAGAAATACAAATGCAATGCAAATGCGCATGCAATGCTAATGCATGCCAAATGGTTTCAAGGAACTCGAAAGGCGAGTTGCAAACATTTTTGGGAAACTGAAAAGTTTTGTTTTAAAATCTAAGATCCCGATTGATCTTTGCAAAGAAAAGAACATCTGAGTTCATTGAAACCAAATGGTTATCATGAGATGTATGCAATGCACAAAACACGGGCACCCAAAAACACAAACATGCACACACAACAACACACAAGTCCTAGGTTTAGGGGTTACGAGCATGGAGTCAAAGGTCTACCCATTCCAAAGGTATGTACTATGGTTTTCACCTGCCGAACAAGGTTCTAAAGGGTTCCTAGAGTCTACGATCCATCTTTCGGATTTTGTCGACTTCCCAAATGACTTGGTAATCAACAAAATTCTCAAGAGAACCTCATCTGAGTGTAGTATCGCGTAGCAACTAATTCAGAAATAGACTTCTTCATAGTCCCACACTACATCCTAAAAGGCCAAGTGGGGTAAAGGGATAACTAAAGGTCATCAGTATCTCTGGCTCCTAGGTCAAAAGTAGTAACGCATTCACGATTGCTCGTTCAGCATTTACCACCTCCAAGAGAGCCTCAACTGAGTGTGGACTTCAAGTTCCCTCCTTTGGGATTTCTCCCTCGAAGTTCCCTTGACTATGTCCACGATTCCTAAACATATCTGTTCTCTCAAGTCCGGGTTAGGACTTATCTCACTCATAGATACAATGTCAACCCATAGAACAGATATGCAAATATATAGGCAAATATGACATACATAAGCATATACAAGTAAGTAAGCAAACATGAATAACATAAAAACAAGATAGGCTTAACCCTCTTATGAAAGGACCAGTAATAGGTCTAACTATCCCCAGTGAGGTCGCCATTTCTGTTGCGGTGAAAATCGGATAACAAGCTATTAATGAACTTGCATCATATTTCTTTTACAACCGACTTTGATTTATCCAAAGGAAAGGTTCAAGATCGTTAGAAAAACCTAAAGGGGGAGATCTAAGGTTCGGGGGTTGGTTACGCCTAGGGAAGGTATTAGCACCCTAAACGTCCGTAGTACTCTACGGGAACCTCTGGCTAAGTTATGTTGTACTATGCTTGCTAAAGGTTCTATGCTAAAGGTTTGAAACCCTAGGGGTTAGTATCTAAGTATACTCGACAAAGCATCTCACTTTGCGCCTATGTATCCTCGGGTGTAGAATCAGAGTATGTGTAATTCTACGTCTACTGAACTATTGACTGTGGTCAAATGTTCAGAGGGGAAATGAGTACAAGCTCATTGTAGAGTTTAAGAACTCTCTAAGTATAGTCGAAATGGTCTTATGTTATGTTTTAGTCAGTAGGGAAAGTGAGTATTCATTAGGATGAATATCACCAAGAGTGTAAGAACTCTCTCCTAAGGCTAGTTATGATTCCATGGCTCTGATGAGGCCAAGAAATAAGGTTTAGCTCCTATGAGGCTACTAGGTTAAGGTGGGGGTTATGACTTTAAGAGTCAACATTAATCACCTTCCTTTGGAATGGGGATAAAAACAGTTGATAAGATATGATAAAAGATATTGATAAAGATGAATAAGATAACAACAATAGCATGAGTATGACATGTGATGTTTCATAAAGCATGGATAAGGTGGACATGATCATCATAGAGGCATGTAAACCTAGACATATCAATATGTTTCAATCTTAAGGAAGACAAACATAAGGAACACAAGATAAAGAAACAAGATATTGATCAAAGATGATATTTAAGGAAGAACAAAACTAACATCAAAGTCAAACATATGATGAATCAAACATGGGATAAATAAGTTCAAGATCGAAACAAATATTAGTGAATAACACTCATGATGCTCATAAATAATGCTAACAATAACCCAATTAAGAAACAATTTAAACTTGAATAAACAAGAGAAAATTAAAATAAATCACATACTAAGAAACAATTAAGCTTAAATAATTAAGAAACAATTAAGATATAATAATAATTAATAATAATACTTAAACAATTAAGAAACAAATTGCTAATTAAAATTAAATAAAGATTAAAAATATTTTTGGAGTTTTTTTTGAAATAAAGAAAATGTTTTAAATAAAATAAAGAAAGTTTTGGAAAGAAAATATTTGAAATAGAAAATGAAATAAAAGGACAAACAATATGCAGGGGGTGCACTAGTAATTCTGAAATAGTTGAAAGAACAAAAGCAGTAAGATGGGCCTGGAAAAGGAGGGTGTGGATAGTGATGCGGCCCAGGCGAAAATGGTAGTGAAAATGGCAAGAAAAAAACACAAAAGGATGGTCTGGGGCAGGATTCGAACCCCAGACATCCTAGTTAACGCGCACATGGTTTTACCACTGGGGTGGCTATACATCCAGTGTATAAGCCAACCCCAATAATAGATAAACCAAGACGTTTCATAAGATGCATTAAATAAAAACCACATGCGCTGCTACATGAGTCTGAATGTAAAACATAAATATCAATTGGGCAAATGTCTTTAAAATGCTAAACGACAAAAATAACGCCACAACCAATCATATTTCATGAAAAGAAATCAAAACCATGCAGAAACACAAAACACTCGTGTTTTCGTTTTTTAAGCTTCAAAACAAATCCTCAACTTCAACTCAACATAACAATATCCATGTTCAACCAAATCATGCAAAACAAAAAGCAGAAATGAAACTCATCAAGTGTAGAACACGACTGGACCAGCAGTTAACAAAGATAATGATCACAAACTGAACATAAAACCAAAGAAAAACAAAGGTTCAAAGCTGCATCAAACTTAAGAAAAAAAAAGATGATGTCCAAGTTGTTCCAACTCTGAACAAACAATAGGGGACATCTCATACATTCATTAAGCAAGTAGTATATGAGCACATAAGTATGCAAAAATACTCAACCTCAACAGTTTTAAGCAACACGCATAACAAGAGCTATTAAACATCAAAGCAAAACAGCTTACACTCAAAAGCAAGCATAAACAACTCATCTACAAGTAACTCAAAGCAAGCTAAATGTGTCTGCATTCCAAACACACTTACTCATGCAGGAGGTCGAGGATAACCCTAGTAGCATACTATCACACAGTTAACACACATCATACATTGTAAAAAAAGGGCATATTTGGTGTTCAAGTGGTTGGAAGGAAAACATGTTCTTTAAATAACATCTTAGTTCAAACATATCACTACCACCGTCTTTATCAAAGGGACAATTTGTTTGCATTATACCAGCCATAAAAGAGCATGCAGCTTTTAAACAAACCAACAGCCATGTGTAACAACGGATCAGGAATCATTTAAACAACATATGACCAACACAACTATCACGCACATAGTTCCGCAGCTAGCAACATGATGACATAAACTACTCATGAGTTGAAGAGTAGCCAACATATACAAGTACACATAACCATCAATCAAAAGCTTCACAGAGCCACGCACAACTTTGCATATAACTTCTCATACTCATTCACACAATACATGAACCTTAACAGCTTAAGCAAAACAAAGAGAAAACCCTAACAGCCATGCTATCAAAAAAACACTCAGAATAATATTCAACTGTTCTCATGGTCAGAAAGATAGACATAGCATTTCATATAGCAAGATTAACATAGAAGCACACATGTTTAGACAACATGAAAGAGAGATAGACCCTCTTCATCAACTTAACAGAAAGTATATCAAGGTATAAACCAAATGGACATCAGAGTTAACATGTATAACATATGGTAAAACTGAACAATGCATCAAGATTTATTCATACATGGTTATGATAAAGGAAAGGTGAAAGGCTTACCTGAAGTCCAAGCACAAATGAGCAAGAGTTTTCTTTATGCAGCTAGCTACTCCTCTTCCTCGAAACAAGCTTTTGCTCTTCAAAGTTTTTATGAAACTCTCTTAGTTGGGGTATATTTTGGATTCTGGTTGCTGAGGATATTTGTTGGTGTTATTATTCTCGATCGATGTCCTCTTTCTGAAGGAGAATAGGGTTCCTTTTATAGAGAGTTTGGCTGGACAAAGGAGAGTGAAGATCCAATGGACCAAGGGTTTGTTCTTGGGAAGAAAATCGTGGAGAGATTCTGAAAAATGTGGCTGTTCTGATCACAAACTTATAGAGCCAAGTGAAGTCTTCTCCTTTTGCAACTAGGTCAGAAAAATATAGTGTGTTTTGGTGTAAATCTGATGGACCAAGGATGTGTATGAAATGCTCTTGGCAAGCTGCTTGTAAATGTGAACGTAAGGGTACAAAAGGAGATATTTTGTCAGCTGGCTTTTGGAGGATTTGGTGGAAAGCAAAAGGTTGGGAATGATGTGATGAGGGTCTCCAGACTGTACTTGGAGAGAGGGGATAAAAATTCAAATTCAAATCTGAGGTAGAACTTGGTGCAAATCAGCTTCGAGCGCCCTTGTTCTACACATGATATCTCTTGATTTTGTGATCCAAATTTCATGCTCTTTGGCTCTAATGAAAGCTTATGCATCATACTACAATGTTGGTGTTCAAATGTAGTTGAATTGATGCCTTGAATTGGTAGAAAACTCCCTTACAAATCGTGTCCAACAAGGATGTGAAATGATTTAGAAAACTTTAGAATTTGACAACTTCAAGTGCCCTTCTTTGACAGTCCATAACTTGAGAATGGCTTACTCAAATGAGATGTTCCACATGTGGTTGGAAAGCTCTCATCATGCTCTACAACTTTCATTTGGGACCCAAATCTTGAATCCAAGTGGAAATGGGTGAAAAAGAGTGTCAAAGTTAAGAAAAAGAGTGATGAAAAGTGCTGAAATTTTCTCTAAGTGTTTGGTCAAATTATCTTGCAAGCTTCATAACTCAAAAACCAAGCATTTTTGGATGAAAATTCATATGGAACAAATTGAATATCTTGAAAAGAGCTTTCCAATGAGCTTTGAGTCACTCCATTTGAGTGTGTGGTTTAGGAGTTATGGTCATTTCAAAATGTCCTATTAGAGGGAAAATCTCACATATGAAATCTTTCATGAGCAAAACCCTACTTCTCTTGTAAGAAAACTCACGAAACTTGATCTTGATGCTTTGAATACTTCATGAGACATTATATGATGATTAGAACCATTGACACCTCATTTGAACCAAAATTCCAAAGGATTAGGGTTTCAGTCAAACCCTAATTTTGACTGTGAATGTACTGAGGTCAGATCTTGTAAGCTTGCTTCTTCCTTCTCATCTAAAGGTCTTAGGAGACTCTTGAGTATGTTTATAAACCAATAGAATCAAAGAATTAGGGTTTGGGAATTCATCTTGATGAAAATCAAAGCCATTGACTGATAGGTGTCACAGAAACCCTAATTTGAAGGTATAGAGAGGCTGAGGCTCAAACTTCTCCTGTTGAGGACCAATAGATCTTGGATTCCTGTTGAATGATGTCTCTTGTATGTAGATGACCTTAAGTGGTAAGTGAACCACACAAATCTTGACTTGATAGAGCCAATTTCTCAGTGATTTCTTCAGAGCAAAACCCTAATTCCAAAGTTCTTGCACTGGAGATCTTCTGTTGACTTAACTTGCTTCAAAACAACTTGTGGAGCTTCCTGGTGATATGCAAACCTAATTTGAACACAAAGAACAAACTGCAAGATATGAGTTAGCTCAAACAATGCAGAGATGATTGACCTAAGATGCACAAATGAAGATGACATCTAAGGGTAAAAATTTGGGGTACAACAGGTAAAAGCGATCGTAGTAGAAGTTCTGAAATCAGAGACTTTGAAGCCTTCATTTTTTATTTAGGAATGGAAGATTTGCCTGTTTCTGGTAACAGGTTCACCTGGTTTAGCGGAGACGGCCACTCCATGAGCAGAATCGACAGATTTCTCGTTGACAACTCAATTATCAGTAAATGGGGGATAATTGATCAAAAGGTGGGGAAGAGAGAAGTGTCAGATCACTGCACTATTTGGTTGCAACTCAAATTTATAAATTGGGGCCCTAAACCGTTTAAGTTTAACGACTGTTGGTTTAAGCACCCTAATTTTATGGAATTTGTTGAAAATCAATGAAAAGAGATAAAATTCGAAGGGATGAGTGATTTTTTCATAAAAGAAAAGTTTAAGGAATTGAAGACGAGGATCAAGGAGTGGTGTTCTAGAGTCTTTGGCTGGTATGATCTAAAGGTTGAAGAGGGGGTTGAAGAGATGAATGAAGTGGACTTAAAACTAGCTACCTGTGATAGGGATGAAGTTGATTCTTTGGGGTTGAAAAGATCTGAAGCTTGTAGACAGGCGTGGAGGAACATGTTTATCAAAGATAATATGATATGTCAAAAGGCTAATAGGAAGTGGATGCTTCATGGTGATGGAAATACAAGATTCTTCCATAACTTTATTAAGGGCAGACAGAAGAGAAAATTCATTGGAGTTGTGGAAACTGAGTTTGGCAGAGTTGACTCCGCTGAAGACATCAAGGAAGCTGTCAGGAAATTCTTTTTATCTAAGTATGCAGAACCTGAGAAAGTGAGGCCTTTTCTAAAAGAATGATGTTTTAACAGGTTGTCCGAAGAGGAGGTTGAGTCGTTGGAGGTTCCTTTTTCTGACGCGGAAATTCACGAAGCCGTCAGGAGTTGTGATGGCGCGAAAAGTCAGGGGCCTGATGGCTTTAATTTTTTTTTTTCAAAAAGTGCTGGCATTTCTTGAAGGAAGATATCTCCATTTTTCTGAGAGATTTCCATAACCATGCGTACCTGCCTAAAGCTTTCACGTCTTCTTTCATTACTCTTATTCCCAAGCTTGATAATCCTATTCACCTTGGGGATTTCAGACCTATAAGCTTGGTTGGTGGATTGTATAAAATTTTGGCGAACAGGTTGAAGAAGGTGATAGGCGGTCTAGTTTCTCAGTGCCAAACGACGTTTGTTCCAGGGCGCCAAATGCTTGAAGGTGTGGTCATAGCAAACAAAATAGTGGATATGGCGACAAGAGAAGGTAAAGATTGTATTCTATTCAAGGTGGATTTCGAGAAAGCGTATGATTGCGTAAACTGGAATTTCCTGCGTAAGGTGCTCGTTTCAATGGGTTTTGGTAGCAAATGGAGGAGTTGGATGAATGCCTGCATCTTCAACTACCATCTATCTATCTTGGTGAAAGGTAGTCCCACGAAGGACTTTGCGGCTGAGCGCGGTCTTCGTCAGGGAGATCCACTATCTCCGTTCTTATTTGTTTTAGCAATGGAAGGTCTGACCCAATTGATGAAAAATGCTATTGGAAGTGGTGCTTTTAAGGGTTTCGAGGTGTGTTCTAATCTAAAGACGGGTCTCATTCAGTTCGCTGATGATACCCTTATTGTTGGCGAAGGCAGTTGGAATAATTTATGGTGTATTAAAACGGTTCTTAGAGGGTTTGATCTAATCTCGGGGTTAAAGGTAAATTATCTCAAAAGTAGGATCATGGGAATCAATGTCAGTTCCCATTTTCTGGAGGCTGCTTCAAACTTCTTAGCTCGCAGTATTGATAAACCGTCTTTTCGCTTCGTGGGTATCAACATTGGGTGCAACCCTAGGAGAATTAAATCCTGGTATTTTCTGGTTGAGATCTTTAAAAGCAAACTTGCAGCTTGGAAAGGGAAAACCCTATCAATGGCAGGAAGGGTGGTTTTGATTAATTCTGTTCTTTCTAGTCTACCGGTTTTTTGGTTCTCGTTCTATAAAGTGCCTATCTCGGTTCTTAAGCGTATCGACTCTATAAGGAAATAATTCTTATGGGGCATTAAAGATGCAAAGCCAAAAATACATTGGGTAAACTAGGAGTTAGCTTGCAGTCCTAAGGAGAAGGGCGGTCTCGACATTGTGAACTTGGCCGATTTTAATTATGCTCTCCTAACAAAGTGGAAATGGAAGATAATGGAAGATAACAAATCTTGGTGGAAGGAGGTGCTGAGAGGTAGTTATGGATTTGTAGATGGAAACATCTTGGCAGAAGATGGAAAGCAATCGAAATCGTCTTCGTTTTGGTGGAAGGATATAATCAATTTGAAGGTGGTTTCTACTAACTTTAATTTTTCTTTTGCAGGGTTAGTTTCCCAAACTTTGGGAGAAGGTTCCTCAATTCCTTTTTGGACAGCCTCGTGGCTGTCGGGTTCGTCTTTGTCTGCCAATTATAAATCTCTGTTTGAAGGCTATAATTCTAAAAGCAAATATGTGAGAGATATGGGAGATTTTATCAATGGAGTGTGGATTTGGGGTGACCTTGGAGTTTCCAATCAGTTGCCCACCGAGGACATTCAGCAGGCGCAGAACCTGCATTCTTTGCTGCAGAACGTGTCTGCAAAACAGGGAGAAAAGGACTTGATCAAATGGAACTCGGGCACTAATTCTGTCTTTTCGGTGCGTGATGTTTACTCTATTCTGGCTGCTAATCATATACAGAGGAGTTTCCACCCAAACTAACTGGTTTCTTTTAAAATGATGTGGAATTTGAAGATCCCGCCGAAGTTCAAATTGTTCGCCTGGAGGTTGTTTTGGAAAAGGCTGCCTACGGTGGATAGTCTACTGAAACGTGGGATGGTTATATCGGCCACCAACTGTACTTTCTGCAGGAGGGACGTTGAAGATTCGGAGCATCTTTTTTTCGATTGTTCGTTCGCAAATTCAGTTTGGAACTTTTTTAGCGATTGGTGTGGGAGTAATATTATTTACGCAAGCTGTTTGTGGAGTTTCTTCATTCAATGGATGAGAGTTGGTAGGAATTGTTTCGTGTCGGGTAGGCTAGGTTCTTTTTGGGTAGTTATTTGCTGGTGCCATGGAAGGCAAGAAACATTTTTATTTTTAGGAATGAGTCGTTTAATTTGAACGAAATCTATTGGGAGATTAAGATTTTGGTTTGGAAATGGTTGATTATGTCTGAAATTTCTACTCCCAACTTCAACTTCTATGCTTTCTCCTTAAATCTTTAAGGGCTTAAGTTCAGATTGGAGTTGGTGGGGAATTTTATTCATCATTGTTGTATCTTTGCTTGAGTGATTTCCCCTTGTATTCAATTTAATTCAAATGGCCTTTAGAAAAAAAAGAAATAAAAAAAGAAAATTTGAATAAAATATATTGTCAAATGCATTACTATGTTGGTCAGTCTGGCCAACTCCAACCACTCTTAAATTAAACATTATAACATTATGTTTGCCACGTTGGAGCAAAAGCTGAGAAGCTCCTGTTGGAGTTACTCTTAGAGTCTCCCTTCTTAAAAAAACACTCTCTGTCTGAAGACAACCCCAGGATGTTTAGAGGAGTCACATTGCAGCTCTTGCATAAATGTCACGAGAGTCTCGTATCTTGTAGGATCTTGTAGGATTTCTTCATGTACCTTTTGTAAATCTTACCACACCAAAAATGAGATTAGACTTTTCATTCCCCTTCATTAATTATGGAAAGGGCATCATCCCCAATATTCTCTTTTTTTTTGGTTTGTACACAATTACAAAATTGTATCCAAATAGTTTAAGGGTCCAATTTTGTTGTTTCATAATGACAATTCTATGTTGTTACAATTGATTCAAACTCTTTTGATTGGTGGAAACTATGAAACAATTTCCCAATAAATAGGATCTTCAATGTTGAATTACAAATACGATTGTCGTCAATTCCTTCCTCTGTGTGCGGATTTGACTAAGTTTCTCACTCCCAACTCTTTCTTAAAGTACTCCCTCCGGTCACTATTATAAGCAAAAAAAACACATCAAATCTTGGTCACTATTATAAGCAAAAATCATTTATTTTTACATCATTTAATGATAGTATTCCTAATTTACCCTTCATTAATCATTTCTATTTTTCATAGGAAAGCTAAAAAGTCAGAAACACTAGAGTACTACTTCTCCCGTGAAATTCCACTTTTCCATGCATACAATACTCTTTCTTCTACATTATATATTGACAACAATTGTTTGTCTTTATTTAATGAAAGATTTGGATAATGAAACTTTGTTGAAGACAAATTTTGAAACTGTTAAAAAATGGAACTTTGTTTGCATGTCTCTATTTAATGAAAAATTGTTCTAACACTCACGTAACTCTTTTAGTATGCATGTGTTGTTGAAAAAATATTAGGATACTGTAACTTAACTTAGTTTTAAAAAGATGGTTTACTTACAGTTTTGATCAATTAAAAGATTTAGATTTTTCACATGATTTTGATCAAATGATATTATTCTTATCACTAATAATTTAATATTTATAGCATTAGTTTAGTATGGAATAGGCAAGTTTCAAAGACTGTCAATGGTTAAAGGGGTATTGAAATGGTATTGAAATTTGTTAATAATAGAAGCAACATAAACATGCTCAATGCAAATAAATCTCTTACATTACTCAACATTATGTAGGTAATCTAAAGTTTCATGAAATAATTCTCGATCACACTTTAGTTGAGTCGGCAACATGCCTCCATTAAGCAACATGTCTTTTTTCATATGAGGAGTTTGATAGTTATTGGATCCTTTGGCCTTCATGATCTCAATCATACACGACTAAAATGTGAGAAATATTTTGTTCGAATTTTTGACGCAAAAATTGTCATAAGATTTTTCCACCGCGTGAATAAGCTCATCAACTGACTTAGTTACTTCTTGTTGTTGCAATGATTGTATGGCAGCAAAAAATCCCAAATCCAATACATTCAAATCTGGAGAATTTGGTGGTTGACAAGTTAAACGAATGTCAAACCCCCCATCAGAAGCTGCTCTAAAAAATTCTTCATCATCTACTGAAACATGACACGGTGCATTATCTTGTTGTATGTAAATTATTTCGTGTGCATGCTCTCGTGGCCATTTTTCTTTAATGGCCGGCAAAATCTTGTTTATTAAGAACATTCGACTAACTTCTTTGGTGATAGAAGAAATCGGTTTTGTTTCAAGTGTCCCAGAAGCTCTATTAACACTTGACCTTTTTGCTGGTACTTTGGTGACTAGAGGAAACACGCCGATTTTTCCTGAGAATGTCTCTTTACCTTCATCATCAAATCTTGGCCTAGCTACAGCAACTAAAAACATAACCTTGTCAATGTAGTTTTTGTTCTTGCACGTACGATACGGATCATCCTCATTTGAGAGAAGATAATAGTTTGATGACTTTTTAGATAGAAAAAACCATTTTTCATCTATGTGAACAATGTTATACATAGACTTAAATCTTGGATCATGAGGAATGCTACCCTCATCAAGCATAGACAAGCAAAATTCAAGACGAGCTTTCATATTACCAATTGTCATGTGTGGCTTTAGGATATTCGAATGTCGACGTAAAACCCCTTCCTTAACATATTTCACCAATGTTGTCTTGGTTTTAATGCCTAAAGCACGCTATAAAGATCGAAGAGTGCCACGTTTATTTAACGGAACATCGCGCACTTTTTCAAAATCTATTTGAATTCTTTTTCGACCACAGTTTTTTGTTTTCTTATGGCATGCATCACCTGTTTTTTTTTTTGTCTCCAAATTCGATAAATGACATCTATAGAGACCGAATAGTATGATGCCACCCTTTTGATAAGCATGCTGTTAAGTGTTCCATGATTGCTTGATTTCAACAGAAAATCCGAAATAAGTTGTCGTTGAGTGTTGTCCAAAAAAATGCGTTTTTTTTAGTTGGTTGTGTCTCATCACCAACATTTACTTCTGCATGATTTGATAAAAAAATAAAAATTTAAATACCTATTGATTCAATAACACATGCATACACCAGTTACAACAACACATACATATATGAGCTACATTAATAAGAAAATATATTGAAGAACCAAAAGTTTTAATCAATTGTATTACCTTCACTTAATGGATCCATATCTTCATTTTCTCCATTGCTTGCATACATATCACCAACTTCATCTTCAAAGAGATAATCAACGTTGTCCGTATTATTAGAAGCAAAGACATCATCAACCTCATTTTGAGACTCTTCTTCATATGGAGGACAAGTATTCAAGTCGAACAACTCTTCAAAGGAAGGACACACATTTGAGTTGATGGGTGTTGGTGCTCTGTTTTCGTTTTGTGTTAACACACCATTTTCGTTTAGTGATGACATACCATCAGAGCCAGCATAATCATTGAAAGGTTCATTCAAATCAATATCCAAAACCATTTTGAATAATTACACTAAATATCAGTACTAGTTGAAAATGTGTTTGAATAAAATGGTGAAACTTGTTGCTACTTGAGCTTTTATATTAATGTAGAAAAAGTGCTAAAAAAATTGGCGGCAGAGTTAAAATATTTTGGCAAATTTTTTAAAATTTGATTCATGAAATTTTTTTGAAACAATAGCATGCAGATAAGACTAAAAAAATTGGCGGCAGTGTTAAAATATTTTGGCAATTTTTTTAAAATTTCTTTCATGAACTTGTTTTAAAACATGCAGGTAGTAAAGAATTCATGGAGTAGAGAAAACGTGGACTGTAGCACACAAAAGTATAACCCACAAAAGTACTATCTCAATGTATCATCATTAATTGTGCATTGGAATAATACTATCTTAACATTGTGCATTGTGCATAATTAATTGTCTTAACAAAAAGTATCTCAACGCATCATTACTTTTAAAAAGGATATTTTGGTAAATTTTATCTGTATTTTTAATGAATTTTAGAGAAATAACTACACTTAACAACTTTTCTTAATCACTGTGAAAACGGTTATTTTAGCTTATATATGTGACCGGAGGGAGTATGCCACATGCTTCTTTTCTTGCATTAAAATGACTCCTACACCTTCTCCGGACATGTCACACTCAATGATAGACTTTTTGCAAAAATGGCAATGCAAAAACAAGGGTTGAATCAATCTATCAATCACCGATAATTAATTAATTATTTGTTATTATTCATTAAGTGTAATCATAAAAATCAGCATAAAATATTTTAAAGTCCAATCACATAAAATGTTTTAGAAATTTCACCTCGGTGAGAGTACTAAAAAAATGTGTCCCTTGACTTCAACACAACCATACTTTCAACAAACCTGACAAACAAGAAAAAAAAAATTGAAAGGGTTTTATAATTAGGAACAAAGTTACTAATAATAAGTATGATATTGATTAGGTGTTTTAATGTTTCAATGAAAATATTGATTAATAATAAGTATGCTACTGATTAGGTCTTTTAATGTTTCATTGGAAATACTGATCAGATGACCTATATGATCATCGTACCTGTAATTTAATTTTTTTTTTTCAAAAATTGATCCTAAACTAGAGATCATCGGCCCGTTTGTTTTGCCTTTTTTTAAAAATGATTTTTATAGTGTAACATCATTTTGTGAAAAAAATTTTTATAAAGAAACTTTTCATAAAAGTTTCAAATGAAAATTTGTTTGAATAGTTATTCTTAAAATATTATTTTAGATATTTAATTATTTTATCGAAATTTTTTTTGAATATCAAAATTTCAAAAAATCACTTAATTTTGAAGCTATTTCAAATAGTTTTTCATAAAAATCATTTTTGAAATACAACTTCTTGAAAATATTATAATTTTGACTATGTTTTGATCTTTAATAATGTATATTTATGTTATAGAATGTCAAAATTAGTCTTTTAGTTTATAAAAAACAAATTTAAAAAAACTTATAATATTTTAAAAAACATTTTTGTAAAATTCATTTTCAAAAATATAAAGAAAAAATCCATTTTTTAAAGCTAAAACAAACTTCTATTTTTCAGATTTTCCTATCCCAATCACAATTCACAATTTTATATATTTAAACATAAATAAGTCACTAGTTCTAAGGGTGTTTTCAACTAGTCAACTTACACTAGTTTAGAAAATGAAACTTACTTTCTAATTAAAATTTGAAGAAAATTTATCATTATTAGTTCAAGGGATAATATAACCACCTAAAATCTTTGTGCAGCCTATAAGATTCACAAAACTCACGGGTTCAATAAAATAAATATTAATTCACAATATTAATCTATTAATATTTTTGATATTTTTATCAGCATAATAATTTTAAAATAATAATAATAACAATGCACTTTTCTCTTTATCTTATTGCATCACTCATAACAAGTTTGTCAAGAAATGCATGCCTATTGCCACACAAGTTTAGCTTAGTGGTCGGGAATTTATGACAGACAATTGTGTTTAACATAACTTACCTCCTTTATATCGTCTAGTGGAATTATGTTTTTTTCTAAAGGCAAATGGATTAATAATGAATCCAAGGAGTATTCATCCTTACAACAAAATGAAATTTCCTACCAACACAATACTAGCTCAACCAATAAAAGGATTAAGATTGAAAGCTAGGAAATTAATGTTGGGTTGAAGAATGTCACCCAAAAATAACCACTTTCAAACTAGAAATTTAATATCCTAAACAATACCAGAAGGAGAAACCAGACCATTCTTAAAAATAATACTATTCCTAATTAACCATAAACACCAAACAACCGCTAATCACATCGTTCCCTTCCTTAAACTTTCCGCCTTTCAAAACCTATTTCCACTCCAATTTATAAAAAAAATCCTAAGGACAGCCTGCATACGAAGAGGGGCTGCAGCACCATTCACTAATTCTTTTCCAAACATCAACAGCCAGATGACAAGAGAAGAAGCGGTGAAGAAAGCTTTCATCAAATTCCTTGCAGAAAACGCTATTTTTATCAGGAAAAACCACTCCGCGAGAAGCCAATTGATCCATCGTTGCCAACATTTTCCATAAGAACCTCCACCCGAATGTTTTGATTCTAGCCGGAACCTTTAAATTCCACAACAATTCAAAAGTTTTTTTTTTTGATCCTGTTGCACCAAAACAGTATCCCTATCTTCCAATAATTTGTTATAAACATCACGTACTGCAAAAACCTGTTTGTTCCCAAGGTTCCAGCAAACAACATCTAAAGCAGATTGTGTCGGAGCAATATCAACCAAAGCTGACCGCAAATTCTGCAGGTCTTTCGCCAGCGCAACATCTTGAGAAATTAGCACACCAAAATTGCCCCATAGCCATGCTCCATTGACAAATTCTCCCATGTCAAAAACATTACTAAGTTGCTTCGAGCTAGTTTGATAAGACAACCGAAACTGCTCCTTAAGAGTTGTCGGCCCCAACCAATTAGCCAACCAGAATGGGATAAATTTCCCATCACCAAGTTTATGACTAACTTCACCTGCAAAAAGAAAATTACTGTTAGTAAAAACGGTGCCATTCCACAGAATGTCCCTCCACCAGTATGAGGAAAAACCACTCCGACTTCTACACTCCAATAACATTAGATGCTCGACACCGCCGTATCTCCTCTTTAACACATCCTTCCATAAGGCCTCCTTGTTCTCCAATAACTTCCAATTCCATTTGGATAGAAGAGCAATATTAAAGTCGGATAAATTAATAACTCCAAGTCCTTCATCAGCTTTAGGACTACACACCACCTCGCACCGAATCCAATAAATCTTAGATTTCTCGTCACTCCCTCCCCAAAGAAACCGATTACGAATCGAATCAATCCTTTTTAAAACAGAAACTGGCACCTTATAAAAAGATAACCAGAAAATAGGGTGGCTTGATAGAACTGAATTTATCAAAGTAACTCTTCCCGCCATCGTAAGAAACCTCTGCCTCCAAGAAGCCAACTTCCTATCAAACTTTTCAACCAAAAAATTCCACGATCCAATCCTTCTAGGATTACAACCAATCTGAATTCCCAAGAATCGGAAGGAAGATCTCTCAATTTTACAAGTTAAGAAATTTGCAGTTGCCGCTAAAAAGTGAGAGCTAACGTTAATTCCAATTAACCGACTTTTATGGAAATTAACCTTAAGACCCGATATGTGATCAAAACCCCTCAGATAAATCTTCCACATGTTTTTCCAATTACCTTCCTCTATTATTAGAGTGTCATCCGCAAATTGAATTAACTCTACCGACAAACTCATTTCAAAACGAAAACCTCTAAAAAGACCGACATCACCAACCTTCTTCATCATTTGAGATAAATCTTCCATCACTAACACAAAAAGAAAGGGGGAAAATGGATCCCCTTGACGAAGACCATGCTAAACTTTAAAGTCCCTCGTCAGGCTCCCGTTCACCAAGATCGAAAGATTACTACTAAATATGCAGGCCTCCATCCACTTCCTCCACCTACTCCCAAACCCCAAGGTAACCAGCAACGAACGCAAGTAGTTCCAATTGACGCAATCATAAGCTTTTTCAAGATCAACCTTGAATAGGAAGCAATCTCTATTATCTCTAGTAGCCAAATCAACAATATCATTAGCTATGACCATACCTTCCATCATTTGTCTACCAAGAACAAAAGCGAATTGGCAATGCGAGACAAGACCACCAATCACCTTCTTAAGTCTAGAAGCCAACAATTTCGACAAAATCTTATAAAGGTAGCCGACTAAACAAATGGGTCTATAATCCCCAAGATTGATTGGATTCTCAACCTTAGGAATAAGAGAGATAAATGCCGAGTTAAAAGCTTTGGGGAGGTAGGCTCGATAGTAGAAGTCCCTCAGAATGTTCGAGATATCCTCCTTGAGAATCAACCAATAATTTTTAATAAACACAAAATTGAACCCATCCGGACCCGGACTCTTATCTCCACCACAGCTCCACACCGTTTCTTTAATCTCTTCGTCCGAAAAGGGCACCTCCAACAAATCCGCTTCAGCCGTTGACAGAACATCGAAACCGCTGTCAACAAGGACCGGTCTATTAATCTCAGGTTCATCATACTTGTCCATGAAAAACTTCCTGACCTCCTCGTTAATATTATCCATAGAATCAACCGATCCCGTAGTCGTAGCCACCGACCCAATGAAATTCCTTTTCAACCTCCCTTTAATAGAATTGTGGAAAAACCTGGAATTTGCATCCCCCTCTGCAAACCAACTCTTTCTAGCTTTTTGTTGCAACATAGAATCCTTAATTCTCAAATTACACCACATTTGACGACAAGCTTCCGCTCTCAACGCAACTAACTCCTCCACCTCGTTACTACTGCAATCATGTAACTTAAGATCAAAACCATTCATTTCTTCTATTTCCTCTTCCGCTTTTAGATCGTGCCATCCAAACACACTTTTACTCCAATCTTTAATCTTACCTTTCAACACTCTAAACTTCTCTTTTAGAACAAAATCACTCCTCCCATTGATCTTAATGTTTCTCCACTCCTCTTCCACGAACTTAACAAACGACAGATTATCAAACCAAGCATCATTGGACTTGAAAGGTTTACTACCCCAATTGACGATTTTAAGATGCAACCAAATCGGCCAATGGTCCGACACGTCCCTCTTACCCACCTTTTGGTCTACGATAACCCACTTCCTAATCACCTTATCATCCACCAAAAACCTATCCAGCCTGCTCATCGCGAAACCGTCTCCGCTGAACCACGTAAACCTGTTGTCGGAGACAGGTAAATCCACAAGACCGACTTCAAATATAAACTCATTAAAGCCTCATAATTCAGCCGATCTAGCTAAAGCATTCAAACCCTTCCTTTCAGAGCTATGCGCCACCGCATTGAAGTCTCCGCCTATTATCTAAGAACCATCCACGAGTTTGACTTTTAAAGATAAAAGATCACTCCACAGTTTCCTTTTAGAACGAAAGTCACATGCTGAATAAATATTAAACAGGTAGAAAGCTTCACCGTTCCAAATGACCTTACTTCCCAGAAAACCCTCAGATTGAACCGTCCTCTCATTCCACAAAGTAATTATCCCACCAGATTGACCCCTCGCTTTACTAAAGGACCAACAAACCTCACAATTACTCCATAGACTGTTAACAAAAGAAAGAGCAACCTCTATGACTTTGGATTCCTGAATGAAAAAAAATCAGCCATACCTGAGGTAATTGTCTTACATATCCTTTTTCGTTTAGTAAGATTACCTCCCCCTCTAATGTTATAAGAACCAATAATCATTGCACATTATTGGTATCCACCTTCTTACAAATAAATCTTACCTTATCTTGCATCTCCAAGTCATTCAACAGATTCGGAAAATCCATGGATCCTTCGTTTGCCACCACTGCCAACTTAGAAACAACATTCCAAATCTTACTACCCACTTCTGTTTCCTGATGATCCCAAAACTTTTGATTGCAGAATCTAACACCCGAGTCGGATGTGCTGTCACAACATATGACCGCATCTGCAGACAACAACCCTGAGTCCTTCGAGTTGCAATTCGAAGCTCAACTCTTCAGTAAAGGCACCGCAACTTTATTCCTATTCAGAGGCACAAAGAAAGAGTTTTGGGAAAAGTCCTCTATTGGGTCTTCCGACTCATTAGGCCCAATAGAATTAACCACACCTAAAGCCCTTTTAACCCTTTTCTTTTTAAATTTTGATTTATCCACCTGGCCCAGCATATTAACCAATTTCTTTAATTTGAATTTTTTTGAAACAACTTTCTTCTCACCACCGAACATAGACTTTCCATCTTTAAACTTCGAAAAGGTCCCTACAGGTGATAAAGTTTCTGCAGCAGGTGAAATGTCAACATCACCCCTCACCTCGGACCCCGAAACCATCTTTTTTGCAGCTTTAACTACCTCCAAAGCAGCATCAAAACCAGCACTGTGGTTAGTAGAGTCTGCGACAACAAAAGTAGGAGATACTCCAACCCTATGCGTAGATTCAACATGACCTCCTTCCCTAGGAGATCTCTCCTCTTCCACACTCTTGGAAACGGACCGGACAACAACATTATCCTCCATGTTACAAACCAAAAGATTATCCACACCATTATCTGAATCCTCCATATCGCCCCAACATTTGCTCCATCCACCTTTAGAATCTGATGAAGAAACTTCATTGACTCTCTTATTCACTCCTGTAAAACCAGCAATACGTAGAGGCCCATGAGAGTCCTCTCTCATTTTGATATAAAAAGTTTCTTTATTAATCTGCACCCTGAAAGTTTCGTTTAACACGATGGTGCAATTTGTTCTAACCATGATCCGAGCTACATCCATGCACGTCCCCTTCAACGTATTATCATCCACGCACATATATTTTCCCACAGTCTTTGCCAATAATTCAAAAAACTCAAAGTTCCATGCTTGACAAGGGATCCTGTAGCACCGAAGCTAAGTCACTCTCTCATTATCCACATCCTCTTCACTCCAATTTCTGATCACAGAGAACCACTGTTTCCCCCTCCCTTATCAGGTCTCTAATTTCACCTCACACTTTCCTCTAACAAACATAAGTTAGCCCCAAGTGGAGTAACTCTTATAGAGAAATAGCCTTCGATTTCAAAACTCGTTTGAATGTTGTACGTCATCCCCGAATTGATAACCACCTGATCTGGGGTGATCAGACTAGATCGTCGTGGCCTTTCAAGTAGGGCAGGGACGATGATGTAGGATATGAGGGGGTGTACCTGCAAGGTACTCTGATGCCAAAGTAAGTTTGGGCTAGAGAGAAAGCAAGTACAAAAATGTTAAGGTATTGTTCTGGACTGGGCAGGCGCTTGGTCCACAGTAGGTCAAGGCCCAATCCAGTCCGGCTATTGGCACGACCCAATAGCCAGAAACTAGTCGTTGAGCAGAAACTAGCCGTTGGGCAGAACTAGCCGTTGGGCACAATATGACCGTTGGATATGTCCCCCTCACGCGTTCGACAGTTCATGTGACCAACTGCCTCCCTGAATCTCACGGAAGCAGTTGGACCAGGTCAAAGGGTCACGCGCCTGACCCTCCACCTAGCAGTCTCACATTAGTCGACCAGATAATTCAGTCGCATGGGAGACCTTGGCCCTGCGCTGAGGGTTACTTCTATAAATACCTTCTCACTTGAGAGGGTCAGGTTTTATCACTATCCAATATTCGAAATCATACCTTAACATTTTCGTACTTTCTTTCTCTCTAGCCCAAACTTACTTTGGCATCGGAGTACCTTGCAGGTACACCCCCTTCTCTCCTACATCATCATCTCTGCCCTACTTAGAAGGCCACAATGATCCTGTCTGATCACCCCAGATCAATGGCGCTGTCTGTGGGAAACACTGCTTCCCCATCTTTTTTATTCAAGATACCCCATCTTTTCACCCAAAAGACCAAAGCTTACTATCCAAAATCCCCTTGATCATCATGGCCTCCAACAGGAACGATGATGTCCGCCAAGAACCTATTATTGCCATTATCGGGGATAACACCGATCACCTCATTTCCGGAGCTACCTTCCCTAAGACAGACCATCGGGATGGGAAGACTGCGTCTCCCACTCCCGACGATGTGAAGCCACGAGCACAGGCCGCCGGTCACGTTTTTGAACCTATACATGTCCCTCAAAACACTGACCCCAACACTGTTGCCCTCATCGCATCTCTCAACAGGTCCAACCTCCTGATCTTCCAGCAGGGGGAAAAGATCAACATGCTCGAGCACGTCCTCCATGAGCGACTTCCTTCGCAGAAGCCTGGCAGTACATCTCTTCTCCCGTAGTCTCCTCCTCAGAAACGTCAGCGGGATAGGTCCAGGAGCGTTTCTCCCGTCAAGGGACAGTCAAGATCGGAAGAACCTAAGTCAGAAGTCACCAGGAGACGACACAGTTCTCCTCCGCGGAGATCCAGACGTTCCCCTGCCCCGAAGAAGTCCAGACCTTCAGAAAATCATCACGAGCACCGTCGGTCGCGTAGACATTCCCCTCGACGCAGCAGGAGCCGTGGGCACAGCCACTCCCCCTGCCGTTCTTCAAGTGCGAGCAGCGATGACGATGTCCATGGACCCCTATCTCAGGAGATCATGGACACTCGCATTCCTCGCAGGTTAGAGAAGCCGCATCCGCTAGCAACATATGATGGGACCACTGATCCAGGCGAGCATATAGAAAATATTGAAGCCATGTTCCACTACCACAATGTGAGCGGGGCTATTAAGTGCAGGTTGTTCCCCATTACCCTCAGGAAAGAGGCCATGACCTGGTACAAGCGACTTCCCCGGGGTACGGTCACGTCCTGGAGAGATTTGAAGAACCAGTTTGCCCGGCACTTTACTGCCTCCTGACGTCATCCCAAGTCGGAGGCCACACTCGAAGCCATTATACAAGGCAAGGATGAGCCCTTGCGTGCATACATCGAGCGTTTCAACAAGGAGGCTATGGAGGTCCGGACAACGGACCATATGAAGAAATATCTCCTTGAAAAGGGGTTGAGACCGAAGAGTGAATTTCGCAAAGATGTGGGCATAGAAACCCCGCGTACCTTGGCCGAACTCCTCCGTAAGGCTCAAGCGTATATACAGTACAAGGAGAAAGAGGCCGTGTACAAGGCCCGGGACTCAAGGGATCAAGAGAGTTCGCGAGCAACAAAAAAAGATGAATCAAAGGCTCCCAAGCACGACAGGGAAAGACGACGAGACGATCGTCCTCGAGAAGGCAAGGGACCTGCTGGTCGCTTCATGGAATACACTCTGCTGACAGCTCCCCGCGAGCGCATTCTATCCGAATGCATCAATGCGGAATTCAAACAGAGGGTGTCCGGTTCCCCAAGCTAACATCGTAAAAGGGCAACACGGACAAGAGTAAATACTGCCACTTCCATCGCAGCCACGACCACGTGACCGAAGACTGCGTACACCTGAAGGACGCTATTGAAATCCTCATCAAGGAGGGTCACCTGAAGCAGTATACGAAAAAGGGTGAATCTTCCCGACGAGAGACTTCGGAGACCAAGAAGGAAACAGAGTCTTCACCGCCCAGTCCTCCCCCGCAGGTCGCCATGTCTATCACGTGGCCAGAGGACTTCATCATCCCTGATTACCTCGAGGATCCTCCCCAATTATCTGCATATAGCACCTGGAAGACATTCCCCACGGCAATGGTCATTTCATGTGGAGGATACAACGAGCTCACTGTGGGGTCGGTTAAGAGAAAATTCGACCAGCTCATCGACTGCAGTCCCGACCAGCTGTCCACGCTCGAGAAAGTTCGGGGGCATTCTCTTCCAATCACATTCTACCGTGAGGAGCTACCTGGGGGCTCCCCGAACTCACACATTCCTTTGCTCATCAGGGCTAGACTTGATAGTACGGATGTCCGACGGATTCTGGTCGACCAGGGAAGTTCGGTGGACATCATGTACACCGGTTTGTTCAGAGCCCTGAAGCAGGACCAGAAGAACCTGTCCCCATATGTAGGATCCGACCTGCAAGGATTCAATGGAGCTACCGCCAGACCTTGGGGGTACGTGGAGCTTCTAATCACGTTCGAGGAGGAGGAGGCGTCCAATTTGATCAAGACTCAATTTCTGGTGATCGATTGCCCATCACCATATCAATGCATCCTTGGGAGACCAACCCTCGCGGAGCTAATTATTGTCCCTTCAACTGTTCATCTCAAAATGAAGTATTACACAGAGAAGAGTGTCGTACCTCGAAAAATACGATCCTCGCGATGGACGCGGAAAAAACTGTTCGAAACAGAGTCGCCACCGAACTTTATTCATCCCAAAAGAGGGAAAGGAAAATATCGATAAAACCTTTAAAGGGAGATAAGAAAATGGTCATCGCAACCAAATTTGGGTTCGGGAGTCGGTTACGCAAGAGGGAAGGTGTTAGCACCCTCTACGTCCGTTGTACTCAACGGGAACCTCTTGATTCGATTCGTGAGAAAGTTAGCTAGGTTTGTTTGTTTATCTTCTAAGGTAAAAAGATTGATTTTTAAAAGGGCAAATGGGGTGGTTTTTTTATTAATGTGCTCGGCAAGGATTGAGAAGCCTTGTGCCTACGTATTCCCTCGTGCAATGGGAAAGTCAGAGCATTCGTAGTTCGTGGGACTACGGTTGTTTAGTTGGTGTTTTTTAAGTGAACAAGTGTTTAATTCGCATTCTAACTGCTAAACGTTGGCTTGTCGGCTCGTCATGGGAGGCTGAAGCACTAGTTCATATGCGCGGAAGAATGGATTAAACAATGTTCTTTTTGTGAAAAGTTGTTTGAGTATGACTTAAGTATATTGGAGATTTGATTGAGAAAAAGGTTTGATTTGGACGTGTTTTAGGCGAACGAGAGTTTAGGTTGCATTCTAACTGCTAAACGTTGGCTTGTCTGCTCGCTAGGGGAGGCTGAAGCACGAGTTCATATGCGCGAAAGAATGACTTAAACAATGTTCTTTGGGAAAGGCGTTTGAGTTGTGGATTAAGTGTGCTTGTATTTTGATTGGGTGACGATTACTTGAACTTCAGAAAGATTCCTCATGCCCAAGTAATTGGGAAAGCGAGCCGAAGAACCAGCTCTCTCTCTTTTTCATCCTTAATTGTGAAAGAGTTTTAATATGGTTAGAGTATGTTAAATAGATGACAATTACTTGAACTTAAGAACGATTCCTCGGGCCCAAGTAATCAGGAAAGCTAGTCGAAGAACCGACTCTCTCTCTTTTTCATCCAAGTGTTTAAGAAAAGAGGATTTGATTTTGTTTATTGTAAAAAGGGTTTGATGGGTAATCATGTTATGAGTCGTTTAAAGAAGACAATTGCTTGAACTTAAGAAAGATTCCTCGGGCCCAAACAATTGAGGAGAGGAATCGAAGATTCCATTCCACTCCCTTTTCTTCTTTTATGAAATAGTATTTAAGTATAGTTAGGTATTTTTAGTTTAACTTAAGAAAAATACTCGACGCTGGATCGAGATTTGGATTTGCGTGCGAAAAAGGTTGAAGACTAATGTAAGGGAAGGTCCTAATGTTTCAAGGTAAGGTCAATTGCGAGGCGAAAGCGATCGACTTACAAGGGTGAAAAATGGCTCGATGTTGAATCGAGAATTTATTTTGAAAATAGTTTGAATGTGCAAATGAGATACAAAAATCAATACAACATTATTATAGCATGAACACAATATACAAGTAATGACATAGCCAAGATAAGAGTCGGTTCGAGGACACAATTAAGCTAATTCTAAAAAAAAAACTCACTAAACTAATTCTAAAATTATTCTAAAATTAAACTCATTCTAAAAAATTAACTAATTCTAAAAAAACTGAAGTTAAATTATATTAAAAATTGTTTAAAAGTTAAAAAAAATGAAATTAATTCTTCTTTTTATTTTAGGATTAATATTTAAAGAAGGTGGGATTAAAAACTAAACTTAAAATTGCTCTAATGAATAGAACAATGAAAATGGGCCTTATATGGCCCACCTACAGGACCGTACGAACACGTACGAACGCGGACGATGTTCAAATCAAACGCAAAAGGAAAAAGAGAAAACAGTGACATATCAACAGCATTAGCTAACAGGATAAGCGAAATAGAGGGAGGAAGAGTTTTACCACAAGGGTTCAAGTCTGCAAACGAAACGTTCAAGTAAGGTGTTCATTCTTTCTTGACTGCACAGCTATTTCCTCTTGCTTTTGAGCAAGCGATGATGGTTAGTTGCTGAAGTTCCTTTTTCTCTTTTCTGGGTCCGTGTTTGGGTTTATGATTGCAGGTGATGGTGACGAATGTTGAGGGGTGGTGGCGCTGGTTTTGACGGAGAAATTGGAAGTGTTATGAGATTGAAGGAAGAGATGGTGCGGCCAAGAGTTGTGAATTTGATGTTCTGTTTCGTGTTTGTTTAATGATGATGGGTGAGGGAGATTCGGTTTGGTTGGGAAGGAAATGATAGCAGGCGAGGAAGGAAAATTGGAGAAAAGTCTGTTGTAGTTGGATGGTGATGAAGGATGATGGAGGATCGAATGAAGAAGGTCAGGTAATAACTTCAAAACCAGAGTTTTCTTTTTCTCCTCTTAATCCCTTTGAATTTTTCTTGCTCTGGATTTCAAGGTTTTTTTGTTGTGTTATTGTTTTTTTTTTATTCCTCCCCCCCTCTGTTCTTGTTAATTTCCCTCTTTTAAAGCCAACTCCTCTTCTTTATGATTTGTCTTATTATTGTGTTGTGTCTCTTTCACTGCTGCTGGTTCTGATGTTGTTGTTGGTTGTTACAGTGAGATGTCGCTGTTGTGCAGCAGGTTTGTGGTAGAAGTAATGGGTCAACAGTTGCCATGTTTAGTCCCTTTCACCTCCTGTTACAGGCGCAGGGTTTTTGGAGTTTAGCAAGCAGTGTGTGCCTTTGTAAGTCGTATGGTTTGGCAAGGAGTTTTGATGTGCAGGTAGCAACAGAGTTTTGTTACACCAGTTGGGCAATGCGTGTGGGAAGGCTATGGCAAGGGTGGTACAGTCAAGGCGTGGTGTTATTGTGTGGATGCTGTTGGAACTCTTTTAATTTTTGTGAAGTGTAATGGGCTGAAGAATTTTTGTAATATTTTTAAGAATGGGCTTTGGATTTTAGAAATTGGGAAATGGTAACGTTTATTTTTGAAATGATTTGTAGAGATTTTGTAGTTTAAGAAATGGATAATGATAATAATAAACAAATAAATAAACATGGATCAAATTTAATTGAATCAAAAAAGAGATTAAAATGGAAAGGGATAATTGGATGAGAAAAAATAAATAATGGATGAATGGATATGGTTTTGAAATAAATTTGGAAAAATAGGAATGGATTAGAATTGAAGATGGATATGAAATCAAAAATGGAATATGGATTTTTGGATATGAAATGGATTGGAAATATGGATCATAAATATTTATGGATTCAAAATTGGATGAATGAATAGATTTTTGGATTTGAAAATAGGTATGAAAATGGTTAGAATGAATAATGGCTAAGAAAGAAAAATGGATACTTGGATATAATGGATTTTGATGTTGGTTGAAAATTGGATTAAAAATGGATAAAATTAAATTTAAAGTGGAATTGACACAATGGATATGAAATGAAAAATGGTTTAGAAATGGATTTGGACAAATGGATTGGATAATGGAGAATGGGTAATTATGGACATTAAACATGAAGTGGATTTTTATGGAAAATAATTTTGAAGTAGACATGGATTAAAAGTTTGGATTGAAAATGGTTTGGAAGAAAAAAGGATGTACAGAGGTCATGTATACACAGGTAGGACAAATTTGGGGTATGACAGATGCCCCTATCTAATTGTCTTGAACCCGAGAAAATGGACTGCTGAATGGTGTTCATTTTAGGGTAGAAGTAAATTAGATATAAGAAGATCCCAAAATTTGTCTGACAAAAGGTAAAATGATATAGAGTGGGAGTTGACAGAATGAGGTAGCGGGGTTCAAACTGAACAGAATAACTTGAGGCTCTTTGGGTGGTCGAAGCAGTCCCTTATCCATTAAGGTTCTCCGATGATACCAAAGTTGTATCTCTGAAGACAGACGATTCTCTGGGTCGTCGAAGCAGTCCCTTATCCATTAAGGTTCCTCAATGATACCAAAGCAGTATCTCTGAAGCAGAAGATTCCTCGGGAACATTGAAGCAGTACCTTATCCGTTAAGGTTCCTCAACGATACCAAAGCAGTATCTTTGGAAGTAGAAGATTCTCTGGGTCGTCGAAGGAGTCCCTTATCCATTAAGGTTCCTCGATGATACCAAAGCAGTATCTTTGAAGGCAGACGATTCTCTGGGTCGTCGAAGCAGTCCCTTATCCATTAAGGTTCCTCGATGATACCAAAGCAGTATCTCTGAAGGCAGACGATTCTCTGGGTCGTCGAAGCAGTCCCTTATCCATTAAGGTTCCTCGATGATACCAAAGCAGTATCTTTGGAAGCAGAAGATTATCTGGGTCGTCGAAGCAGTCCCTTATCCATTAAGGTTCCTCGATGATACCAAAGCAGTATCTCTGAAGGCAGACGATTCTCTGGGTCGTCGAAGCAGTCTCTTATCCATTAAGGTTCCTCGATGATACCAAAGCAGTATCTTTGGAAGCAGAAGATTCTCTGGGTCGTCGAAGCAGTCCCTTATCCATTAAGGTTCCTCGATGATACCAAAGCAGTATCTCTGAAGGCAGACGATTCTCTGGGTCGTCGAAGCAGTCCCTTATCCATTAAGGTTCCTCGATGATACCAAAGCAGTATCTCCGAAGGCAGACGATTCTCTGGGTCGTCGAAGCAGTCCCTTATCCATTAAGGTTCCCCGATGATACCAAAGCAGTATCTCTGCGGTAAATTTGCTGACTAATAGCTGAGCAAGATTCCTGTCGGAGGAAATGTGCTGGCTTTGCAGGGGAAAGCTCACAAGAAACTTTCTATGGTACCCTCTGCTTGGGGAGTAAGAATAGCAACAGCTGTTGGGGGTTGTCATTGTCAACTGCATGGTTGAAGAATGATTTGCTGGGGACTAGAATTCCAAGAGCACGTGCGGGGTATCCACTCTCTGTAGAAGAATACTGCCGACTTTGATGGAGGACTGGCCAAGATGCTTGCGAATTGATCCTGGATCCTGCTATGCTATGTTGGGGATGGAAATGCCATGCATCACAAAATGCACTGAAACACATGCTAAAATGCAACTGCTAGGGAATCTAATGCACGTATGATATGATAGTGCTTGATATGATTATGTAATGTTATGCTAGCATGCTATGCGTATGACAATGTAAATGATCGGGCACGCTGAGGATAAGTTTCCTTGTCGAGGGTATCACCAGGGATTAGATTTGGTAGTTGACAAATGAAATTGGACTTGGTTGTTTTGGTGTTATGAGGATGCCAACGACGGTGGACTTTTGAGTAGTTGCCAATAAAGGATTGACTTTGGTTATGCGCCAAATGAAATTGGACTTTAGGTTAATCTTCCAGACTAGAACTGTATTGGAGGATAAATTACCAGACGAGAACTGGTGTGAAAAGGATATTCGCCAGACGAGAACTGGACCTTGAATTGGTTTGCCAAATGAGAACTGGGCCTTAAAGTGATTTGCCAGACGAGAACTGGACCTTAAAATGATTTTCCAGTCGAGAACTGGACCTTAAAATGATTTGCCAGACGGGAACTGGACCTTAAAAAGATTTGCCAGACGAGAACTGGACTTTAAAATGTTTTTCCAGACGAGAACTGGGCCTTAAAATGGATTGCTAGACGAGAAATGGACCTTAAAATGATTTGCCAGACGGGAACTGGACCTTAAAAAGATTTGCCAGACGAGAACTGGGACTTAAAATGGATTGCCAGACGAGAACTGGACCTTGGATTGCCAAGCTAAGTTGGACTTTGGATTGCCAAGCTAAGTTGGACTTTGGTGTCAAATCTTGTTGGAAGGTTAGGCTCGAGGAATGATGCACATGTCTATGCAATGAGCGAAGCGACATGACTAATGCATATGAGCAATTTATGCAATGATGTGAAAGTTTCCAAAGATGCCCCAGGAGAGGATAAGGTATGGGTAAGTTCCTTTGCGTCAAGGTTTCTTGTCAGAAGGAAGGCAAAAGGTTATTCGGTGGGGTAATAGCATGATTCCCCGACACTCGTCTTGAACTCAAAGGTCACTTGACGATGTTCGCTTGAGCAGATTGAAAGCAATGGAGAGATTTGCCCCTGTGTAGCTCATCTTGCCCCAGTCTGGGCCTATGAAGGATTTGTCCTTGAAAGGAAGTTGGAAGCAGATGTACCATGAGATGAACTCGAGATGATTTGCCCCAGAACTCCATGTCGTGAAAGGATTTGTCCTTGAAAGGAAATTAGAAGCAGTTGTACCATGAGATGATCTCGCGATGGCTTGCCCCAGAATTCCAAGTCATGAAAGGATTCTTCCTTCATTGAATGACTCTTAAAGTATTTGGCTTCAAAGTGCCCTTGAGGTAACTTGCCCCATAATGAGCGTTGGAGCGACTTAACTTGTGCTGATTGAACATTGAAGGGGTTTTCCCTTAATCAAAAGAACCTCTGGGTGGCCTGCCCTTGGTTGGTAGATTCTTGAGATGATTTACTCTGATCAACCTGTTCTTGAATGATTTGCCCCATAATCAACTAATGCTTCGAGGACTTACTTTAAACTGACTGATTCCACAATCATTGGATGTCAATGCCCCTGCTCCATAGGGTTATGAGGTGTTGTCAACTCCCGCCAACATTGTTGAATGGCCCAAACCCCTTTGACTGTTCCTTGTTGGAATTTCCTTGATGTCAAACACTGACTTGCAGTCACAATTGTTCGTTCACAAATGGTAATTTTAATGCGATGTTCATGCAAGTTTTGAAAAAAAATCAATCATTATCAGAATGATGTGACAGTGTGTGACGAATGAACCATTAGTCCAAACGTGGTGCTGATTTAGCTGGTGTATAGCAAGAATATGACACCAATTCAGAAGATTAGCAAATCTCTAGGAGTCAGTTTACGCAACCTTGCTGTAGTATGCTTTCAGAATAAACCCCGCCTCAATTAGGTCTTTTGAGGGTTGTAACTTGGTCTGGTTCACGGTTATTTGAAACAAAGGATATTAGGCTCAAAGTATGATTTGTACCCACCCCTTCTTCGTGATGAACTCCAGTCCTACGTTCAGTTAATTCTGCACATGTTGGTTTTCCAAAAGGGGTGACGGTGTAAGCGATGAATCATTCAAGGTTTGCTCAAAATGGCAGTCACCTTATTTTGTTTTGATGGGTGTCAGTGACCCTTTGATTTGATATGGTGGCCACTGGATTTTTGTTTTTTTGCTGAGGATTTGAGGACCTCTTTTGCTTTTTATTTGATCCATAATTTTTGCATGGACTGATTTCGTTTTTCAAGTCCTTCGGGATTGCCCTAATTTTTGCCTAAGTCTCCTTTGAGGTGCTTGACTTAGCAGGCTTTTTTTATGATTTTGTTTTGGTGTCAGAGGATTGTGACTGCCAAGTCATGGGTAATTGATGAACAACCATCATGCTTTTGGATTTTTCTTTTGTGAATTGAGTGTGTAATTAGGTTAACTGAACACTACCCTGCCCCAGGTTGAGTTAAGGGTTTGAATATCCAAAGGAAACTCCTACTTCTAGGCTCGAAGTGGTTTACTAGGGATTAACTCCTTTTCTCTCTAGTGTTTGGGGATTTGAAACAATGCCTGTACATCCTTGGCAGGATTTTATCCGAAAGCATACCATCAGCAATTATGGGTATCTCGTTTTCGTCATCCTCCCTCCAATCTTTGCTAAACAAAAGTTTGATAAAGAGGGTGGACAAGACGTATATGGAAGAATTTTTGTTGTTTTTTGCATATTTTTTGTTTTTATTTTTTTTATATATAAGTAAAGAAAAATGAGCGAATGAGACATGATTAGTTCAAAAAATGCATGATCACTTCATTAATATTACCATTCAAAATAAACAATGTTCGAAACAAATAGCATTTAATCATAAAGAAATTACAAATGCGAATGATAAAAACAATCCAATGATTGCCAGTATCTGAGGAAGTCTTCCTGTCTGAACCACTAGCTTTAGGGGATGCCTCTTGAAGTCTTGGAACTCATTTGGGCGAGAAGCTGACGTGCACAACCAAGTTTCATTCTTGGAAGGATATGTAATTCTTGTCAATCAACTGTTGCACCTTGGCTTGAAAAGCTTTGCAATCTTCAGTCGAATGCCCCATTGATCCAGCATGATATCCACAATGCGCATTGGGGTCATACCCAGGCGGGTATGGTTCTGGCAAAGGCTTGATAGCTTTGGGCTCTACCAGTGAGTTTTGGACCAGATGCGGCAAAAGTTGACTGTACGACATAGGAACTAGGTGAAGAGGAGCAGTCCTTCTTTCCAAGTTGTTTCGAGGCCTATGTTGATTCTGATGATGATTCTGATATCCTCGACCACGGACTCGTTGATTTGCATTGGGAGCAGCCCAAGGTTTTTGGTATGACGCCCTAGGATTGACAGGTTGCCCATAAGGATGATATGGCGCTGGCAATGATAACTGTCGAGAAGCTGAGGGACCATAATATTTTGCTGGTGCACCTTGAGAATACTCAACATTTGCTATGACTACATCAATTTCATTATCCTCTTCCTCTTGGGGATTGTTGAAGGATTCAGTTTCACCAGCTTGATTACTCGAGACGTCTTGGACTTGTTTAGCTTTGAGGTGACTCTCGATGCATTCTCCTACTATTATAAGGTCAGAGAAGCTTGAGAATGAACTGCCAGCCATCCTTTCAAGATAGGTGTCATGCAGACTATTGAAGAACATGTCAACCACTTCTTTATCCAGGAGTGGTGGTTGTACCCTGGCTACCAACTCTCTCAATCGTTGTGCATAATCCTTAATGGATTCATCGCTATTCTGAGATAGGCTTTGCAGTTGCGTGCGACTGGGAGCCATGTCCAAATTGTACTCGTATTGCTTTAGGAAAGCATTGGATAAGTCTTTCCATGACTGGATACAGCTTCTTTCTAAATCCATGTACCATTTCAAAGATGCACCACTTAAACTGTCTTGAAAGTAGTAAATCATTAACTTGTCGTCGCGGACATTAGAAGTCATCTTTCGGAAGAACATCACCAAATGACGCTTCGGGCAACTGAGACCAGCGTATTTCTCGAAGTTGGGTACTTGGAATTTTGGAGGAATTACCAAGTCTGGCACTAGGCACATATCAACAGCATCGAGCCCAGAAGTATCGCGCGCTTTCATAGCTTGAACCTTCTCTTCAAGGGCACAAAACCTTTTCTCCATGGAATCAGACATCGACATCATCTGAGACTGAGCAGGGATGTCCACTTGTGGAGGATGATCACCAGGTAGACGATCATACAATGGGTTAGTCGTCACAGCAAAACCTGACGAGGGGGTAAAATCCTCCATCCCAACATGTTGAAAGCTATCCTCTGACATAGCTATCACAACCTTCAAATTGTCTACTTTTATCTCTGCTTGAACTTGCTCCAAATGCTTTGCGGCTATCACAGGTTCAATATGAGCGTCGGGAAATCAACACAAGAAATGGACAGAGGATCGGATGAGTTTGTTGGAAAATGATATGCTAATGTCATGAGTATGCAATGCAGGGTTCCAGGATCAAAACAACATCTGATTCTGAGGAAGGAGTTAGACACAAGATATCTCTGATCGACAAATCCCCCACAGGTAGGCTCTAATCGGGTAGGTGCCTAGAGTTATGGATATATTTCAAAAACATTATAGCCACAACAAAGATTTGTCCGACTATAATATTCTTGAAATAATCTCGTCTATGTGAGGTCTTCGTTTCTTCCCCACGAGAAAGATTCCTCGGAGGCGCCCACTACACAACCATCGACACACGGGTTCTAAATAGGGTTCTCAGAATCCTAGATCGAGGTCGAAAATATTACTGTCAGGAAATAATACGTTCGAGGGATCTCATCTGATTGGGGCGTTCGCATTAACTCACATAGAATTAATGCTACCAACCACCATGGGTAAATGGGTTAATGGTCCTTGGGATCAACGACTCACCTCAAAAATATTACTGCCATGGCAAAGATTCACCACAACAATAATATCTCCAAGGGAATCTACTCCAAGCGGTGGTTTTCGCTTCAACCCACGCGGAAGAGACCACGCAAGCCTACACTACACAACCACCATCCTAATCCTAGGGTTTTTCTCGACTCGGGTGTAGAGCTGTCTCACAAAGCACCAATGATCAGAGGACCCCCACAATGTCATAAGAGATAATAATAGGATATAATAACAATAAGCAAGCAAGTAGATAACAGATAATCAGACAAGCAAGCAAACAAGCAAGAGAAGATAAACAAACAAGCAGATCTAATACTCACGAATCGAGTCAAGTTAGGCTTGACTCTCTCTAGCATAGGGCAATGTCAATCCCCAGCAGAGTCGCCATCTGTCGTACCTCGAAAAATACGATCCTCGCGATGGACGCGAAAAAAACTGTTCGAAACAGAGTCGCCACCGAACTTTATTCATCCCAAAAGAGGGAAAGGAAAATATCGATAAAACCTTTAAAGGGAGATAAGAAAATGGTCATCGCAACAAAATTCGGGTTCGGGAGTCGGTTACACAAGAGGGAAGGTGTTAGCACCCTCTACGTCCGTTGTACTCAACGGGAACCTCTTGATTCGATTCGTGAGAAAGTTAGCTAGGTTTGTTTGTTTATCTTCTAAGGTAAAAGGATTGATTTTTAAACGGCAAATGAGGTGGTTTTTTTATTAATGTGCTCGGCAAGGATTGAGAACCCTTGTGCCTACGTATTCCCTCGTGCAATGGGAAAGTCAGAGCATTCGTAGTTCGTGGGACTACTGTTGTTTAGTTGGTGTTTTTTAAGTGAACATGTGTTTAATTCGCATTCTAACTGCTAAACGTTGGCTTGTCGGCTCGTCATGGGAGGCTGAAGCACTAGTTCATATGCGCGGAAGAATGGATTAAACAATGTTCTTTTTGTGAAAAGTTGTTTGAGTATGACTTAAGTATATTGGAGATTTGATTGAGAAAAAGGTTTGATTTGGACGTGTTTTAGGCGAACGAGAGTTTAGGTTGCATTCTAACTGCTAAACGTTGGCTTGTCTTCTCGCTAGGGGAGGCTGAAGCACGAGTTCATATACGCGAAAAAATGACTTAAACAATGTTCTTTGGGAAAGGCGTTTGAGTTGTGGATTAAGTGTGCTTGTATTTTGATTGGGTGACGATTACTTGAACTTAAGAAAGATTCCTCGGTCCCAAGTAATCGGGAAAGCGAGCCGAAGAACCGGCTCTCTCTCTTTTTCATCCTTAATTGTGAAAGAGTTTTAATATGGTTAGAGTATGTTAAATAGATGACAATTACTTGAACTTAAGAAAGATTCCTCGGGCCCAAGTAATCGGGAAAGCTAGTCGAAGAACCGACTCTCTCTCTTTTTCATCCAAGTGTTTAAGAAAAGAGGATTTGATTTTGTTTATTGTAAAAAGGGTTTGATGGGTAATCATGTTATGAGTCGTTTAAAGAAGACAATTGCTTGAACTTAAGAAAGATTCCTCGGGCCCAAACAATTGAGGAGAGGAATCAAAGATTCCATTCCACTCCCTTTTCTTCTTTTATGAAATAGTATTTAAGTATAGTTAGGTATTTTTAGTTTAACTTAAGAAAAATACTCGACGTTGGATCGAGATTTGGATTTGCGTGCGAAAAGGGTTGAAGACTAATGTAAGGGAAGGTCCTAATGTTTCAAGGTAAGGTCAATTGCGAGGCGAAAGCGCTCGACTTTCAAGGGTGAAAAATGGCTCGATGTTGAATCGATAATTTATTTCGAAAATAGTTTGAATGTGCAAATGAGATACAAAAATCAATACAACATTATTATAGCATGAGCACAATATACAAATAATGACATAGCCAAGATAAGAGTCGGTTCGAGGACACAATTAAACTAATTCTAAAAAAAAACTCACTAAACTAATTCTAAAATTATTCTAAAATTAAACTCATTCTAAAAAATTAACTAATTCTAAAAAAAACTGAAGTTAAATTATATTAAAAATTGTTTAAAAGTTAAAAAAAATGAAATTAATTCTTCTTTTTATTTTAGGATTAATATTTAAAGAAGGTGGGATTAAAAACTAAACTTAAAATTGCTCTAATGAATATAACAATAAAAATGGGCCTTATATGGCCCACCTACAGGACCGTACGAACACGGGTCGGGTCAGACCCAGTCCGGTTGCCATTAAGTGGAAAGGAAAAGAACAAATAAACCCTAAAATGTGCATTAGGCGGCCGTGCATCAAGAAGGAAACAAAAAAATAATTTCTCTAAACAGAGAGAATACTGTTTCTATTTCTCCTAAACTTCACGATCAAACGTTCACCCAAAACGACCCTTCTTCGATCTATCACTCTCACGGTTCACTTTCTCAAATTCGTCTCAATCTCTCAATCGACCTTCATGGTCTATCAGAACCACTCTCTCTCGCGGACGATGTTCAAATCAAACGCGAAAGGAAAAAGAGAAAATAGTGACATATCAACAGCATTAGCTAACAGGATAAGCGAAATAGAGGGAGGAAGAGTTTTACCACAAGGGTTCAAGTCTGCAAACGAAACGTTCAAGTAAGGTGTTCATTCTTTCTTGACTACACAGCTATTTCCTCTTGCTTTTGAGCGAGCGATGGTGGTTAGTTGCTGAAGTTCCTTTTTCTCTTTTCTGGGTCCGTGTTTGGGTTTATGATTGCAGGTGATGGTGACGAATGTTGAGGGGTGGTGGCGCTGGTTTTGACGGAGAAATTGGAAGTGTTATGAGATTAAAGGAAGAGATGGTGCGGCCAAGAGTTGTGAATTTGATGTTCTGTTTCGTGTTTTTTAATGATGATGGGTGAGGGAGATTCAGTTTGGTTGAGAAGGAAATGATAGCAGGCGAGGAAGGAAAATTGGAGAAAAGTCTGTTGTAGTTTGATGGTGATGAAGGATGATGGAGGACCGAATGAAGAAGGTCAGGTAATAACTTCAAAACCAGATTTTTCTTTTTCTCCTCTTAATCTCTTTGAATTTTTCTTGCTCTGGATTTCAAGGTTTTTTTGTTGTGTTATTGTTTTTTTTTATTCCTCCCCCCATCTATTCTTGTTAATTTCCCTCTTTTAAAGCCAACTCCTCTTCTTTATGATTTGTCTTATTGTTGTGCTGTGTCTCTTTCACTGCTGCTGGTTCTGATGTTGTTGTTGGTTGTTACAGTGAGATGTCGCTGTTGTGCAGCAGGTTTGTGGTAGAAGTAATGGGTCAACAGTTGCCATGTTTAGTCCCTTTCACCTCCTGTTACAGGCGCAGGGTTTTTGGAGTTTAGCAAGCAGTGTGTGCCTTTGTAAGTCGTATGGTTTGGCAAGGAGTTTTGATGTGCAGGTAGCAACAGAGTTTTGTTACACCAGTTGGGCAATGCGTGTGGGAAGGCTATGGCAAGGGTGGTACAGTCAAGGCGTGGTGTTATTGTGTGGATGCTGTTGGAACTCTTTTAATTTTTGTGAAGTGTAATGGGCTGAAGAATTTTTGTAATATTTTTAAGAATGGGCTTTGGATTTTAGAAATTGGGAAATGGTAACGTTTATTTTTGAAATGATTTGTAGAGATTTTGTAGTTTAAGAAATGGATAATGATAATAATAAACAAATAAATAAACATGGATCAAATTTAATTGAATCAAAAAAGAGATTAAAATGGAAAGGGATAATTGGATGAGAAAAAATAAATAATGGATGAATGGATATGGTTTTGAAATAAATTTGGAAAAATAGGAATGGATTAGAATTGAAGATGGATATGAAATCAAAAATGGAATATGGATTTTTGGATATGAAATGGATTGGAAATATGGATCATAAATATTTATGGATTCAAAATTGGATGAATGAATAGATTTTTGGATTTGAAAATAGGTATGAAAATGGTTAGAATGAATAATGGCTAAGAAAGAAAAATGGATACTTGGATATAATGGATTTTGATGTTGGTTGAAAATTGGATTAAAAATGGATAAAATTAAATTTAAAGTGGAATTGACACAATGGATATGAAATGAAAAATGGTTTAGAAATGGATTTGGACAAATGGATTGGATAATGGAGAATGGGTAATTATGGGCATTAAACATGAAGTGGATTTTTATGGAAAATAATTTTGAAGTAGACATGGATTAAAAGTTTGGATTGAAAATGGGTTGGAAGAAAAAAGGATGTACATAGGTCATGTATACACAGGTAGGACAAATTTGGGGTATGACAAATAGCCACATCGTGACTCTGCACGAGGATATAGAGGTTGCGCAAAGATGCTTTGAAGCAGCTTCCCGGGGACAAAGCTCGATCGGTGCAGCACCCAAGCCTGCCAAACGGGCAAGGGAGGAAGGTCTCCCAAGCGAGGAAAACCACGCCGACAAAAAGCCAGCTCTCCAGGTACATACGATAGACCTCGACAGTCGGATGTCTGAGGAAGGCGAGGAAGACACCTGTGAAGGCACGTTAACAGGGACAGGCAGCTCCTCTGCATCCGCCATCACGCGTCCTATTCCAGCTGGGGAGTTCGAGGTCATCACCTTCGGAGCCAACCCGAACAGAGGAGTGGAAATAGGCGCAGGATTGCCCGAGGAGGTAAAGCAGCAGTTGAAGACATGCTTGGAGGACAATGCAGACTTGTTTGCTTGGAGCGCCGCGGACATGCCCGACCTCGACCCTGAGACCGCCTGCCATCAACTGACCATCGACCCAGCTGCCCGAGCCGTCGCACAACGCAGGCAAAAGTAATCCGATGAAAAGGCACAGGTTGCCGAAAAACTTGTACAAGACCTCTTAGAGGAAAAATTTATTTCGGAGGCCAGGTATACAACCTGGCTGTCCAATATTGTACTTGTCAAGAAACATAGTGGAAAATGGCGCATGTGCATTGATTATACTGATCTCAACCGGGCTTGCCCGAATGATGCTTATCCTCTGCCCAGCATAGATAAGCTCGTAGATAATTCTGCAGGTTTCAAGCTCTTGTCCTTCATGGACGCCTATTCGGGATACAACCAAATTCCCATGGCCGAAAAGGACAACAAATATATCGCGTTCATGACCTCGTCGGGGAACTATTACTACAACGTAATGCCCTTCGGTCTGAAAAATGTTGGGGCCACGTACCAGCGTATGATGAACAAGGTCTTTCGATCAGAAATCAGAGCCATGCTCGAAGTATACATAGACGATATGATCGTGAAGTCCCAAGAGGAATCCGATCACACAGTCCACTTGCAAAAGGTCTTCGACCAAGCAAGAAAATGCAAAATGCGTTTTAACCCAGAAAAATGCACCTTCGGCGTGCGGGCAGGAAAATTCCTCGGCTTCTACCTCACCGAGAGGGGGATAGAGGCCAACCTCGAAAAATGTCGGGCATTCGCTGAATTTCCCACGCCTACATCGAAGAAGTCCATACAATCCCTCAACGGGATGCTCACTTCACTTTCTCGCTTCGTGGCCAAGCCTGCCCAACACGCTCTACCCTTCTTCAAACTTCTGCATAAAGAACCCACATTCGAGTTGACAGAGGAATGCGAGCAGGCTCTGCTCCACCTCAAGTGAGCCTTATCTGAACCTCCCGTTCTGTCATGACCAGATAGTGGGGAGACGTTGTACTTGTACCTCTCTATCACCAGCGAAGCCATTAGCGCCGCCCTCATTCGTGAAACTACCGACGGGCAAAACCCATATATTTCACGAGCAAGGCTTTGCAAGGGCCAGAATTCAAGTACCAGCAAATCGAGAAGGTCGCCCTCGCCCTCATCAATGCAGCGAGGAGACTGAGGCATTACTTCCTGGCCCACACGATAATGGTGCGGACAGACCAGCCCATAAGGCAGCTACTTGGCCGACCAGACATGGGCGGCAGAATGCTCAAATGGTCCTTGGAGCTATCAGAATTCGATATCCACTACGAGGGCAGGAAGGCCCTCAAGGCGCAACTCCTGGCGAACTTCGTAGCTGAAATGACGCCTCCGACTTCCCCGTCTAGCGGAGCACACAAATGGATTATCTTCGTCGATGGAGCATCTAGCTCCACGGGTAGTGGCGCAGGTATCATCCTTAAAAACGAAGAGGGAATCCTGATCAAAGTATCTCTGGTCCTGTCTTTTCCCACATCAAACAATCAAGCCGAGTACGAGGCGTTCCTCGCGGGTCTACGGCTGGCCGAAGACTTGGGTGCCAAGGAAGTAAAGATCTTCACAGATTCTTAACTCGTGGCATCCCAAGTACGAGGAGGGTACCAGGCCAAAAATGATCACCTGGTCGAGTACCTGACGCTGGTAAAAGAAAGAATAGCTAAGTTCGACGCGTGGGAAGTCCAACACATCCCTCGTGAACGAAACACTTGAGCAGATGTCCTGTCGAAACTGGCTAGCACCAGAAAGAAGGATGGCAATAAATATGTCATATAGGAAGTACTCTCCCGCCCAAGTATTGAAAAGCCATCGGGGCTGCTCGACGTCAACGTTATTGGTGATAGCAGCTACTGGATGATTCCGGTGTATAAATACCTCACTACATGGGAGCTGCCCGAGGATAGCAAGGAGGCTAGCATGACCAAACCAAGGGCCTGCTCCTACGTCCTGGTCGATGACAAGCTCTACCGTCGAGGATTTTCCATTTCCCTCCTGAAATGCGTTGAGGAGGACAAGGTCCCCGAAGTTCTCCAGAAAATTCACGAGGGTATCAACGCACAGCACTTGGGAGGGAGGTCACTGGCACGAAAGGCCCTGCGAGCGGGATACTATTGGCCGACCATGCAGCACGACGCCAAGGAGCATGTCCAGAAATGTGAACGGTGCCAACGCCACGGGGACATACACTTGGCGCCCCCTAATAAGTTGAAGATTCTGTCCTCGCCTTGGCCCTTCGCCTGGTGGGGGATGGATATCCTCTGCCCCTTCACGATGGGGTCTTACCAAAATAAATTTCTGATTGTGGTCGCCGATTACTTTACAAAGTGGATCGAAGCCGAAGCTCTTTCCAAGATCACAGCCTTCAACATACTTCCTTACTACAAAAGAAAGGTCCTCGCACGATTCGGGGTACCCCATGCCCTTGTGACCGACAATGGAACCCAATTCACAGACAGAAAGTTCCAAGACTTCGTTGCCAAACTAGGCACGAAGCAACACTTCACTTCCGTCGAAGTCCCCCACACTAATGGGCAAACAGAGGCCGCGAATGGGGTAATCCTTCGAGGTCTAAAACGAAGGCTAGGTGAAGCCAAGAAGAGGTAGGTCGAGGAGCTACACAACGTGCTCTGGGCCTATAGAATAACCCCACACTCCACCACCGGGGAAACTCCTTTCTGACTAGCCTACAGAACCGAGACAGTGATACCGGTGGAGATCAGGGAACCTTCAAGACGAACGGAAGCTCCTCTCGACGAGGATATGAATGACGAGGCTCTTAGAGAAAAGCTCGACCTAGTCGAAGAGATACAATTAGGGACAGCTCTCCGTGAGGCTTTGCTAAAACAAAACATAATGTTGCGCCACGACTCCAAAGTCGTAAAGCGGGACTTCCCGGTTGGTAGCCTGGTCCTACGCAGAAACCAAAAGGATTCGTGTGAGAGCAAGCTGGTCGTAAACTGGGAAGGACCTTACAAAGTCAAATCAAAAACAGGCACTGGAGCTTACTATCAAGAAACGCTGGACGAAGAACCATTTGCTCGACCATGGAATGCTGAAAAGCTCAAACAATACTACAGCTAGAACTAGCCACCAGTCTACACTTGTTGCCGATGAGTTCTCCCCACCTCGAGTGGACGGCTCGGTCACAGGAACGTGCCTCGGTGCAGGCACGATCCTCAACTGTATAACACCAGCCAGTTTCTGTTTATGGGACGAGCAAATTCTGTGCCCAACGGGGATACCTCAATCGAGATCCGCCGTTGCCGCACCAATAGGGCAGGACACCCAGCCCGCGATTGGAATTTTCCAAGCCTGTGGTATTAGTACCTCGACCGAGATCCTAGTCCCATCACCGGCGAAACCGCTTCGCCTCCTCGACGAGTCTCTCAAACTGTCGATAATTACAAAAACAAGTCGAGCAAAGAGTCCATACTTAGCATACAAACATTAAAAGCATACACAAATAAATGCAACGTACACAATGCTAAACACAAGATACTTATATAAATATGACCTGAAGGCCAGAGTAGTTAATGTTACAAGAAAAGGCACGCAGACCAACAAAATACAGTACAAATCCAAAAAACTAAACAGCATCGCTGGGACCCTCCGGGGGAACCACCTCGCCATTGACGACCATGTTGAGAACGCCTATCCCCTCAGTCAGCAGCTGGTCGTCGGAGTTGAGGGCTTTCATCTGCTCTACCGCAACATTGAAACCAAACTCGGCTGCCCCCAAATTATCCTGCTCAAGGAGACGGATCCTCTCGATCAGGTCCCTCCTGGTCTTTAGGGCCTTCTTGTCGTCGGTATCATCCTGCTCAACCGCCTAGGAGCCTTCCAGCTCGGCTATCCTCACCTTCAGACGGGCATTATCTTCATTTACCTTGGTCACCTCCCCTTTCATCTGGGTCACTTCCTTCTGGAGTTCGATCTTGGCCTCCAAGTTGCCTTAAAGCTTCTTCAAATCATTGTAGATCTCCGCGTTCTCCAGCTCCAGGTCGGTGATCTTAGATTGCGCCCTCTTAAGGCCAGTTAGCGGAACTATCTCCGCATCCCCAAGGGCTAACGCCGCTTCCAGCACTCTGATCATAGCGGCCGCATCCTAGCAGAGAAGCTTCCTCCGCACCTGAGGCTCTGCGGACAGGATGGCCGACGCCTCGAGCTCGGGGACAACGACAGAGCTTTCCCCGTCAAATATTCTTCCTTGGAGATAGCACGGAGGAAGTACAAATTTTCCCAGACGAAATCGCCCGAACAACCAGCCGGTGAAGAGCCAACATCGTCCCGCTTCCTCTTGTGGGTCATGTCCGGGGTTGGAGGGGTCGAAGTGGTCCCCAGGGTGGGGCCGGTGCCAGCCACAAACTTTTCTAGCGTTACTTACTGGTTGGCGGCACTAGCCTTCGACACTGGCCCCTTCTTCAAATTTTTGGCCACCGCGGACCTCATCAAACGCTCCCTCATGTTCGCCATTTTCCCTGCAAATGTAAAAGAGGAGGTCAGCACAATTGAACAAGAATTAAAAACATGGGCAAAGAAGTAATCTATACCGAGGAGCTCAAACGCAACATCTTCGGTTTCGCATTCGAGGAGGGCCCTTGTATTAAAATAACGAGCTGCCCGAGCAGGCTCTCCATCCTCCCCGAGCAACTCTTTGCCATCTTGTCCACCACAAAGGCATGGCTAAAACTTTCCACATAGGCATGCAATGCCCGGTAAGATTCCTTGTCCCCGTCACCGAGTTGTTCGTGCTTGACAAGGAATTTGTCGGTCCTATATCTAAAATGGGCATATACCCATTCCAACGGGAACTTTGACACCGCCTTCACAACTTGTCGACCATCAACTTCCACGGTCTCCAGGGTAGAAATGAACCTCTTAGCCGCCTCAGAGACAGGTTTCACAACCAAGAACCTGTCCTTGAAGTTTCGAACAAATTTCGAATACGGCCAGAAGAGCCTGCTCTGCTGCTTGAAAGACACCCAACTTTGCTTCGGCCCCGCTGTGCTCCTTTGGATTTGAAAAATACAGAAGAAAAGGTTCAGGGTCGCCCCGACTTGCAGATAACGGTAGACCAGCTCAAAGGCCCTGATGAACGCCAGTGTGTTCGGATGAAGTTGAGCAGGGCACAGTTCTAAATGGCAGAAAATGGCCTCTTGAAAATCAGTGAAGGGCAGGCGGTATCGTGCCTCCACAAAGGCAAATTCATACATGGGGAATCGCATCCCCGGATATACCGAACAAATCCGGTCGTTCTCTGTTGGGGAGATAGCCCTCCAATGTATGGGCGCACCCTCAACCCGGTCTTCAAGATAGGGAAACTCCCGAGCTTTCTCTTTAGTAAATGTCGACCTCGTCGACATGGGCTCCTGGGCGATCCACCTGAGGTCCCCCTCGGCTATTTGGACATTCGCGTGTTCTATGGGCTGCTCCGCCTCTTCGTGCGCAGCCCCGACGTTGGGGACGACCCCCTCGTGTCTGTCAGCCATTTCACCTAAAAAGCAGAGGAAGAAAAAGTGAATTCAACGACAAAGATCAAATCCACCCTTCCACCACTAATCAAGTGAAAGAGCGAGGAATAAGTCGAGGATAACCTTGAGCCCTAGTCGACCACGACGGAATACGACGACTTTATTTTCCCCATACAATGGGGACGAGTCCCCGCGACTCTACTAGGAGACTCCGCGAGGACGAGCTTACTCGACAAAATAAACTTGTCGCACGAAAGCCAAAGTTTCGCGTCGAACAGGCCTAATGCCCGACTACAAACTTAAAACTAATCCTAACCAGAATTTTGGAAGATCTACATAATCCTACGCTGTGTTTATAAACATTCATCCCATGTTCTTCATCTTCTTCATTTTCTTCATGGATTTTCCAGAAATTCATGTGTTCATCGAAGAACACATGAAAATTCAACCGGAAAGTCCATGAATCACCGGAAAACTCATGTAGATTTCCAAAAATGAAGAACACCATAGAAATTACAAAGGGAGGTGAAGAACTTACTTGGTAAATAGAGAGGTAGAAGATGAAGATCACAACATGGACTTTGAAGATCGATGGTGGCGAAGAAACTCCAGCGAGAGTACACATTGCAGAGTAAAGGAATTTGAGGAGAAGAATTTGCGTGAAGTGTTCAAATGAATCCTCTCTCCCCCCTTTTTATAAGCACTTGCTCGCTTGGGAAGCGCAAAGGCCATCATTGCCTAGACCTGACAGGAATTGAATGCGCCACCACGTGTCAGAAAGAGAATCTTCGTTTGGCATTCCCAAAGCTAGACGTTATGTTCCTAAGTCTTCTGCAATCCCCACGGGCATGTCTCCTCGACGATACGCTCAAGACATATCCTCGCCAGGGCTCCTCGACATAAAAACGCCGTTTCAGCGGGCACATTTCCTAAACCTGGTCAATATAAAAATGCCATTTCCGCGAGCATGTCCTCGTATACGGGAGACTTGCCGGGCTGGTTAGGAACCAATGTCGACCACCTCAACATTAGGACAGGCGAGGGGCATGTCCCCGAACATTATTATTCAAAGGAAACAATCCACGAGGCTATCTCAAGTCATCACTCTTCCTCAGAGCAAAGACTTGGGGGGCTCCTGTTCTGAACTGGACAAGCGCTTGGTCCACAGTAGGGCAAGGCCCAATCCAGTCCAGCTATTGGCACGACCCAATAGCCAGAAACTAGCCGTTGAACTGAAACTAGCCGTTGGGAAAAACTAGCCATTGGGCACAATATGACCGTTGGAGACGTTCCCCTCACGCGCTCGACAGTTCACGCGACCAACTGCCTCCCCGAATCTCACGGAAGCAGCTGGACCAGGTCAAATGGTCACGTGCCTGACCCTCCACCTGACAGTCTCTCATTAGTTAACCAGATAATTCGATCGCATTGGAGACCTTAGCCCCACACTGGGGGTTACTTCTATAAATACCTTCTCAATTGAGATGATAAGATTTGATCACTTGAGAGAGTCTTCTTCCTAAATGTTCTTCAGCCAAAATCCTCCCACTCACTCGACTTTCTCTCGCCTCACCTCAGCTTTCTCCCTCTCATCACCTTTTTGTTCTTTGCCAAATCTCACACTCCTCAAAAATTAATTCAAATTCAAACTAGTAATCAAACCCACAAACAACAATCAACAAGATCGGCGAAGCGAGAATGAAAGAAGTGATCCACCGTACCTTAGCTCGGAACGAAGGCGTTTGGCGGCCGCGACGGTGCGACTCGCGATTGGAAGGAAGGGGCGTCGACGGCGATTTCTCGGCGGAGATTGGTGGTGAACGAGGGAGCTCGTCGCGGTGTCGTACGCGTGGGTGAGTGAAGCAGGGCATCGAAGTAAAACAATCGAAGGTCGGACGACTTTGTCTTCATTCGTAGGTTCGTAGTTTTTCTTCTTTTCACGATCTTCTTCTCACTGTGATGCTTGTGAATTCTGTTTTTTGCTGTGAAAATCTTCTCTTCTGCAATACGTGTTCTGTTGGGGGTGTATGTTTGCTGTGATGTGAATTTTCCTCTCTGCTGTGAGTATGTGTGTGAATTTGATGCGTGTGAATTCTGTGTCCTTTTTCTCTTCATGAATACGGTGTGTGCTATGGTCTTTATATAGGATTTAATGATTTGAATGCCGAGATTTGTTGATTACGGTTTTGGAAGGAAAAAATACAAGGCGGTTAATTGTGAATTCCTACCATAACTGGTTTCCATCCCGATTTGATTGTGTTCTGATCTTCGTCTTATACTTTTTGATCCTTCCTTCCCTTGTTTTGTGACGAAGATTTGATTGCTATTATGTGATTGCAAATTAATGAAAATGATGAATGAGTTGTGAATATTTGATTTTCTTTCCCCTTCCAATTTGATTATGTTTGCCCATTGATGGCTTTAGATTCTTAGCTAAACCGTGATTACCGCCCCAAATATCCAAACTTGCTTGTTTTTATTTGGAAATATTTAATTCTCGATGTTTGTGATACGTGATCAACAATTTCATGGCGTTTACCTTTTGTTCACTTTCAATGGTTGCTTAATGTTTTTGATTTGCCATGTTTTTGATGAATGTGAAAATATGTTTCCATTCTCATCCTGATATGTTTTCACGAACAAATCTCGCAATTCTGATTGCTCTTGATTTTCTACTTGTTGAACTGGCCGTGGATGTGTGTTTGTGACCCTTTTAATTTAAACATGTTTTGGATTTCTCGCCATTATTTCTCGATTGTGTGATAATACACTTCCTTTTCAAATTGATCTTGTTGGCTCCTTGATACTCCATGATTCTTGCGTGTGAAAAGATAACGGACGACGATTTTGCGTTGTTTTCGTGCTGGCTGCTTGATGAATTGATGATGATAATCTTGTTTTCGTTTTTGAATTTGTGAATTAATGATCATTGACTTGTGATTTATTCTGTTATTAGGATGCCAAGACCCTTCCAAATTCCATCATCAATTTCTAGTTTAGGCTGCAACTCTCATTTCCCCAAGAAGTAGCAGAATACAACCGGGTTAGTGTATCCGTTTTGTGAATTATGAAGTACTCCCTCCGTCTCATAAAAAGTGTCCTATTTGAGCAATGTGCGGTTCTTAAGAAAATGATTAGATGTGTTGGTTGTAGTGAAAAATTTAATGTCATTTACTAAAATACCCCTATTAAATGTAGTTGATAAAGTAGTTGAATAAAGTGAAATTTAATGAATAGGGGTATAGCAGTGGAAAAATAATAATAATCACAACATTGATAATATAAATGAACAATTATTTTGAGACAAAGAAAAAGTGCAAATGAGACACTTTTTATGAGACGGAGGGAGTATTATTCATGATTTATTTCACTGGCATTCTTTTCCCTCCACGTATCAGCCTTGCTTTGACCATCAAGATCATGAGCTTTGCCATTTGTATGCTGCATCTGAAACCATAAAATTGTTCATTCATGGATATACTTCTCCAAATCATGTATATTGTATCATGGGAATAAGGATCCTCAAATAACATGTTTTTATTGAACTTTTCCATATTATTTTTGCTATTGGACTTGAGCTTTTTAGAATCATCAAATGTGTTTCAACAACTAAAATTGAAGTAGCCTTATGCTAATCAAACTCATCCAAATTGCAATGAGCGGTTTACCCTCTCCTCCTAATTTTGTCAACTTATTCTCATCATGTAAGCCATCCACAATAATCTCATAAATGAAGTCACATAGATCAACCAGATTTCGAATACCTGCAGCAGCAATATGCAACACATTTCACATCGCCCTTTTTTACATTTTACGTGAAACGTTCCTCCAAAATGAGCAGTCACTGGCGCAAGCAGTTTTAGCACATATTTTGAATGTTATCTTTTGTGTCGTGGGGAGGTTAATGAAAAACTTGTACTCACGAACTTCGAAATTTGAATATGAACAAAAATGTCGCAACTTGAATTCTTTATGAATTTAATCATAGCTTGAACTTGAAGTTTGAAATTGGAACTTTGAAATCTTGAAATGAATGATAGTATATTGGACTTAAATTCTTTGACTAACTTTAAATCGAATAAACATGAAGCTCTGAGTTTGAAACGAATGGTAAATGATGTATTGAACCAAATTAGGGTGGATGAATGCCTTGGACCCGAATAACTCATGATTTATACTTTTACTTCCAAGAAATCCAGGAACTCCTCAACCTTAGCATATTTGAATCACTTCTTTGATGAATCAAGGATTAAAACTTCGACCCAATCTATTTTAACACTCCACCAAAGTTCTTAATGAACAACCTAACTTGCATCATAAGTAATGGGCACTTGAAGTGAGAACCACACCTTAAATACCACGAATCCTTGCTTTATATCTTGTACTTTAGTCCACAAAGGTAATCTTGACTTGCTGAGAAGCATAATAGCAATGCATTGAAGAGTCCTTGAAAATAAATAAGGAAATAAATCTTGGCGTGAAAAACCCTAGCCTTCCTGATCTTTAATCCAATCACAAAAGTAATCGCATTCCATCTGCTGAGATCTCCATCCAATATGAAACACATTGACTCAGATAAAAAAGAAACCATAGTTCTTTAAATAGCCTCGATCCCATGCCTTAGAAACTTATGCGAATGAATGATTATAAGTATATGACCTAGTGGATAAACGCATATGCATGTGATGCAAGAGTCCATTAAGGTTAGAAAAAGAGATGGAAAATTTTGGGGTGTTACAGCTGCCCCTATTCAATCAACTTGGACCTGAAGGGATGATATCAACAACTTTCAGACATTCAAGGGAAAAGAGGATTGAATACAAAAAGAACCCGAAAATTTGCACACTACGAGGAGAGGGTGTCAGCCGAAGGTGGACTTAAAAAGAATGTCGGCCGAAGACGGACTCACATCAACTTAAGAAAGACTTGTCGGCCGAAGGTGGACTCACAACCAAAGATTGCCAACCGAAGATGGACTTAGAAAGAATGTCGGCTAAAGGCGGACTCACATCAATGGATACCAACCAAAAGTTGGAATAACAAAAGGGTACCAACCAAAAGTTGGGATAACAAGAGATAACCAACCAAAAGTTGGGATAAAGGAAATATACCAACCAAAAGTTGGGATTCGACAGAAGATACCAACCAAAAGTTGGGATTTAACGATTGGGTACCAACCAAAAGTTGGAATTCGACAGAAGATACCAACCAAAAGTTGGGATTTAACGACTGGGTACCAACCAAAAGTTGGGATAGAACCAGAGATATACAGGAAGTAGAATCAACGAACTTACGACCCGAAGTAAAGAGAAGATGACTCCGTTGAGGAAAAGAGAAGCCTAGACAGACAACTCTGCAGGGGGAGCATGATAATTCCTTTGGAAGGAAACACCGAACAAATTCATAGCTTGGGGAATAAAGTTAAACGACGTCTCATGAGTTATGACACTTTCTGTTGGGGAAATGTCTGGAATAAAGGATATCAAACCTGACTTATACTTCGAATGCATATGTTTGAATTTTTCTATGGCGTAATGCTCCATACGAAATGGCAATGCTGCACATTTTGAGGATGCAATGCAAAGATGCTTATGATATGCAAAAGGAAACTCCACCGGGAGAAGTGTTGAGAAACCGAAAACAAACTCTGCTGGGGAAGACAAATTGAACTTCCTTCTAGATCAGGACCTCTGCTACAGAAAACCAACTGAACTTCAACTCTACCGGGAAGTAGGAATGATGAAGGAAAGTGCCAATGGCAATTGGGCTTTAGACCTGCTGGGGATATCAATCACTGCTAGTTTACCTGCTGAGGAAATCAATAACTAACTCTGCTTGGGGAGACGATACTGGCCTCACTCTTCTGGTGGGGAATTATCCTCTACTAGGGAGAAGAGAGGTCAAACGAGCCTCATGCTGGGGGATATGAGGGATGATTGTGCCAAATATAGTTGGGCTTTTGGTTAGGAATGAGACTAGATTGATAGTGATTGGATTTCTTTTTTAGGGATTTATTCTTGGTTGCCAACGAAAGTGGACTTTGAAGGTGAACTACCAGACGAGAACTGGTTTTAAAAGGGTAGATGACCAGACGAGAAATGATGGCAAAAGAGTAAGTTATCAGACGAGAACTGACTTCTTGTTTTGGTATCAGACAGGAACTGACTTTGTGGTTTTCCAGACGAGAACTGGACTTTGAAACGGTGTTTACCATACGGGAATCGGTATCTTGAGATGATTTGCCAGACGGGAACTGGTTTTGAAGTGATTTAGGTTACAAAGCTCTTGGTGACAGATTCAGGTTGTGGGATGAAGCCCGATGATAAAATGCAATGCTTTATGCTCGAGCGAAGCGACATGATGGCTTTCATAAATGGAAGAAAGGTCTCTGTAGCAAGGCTCCTTCAGAAGGCAAAGGTTATTATGGGGTGATAGCATGATTCCCCAACACTAGTCTTGAACTCAACAGTTGCTGAAGAAATAGAACTTGCTTGAGTAGCTTGAAAGCAAGGAGAGGTCTTCCCCCAACGTAGCTCAATTTGCCCAAGTCTGGTCCTTAGAAAGGGTCACCTTGAAAGGAGGTTGGAAGCAGCTTTCCAGGAGATGACCTCGAGATGGCTTGCCCCAGAATTTTCACCATGAAATGATTTTTCCTTGATTAACCGACTCTTGGAATGGTAGGCTTCGGTGTACTCTTAAGGTAACTTGCCCCTGAATGAGCGTTGAAGTGACTTAAGTTATGTTGATTGAACACTGGAGGGATTTGCCCTATATCAAAAGAACCTCTGGGCGACCTGTCTCTGGTTGGTGTCTTAAGATAATTTACTTCTGATCAACCGATTCTTGACTGATTTGCCCCATAATCAACTGATGATTAGGGAGCTTGCCTTAGACTGATTAATTCCATACTCATTGGATGTCAATGCCCTAGATCCATAGGGCTACAAGGTACACTCGATTCTGATCAACTTTGATGAATGATCCAGTCCTCTTCGATTGCTCCTTGTTGGAATTTCCTCACCGTCTATTATTGACTTGCAATTAATATCGTTTGTTTACGAATGGTAATTTTAATGCGATGCTCATGCAGTTTTTGAAAAAATCAATCATTATTAGAATGATATGATAATGTGTGACGAGTGGACCATTAGTCCAAATGCAGTGCTGATTTAGCTAGTGAAAGATATGGCAAGAAGAAGATTAGCAAATCTTGTAGGAGTCAGTTGACGTAACCTTGTTGTAGTATGCTTTCAAAATAAACCCTGCCTCAATTAGGTCTTTTAAGGGTTGTATCGTGGTCTGGTTCATGGTTATTGAAACAAAGGATGAAAGACTCAAAGTTTGAGTATTACCCACCCCTTCTTCGTGATGATCTTCAATCCTACGTTCATCTAACTTGGCACAAGCGCTCACCTTTCAAAAAGCTTATGGAATGGTAGGAGTGATGGTTAAGGAACCCACAAGGTCTTCGAAGTGACATACACCCCTCTTGTCCTTGGTGTCTGTAGTCACACAACTTTGTTCTTGCTCGAGGATTTTCCTTTTGTAATCTTTTTCACTTTTTATTTTTTTGTTCCCTAATTTTTGCCTGGACTGATTTTTTTTTATTTAATTTTTTGATTTTGATGTCCAACGGAATGCCCTAACTTTTGTCTAAGTCACTTGTTTTCAAGTTTTTCGACTTAGCGGGCTTTCTTTCTTTTTTCTTTTCTTTTTCTTTTACAAACAAGTTGTGTGACACTGGCTGTCTTAATTTCTTCGAAAGGGTTGTGACTGCCTCGCTCTTTGCGGTGAGGGGTAACCATTGTGGTTGGTGAGGTATGACCTCTTAAGAGGGATAGGATGTGATCGGTCCTCGAATGGGGACACTCCTCTTGAAATTTGAACGCTTGGTCAAATTAACTGACAACTACCCTGCCTCAGGTTAAGATATGAGGTTTCGAAAGTCCGAAGGAAACTCCTACTTCTAGGCTCGAAGTGGCTAACTAGGGACTAACTCCTTATCTCTCTGGTGTTTAGGGGATTTGAAATAATGCCTGTACATCATCAGCAGAATTTTATCTGAAAGCACACCATTAGCAATCATGGGTGTTCAGTTTTCGTCATCCTCCCCCCAGTCTTTGCTAAAACAACAATGATAAAGTGAAGTGGACAAGAGGTGTAAGGATATATATATTTTTTTGTTTTTAATATAAATGAATAAAAATGAGCGAATGCAACATAATTGATTCAGAAAATGCATGATCACTTCATTAATATTACCATTCAAAACAACAATGTTTAAAAACAAGTAGCAATTAACAAGAAAGAAACTACAAATTCAAATGATAAAAGTGCCCAAGGATTGCCAATGTTCAAGATGTCTTCCTGTCTGGACCACTGTGTTAGTTCTTGTATTGGCTGGAATTTTGGTAAAACAAAGTTGAACAATGTTGATGTCATATGTCTGATGTCTTAACATTGGTTCCTAACATTAGTTGTTGCAGGGTTGAAGTTGTATGTGTTGATGTTATACTTGATGTCTTAACATCAGTTATCAGAACATCAGAACATCAGGTTGTGATGTTTTAGGGCTGCGCGTGTTAGTTTGTTTTGAGGAGACCTGTTAGAGAGATTGGATGCGAATATCTTGGAGAAGATATTTTCAATCAGATATGGAGTGGATCATGTAACTACATTAGGGCTGATTTAAAAAGATTTAAAAAGATTAGAAGATCAAATATGTTTTAAATTCTGTTTAATAACAAATCAAACCAGATATTTGGAAGAGGTCCAAGCCCAAGTCAGAATTATATTTAAAGCAGCCTCAACCCTTGTTGGAAGTGGACGAAGACAAGAGAGCAAATACTGAGAGTCAAATTTGAGTTTTCGTGTGTGTTTGTAAACCATTCATGTTTGAATTGGTGTTACTATTTTGAGTTGTAATTGGTTTCTCTAGAGCTGTTAAGCAAGAGAGAGTTGTTCTTGATCAAAGCTTATAAGCAAGATCAAGTTGTGGTTTCAATTTGTAATCTTTGAATTATATCACTGAGGTGATTTAGGGAGTGAGTGGTTTCTCATATCTAAGTGGTCTTTTAGGTAGAAGTGTCATTGGGTAGTGATTAAGATTAGTAGATGTCAACTGGGATTGTTGAGTCTGTAAATTAATACTACTAATAGTGAATTTCCTCCCTGGCTTGGTAGCACCCAGACGTAGGTAGTTAGACTGAACTGGGTGAACAATTCATTGTGTTGATTTACTGTTGTTATAGCCTTGTTCATATTAGCAGATTGTGTTGTTGTGACATCACACTTAACATCTCGCATCTGATACCAGAATTTCACAATGGCTTTAGGAGACGACCCTTGAAGTCTTCGAACTCATACAATTGAGAGGTTGACGCGCACAACCAAATTTCCTTCTGGAAAGGATATGTACCCTTTGTCAATCAACTGTTGCACTTTGGCTTGGAAGGCTTTGCAATATTCACTTGAGTTCCCCATGGATCCTCCATGATATCCACACTGCACATGAGGATTGTACCCAGGAGGGTATGGTTCTGGAAACGGCTTGAGAGTCTTGGGCTCCACCAATGAGTTCTAGACCAAATGTGGCAGAAGTTGACTGTACGACATAGGACTGGATGAAGAGGAGCATTCCTTATTTTGAAGTTGTTACAAGGCCTATTCTGATTCTGACGCTAATTCTGATAACCTCGGCCATGAACTCGTTGATTTGCATGAGGAGCCGCCTAAGGTTTCTGGCATGGTGCCCTAGGAAATGATGATTGCTGAGAAGATGAAGGACCAAAATATTTTACCAATGTATTCTGAGAATACACAACATCTGCCATGACTGCATTGGTTTCATCCTATTCTTTCTCTTGGGAATTGTCGAGGGCTTTAGTCTCACTGGCCTAGATACTTGAGGCGTCTTAGATTCTTCCACTCTTTAGGCCGCTCTCAATGCGTTCTCGAGTTATTACAAGGTCAGAGAAGTTTGATGTTCCACTGCTAATCATCTTATCCAGGTATGGACCTTGCAAAGTATCCATGAATAGGTCAACCAATTCTCTGTCTAGAAGTGGTGGTTGAACTCTGGAAGCCAATTCTCTCCATCTCTGAGCATACCCTCTGAAGGATTCGTTGTTCTCTTGAGACAAGCCTTGCAACTGCATGCGACTGGGAGCCATGTCAAGATTGTATTCATACTGCTTCAGAAAAGCTTTAGCTAAGTCTAACCATGATCGGATGTGACCACTCTCTAATTGCATGTACCAACTCAAAGATACCCCACTCAGACTGTCCTGAAAACAGTGAATAATTAGCTTGTCATTGTGCACAAATGAGGTCATTCTTCTGCAAAACATCACCAAATGTTGCCTTGGGTAACTATCCCCCTTGTACTTCTCAAACCTCGGTGCTTTGAAACTTGGAGGTAACACTAGGCCGGGTACCAGGCACGTGTATGAAGCATCGAGACTAAAAGCATCCTGACCTTCTATGGCTTTGAGTTTCTCATCCAACACATGATATTTTTCAGCAAATCCAAGAGCTCTCGGCTCCTTGGTTTTCATCATCGGGACCTCCCTTTGGGAATTCAACATAGAGAATGCAAAATCACAATAGCCCGTAGTATAAAGAGAAGAGGAATGTCCACTTTGGACAATAAACTATTCATGTAAATCCTGATTCTCAATAGAGAGCTGCACAGACTGAGCTTGAGTAAGGTTGTTCACTTGTGGAGGATCCTCATCAGGCAGAAAACCGTACAATGGGTTGGTTGTCACAATAAAACCTGGCAGGGGATCAACATTCTGGAGGTTGTTCCTTGACATGGCTACCAACAGCTTCCAATTTGACCTTTCTTCTTGACCCTGCTTGATCTTGCTTTAAACACTTTATCGTCTTTCAATAGTTGTCACCTGTTCAGTACGAGTACTGGGGAATCAACTGGATGGTCATGGACAAAGGTGGAATGAGAGTTCTAACTGATTGAAGAATGATATGCAAAATGTTACAGGGATGTTTATGTTATGCAATGCAAAAGACACGGGATTAAAGCCTCCATAAATTCTAGATAACCGCTGTGTTGCTGACGGAATAAGTTCAAAATTATGCTTTGGCGAGAATACCAGAATAATTAGAATACCAGGTTCATAAGTCGACACTAATAAGAAAACCAGAAATCCAGGTAGGTTGAAAGTTAAGGTTTCCTGCAAAAACCCATCCCCTCTCACATGTGGGTTCTAGTCTTGGACAAGGCATCCTAGCAGGTCCTCAGTATCACGAGCTCTCAGGTCGAGAAATGATAATGCGTTTACCATTTCTGGTTTGGCATTATCATCAATCAAGGAGGCCTCAACTTACTTCCCATGAACGGTCTCCAGAGTCGTAAGCTCTCTATGGGAACACCCTGGTTACTACATAAACATGCAATTCAGAACATCCTCAAGAAAACCTCGTTTGGATGCGAACTTAAGCCAAAAATATGTGTCAAACGCTATGCAAGTCAACAAGATCCCACTCTAATCCTATGTGTGTACTAAAGCCTGGGTAATTGGCTCATCTCTCATGGAACAATCCCACCCAATAGCACGACAACAAACAGAATAATATGACAGCAATAATCAAATAAAGGAAAATAAAATACAAGTAAATACAACAATATACAACAAATAAATAAAATAAAAGCACAGAGATAAACACTCAATGAAACAAAAACATACAAGCGCTAGGATTGACTCTATAGGGAAACCAGAGTCACTAACAGAGTCGCATGCTGTCGCAACGCGTAAAACAACTGGCAGAAAAACTGAGTTGCCACCGAACGTTATTTATCCCGGCGGGGGAAAGGAAACGATCGAAAAAACCTCAAAAATGGAAAGGAACATGGTCATTGCAACAAAGTCCTGGGTTCGAGAGTCGATTATGCGAGAGGAAGGTATTAGCACCCCCTCGCGTCCGTTGTACTCAATGGGATCCACGCTTGTTGTCTAATCAAAGGGTGTGCCTATCTAAAGCTCTACTTGCTAAACAAAAACGGAAAGGGAGAAAAAAAAGGAGACTCGATAGGAACTCGTCGTCCTATGCCTACGTATTCCCTTGTGCAATGGGAAAGTCAGAGTCAACGTAGTTCGGAGGACTTTGGGTGGAACGGGGGATTGTGGTCGCCAATACTTCGTCGTCTTGTGCCTACGTATCCTCATTCAGACAAGAATGAAGAAGTCAGAGCGCTCGTAGTTCGACCTACCACGGTTTGGTTAGGTGTCTTTTATGAGCGATGCTAAGTCCGCATTCCAACAGTTAGGGTCGATGCCTGTTTGCGGCAGAACGGAAGTAACATGCCCTTTCTAAAAAGGTTTGAAAAGAAATCCCGAAGGACAAAATGGTTTGAATTTGTTCAAGCTTTTTAGAGAAGTGAATTGACTTTGTTTGAGATGTACATTGCACTAAAGTATATGACATAGGATTGAATACTTCGCACTAACGATCCAAACGTCTTGCGCACAAAGTACCATAAGATGATGTTAGAAATGCATCCGCTCATCTTTTCCTATGTGCTTAAGGGTTGTGACGCACTATGCACATCGTATTTATTAAGTATCTTGAATTGATTGGAGAGAGAAAGGAAAGAGACTCAAAGGGCAGGGAAAAATTTAAGGGAAACTCACCTAGATGTTGTCATGCAAAGTGGCCCTATAGTTGAGGATGAGAAAAGGACTTCTATCCTAACGTCATTATACAGTAGTTAATTCTAAAGTCTCATCTTAATTCAAATCAATCAAAGATTAAATTAAATCAAGACGTCCTAAGGGAGTATGGAAAATCAAAGCAAACGATCAATAGCAACAAGTACCAAGAGCAGTCATCAAGCACGCATATCATAATCATGGTAGAAATCAACAACAAACATGTATCAAGAAATTCATAAGCTTAAACCAAAGACTAATTGCAACTTTTAACCAAAACTTAATCACACATTTCAATTAATTACAAATCTAATTACAATTAGCCATAAATCTTAATCTAGGATGTATCACGAATTTAAATTGGAAATTAAACACAGATTAAAATCCTAAATTTATATAAAAAAATTGACTATCAATTATAAACAAAGTTAGTCACTAACTTGGATAAAAGTTAATCACATAGTATAAAAACTAATCACAAATTAATTAAAATGTAATCATACATTCTTTCTATCAAAACTAGTTACCAATTATGTGTAAAAAAAAGAATGAAGACACTAAAAACAATATTAAAATAAAATGATAAAAATAAAAAACAAGTTGGGGCGGAGATATATTGGGCCCAAAGCCCACGCGAGTCAAACCAAAGAAGATCATGAAAAGTCTTCTTCCTAAATGTTCTTCAGCCAAAATTCTCCCACTCACTCAACTTTCTCTCGCCTCACCTCAGTTTTCTCCCTCTCATCACCTTCTTGTTCTTTACCAAATCTCACACTCCTAAAAAATTAATTCAAATTCAAACTAATAATCAAACCCACATACAACAATCAACAAGATCAGCGAAGTGAGAACAAAAGAAGTGATCCACCTTACCTGAGCTCGGAACGAAGGCGTTTGGTGGCCGCGACGGTGCAACTCGCGATTGGAAGGATCGGGCGTAGACGACGATTTCTTGGCGGAGATCGGTGGTGAACGGAGGGAGCTCGTCGCGGCGTCGTACGTGTTGAATAAACTTTAATGTTTTGTTTAGTGGAGATGTAGTTGGAAAGCCAAAAGGTTTAGTGGGTCTTTAATTTAGAGTTAGTGGTAAGGTCAAGAGTTAGTGGACTATTATTAGTATTTATTGTTTTATTGGAATAGTAGAAAAATTGAGCCTATATAAAGGTACCAAGATTGTATCTTTGCATTATGTACATAACAACTCAATATATATAGAAAAGTACTGCTTCTGTCATCAAATTGGCATCAGAGCTAATGGCGAATACGATGAGTCAAATGCCCTTGCCGCGTTTAACGAAGGCGAATTACGAGAACTGGAGTATCCAAATGAAAGCTCTTCTTGGATCTCTAGATGTGTGGGAGGTGACAAGGGATGGTTTTGCAGAACCAGCAGACACCACGGAGTATACGGCGGCTCAACAAAAGGCGTTGAAAGAGACGCGTTCGAAGGATAAGACGGCATTGTATATGCTGTTCTGAGCAGTTGACGAATCAGGCTTTGAGAAAATTGTCAGTTCGACTACGTCGAAGGAGGCTTGGGACACGTTAAAAAAAGTGTTCAGAGGAGCAGATCGAGTGAAGCAAGTTCGACTTTAAACTCTTCGTGGAGAATTGGAGAGGATGCAGATGAAGGAGTCAGAAACTGTATCTGACTACATCACGCGTGTACAAACGGTGGTGAACCAACTCACTAGAAATGGCGAAGCAGTGACTGATGCACGAGTTGTTGAGAAGATTTTGAGATCTTTAACAGATGAATTTGAGAACATAGTGTGTGCAATAGAAGAGTCGAAGGAACTTTCGACGCTTTCAGTCGAAGAGCTCGCGGGTTCTCTCGAGGCACACGAACAACGAAAGATGAAAAAGAATGAGGAAGTAGTCGAGGAAGCAAATCAAACGAAGGAGTCAGTCAAAGATGAAAAAGTACTATATTCTCAAAACTTTCGAGGAAGAGGACATGGTCGTGGAGGTCGTGACAATGGTCGAAGTGGTCGAAGCAGCAACTTCGACAGAGGACAGTCGAGCCAGCAAAATTGGCGTGGCAGAGGATGTGGTCAAAGAGGTGGACGGTCGAACTACTCCAACGTCGAATTTTACAAATGTAACAAGCTTGATCATTTTGCGAAGGATTGCAACTCCTTCAAATGTTATAACTGTGGTAAAGTGGGACATCTTGTAAAAGATTGTCAAGTCGAAAAGAAAGTAGAAGAAACAACCAATCTAGCTTTGGAAGTCGAAGCGAATGATGGTTTTTTGTTGATGACTCAGAAGGAAGAAGACAGGGAGAATGACACTATGTGGTATCTCGACTCTGGAGTAAGTAATCATATGTGTGGTCACAAACACCTATTTAAAGAAATGCAAAAGATTGAAGATGGTCATGTGTATTTCAGAGATGCATCGAAAGTGAAGGTCGAAGGCAAAGGTACGATTTGTTACTTGCAGAAGGATGACTTGACTGGGTCAATCCAAGATGTTTATTATGTACCAGATCTCAAGACAAATATTTTGAGTCTGGGACAACTCACAGAAAAAGGTTACTCGATATTCATGAAAGATCGAATATTGCACTTGAAGGACAAGTTAGGGCATTTGATTGCTCAAGTTGAAAAGGGGAGAAATCAAATGTACAAGCTGAACTTGAGGAGTGTTCAAGGAAAATGTTTGCAAATCAATGTCGAAGACAAAGCGTCGTTGTGGCATCAACGCTTTGATCATTTACATCATGTTGGTCTAAGAAGGTTAGCGAAGAGGAACATGATACACGGGCTACCAGATATGGACTATGAAGGAAAGTTTTGTGAAGATTGTGTGCTTAGCAAATAGAAAAGAACCTCATTTCAAAAGAAGACAGAATATCAAGCTAAACATATTCTCGAATTGATTCATACTAATATTTGTGGGCCAATCACTCCAGAATCTTTCAGTGGCAAAAGGTACTTCATTTCTTTTATCGACGATTTCTCACGAAAGACCTAGGTTTATTTCTTGAGAGAAAAATCTGAAGCATTCGAGGTGTTCAAAAGGTTCAAAGTGATGGTGGAGAAGGCAACTGACAGACACATCAAAGCAGTTCGATCTGACAGAAGTGGTGAGTATACTTCGACAACCTTTATGAAGTATTGTTAAGAGCATGGCATAAGGAGATTTCTAACTGCACCATATTCACCTCAACAAAATGGTGTGGCTGAAAGGAAGAATCGAACAGTTCTCGACATGGTTCGATCAATGCTTAAAAGCAAGAACATGTCGAAGGAATTCTGGGCAGAAGCAGTACAATGTGCTGTTTATGTTCAGAATCGATGTCCACATTCGAAGTTAAAAGATCAAACACCACAAGAAGCATGGAGCGGACAGAAGCCAACGGTTTCTCATCTCAAAGTATTTGGTAGTGTGGCTTATGCACACATACCAGATCAACGAAGAACGAAGCTTGAAGACAAAAGTCAGAAGTACATATTCATTGGGTATGATGAGAAGACGAAAGGGTACAGGTTATTCGATCCAATAAACAAGAAGGTGATAGTGAGTAGGGATGTTCGAATAAACAAAGCGAGCAAGTGGGACTGGAACAATTCGACAGAGGTTATTGTCGAAGCTGGATCAGTCGCTATACCAACAAGCATTTCGACAGAACCTGAAGATTCTGAAAATGAAGATGAACTTCGACAACCCAGAATGCGAAGTCTACAAGATTTGTATGATTCGACAAGTGAGGTACATCTTGTATGTCTTTTGGCAGATGCTGAAAATATTAATTTTGAAGAGGCGCTGCGAGACAAGAAGTGGAAAACTGCCATGGACGAAGAAATTAAGACGATTAATCACAACAACACATGGGAGCTGGTCGAATTACCAAAAGGTAGTCAACCCATTGGTGTGAAGTGGGTATTCAAGAAAAAGATGAATGTCGAAGGCAAATTGGAACAATACTAGGCGAGACTTGTAGCAAAGGGATATAAGCAGAAGGCAGGAATCGACTATGATGAAATTTTTGCTCCCGTTGCAAGAATGGAGACAATTCGACTACTCATTTCACAAGCTGCTCAATTCAAATGGCCAATATTTCAAATGGATGTCAAATCAACATTTTTGAATAATGTGCTCAAAGAAGAAGTCTATGTCGAACAGCCACCAGGGTATATGAAAGCTGGAGAAGAGAAGAAGGTGCTGAAATTGAAGAAAGCACTTTATGGGCTGAAGCAAGCACCACGGGCATGTAATACACGTATCGACACATATTTTAAGGAGAATGGGTTCAAGCACTGTCCTTATGAGCATGCCCTTTATGTAAAGAAGAATGGAGGTAATATGTTACTTGTTGCTCTTTATGTTGATGATCTCATCTTTATGGGTAGTAATGATCAGATGATAGAAGAGTTCAAGGGTACAATGACACGAGAATTTGAGATGACAGACTTAGGTCTGATGAGATTTTTTCTTGGTCTGGAGGTTCGACAAGAAGAAACGAAAATTTTTATTTCACAAGAAAATTATGCAAAAGAAATTTTGAAGAAATATAAGATGGAAAGCTGTAATCCAATTTCGACGCCAATGGAACCAGGTGCCAAGCTGTCGAAATTTGATGGGGGAGATCGTGTCGAAACAAGTAAATTTCGAAGCTTGGTAGGAAGTCTTCGTTATCTCACATGCACAAGGCCAGACATTTCGCTAAGTGTCAGAATTGTAAGTCGATTCATGGAGGAACCAGTCTATTCACATTGGAAGGCATTGAAAAGAATCCTTCGATACATCCAAGGAACTGTGTCACTTGGAATGTTTTATTCAAAAGCAGAAGATTACAGGTTGATTGGTTATTTCGACAGGGATTGGTGCGGTGATATTGATGATCGAAAGAGCACGTCTGGATATGTGTTCTTTATGGGAAATACTGCTTTTACTTAGCTCTCCAAGAAGCAACCAATAGTAACGCTTTCGACATGTGAAGCTGAGTATGTGGCAGCATCTTGGTGCGTTTGTCATGCAATATGGCTTAGAAGATTGTTGAGCAAGATGGAGATAAAACAGGAAGGTGCAACCGTGATACACGTGGACAACAAATCAGCAATTGAGCTAGCAAAGAATCCGGTGAATCATGAAAGAAGAAAACACATTGATGTTCGATTACATTTCATTCGAGAACATGTGAAGGAAGGAAGTGTCGAATTAAAGCATGTGGCAAGCAAAGACCAAGCAGCAAATATCCTTACAAAACCATTGTCGAAAGAGCTTTTCGACAGAGACAAGAAGATGATAGGCTTGATAGATGGGAGAAACATTTAAGTTTACAGGGGAGTTTTGTTGAATAAACTTTAATGTTTTGTTTAGGGGAGATGTAGTTGGAAAGCCAAAAGGTTTAGTGGGTCTTTAATTTAGAGTTAGTGGACTATTATTAGTATTTATTGTTTTATTGGAATAGTAGAAAACTTGAGCCTATATAAAGGTGCCAAGATTGTATCTTTGCATTATGTACAGAACAACTCAATATATATAGAAAAGTACTGCTTCTGTCATCAGTACGCGTGGCTGAGTGAAGCAGGGACCTGAGTAAAACAATCGAAGGTCGCATGACTTCGTCTTCGTTTGTAGGTTCGTAATTTTTCTTTTTTTCGCGATGTTCTTCTCACTGTGATACGTGTGAATTCTGTTTTTTGCTGTGAAAATCTTCTCTTCTGCAATAAGTGTTCTGGTGTGGGTGTATGTTTGTTGTGATGTGAATTTTCCTCTCTTCTGTGAGTATGTGTGTGAATTTGATACGTGTGAATTATGTGTCCTTTTTCTCTCCATAAATACCGTGTGTGCTATGGTCTTTATATAGGCTTTAATGACTTGAATGCCGAGATTTGTTGACTACGGTTTTGGAAGGAAAAAATACAATGCGGTTAATTGTGAATTCTTACCATAACTGATTTCCATCCCGATTTGATTGTGTTCTGATCTTCGTCTCATACTTTTTGATCTTTCCTTCCCTTGTTTTGTGACGAAGGCTTGATTGCTATTATGTGATTGCAAATTAATGACAATGATGAATGAGCTGTGAATATTTGATTTTCTTTCCCCTTCCAATTTGATTATGTTTGCCCATTGATGGCTTTAGATTCTTAGCTAAACCGTGATTACCGCCCCAAATATCCAAACTTGCTTGTTTTTATTTGGAAATATTTAATTCTCGATGTTTGTGATACGTGATCAACAATTTCATGGCGTTTACCTTTTGTTCACTTTCAATGGTTGCTTAATGTTTTTGATTTGGCATGTTTTTGATGAATGTGAAAATATGTTTCCATTCTCATCCTGATATGTTTTCACGGACAAATCTCGCAATTCTGATTGCTCTTGATTTTCTACTTGTTGAACTGGCCGTGAATGTGTGTTTGTGACCCTTTTAATTTAAACATGTTTTGGATTTCTCGCCATTGTTTCTCGATTGTGTGATAATACACTTCCTTTTCAAATTGATCTTGTTGGCTCCTTGATACTCCATGATTCTTGCGTGTGAAATGATAACAGATGACGATTTTGCGTTGTTTTCGTGCTGGCTGCTTGATGAATTGATGATGATAATCTTGTTTCCGTTTTCGAATTTGTGAATTAATGATCATTGACTTGTGATTTATTCTGTTATTAGGATGCCAAGACCCTTCCAAATTCCATCATCAATTTCTAGTTTAGGCTGCAACTCTCATTTCCCCCAAGAAGTAGCAGACTACAACCGGGTTAGTGTATCCGTTTTGTGAATTATGAATTATTCATGATTTATTTCACTGGCAGTCTTTTCCCTCCACGTATCAGCCTTGCTTTGACCATCAAGATCATGAGCTTTGCCGTTTGTATGCTGCATCTGAAACCATAAAACTGTTCATTCATGGATATTCTCTTTGCATTGTAATACTTCTCCAAATCATGTATATTGTATCATGGGAATCAGGATCCTCAAATAACATGTTTTTATTGAACTTTTCCATATTATTTATGCTATTGGACTTGAGCTTTTTAGAATCATCAAATGTGTTTCAACAACTAAAATTGAAGTAGCCTTATGCTAATCAAACTCATCCGAATTGCAATGAGCGGTTTACCCTCTCCTCCCAATTTCGTCAACTTATTCTCATCCTGTAAGCCATCCACAATAATCTCATAAATGAAGTCACATAGATCAACCAGATTTTGAATACATGCAGCGGCAATATGCAACACATTTTACATCTCCCTTTTTTACATTTTACGTGACACGTAACACCCTAATCCCCGCGTAAAATAAAACAATTATTAGAGTAAAAATTCAAAGAAAATTCAGCACTTTGGATGTTACTTTCAACATACACCTGCTCAAGCAAATAACATGTAACACATACTTATTATTATAAGCGGTACTACGAAATCATTATTAAAAATTCTTCTCAATAAGCAACGGAAAACTTCTTCGAATTGACAATCAAAACTTAACATGTTTAAACCACATATTCATCATCAATTAAAACAAAATATAATAACTGTAACGGAAATAAAACATGAAGTGTTCCATAATCCCCAGTGTTACATATCAGAGCCGACGCTAACTCAAAACATAAAGTGAAGGACTTCGTCTTCACTAACCGCAACTCAGCACTATCCTTGACTATCTGCATGATGCCGTATAAAGCATCATTCCAACAGAAGGGTGAGATTCTCAATCAACAAAAGAAATGCATAATATAAATATAAGATCATATAATCATTACACAATTCACCCTATCATCACATCATCAACACAATTACAATTTCCCACACAAGCAGACAATCATATAATCCATAACACAACACAACACAATGCAATGAGACTCACAATTTGACTCAATGCATGTGGTACCAATTCGATCCCATTTTCATGATCATAATTCCCGTCGGAATTTCTGTATAAGTTGCTCACACCCCATATGGGCACACGACATCCGTGATCGCTCACACCCCACATGGGCACACTATTACCTCAACAACAACAACGTGATTATATTTCAAGGAATCTGGATAAGGCGCTCACACCCCACATGGGCACACGACTTATCATATAGCTTATGCAACATGATATGCATTCAACGAAAACATACAATGACGACCAATGCATATGACTATCATACAGCCAATACATCACACCACAACTGTCTAACATGTAGCATATACCTGCCAAAACAGCAACAATTGCAATCCACAGCTACAACACACATTCACATAACCGAACTCAATATTTCAACGTTCAACACATCACAACGTACATGGAAACACAATTAACGCGTCGAGTAGTTGGAATTCTGGTATTAAAAATAATTTTAACAGAAAGGACACGAAACCAGCTTTCCAACGATTCGAACGGCGACTGAAATGGACCTACGGATCAAAAGTTATGATCGAAACGATTTCGGGTTACAAAACCGGAGAGCTACAACGGGCGCCCGTTGTGGCTGCTACGGCCCGTAGCAGGGCCCAGTAAACCTTTTTTTTTTGGAGATTTTGTGCGATTTCTCTTATTTCTCAACATACCAACAGACCCCAAACCCCATGTTTTGACCTCCAACAACCCCAAAACACAACATAACATATAGAGCATCATACAAGGGGAGTAAACACATATTATTCATCAATTCCTTCACAACATTCATAGCATTATTGAGGAAAACACACAATTTATCAGCAATTTTCACATAATTACGAACACTGACACGTAACCTCAATTTCACACCGAAACATCAAAACAAAAAGAGATGCATAGATATGAACACTAACGATTTACCCACCCTCATACATATATTATTCATCCCTTAAGTGATCAAAGAACCCCACCCTTACCTTAGAGTTCTTCCAAGAACTTCAACCTTTAGCAATGGAGATTCTTCCTAATTCCTCTTCCTTGCCTTAGCTTTTCTTCTCCCTTTTCTCAATTTTTCACGTACTGACAACTTCTCCTCTCTTATTCCCCTTTTCTTGTTATTATATTATATTATTATTATTATTACTAATATCCACTTATTAAAATAATAATAATAATTAATATTTTAATTAATTTAATATTATTCTACTAATATTATGATCAACCAAATATTACTAATATAATTTAATTAGTACTACTCTCCACACCACCAAGTTCTACATAATTGGTCACACACCGCCAACACCTTAATCTCTATAATTCTAAGGTCATTACCCCATACTAAGGGAAACCAAAACACAACCAAAACACACATAATCACACACATATACACAACATCATAAACTTTAAATTACGAGAATAATTAAAATAAATCGGGGCGTTACAACTCTCCCCCATTCAGAATATTTTCGTCCTCGAAAATTTATCTTATACGAATAACTCCGGATACGACTCTCGCATCCTGCTGTCTAATTCCCAAGTCATATTTCCACCAGCAGCGCCTCCCCACACTACCTTCACAAGAGTGATCTCTTTACCTCTCAATTGCTCTATCTCGCGGCCTTCAATCCGTATTGGTAAATCCTCAACCGTAAGGTTATCCCTTACTTCTACATCATCCATCAGAATCATGTGTGACGGATCCGAAACATACTTCCGAAGTTGCGACACATGGAACACATCATGCAAATTCGCAAATTGGGTGGCAACGCCACTCTGTAGGCAACAGGTCCAACTCTTGCAGAAATCTGATATGGACCAATAAACCGAAGAGTAAGCTTTCTCGACTTTAATGCACATCCAACACCGGTCACCGGAGTGACTCTTAAGAACACATGGTCTCCTTCTTGAAACTCAAGATCTTTCCTCCTCTTATCATGGTAGCTCTTCTTCCTACTCTGCGAAGCTTTCATCTTTTCCCGAATCAGCTTCACCTTTTCAGGAGTCTACTGAACAATCACAGGCCTAAGTACCACACTCTCACCAGATTCATGCCAACACAAAGGCGTCCGACACCTCCAACCATAAAAAGCTTCAAAAGGCGCCATTCCAATACTAGAATGATGACTGTTATTATAAGTGAACTCAATCAACGGCAAATGGTTATCCCAAGTGTAACAACCTGATTTATTTTAATTATTTTTCGTAATTAAATTGAATGATGTTGTGTATTGGTGTGTTTTGGTTGAGGTTGGGTTGTCCTTAGTATGGAGTAGAGACCTTAGAATTATAGAAAATAAGGTATCGGAGTGTGTGTGGCCAATGGGATAGAAATATGTGGTGTGGTTAGTAAATAATTATTAACTTAAATAATATAGTTAGATTTAATTAGATTTAAAATAATTAGTTTAATTATTTTATTTAATTAAAATTGGATAATATGAGTGGAGAGATGATAAGGGCATGATGGTCCATTCATGAGGATTAGTAGGGATAAGAAGGGAAAAACATATTTGGGGTCTAAGGGTCATAATAGGAAAAAGAGGAAACGGGAAAGGGAGAATCATTGTGGTGATCGATCGTGTTCTGAAGAAAGGAGAAAACGGAACAGGAAGCAGAGCTAGGACTTAGAGGCATCTGAAGAATCTTTATCTAAGGTAAGGGTGGGGTTCTTTAATCTCTAAGGGTTGCATAATCTTTATATGAGGGTAGATAAACAGTTAGAATCGTCCCTATGTGTTGTTTGTGTCAATTTGGGGATTGGGGTTTTTGTAGGTCTGAGGGTTTGATAAGAGGAAAAATTCATAAATTGACCGGTGGAATTGTGGTTTATGTGTTCCTATTTGTTTATATGATAACCTGTGGTAGTATGTGTAATTTTGGGACGGTATGTGGGTAAAATCGGGAAGGATTGGGACTGGTTGGTGTTGAGATCGCTACTGCAGAATTGCAGAATCGCGATGTTCGCAATGCGAACAAAAGTTCGCTGGGCGAATGTTTGCCCCAGATTCGCAAAGCGAATAAGGCAGCGAACAAAGGGAAAGCAGAGAAATTCTAGGATGTGTGGTGGGGAAGTTCGTCCAGGTTCGCAAAGCGAACTCCTGGCGAACTCCAGTACGCTGGGCGAATGTGTAGCGAACAGAGAGGAGAAAATGTGACTCTCTGGTTTTTGTATGGGGGGAGGGGGAGGTGTTCCCTGGAAAGTTCTCTAGGCGAACATCTAGCGAACGGGAGTTCGCTGAGCGAACTCGTAGCGAAGCATGGCAGTGCTGTTTTGTAGTTGAACAGACAGAATTTTCCTAAACTTCAAAAATTCATAACTTTTAATCCGTATGTCCGTTTCAGTCGTCGTTCGAAAGTTGGAAAGCTGGTTTCATATACTTTTTGTTAAAATTGATTTCAATACCAGAATTCCAACCCTTTGACGCATTAATTGGGTTTTGTGTATGTTGTCATGTGTGTGAGTGGAAATGATGGATTCGGTGGTGTGTATGTGTGTTATAGTCGTGGATTGATGTCGTTGTATGTGTTGTAAGTTGAAATGATGGATTCCATGGTGTGTATGTATGTTATAGTCTTGGATTGATGTTGTTGTATGTGTTGTATGTTGAAATGATGGATTCGGTGGTGTGTATGTGTGCTATAGTTGTGGATTGTTGTTGTTGTATGTGTTGGCAAGTATGGATTGTGTGTTGTATAGTTGTAGTATGATGTGTTGACGCATCAATAATTATATGCATATAGTTGTTGTGTATGTTGTTGCTGAGCTGTTATAGCATTGTTGTTGCATGGTGCCTAGCACTTGTTTGATATAATGATTAAAATGAATATCATTGTACGTTGTATCATATATTGTTATTGGTATGCATTACATGATTGCATGAGTTGTGAGATAAGTCGTGTACCCATGTGGGGTGTGAGTGCCTTATCTGGATTCTTTAAAATAGAATCGTGTTGCTGTTTTTGTTGTTGTTGAGGTAATCGTGTGCCCATGTGGGGTGTGAGCGATTACGGGTGATCGTGTGCCCATGTGGGGTGTGAGCGAGCACAGATGTCGTGTGCCCATGTGGGGTGTGAGTGACTATTATGGAAATTCCAACGGGAATTATGATCATGAAATAGGGATAGAATTGGTACCACATGCATTGAGTCGAGTCGTTGGTCTCATTGCATTGCATTGTGTTGTGTTGATTATCTGCTTGTGTTGGAAATGCTAATTGTGCTAATGTTGTGATGATAGGGTAGATTGTGTAATGTTTTTATACCTTTATACTTATATTATGCATTTCTTATGTGATTATGAGAATCTCACCCCTTCTGTTTGAATGTTACCTCCACGTGGGTAACGTGCAGATAAGCAGGAGTAGTGCGAAGTTGGATTTAGCGAAGACAAGGTCTTTTCTTTTATGTCATTGAGTCGCGTCTGCTCTGATTGTAACACCGGGTTGTCGGAACGCTTGTAGTTATTTACTTTGTCATGTGTTATTACTCTATTACTTGGTGATGCTTATGTAGTGTTAACATGTTATAATTTCATTGAATTTCCGCTGCTGTAGAGATGGTTATTTACTATGTTTTAATTTCGATATTGATGTGTTGCTTATCATATGCATGAGAAGTTGAATGGTTGAAAGTAGCATCCTAAATGTGTTGTGTTTTATTTTTCTCTGATATTTTTGTTATTAATTTGTCGCGGGGGTTTAGGGTGTTACATAGTGGTATCAGAGCAGGTCGGTCCATCCGGCCAAGTTGTCGAGTCGTTGTCCTGTGATAGTTGAATACTGTCGATGTTGTTTGTTCCTTAGTACGTGATATGCGTGTGAAACACTATCAGTGCTTTCTTGTTTTTCTAATCCCTTGTCTGAAGGATGAGAGTGAGACAAGTGGGGGAGAAGCTTGTGTTTCCCCAAGATGCTTCGGGTGTGGTGTGTTGGCTTAGTATGTCGTTGATTGCAAGAGTGCATTTGTTGATTGGGACAATGTTGTTCCCGTTGTTGAAGAGATCGGGTATCATGTTACTGCATGAGGGGGTGAAATGTTAGATTGTTCACTTGTTTAAGAATGGTGTAACCCTCGAGGGAAGATGGACATGTGTCCTCGCTGTTCGCTTCCTTATGAGGGAGAAGGCGATGTTTGGCTAGAGGTTGGTCAGTGATGTGTGGAGTATCCCGACGTGTTTCCTAAGGATGGGCACAGTTTGTCTTCAGTTGGAACAAGATGATATTATTCTAGAGACGCGCTGGTAGGAGCTAAACCCTGTGTTTACCAATCGTTAGGATAAGTAAGGTAGTGTGCTACTGATTTTAAGAATGTAGGAGTTGTGAGAGTGTGTTGTTTTCGGAACTGAAGGAAATACAGAAAGAATGCATATGTCAACTAAGGGTTGTGCCTTAGATAGCTTGTGCACAAGATTCAAGGAACACTATTATAGTTTGGTAAAGATGGTTTATGCCCCATCAAGATGGTCGGCAGTCTATCGACAAATTGAGGAACTGATCACCCTTAATCTCTTGTTGATAGTAGACGAGATCATGCGGGATGTAATAGGCGTATCTTGTCGGCTTAGATAGTGGGTTCAGTGAATTGTTCGGAGTTAAGCAAAGTGCTTACCGATGGTTTTGATGGGCCGATGCAGATTCTTATATATCTAAAGATGAGGCAGATTTGAGGTTTTGTACGTCGGTAAGTTGGGATGTCTCCGAGAGGAAATGATCTGGTATTGCGGATGGTTGCTTCTTAGAGAGTAAAGAGTGAATTTAAATTTGACGAAAGTGAAGAGTTAAGGTTATACTTACTAAGTAAGTATAAGAACTCTCAAGAGATGATGCTCAGATGTCGCCATGATTGCGATGATGGTGTTCTGGAGATTAGCAGTAAAGTCACAACGATGAACTGCCAGTTGTACGTGAGTTCCAGACGTGTTTTTGGATGACATATCGGATGTTCCGCTAAAGATAGAGGTGGAATTCTCTGTTGATCTTGTCCTTGGTACCATATTCTATGGCATCATACATGATCTCGGCATTAGAATTAGTAGAACTGAAAGATCAGTTAAAAGATTTATTAGAAAGAAGATTTGCGAGACCAAGGGTGTCGCCTTGGAGAGCTTCAGTATTGTTAGTAGAAAAATGGATGATAGCATGAGGTCGCGTGTTAATCGGTGAATAATATGGAAACCCACAGTTGTATTCTAGATAGCTTGAGTTTGAATTGTGACGAGTTCCGAATGATTTGAAGTTCCTTGATGGCATTATTTTGTTATGGGTTGAAATCTCGTGTCAACAGAAACCTTGAGCGGGTCGAAACCCTGTAAGAAAAATTGGTATGGAATGTGGTAAACAGAACCAGAGGTTGTTAAACTGTTTTGGATAAATTGTTTCGAACTCAAGATGAATTTCGAAGGTTGCGTATGTTATGATTATAGTAGTATTACTCATGCATCTCTATCATTGGAGAGTGTTGAACCGATACTAAACGGTTGTTTGTTGATAGGGAGGTTAGTCTACTGATGGACATAAATGAGATTTGTGTACTGTTTGATGGGTAGGCACTCCAGTGGATAAGTGTGTTTTTATGCAGATTGATAACTCTCCAAAGTGCTTAAGGATAAGTGTCCACTTTCAAGAATGTATGACTTGGAATCTTTGGAACTCGGTTTGGAGTATTACAATATAGGATGATGTTGTTTGGTGCTTGTAATGCGCTTGGGGTGTGTGTGGGTATTACGAATCATATCTTCCATACTTAACCGGATAAGTTGAAGTGTTGTTCGTTGGGGTATTCTGATCTATTATAAAATCAGAAGAAGGACGTGTAGGGTATTTCAGAATTGAGTTACAAGTATTGGAAGAGATGAAGTTTTATGCTAAGTTATCAAAGCGTGATTTTTGGTTGATAAGGATGAGTTTTCTTGGTTATGTTATTTCAGATAAGGGTGTTGTCATGGATCCATCCAAAGTAGATGCAGTTCTACAATGAGAAAGCTCCGAAGTTGGTTAAGAAGATTAGAGGATTTTTTGGACTCAATGGGTGCTTACCGCAGGTTATGGAAGACTCTTCCAAGTTAGCATTTTATCTCAGTTGACATGCGAAGGTTAAGTCATTTGTGTGGGGATGTTCGTTGTGAGGAAAGTTTTAGAGAGCTGAAGTAGAAGTTGACTACAACTCCAGTTTTGATTCTGCCTGATCCTAATAAACCGTTTGTGGGGTATTGGGATGTGTCCGTGATGAGTTTAGATAGTGTACTAATGTAAGATGGTGAAGCCGCAACTTATACCTTACGACAATTGAGGATTCATGAAAGGGTCTATCCTGTTCAAGATTTGGGATTGGCTGTTGTTGCATTTGTGTTGACGATCTGGAGGTATTATTTTTATGGATCTAGACCCGAAGTGTTTAGTAATCACAAGAGTGTAGAACACCTGTTTGGTCAGAAGGAATAGAATATGAGACAACGAGGATGGTTAGAATTCTTTATGAGTTACGACCTTGGCTCGAATTATCCTATTGGTAAAGTTAATGTCGTGCCTGATGAGTTAGGTCGAAAGTCTTTTCATATGTCTGCTTTGATGGTCAGAGAATTAGAATTGAGTAGCAGTCCAAAGACTTATATCTGGTGTGTGAGCTGACGCAGTAGGGTGAGAGGTTGAGTATATAAAAGGTGAATGATGACTTCCTGGTGAATATTAGAGAGAGTCAGAAGTTGGATGTGAAATTGGTGGATTTGATAGTTGCGAGTAATCAGAGTGCGCAGCAGAAGCGTGATGTAGTGCGGTTCGAATATGCGTGCGTGAACAGTAGGAGTTCAAAGGTTAAACGTTAGGACCTGCAGGAATGGAAGTGATATGGTGAAAGGTTTAAATATTAATCATGTACTACTAGTTACCTGTTCGATTGGTGAATCGTAGAATTGTTGTCTTGATGATTGTGTGACCATGAGGTTGGTGTTCCGGTTATGTTGAAGCGGTTAGGACAATGTTGTGTCGTGGAACTTTATGTTCTTGTATTTGTCTTGCCTCGTTTCCTATGGTGATGGTAACGATCGTGTTGTGTTCTGGTTTAAAAGTGAACATGTGTGTGTGTAACTCGGTTATTCGTTGCGTCTTAAGTTGGTTGTCGAGTGCATTGTGTGGACATTGCATCTTGTCATTGTTATTGATGAGGAAGTTGTGGTTTCGTGTTATTCCTGGTGCTTCCAATTATGATTTGGGGGTTAGAGTGCAGGATGCGAGGGTCGTATCCAGGGTTGTTCGCATGAGGTAAACTTTCGAGGACGAAAATATTCTAAGTGGGGGAGAGTTGTAACAACCCGATTTATTTTAATTATTTTTCGTAATTAAATTGAATGATGTTGTGTATTGGTGTGTTTTGGTTGAGGTTGGGTTGTCCTTAGTATAGAGTAGAGACCTTAGAATTATAGAAAATAAGGTATCGGAGTGTGTGTGGCCAATGGGATAGAAATATGTGGTGCGGTTAGTAAATAATTATTAATTTAAATAATTTAGTTGGAATTAATTAGATTTAAAATAATTAGTTTAATTATTTTATTTAATTAAAATTGGATAATATGAGTGGAGAGATGATAAGGGTAAGATGGTCCATTCATGAGGATTGGTAGGGATAAGAAGGGAAAAACATATTTGGGGTCTAAGGGTCATAATAGGAAAAGGAGTAAATGGGAAAGGGAGAATCATTGTGGTGATCGATCGTGTTCTGAAGAAAGGAGAAAAGGGAACGGGAAGCAGAGTTAGGACTTAGAGACATCTGAAGAATCTTCATCTAAGGTAAGGGTGGGGTTCTTTAATCTCTAAGGGTTGCATAATCTTTATATAAGGGTAGATAAACCGTTAGAATCGTCCCTATGTGTTGTTTGGGTCGATTTGGGGATTGGGGTTTTTGTAGGTCGGAGGGTTTGATAAGAGGAAAAATACCAAAATTGACTGGTGGAATTGTGGTTTATGTGTTCCTATTTGTTTATATGATAACCTGTGGTTGTATGTGTAATTTTGGGACTGTTTGTGGGTAAAATCGGGAAGGATTGGGACTGGTTGGTGTTGAGATCGCTACTGCAGAATTGCAGAATCGCTGCAGTTCGCTAGGCGAATGTTCACCCCAGATTCGCAAAGCGAACAAGGCAACGAACAAAGGGAAAGTAGAGAAATTCTGGGATGTGTGGTGGGGAAGTTCGCCCAGGTTCGCAAAGCGAACTCTTGGCGAACTCCGGTACGCTGGGCGAATGTGTAGCGAACAGAGAGGAGAAATGTGACTCTCTAGTTTTGTATGGGGGGAGGTGTTCGCTGGCAAGTTCGCTAGGCGAACCTCTAGCGAACAGGAGTTCGTTGAGCGAACTCGTAGCGAAGCATGGCAGTGTTGTTTTGCTGTTGAACGGACAGAATTTTCCTAAACTTTAGAAATTCATAACTTTTAATCCGTATGTCCGTTTCAGTCGCCGTTCGAAGCGTTAGAAAGCTGGTTTCATATACTTTTTGTTAAAATTGATTTCAATACCAGAATTCCAACCCTTTGACGCATTAATTTGGTTTTGTGTATGTTGTCATGTGTTGTGAGTGAAAATGATGGATTCAGTGGTGTGTATGTGTGTTATAGTCATGGATTGTTGTTGTTGTATATGTTGGCAGGTATGGACTGCGTGTTGTATAGTTGTAGTATGATGTATTGACGCATCGATAATTATATACATGTAGTTGTTGTGTATGTTGTTGCTGAGCTGTTATAGCATTGTTGTTGCATGGTGCCTAGCACTTGTGTGGTATAATGATTAAAATGAATATCATTGTACGTTGTATCATATATTGTTGTTGGTATGCATTACATGATTGCATGAGTTGTGAGATAAGTCGTGTGCCCATGTGGGGTGTGAGCGCCTTATCTGGATTCTTTGAAATAGAATCGTGTTGGTGTTGTTATTGTTGTTGAGGTAATCATGTGCCCATGTGGGGTGTGAGCGATTACGGGTGATCGTGTGCCCATGTGGGGTGTGAGCGATCACGAATGTCGTGTGCCCATGTGGGGTGTGATCGACTATTATGGAAATTCTAACGGGAATTATGATCATAAAATAGGGATCGAATTGGTACCACATGCATTGAGTCGAGTCGTGGGTCTCATTGCATTGCATTGTGTTGTGTTGATTATCTGCTTGTGTTGAAAATGCTAATTGTGCTGATGTTGTGATGATAGGGTAGATTGTGTAATGTTTTTATACCTTCATACTTATATTATGCATTTCTTATGTGATTATGAGAATCTCACCCCTTCTGTTTGAATGTTACCTCCACGTGGGTAACATGCAGATAAGCAGGAGTAGCGCGGAGTTGGAGTTAGTGAAGACGAGGTCTTCTCTTTTATGTCATTGAGTCGCGTCTGCTCTAATTGTAACACCGGGTTGTAGGAACACTTGTAGTTATTTACTTTGTTATGTGTTATTACTCTATTACTTGATGATGCTTATGTAGTGTTAACATGTTATAATTTCGTTGAATTTTCGCTCCTGTAGAGATGGTTATTTACTATGTTTTAATTTTGATATTGATGTGTTGCTTATCATATGAATGAGAAGTTGAATGGTTAAAAGTAGCATCCTAAACGTGTTGCGTTTTATTTTTCTCTGATATTTTTGTTATTAATTTGTCGCGGGGGTTTAGGGTGTTACACCAAGCACCTCCCTGTTCAAGCACGCAAGCCCTCAACAAATCCTCCAAAGATTGTATAGTTTTCTCCGTATGTCCATCCGTCTGAGGGTGATAAGCTGAACTTAATCTTAGTTTCGATCCCAAAGCTTCTTGCAAACTCTCCCAAAATCTGGAAGTGAACCTTGGATCTCTATCCGACACAATACTCAACGGAACTCCATGCAACTTCATAATCACTCGAATATAAATCTCTGCCAGCCTCTGCAAAGGAAAACTGATATTAATCGGAATAAAATATGCCGACTTCGTCAGTCTATCCTCCACTACCCAAATGGCATCATGCCCTCTCGGAGTATTAGGCAACCCAGTCACAAAATCCATAGAAATGTTGTCCCACTTCCACTTTGGAATATCTAACTGTTGCATTAAACCAACAGGTTTCTGATGTTCCACATTCAACTTCTGACAAGTCAAACAAGCATACAAAAACTTAGCCACATCACGCTTCAATCTAGGCAACCAAAATATCTTCTTCAAGTCTTGATACATCTTTGTAGCTCCTGGATGGATACTCAAGCTACTCCTGTGACTTTCTTCTAGAATCATTATTTTTAACTCAGAATCCTCAGGAATACAAATCCTATCACGGAACCTCAACACACCTTGTTCATCCACTCTGAATTCGTTACTTTCTGCCCGTTCATTTCCAATCATCAAATCCACCAGTTTCACATCCAATTTTTGACCATCTCTGATACTATTAAGGAATTCACTATTGATCTTCAGCATACCCAATATCACACTATGCGATGTCTATTCGTAAACTAAACTCATATCTCTGAACTGCTCAATCAATTCCAACTCTTTAACCATCATAGCAGACATATGCAATGTTTTCCGACTCAAAGCATCAGCCACGACATTAGCTTTACCGGGATGATAGTTCAAGCCAAAATCATAATCCTTTAAGAATTCTAACCACTTTCTTTGTCTAGTATTCAACTCCTTCTGATCAAACAAACACCTCAAGCTCTTATGATCACTATACACTTCAAATCTGGAACCATAAAGATAGTGCCTCCAAATTTTCAATACGAATACCACTGCAGCTAATTCCAAATCATGAGTTGGATAATTCCTCTCATGGAACCTTAACTGTCGTGAAGCATAAGCCATAACCTTACCATCCTGCATTAACACACCTCCTAAACCAATCAAAGAAGCGTTGCAATACACCACAAATAGTTCATTTGGTTCGGGTAGAACCAAAACTGGAGCTGTAGTCAATCTCTTCTTCAGCTCAATGAAACTCTTCTCGCAGTGAACATCCCACACAAACTTTTTACTTTTGCAAGTCAACTGAGTCAACGGAAGTGCCAACTTCAAAAATTCTTCAATAAACCTACGATAATAGCCAGCCAAGTCCAAAAAGCTTCTAATCTCAATTACCGACTTCGAAGCCTCCCACTGTAGAACTGCATCTACCTTGGATGGTTCCACAACAATACCATCACCTGAAATAACATGGCCAAGAAAAATTACCTCTCTCAACCAGAATTCGCACTTAGATAACTTAGCATAGAGCTTCTTTTCTTTTAACACTTGCAGCACGATCCGCAAATGCTCAACATGTTCCTCTTCTGACTTAGAATATATTAGAATGTCATCAATAAAGATAACCACAAATTGATCCAAGTAAGCTTGAAAAGTTCGATTCATGTACTCCATGAATACACAGGTGCATTAGTAACTCCGAACGGTATCACTACATACTCATAATGTCTATATCGAGTCCTCAAATCCTTCTTCTGAATATCTTCATCCTTTACTCGTATCTGATGATAACCTGACCTCAAGTCAATCTTGCTAAACACACGGGCACCCACTAACTGATCCATCAAATCATCTATTCTTGGAAGTGGATACTTGTTCTTAATCGTCACTTTATTCAGTTGTCTGTAATCTATACGTAACCTCATACTACCATCATTTTCCTTCACCAACAACACCGGAGCTCCCTAGGGCGATACACTTAGTCTCATAAATTTATTTTCTAGCAACTCTTCCAGTTGTTTCTTCAGCTCTGTTAACTTTGATGCCGACACCCTGTATGGTGCCATAGAAATAGGTCTGGTATCAGGGACAAGATCAATAGTAAACTTTACTTCTCTTTCTGGCGATACATCAGTAATATCATCCGGGAATACTTCTGGAAATCACGCACAACTAGCAGCCCATCGTTGTGGCTTTACTGCCAATTTCCATAACACCATCATCGTAAACATGGCAAATATATGAGCCTTATCTCCTAAGAGTTCTTCTACTTACTTAGCAGATATAAACCTCAACTCTTCACCTTTGTCGACTTTAAGTTCACTCTCTGGGCAAGTCGCAGATATCTTCAAGAAACATCAAAAAGTTACACACCATTGACATATATCTAGCCGTCACATTGCTCTCTACTCCCTGAGAAGCAACCATCAACAATACATGATCGTTCTCTATCAGAGACATCCCAACTTGACTTGCGGAGAAGAACCTCGAATTTGCCTCATCTTTAGATATAAGAATCTGCATCGACTCATCAAACAATCTGTAAGCACTTGGCTTAACTCCAACAACTCAGTGTACACACCATCTAAGCTGGCAAGACACGTCTATTCCATCCAACATGATCCCGTCTACTATCAACAAGAGATTAAAGGTGATCAATTCCTCAATTTGTTGATAGACAACCGACAATCATGATGGGGCATACACCATCTTTACCAAACTATAATAGCGTTCAACGACACATTACACCATCATCCAAACGATTGGTAGACACAGAGTTTAACTCCTACCAATATTTCTCAAGAACAACATCATATTGCTCCAACTAAAGACAAACTGTGTCTATCCTTAGGAAACACGTCAGGATACTCCTCACATCACTGGCCCATCTCTAGCCAAAACATCGCCTTCCCCCTCACAAGGAAGCGAACAACGAGAACACTTAACTGTCTTCCCTCAAGGATCACACAATTCTTAAAATAGTTAAATAGTCCAACACTGCACTCTCTCATGCAGTAACACGATATCCAATCTCTCAACAGCTGGAATATCCAAGAGAAGGAGACGTTTCTCCCCAACTTATTTTAAACTAACTCCAGTAGACAAACGGTTAGAAAACAAGCAAGTACCGACAGTGTTTCACACACAAGTCGCATACTAGGGAACACCATAGTTAAACAACCTGGCCGGACAGATCGACCTGCTCTGATACCACTATGTAACACCCTAATCCCCGCATAAAATAATACAATTATCAGAGTAAAAATTCAAAGAAAATTCAGCACTTAGGATGTTACTTCCAACATACACCTGCTCAAGCAAATAACATGTAACACATACTTATTATTATAAGCGGTACTACGAAATCATTATTAAAAATTCTTCTCAATAAGCAGCGGAAAACTTCTTCGAATTGACAATCAAAACTTAACATGTTTAAACCACATATTCATCATCAATTAAAACAAAATATAATAACTGTAATGGAAATAAAACATGAAGCGTTCCATAATCCCCAGTGTTACATATCAGAGCAGAGGCTAACTCAAAACATAAAGTGAAGGACTTCGTCTTCACTAACCGCAACTCCGCACTATCCTTGACTATTTGCACGATGCCGTATAAAGCATCATTCCAACAGAAGGGTGAGATTCTCAATCAACAAAAGAAATGCATAATATAAATATAAGAGCATATAATCATTACACAATTCACCCTATCATCACATCATCAACACAATTACAATTTCCCACACAAGCAGACAATCATATAATCCATAACACAACACAACACAATGCAATGAGACTCACAACTTGACTCAATGCATGTGGTACCAATTCGATCCTATTTTCATGATCATAATTCCCGTCGGAATTTCTGTATAAGTCGCTCACACCCCACATGGGCACACGACATCCGTGATCGCTCACACCCCACATGGGCACACGAACACCCGTAATCGCTCACACCCCACATGGGCACACGATTACCTCAACAACAACAACAACGCAATTCTATTTCAAGGAATCTGGATAAGGCGCTCACACCCCACATGGGCACACGACTTATCATATAGCTTATGCAACATAATATGCATTCAACGAAAACATACAATGACGACCAATGCATATGACTATCATACAGCCAATACATCACACCACGACTATCCAACATGCAGCATATACCTGCCAAAACATGCAACAATTGCAATCCACGACTACAACACACATTCGCACAACCGAACTCAACATTTCAACATTCGACACATCATAATGTACACGGAAACACAATTAACGCATCGAATAGTTGGAATTCTGGTATTAAAAATAATTTTAACAGAAAGTACACGAAACCAGCTTTCCAACGATTCGAACGGCGACTGAAATGGACCTACGGATCAAAAGTTATGATCGAAACGATTTCGGGTTACAAAACCGGAGAGCTACAACGGCCGCCCGTAGTGGCTGCTACCACCCGTAGCAGGGCCCAGAAAACCTTTTTTTTGGCGATTTTGTGCGATTTCTCTTATTTCTCATCCTATCAACAGACCCCAAACCCCATGTTTTGACCTCCAACAACCCCAAATCACAACATAACATATAGAGCATCATACAAGGGGAGTAAACACATATTATTCATCAATTCCTTCACAACATTCATAGCATTATTGAGGAAAACACACAATTTATCAGCAATTTTCACATAATTACGAACACCGACACACAACCTCAATTTCACACTGAAACATCAAAACAAACAAGAGATGCATAGATATAAACACTAACGATTTACCCACCCTCATACATATATTATTCATCCCTTAAGTGATCAAAGAACCCCACCCTTACCTTAGAGTTCTTCCAAGAACTTCAACCTTTAGCAATGGAGATTCTTCCTAATTTCTCTTCCTTGCCCTAGCTCTTCTTCTTCCTTTTCTCTATTTTTCACGCACTGACAACTTCTCATCTCTTATTCCCCTTTTCCTTGTTATTATATTATATTATTATTATTATTATTATTATTATTATTATTACTAATATCCACTTATTAAAGTAATAACAATAATTAATATTTTAATTAATTTAATATTATTCAACTAATATTATGATCAACCAAATATTACTAATATAATTTAATTAGTACTACTCTCCACACCACCAAGTTCTACATAATTGGTCACACACCCCAACACCTTAATCTCTATAACTCTAAGGTCACTACCCCATACTAAGGGCAACCCAAACACAACCAAAACACACATAATCACACACATATACACAACATCATAAACTTTAAATTACGAGATTAATTAAAATAAATCGGGGCGTTACATGACACGTTCCTCCAAAATGAGCAGTCACTGGCGCAAGCAGTTTTAGCACATATTTTGAATGTTATCTTTTGTGTCGTGGGGAGGTTAACGACAAACTTGTACTCACGAACTTCGAAATTTGAATATGAACAAAAATGTCGTAACTTGAATTCTTTATGAATTTAATCATTGCTTGAACTTGAAGTTTGGAATTGGAACTTTGAAATCTTGAAATGAATGATCGTATATTGGACTTAAATTCTTTGACAAACTTTAAATCGAATAAACATGAAGCTCTGAGTTTGAAATGAATTGTAAATGATGTATTAAACCAAATTAGGATGAATGGATGCTTTGTACCTGAATAACTCGTGATTTATACTTTTACTTCCAAGAAATCCAGGAATTTCTCAACCTTATCATATTTGAATCACTTCTTTGATGAATCAAGGATTAAAACTTGGAACCAATCTATTTGAACACTCCACCAAAGTTCTTAATGAACAATCTAACTTGCATCATAAGTAATGGGCACTTGAAGAGAGAACCACGCCTCAAATACCACAAATCCTTGCCTTATATCTTGTACTTTAGTCCACAAAGGTAATCTTGACTTGCTGAGAAGCATAATACCAATGCATTGAAGAGTCCTTGAAAATAAATAAGGAAATAAATCTTGGCATGAAAAACCCTAGCCTTCCTGATCTTTAATCCAATCACAAAGGTAATCGCATTCCATCTGCTGAGATCTCCATCCAATATGAAACACTTTGACTCAGATAAAAAAGAAACCATAGTTCTTTAAATAGCCTCGATCCCATGCCTTAGAAACTTATGTGAATGAATGATTGTGAGTATATGACCTAGTGGATAAACACATATGCATGTGAAGCAAGAGCCCATTAAGGTTAGAAAAAGATATGGCAAATTTTGGGGTGTTACAGAGGTGTTTGGTATGACCTCAGACGGCTGCAGGATGAACACCGTCGTGGTGTTCATGTGCGCCGCCATGCACATTCATGTGCATCACCGTGTGAGTTCATAAGAACCACCGGATTCAATCCATTTTGGCCATGATTCTGGGTTTATTTTTGTTTCTTCATGTGAAGAGTGAGAGAAAGTCAAAACGAAGAGAGAGAAAAAACAACATGAGAAGTGAAGATATCTCTCTCATTCACGTGCCACATACCTTTTCTTCATTCCGTCCATGCCAATCACGTGGCTGAGTCCTGATCTTTTAATCAGTTGACTCAACCGATTAACTTTGGATCTTGTATAGGCGTGCTAGCGTGTGCAACCTCTTCCTTGACCTCCCTATTGGTATGTGGATCAAACGCTCATGATGTGATCATCAAATCCAATAGACTCTGTTGAGTCAATTTGTTGACTTCAGAGCCAGACCTCTTCCTTAGGGCCTTATGTGTAGCCCCTTTTAGACCCTACACCCAATGCTTTTCATTTCAAACCTCCAATGTTTTGGCTTTTTAGCCCATGTTTATTTGTTTTATTTGTTTTGTTTTGTTTTGTTTTATTATATTATTTATATATTATGTTTTTATTTCAACTATTATTTGTAAAATAATATTGAACATATTTTATTAATATTGTATTTTCTTTAGTTATTTTATTTTTGCACATGTGTAAATATTTATGTGCTTGAATATTAGATGTGAATATTTATTTATTATTCCTATTATTTTTTAGATCATTTAATTTATGACTAAAAAACCAAAAAGACTTTCTTTTCAAAACAAAAACCAATCTCATTATTATTCGTAAATAACAATCTTTTTCAAAATTAATTTTATTTTTATTTTAAATAAAAATAAATTAAAAAAAAAACAACTTTTTATCATAATTTCAAACCATTTCAAAATCAATTCAAATAAAAGAATAACATTTCATAGTTCATTTTGCAACGCAAATCAAACCTCATCTACATCGAATGCATTTTCCTAAATCAAAACAAAATACTTAATCATAATCAAACATTTGTTCACAAATAAAGATGAAAAAGGAACGTGGTGTATATCACGCTTTTCATCGAGAGTTTGGATACGAGGTGTATATCTCGACCATCCGAACGCTCGTCACCCGTTTAAAAAACTATTAACTCGATTGATACCTCAATCTTGTTTTTATAATAAATCGAATGAAAAAGGAACGTGGTGTATATCACGCTTTTCCTCGAGTGTTTGAATACGAGATGTATATCTAAACTATTAGAGTATTTGTCTTCCAACCAAAAAAATTCCTAATTATATCTAATCCTTATACAATTAATTGGATGAAAAAGAAACGTGATGTATATCACGTTTTCCTTGAGCGTTGGATACGAGCCATATAGCTCGACCATCCGAGCATTTCTCATCCATTAAAAAACAGTCTAACACACTTAAACCTTCTACCTTTTGGTTTCAAAACTCAAACTCTTTTTAAACGAAAGATGTTTCATCTCGAGACGATGCAAAACAACACTTCGTCTACTTATATATATATATATATATATATATATATATATATATATATATATATATATGAGTAAGCTAGCGATATTTTCTCACGAACGTTGATATGTCTATCCATTTTGTCGTGATGCAAACATCCCCTTCTCCATAATTTTGGGTAAGCAATGTTTTCTGTTCGGTTGCGACAAAATAACATTCTCTAAAATCAACCAACAAACAAACATTTTCTACCCAGAATTACATAGCCTTGAGTTCTCCATCGCACTTAAAGACACGTAGGAGCAAGATTCAAAGTCTCGTCATACACCCTAATTAAAAACCCTATTTTTAGTCCTTCTCTCTTTTCCTCTCAAACTTTTAATAACTAAAAGAAAACAAATATTCGAAAGCTAACATTCTATATTCACAAAACTAATTAAATGTTTCCCATTGAGTACAACGGATGTGAAGGGTGCTAATACCTTCCCCTTGTATAATCGACTCCCGAACCCGATTTGGTTGAGACGACCATATCTTTGTCATCTTTATGAGTTTTATTGATATTTTCTTTCTTTTTTGGAATAAATAAAGGTTGGTGGTGACTCTGTTAGTCATCCGCGAGCGTGCAATGCGCTTGTAAGGTCGTATTTTTTGAGATGCGACAATAATGAACAAATATTGCTTATAATATAATAATATTAAAATAATTACATAACAATATATACCTCTTCTTATCATAACCTTGTGATATGTGGTCCATAAACAACATCATCATAATCGCGTCAGAGGGTCCTCCTAGGAACCCATTTGCCACCTAGTCTCTACAAGTTCCCTCTTAGTCCTCATAATCACACTGAGACGCATGCTCAAACATATAATAATAATCATGATTCACACGGATATGAACATTTGCCTTACGGGTCACCTCCAGCTGACCAGACATTTCATCTTGTGCTTTGTCTACTAGCTCCATCTTTCCCATCTAGGCATGAACATATACTCTACCACATCTATCTTTACAACAGAGTTTGTGGTCCACAAACATCACCAATCCTCACATGATGGGTGGAAATCAGAGAAAGTTAAACAACACTAATAACAATATGACTAGGTCAGACTCCATCAACGTTTGTGTTAGCTAGGGGTGTGTGAGACCTACCATTCAATCGACGTATAATACTACCATCAACTACTACATTCCTCACTGAAAATAGACAATAAAATTTGACAACTTATTAAAATGGAGACATTAAAAATATAAAATTCATAAAAAGTACCACATTTCTTAAAACACGCGACGACCCCCAATTAAAAAATACTTTACTTTTTTTAGAAAATGCAAAAACCCATATGCAAATTTACCGAGTTTCTTTAAAAAATGCCAAAAGACATATTTTTTAGTACCACATTTCTCATAAAATGCAGGACATTCAACCACATCCAACACAATTTTAGTAAAGATGCAAAACAAATGTTCCCAAATTATTCACAATTTTCTTAAAGAAAGAATGATAATAGTGAAAATAACGGTTTCAATAATCAGAGTTGTAAGATAAATGTGGAGATAAGAAATAAACTATTATACAACATGATTTTATTTCAAAATACTTACAATAAGCTACAAGAACAAGAGATTACAAAAGGTTCTTATACTTTAGGATGTCTCACTTGAGAGGTTCCAAGTTCAAATGCCCTTTATGATAACCTTCATTCTCTTATATAGAGAATGGTACAAGACAGACTTGAAATAAAATTGAAAACACCTTAACATTTTACAGGTACGTGGCCGACAAAGCCAAAAGAAAAAGCAAAGATAATGCAAAGATAATGCGAAAAGGTGGCCCATATGGCCTATAATAAGACATAACAATAAATATAATGTGATATCATAACAAATCTTATTTCTAAAAGTAGTTCAAACTTATCTCTGACATAATCTATAGTAAATCTTATCTTCAACGAGTCAAATCAATAATTCAAATCTTATCATTAAACTTTAACCATAAAGATCAGTAATACCGTAACAGTCGTCTTCATTTTGATTCAAGTTGTCAGAGGTACTAGTCCCACTTTCACTGTTAGACCAAACGGAAATAACTTCTTTTAATTTAGACAAAAATTCATTAGGATCTGTAGCAGCGGATAAGGTTACAGGTAACTTAGACCAGTCCATGAGAAAAGCAGTATCTTAAGAACTTAAGTTTGTATTTTTGCAAAGGTTTGGATGAGCTTTGCACCATGCCTTCAACTTTGCTGAAGATAATAGTTATAGGTTAAATTTGACCCACCATTTCATTGAAAATATTTTAATTAACTGATCTACCGGACAATCTTTCCATAATAACTCTGATGAAAATGTCCAAAAACTAATCCAGGCAATGACAAAAACTGCACAAAATGATAATAGCGCCTTGTGCGCCAGACAAGTACTCAATGAGGTAAACTCATTGAAAGACTTAATAGCGTAATCTGGGAAAATGTTCAAAGTAGGTCCAACAAGTTGAAACCATTGAATGAACCAATAAGGGAAGTTTAAAGAGATATCTTTATTGAACCAAATGAACCAAGTATGGTTGAAAGGTTCGATAGCTAAGAAATTTGTCCAGGTTTCCATATAATCAAAGTAATTGAAGGTCTGTGGAGAGTAAGCTCTGGAGAATGAGCGACCCTCTACTGGTGGTTGGCCCCAATCAGAAGGAGACCAAACTTTAATGATCTTAAATTTATAAAACTTAATCTTTGTTTTATCAACTTTTTCATATTGATGAATGAGAGAAATGGAGTCAGTATCAACTAAAATAAATTCATAAATGGTTTTTGTTAATTCTCTAGGTAAGAAGAAAAATGTCAGAGGGAATATTCTCGAGATAACTTGCAAAAGAGATGCATATGATAACAATACATTGGTTCTAGAGGGATAATAGGCTCTTCCAAACATTTAGTAATAAAGGAAGTTTTAACCGAAGGAGGAGGATTATAAAAGGCTAATTTAGACCTTGGCTTAATTTGTGAGGATGAAGGGGTGGTAATCTTTTGAGTAAAAGTTAATGGTGATAATAAAGCTGATTTATTTAGTGGTTTGGAGGGTGTAGGTGAAGTAATTTTGGTAATGAAATAGGGTGATCCTAATACTACAACTTTATTGTTCTTTAATGGGGACAATGGAGGACTATAATCATCTCGCGAATCACTCGGTTTCTTGATCATGTTTTCCTTGTAAAAATTCTATTGTTAAAAAATCGGGTAAGGAGTTTTTAATACCTTCAATATGTTCTATCTCAAAATTAAAACAAGATAATAAAGATTGTCATATGGCAAAAATATATTTTGAAACTAAATTCTTAACATCCTTTTTAAAATGATTTTAGCAGCTTTACAGTCAGTTTTTAAAACAAATGATTTCAAAAACAAATCATCTTGAAATTTGGTGATGCATAAAACAATAGCTAAATTTTCTTTTTTAATAGTACTATAATTTAATTGGGCTAGAGACCAAGTTCTAGAATAATATCTAATCTTACCCTGGATAATGTTAAAACCCAAATATCTAATCTTGCTCTGAAATAATTAAGCTTCTTTTCAGATAGAACTAAACCATTATTCTTAATTAAATCATAAAATTGATTAAGGTGTTGCGTATGCTTATTAATGGAGTCTGAGAAGACTAAAATGTCATCAAGGTAGAATATAGTAAAATGAGAGAAATCATTGAAAATGGTATTCATAATATTTTGAAATTCATAAGGGGCATTCTTGAGTCCAAGAGGTAAAACATTCCATTCATGGTGATCGAAGGGTACTATAAAAGTAGTTTTATACTTATTATTTTCTTCTAATTGAATTTGATAGTATCTTGAATTAAGGTCAAATTTTGAAAATATACATTTATGGTGTAGTATACTAATTAAATCTTTCTTATTAGGGATAGGGTATCTGATCCACTACAAAGCCTTATTGAGAGGCTTGTAATTAATTACAAGGTGAGGACTATCTCTTTCTAACTCAGATGCATTAACAACATAAAAAGCAGAGCAACTCCAAGGTGACTTGCTTGGTCTAATTAAACCTTGTTGTAGATAATCATTTACTTCTTCTTTTTTTGCAATAATCTAAATGTTGCTTATTCATTTGTATTGGTCTAGCCTTATAGGGATATCTTTTTCTTTGAAATCAGGTTCATAGGATAAAGATATAGTGTGAGTCTTTCTTTTCCAGAAAGCATTAAGTTATTATGAACAAAGATGTTTAACAAACCCATCTTTCATGCTTTTAATTTTTTTCTTGAATACCAGACGAGATTAATTGTTCTTCAATTCTTTTAAAATGAATTTCCTTATTAATGAAGTTAATATGTTTCCTTTTATTGTTAATAATATTAATAAAATAAATTCCTTTACTTTGGATAGAGTTAAGATCTCTAGTTTTTTGTTGATCTAAAAATTCAAATTTTATCTCACGTCCTAAGGCTTTGGTGGTAATAGATATGTTATCGACGATAAAAGGATATAGAAGAGCTAGGAACGGGGTTCCTAGAATAATAGCTTCTTGAATATTTTTGACTAAAAGAAAAGAAGTTTTGTAACAGACCTGGTCTTTACAGATCTTGGCGTTAGATAGCTTATACGAAACATGTAACCTGTTACCGTTAGATCCTCTTAAAGATTCTTTAGTTTTTTCATGATATTGGATTGGTATTAATCTTTCTTGGATGCAATTTAAATTTGCACCATAATCTATTAAAGCAATTAATTCAAAAATTTTGTCTTGTATTATGAGTTTTACTTTACTATACCATTTATGTGATATCATCTTTTCTATTTTATTAATATAAGGGTCTTCATTATTAGTGACGATAATTTCTCTATTTCCTTCATCATGTTTAACACTAGGCGAAGCTATATTCTGGCTTCAAATAATCATATGACCTTGTAATTCCAAAAGTTTAAGTTCTAAATCATCATCCCGTGTTTTTACACTTTGAATTTCTTTCTTTAAATTCTTAATTTCTTGTAAATCATTCACCAAAATGGCCTTTTCAATGGATTTTTTTAAATAAAATCATGACTTCCTTAAATTTTATTGTATTAACATTTCTTTTACCGATATCATTTTTGTCAATAATGTTTTGGCTAAAATACAGTTTTGGTCCCCCTGTTTTTCAAAATTCACAGTTTTGGTCCCCCTGTTTTTTTTTTAACAGTTTTGGTCCCCCACCCCTCACTGTTCATGTACGGACGTGTACTGTTCATGTACGGACATGTACGGACAAGTTACTGTTCATCACTTTTTTTGGGCCAAAATTGGGGTGGGGGACCAAAACTGTTAAAAAAAAAAACAGGGGGATCAAAACTGTGAATTTTGAAAAACAGGGGGACCAAAACTGTATTTTAGCCTAATGTTTTTAATCTGTCTCATGAAAGCATTCTTACTCTCAGAGTCTTTCATTTTGTCTAATATTCCTATTAGGTTATTAGCCTGATGGTTGGTTAGCACATTAATTCTTTTATCACAGTTATTGCAGTGAAAAAAATTCATTCCTAAGCATTCGTCAGAATATAAATAAGAATCTTTAGAATTATTAATTTGGTTAATATCTTCATAAAACGACTCTTCCTCAGAAGAAGAACAGTCTTCTTCATTATAATTAAGTAAGATGTTTTTTAAGGTAGTTATAAGACCGTCCTTTAATTCTTTCAAAATATCTAGATTTCCTAATTGATTAATTTTTTCTTAAACTTTACACTTATCAACATAGTGGCCCAACCACCCACATTTAAAACATATAACGCCTTTTATCTTTAGACTTCGTAAATGACATCTTGTAGGGTTTATTGCCAAATTTTTTCTTATACGGCGCTTTGTAAAACTTAGAGGTTTCTTTATAAGGTTTTTTCTTGTAGTAACGAAAGTTATTTCTTCCTTTACTAACAACTTTATTATTCTTAGGGTTACTGGCAGCTCTAAGAGGGGTAGCTCCATATTGCTCGCAGAAGGAACCCATTTCGCGCCTATTGTTTATTTTCTCATTTTTCAATCTAGGTAAGCCACTAATAACTCTTTCTTTCCAATTATTCGCAGATCCATCAGACCTAAGGCAAAGTTTAGAGAGAAACGTATCTTTGTACCACCTATAATCTGACATGGATGTGCAATAGAGGTTTAATAATTGGTTGCCTTCCCTTTGTTGGAAATTACGAGGTTCTTCTACGAAGAACTTGGTAATGGCATATAAGAGAGTAGTGAGACAAATGGCTTCATTAGATTCAGATTTAACAACTATATCAATTTGAGATTTATCTTCAGGACTTAGGAGGTTATCCCACCATCCCTTTAACTGACTTTTAAAACCTATAACAAGAATATCTTTGGTTTTCTTATCGGAGTTTCCTTTAAGTTTAAAGGCGATAGCCGCCATGGACATATTTTGTATAGTATCTATAACTTGCTGCTCAGAAGCTTCATAAATATTCCATTCCACAATGGACTCTCTTGAATAGCTATTTTCTATAAAGCTATTTCTTTCTTCAAATTGAACATCTGCCATTGAAGGTCTAGAGTAATAGTTTCGGGTTTTAGGTTTTGGGGATTTTACTCCTAATTTTCTAATCATATTATCAAATTCTTCTTCACGAGATAAGGTATTTATTTCTCCAAAAACACCTCCTACATTCAATGTTTTCAACTTTTCAACTAATTCGTCTATTTTGTGGTCAATGTCACGACCTAAGCTCATACCCATTAACTATTGAGTAGAAGGTGTATGGGAATGGTAAATAGGACGTGTAAGATCAAATTTGTAGTCTTTAACATCTCTAGGGTGAGGGAAACATTTTTCTATCCTGTCTAACTGTTGAGCAATAATGTGTAGTATCGGTTCGAGTAATTCATCTGACTGTGTAGATTATTAATATCTTGTCTTTGTTCTATGGGATTGATGATAGACTTAAAGGGAGAAGCTTATATCCCTATATTTTCTTTAGAAGGTATAATTTTTAAGGCTTCTAAAGGAGGATGTATTTATTCTATGATCTCTTTCTTGATAGTCTTCCACTTGGTACTAATTCTAACGTTAGCATCTGTGAGTGCATTCTTCAACTTAGCCATGTTTTGAATGATGTCAAAACTAGGAGTATGACTTAGACTTATCATTTTTGTATATTGAACGGTATCAACATAAATTTAGATGTGCATTGAATCATTTTAGCCCTAGGATGCATACAAATGTTTTTGAAAAGCCTTATGCATGCCATACACATCAAAAACAAGTTATATGTGTAAACATTGCTGCATAGGCCGACCTATACGAGCTCAGACCGACCTATAGAAGCTTTTTCTTTAGTACAGGCCGACACATACGATTACATGTCGGCTCCCAAGCTCCAATATTAAAGCATGTGGATTCTGTCTATAGGTCGCCTCCTTCAGGCCGACCTATTGCTTTCATAGGCCGACCAATAGCCTTCAAAAACAAAAATTTTGTTTTGCATCTTATTTTTTCTTACATTCCTTTTGCCTTATTTCAACACACATATATATACTCATACATGCATCTTTATCTAGCAAGGTACTAGTGAATTACCTATACAAAACCAGATTACAAAGAATTCCCATTATCTTCAACCTCTCTTCTATGCATACACACAATTTAACTACACATAATAATTTTTCAATTGGGTGACCATCTAGATTATGGTTGATAACGTCCAATTAGGTTTGGTGTAACCGAGAATATTGGGTTGGGATCTTTGTGTGTTTTAAATAAGAAAACCAAGGTGGGATTTTCCTTCAAGATCACTGTGATTTGAAACTTTTTGGACCAGATAACGTCAACACGGATTCGACGGAGTGAAGGCCTTGGGACAAGGTGGTTTCCTTGCAAGGGAGTAGCGTTAGACGGTGAATCGTGTTCGGGAATCTTGGGTTTAACAAGTGTGTGATCGGGATAATCAGAGGATTGTAGTTGCATTGTTGGTGACTTGATCACGCTTTGATCAAGGGTTTGGAGGTGGTTGAATCAACAACAAACCATAGGGTTTGCGGGGTTAAAGTTCTTCACCTCTTGTATAATTTTTTTTGCAAAGATAAGGTTAATTGCAAGTATCTCAATTCGATTTCGGATTGAGGGCAGAGGTACCGATAGCGAGGCCGATTGGGGAACTTCCTAAACAAATCTTTGTATCTCTTTATCGCTTTATTTTTCTTTGATTGTTGTTCCTGAAAATTATCGATTTCGTTGTTATTTCGATTAATTCGATTGGAAATTGTTTTCAACAATCTTTTAAATCGTTTTTGATATAATCACAATCACTTTGATTTTGATTGGATTTTTACATCAATAAAATAAATCAAATTTCCAAACGTGATCAATCGTACACAGTGTTTGATAAATTGTATTTGAGTATTTTTATCGCTTTGTGTTCATTGGAAATAAGTTTTACGAATAGTTTTATATTTGATTGATCCGTGAATTAATTATTGATTGAACAATTTGTGTTCATTTTCATTCCATCGGTTTTCACTAAGCATATCTGGGCTTTTCGATAGTAGGTTCGGTTAGACGATTCGATTCGAGTTTTTTCCATTGTTCCATACTTTTTGAAAACAAATTTTTGCCAAGAGTTTTTGGTTTTAAATTTGTGATCTATTCACCCCTCCTCTAGATCGAAGCCTATTGTCTAACAAATGGTACCAAGAGCTCCGATTAATTCGGTGATTGAGATTTACTCTTTAGAAGAATGACTACTGAACCTAAGGGAGCATACAATAGAGCACTAATTTTCACCGGCGAAAATTATGATCGAGATGAGGATCCTAAATCCTTGTGGTTTGGTTGTTAAATAGAATATCCATGTTAAATATTCTATTTGTCATGGTAGATATTCTATCATATAATAGAAGCACTAAGGAAATCCATGTTAGATATTCTAAAGGATCGAGATGAAGATCCTAAATCCTTGTGGTTTGGTTGTTAAACTTGTCACATTTGGCAAAAGGAGTCAAAGACTCTTAAAGCTAAATTAGATAAGACTTTACAACCTAAGGTTACTTTTGCTATAAATACTTCCAAATATGACTTAGCATCTTATAATCCTTATCGAAGCTATAGTAACGTTAAAAAAGAACCAAATAGCAAAATATTATCTTCTCTTAACCTGTATTATCACTATTGTTGCAAAAGGGTCACACCATTGCTAAGTGAAAATTTAGGAAACTTTTTGTTCCTAATAGTGTCTTTCAATGGTTGCTTAGATGCAACCAAAGTTTTACTAATCCCCAAGAACCCAATGAAGATTGGGTACCTAGCACTATTTGTTAATCATGCAGCAAAAATGTCTCGACTCTATGAAAGAGAGTATGAGATCTCGTTTGTGGAGCATCAAGGCACAACACGGTGACATGTCCTTATTGTTTTGAACTTTGTGATTAATAAGGCGAATTATGTTGCCAATCAGGTTAAGTCGTAGTGTTTTCTCTAAGTGGTAAAAGTGTGTGAATGATTACTAATGTTCTATCCGAGAAGTGTCAGAAAGGTATTATCTTCAAAAAGACATACTCAAGTGCATCAAATTGGGAGTGATCAAACTAAGATGATGAAACATGAGGAGGAGTAAGATAATCATCATGATTGAACAAGATTGAGAGTCTAACATCAAGGATAATCATCAAGTCAATCACCTATTGGATACATTATTAGTCACACTTTCTAATACTTGTACAAGAAGAAAAATGGTAAAAGCGTTTTGGTATCGATTGTGTTTTGTGGCACGTGTTGCATTTATTTCAACTTTCATTTGAAAGTTCTTCGTGTAATGCAAGTGCATCCTGCGTCATGTATACGGTGAGGTAATATCGTTTCAATCCATTTTGTTGTTACGTACATAAGTATTTCTTTTACCTATTTATTTCGTGAAGATATGTGATAAACTATATGTGTAAAATTTGTGATGTGTGTTTACTTCCAAAAATTTCAATGTGACTGTTGTATATTACCTTTTATATGTTTATAGTAGCTACTCATAGTTGTCTTCATATTTCATCTATATGTTAAACCAACTCATGCATGAATTTTATATGATTGCATGATTTAAGCAAACAAACCATACAAATCTATCAAATCCATTTGTTTCTCATCAAGTTAGGATGCACGAGTCATTATTGTCTCTACAAATTCAAGTTGATTCATCATTGGTCTCTAAAAGTCTATTGGAGTCATAATTTTTGAAAATTTATAGTCTTCAGAGCGACACATTATGGCATAGGTCGACCTATGCAAATTAAATTTTGCATTTGTCTGAAATGTTCCAGTTCAGGCCGGCACATGTTAACTCAGGCCGACACATGATAATTTTTTTTTGAATTTATTTGAGATTTCGCTTCATTTGTTCTTGTCTCTTACATGCAAACTTATCTCAAACATCTCAAATCAAGTCCAACAACTCAAATTCACCAAAATCTCATGTTTAATCTCATCTCATCATTACTGCCTCATCAATTGTTCTAAAATATTCCACCACTTTCTTCAAATTTCATCTTCTTTCTCCATTTCTCTTGTTAAACCCCAAACTTATCCTATATCATCAAAAATCCAAAATTTCCTCTTGTTTGTTATTTGCGATTGTTCCTTTGTGTTGGTTTGTTGTTATTCTTTGTGTTGGAGTGTGTGGGTACTCACGGGTCTCTCATTCTCTCACATTCTTCATTCAAGACTTTTAACAAACACTTGGTGTGCATCTCTCAAACTTGATTTTCTCATGGCTTCCAAGACCAAAAAAGTGTCTAAGGGTAACAACAAGGCCTCTTCATCCACCACTACCTCTAAGATTCCATTTAACTTGGTTTCAAAGAAATATTCAATGGATTTTGAGCTCAAGCATATGACTCATCTCGTCGTTAGGAAATATATGTGGAAGAAGGATATCGTTGAAGGTTTGTGTCTACCCGAGGTTGTGAAACAAGTTTAGCATCAAAACATTGATTACTTCCTACAGTTAGCTCAAGACAATAATGAGGATCTTATTCATGTGTTCTACTCCAGTCTACATGGACAAGATCATGCTAGCTTCAAATTCTCAATAGACAACAAAGTCTATCACTTCACAAATGAGTTGTGGAACACTTTGTTCGGAATTACTGTTAGTGATCCAGAAATCGATGAAGATTTCGACGAGGAAGTAATTGAAGAAGTGGTAACCAACTATGACAGGCATAAGTATTCTGATTGGAATGTTCACTTGAATGAGATGCTTAAGGCACCTCGTCCGACTGAGTGTTATTGTTAGTTCTTGTATTGGCTAGAATTTTGGTAAAACAAAGTTGAACAATGTTGATGTCATATGTCTGATGTCATAACATTGGTTCCTAACATTAGCTGTTGCAGGGTTGAAGTTTTATATGTTGATGTTAAACATGATGTCTTGACATCAGTTGACAGAACATCAGAACATCAGTCTGATGTGTTTTGTTAGGGCTGCATTTGTTTAAGTGTGTTTTGAGAAGATCTGGTGGAGAGATTGCAGGAGAATATCATGGGACAAATATATTCTGTTGCAATCTTATATTGAGCAGATATTGTTACTATTTTAATGCAAAAAGATATGGAGAATAATTAGATTTAATTGAAGATTTAATTGAAGATTTAATTGAAGATTTGATTGAAGATCTATTTAGTAGCAGAATCTTTTGCAGATTTGTAGCAGCTGATTTGTTGTGATTTGAAGGCCCAAATCCAGTTGGGAAATAGGTTATAAATAGAAGCATTGTAACCTAGTTTTAGCAAGCCAGCCATCATGTAGATTATAAGGGTTGTGTTGGTTGATGAACCACCCGGTTTATGGGATGGTCATCATGTTTATCTCGACGCCTGTAGGTAAGAGATGTATTGTTCTTGGAGGAAGCTGTTAAGCAACTCTAAGTATTGTTCTTAGTCATGAGGGTCATGTCTAGGTATTGTTATAGGAGTGTGTCTCCTATGTGTTTGGAGAGTTTTTGGAAATTAAGTTGTTGATGCAGTGACTGAGATGTTGACTGCTAAACATCATTGCGATGATTGGGAGTGAGATGGAGTCTCTTATCTAGGGAGGACTTAGATAGAAGGGTCATTGGGTAGTGATTAAGTTAGTGGATTGTCAACTGGTTTGTTGAGTCTGTAATTTGATACTGCTAATAGTGGACTTCCTTCCTGGCTTGGTATGCCCCCAGATGTAGGTTGTTAGACTGAACTGGGTAAACAAATTCTGTGTGCACTTTACGTTTCAGCAACTTCTTTAAATGTCTATAATTGCCTTGCTGTTTATGTCAGACCAGATGTCTCGACATCATGTAGGACATCAGGGATCTGTTATACCAGAATTTCAATTGGTATCAGAGCAGACATCCTGTCTGTTTCTGGATGAGATCTAGGGAAGATACTTTCTGGTTCATGAGCAAGGAAGATAGTTTTGCTGAGTTATGGACTTGGTCAGTTCATATAGTTATTTGTATGATCCCTTGAAGTGAAGGATGGACTATTCATGACAGGGTATGTATTGGACCTGTCTATAGTTATCAGGAGAACTGCTGTTGTGAATTTGATTTGTTGGCACTTGGTTTATGGTAATGGTGTGCAAGGATAATTGAGTAGTGCCTGAAGGTTGTTGAGGAGTTGGTGTGTGTTCCACTGCATGGTATCTGATGCTACCCTGGTTGTTTCTTGTGGTGAGACTTTTGGCAGGTATTTTCTTGGAAAGACTTTAGAGTTTGGTCTCCTCAGCAGAAGAAGAATATATTTCAAATCAGGTATTGAAGACCAATCTATCCAAAAAATTGATTCATTCCTTCTCAATTTTCTTGATGATGAAAGAAGAGGGTGGAGCCAAAGCAAAAGAGTATCACTGTCAAATCTTTCATGCGGGAGTGAAGATCTTGATAAGTTATCTCTTAAGCGTATTAGGAGATCGTTTTGGTTATGGTGTCCATTGTAGTTCTGGTATAGCTGAAGATGAATTCTCTTGTGAAGATACATGTTCCTGATTTTCAAAATCATGAACTGGAGGAAGTTTCATCAAGAAGAAGTTGAGCTTGATATGTCAATCCTATTGTCTCGACATCGCGCTACACATCAGCAGTTTATGGTAAATGCTAAGTCAAAGACCTATTAGATTATAGATGTTTTGAAGGATCACTGAAGCTATGAAGTTGAACAATTTTTGAGATGTTATTCATAATGTCATAGCATTTCAGTTGGAGCTGGTTGAAGAAAATGTAGTTATCTTGATAGCAGAAGAGAAGGAAATGATCCTTGTTTAAACTAAAATGTCTGAGGACAATTTTATAGGGAAAATGCATCCAAGAGTTTGTGTGCAGTAGCAGTGTAAATCAGCCTGTGGTCAGTTGGTGTTTGCATGAGCTCTTTCAGTTTTGTGGCTTGAAGGATTGGAAGTAGCAGATTGTCTATGGTATGTTTATGCAGAAGGATGGCAGTTATCACTCTTAAGTTAGACAAGAGGTCTGAACCTTGTTCTTATAAGAAGAAGCTTCTGGAAGAGTGTGTTATACAAGTTACTGCAGTTTTGTTGGTCTGATCTTGGAAGTTGATCAGATGTTGATATGTTCTCGTGTGTTCCCTACAAGAGATATGTGTGGATTAATATGGTTGTAGTCTCCAAATCCATAGGAGATGTTTAATGTGATTTAGACTAATGTCAGAACTGATGTTGAAACATCATTTCAGTTCTTTGCTTAGGGTGGAGTAAAAGATCAAGACACTGACCTAACCTGGAAGGCTTTTGTGGTATGAATGGTTGTCATAATGGTCTGTCATGAAGAAGATTCAGAAGATGCTGGAATCTGAAGAAGAGTTAAACCACAGGGATCAATTGCTACTCACAAGTATTTAATTGATTATCCTTGAAAGACAAGATTAAGGATGTTCTGTCTATTGTTTTAACATCTTTTCATCAGAGGTTTGGAGAATCATGGGAGGGGTTCTACATTCGCTCACAAGTCACCTAGGTGTTGACATGGGATTATTGCTTAGCATCTGTTCCTAGAAAGTATTGTGAATGACTTGTCCAGATGGTGGTGCTGTTGAAGATGAAGATGGAAGACTATGAAGACATCATAATCTTGATGGTTACAACTTGGATCAGTTTATTTCTGATCTAAGTGGTTTGGAGCATGGTGTTTGCTCTGGTTGTGAAGGTCGAGGATAAGTGGCAGTTATCTCTGGCTTTCTACTGACGGCTCTACTAAGGGAAGTGACATTCTTTAGTATTGCTATGAGGTAGTCTTGGACTACTTATTTTCTGAAGATTCAGATGTGGTAGGTTTGAAGTCTTTGGAGTTTCTAAGCAGGATGGAGGTTATCTACTCAAACTTGATTGTTGAATCAAGTCTATGAGAGCATGGAAATCTGTTTCTGCAAAGGGAGGAGGTTCTTCTGAGTGGCAGAAGGAAGAGCTTAATTCAACAGTTGGATGTCATAATGTTCTGACATCTAGCTTAACATCAGAAGTCTCAGCTGGTGATGTGGCACATCAGCTTATGATAGGGTGATCTACAGGAATGAACAATAGGATGGTTCAAAAAGATCGTTTACATGGTAGTTTGCGGGAGCTGCCGGAAGGAAAAAATGTTACATGACCATGGCTTAGGGAGTCTAAGTGTGCTTGCTATTGAGCAATTAGAACATGTGACTTGAAGATCAAGTTTCCTTGGTGGGTCAGGATATCTTTGTGAGAGTTCTGACAAACGTGAAAAAGGTCAAAATGTGGCATTTGGTTGTTTTCATATGAGGATTCATGAATGAGGTGATCAAACTGTGGCATTTGGTTGTTCTCAGAAGTGGATTCGAAGAATCAAGATAATCAGAGTGTGGAAGCTGGTTATTATTGAGGATTATCTTGGAACAAGTTACTCTTGGGCAGAAGGGTGATGAGTTGAAGACTCAAGGAGATTATTCTTCTTGAAGGTGGATGAGAGTTTATTTCTCTAGTTCTTTGGATTACTATGCTATAGTAAGTCCAGTTGGTGGAGCATATCAAGAATCATGGTGATGATGTCTTGGTGTGTGGCAGATGTTCTAACTTGTGTTGGGACATTATCTGGTTGGATATCCTTGGTGAAGGATGATTATGCTCTGGTTTAGAAGCGTGGTGCCTACATTATGCCTAAGGAGCGTCTACATAGTCATACGGGAGAATGATGAAGTAGAAGGTCTGCCTTGGATGGAGAATGTAGAAAAGACTGGAGTAGATCAGGTATTGATTGATTGGAAGTCTGAAGATGAAGAGTATGATAGGGAATGACTGCCTTTGGAGAGTTGGGGGATCTATGTGACTTTGATCCTTATCTAACAGTTTGTTTGAAGGAGGATGATGATTCTTATGTTCCTCACGAATAGCCTAATTGTAACTTCATGTGGAGTGGGATGCTCAAGCATTATTGTCAGAAGAGGTGTTTCTGACTATGTGGATTAGAATGTGGAGATTCTGAGCTTGTTTTTAGTAGTATGGTCTAGCAAAGCATGACTACTAATTTTGAAGACTACACTAGTATCAACAACTACTAGTGAATGTAATGGCTGAGGGATTGTGATGTGATCTGATCAGAACATTTTTTTAGAGAGTTGTTCCTTCTTCTGCTACAAGTATCTCTTGAAGAGATTAGATCTCAGTAAAGCAGAGAATCTGTGAGTAGTGTCAAACAAGTCAGGATACTTGGTTGTGTTCTCCAAAAGTGAAAGTACAGTATGTGAATGTGCTCATCAATTATGCTCAAATGTTCATCTCCATCTGGAGCATTAGTTAACCATGACAGGGGGAGTACTTGTCTATGGATTCTGCAGCAAAGGTGCATATATTGTGAAGCTCGCATGCTGATCAAGCTTGTGGAGATTGGTTGCCTCTTATGAGGAGATAATGTCAGATAACGTGTTATGACATTAGGCTGTTGGATGGCATGTTGGTGTGGACATGAATGGTTCTAGCCATGTGAAGCTAATTGTTTGTATCATGTGCGCACATGCTTCTGAGGAGAAGTCTGAAGACAATTTTATGCAGTTTTGGAAAAACTTTGTGAGGGTCTTTGTTGATGGGAGATGTCACACTTGTCTTGATGTGTGTTATTAATTCTAAGTAAGAGGAGTTTACTTAGAGTTCAGTGGAAGGCATTGTGAGTGTGCTTCAGAACTTGTGGATGATTGTGTGAAGCATTCCTGACTGGATGGATGAAGACTGTATCTGGATTTTCCAAATGCTATAATGTACTGGTCAAGGAGCATCAGTTGTGAAATATAAGGGGAGAATTTCTGTCTGTACTAGTGTTGAACAGAGGGTGCGCTCTTGAAGACATGAAGACGAGTCTTATGTTTTCCATTCATTTAAGGTGTTCTTTGTGCAAAGGAGCACTGGTTATCTTAGATAGGGAGAGTTGATCGTTTGTTGAAGAAGTTGTTTATCCAGATTGTAATGTCAGACAAGATGTCATGACATTGTGTTACTGGTGAAGTTAATGGTGTACTTGACAGTTTAGACCTGGTTCTATAGATTTGTGTGTCAATGGATTGAATCAGAAGTATACATTTACACCAATGTTTGTCAATTTTTGGCCAAAAAGGGGGAGAGAATGTACAGTAGTAGCTGTTGAGTCTGGATTTTGTTCTGAGTATGTTGGTTGGCAGATTCAGAGTTTGTCCAATTGTGGCTAAAAAGGGGGAGAGTTAGCCTAGCTGTTGCCTAGTTGTCTGTTGTGGTTCTAGGCTTGAGGGGGAGTGTGCATGATTGAACAGCTGGTATGCTGGTTCTTTCCTTGAGGGGGGTTTGGCTTTGTGCAGCTTGTTATGTGATTGCTGCTGGGTTGAAGTTTTTTTTGAAGTTTTTTCTGCTGCAGGTACCTATGATGTTGGCAGAGTTTATTTTAGCCAAAATTAGCCAAAGGGGGAGATTGTTAGTTCTTGTATTGGCTGGAATTTTGGTAAAACAAAGTTGAACAATGTTGATGTCATATGTCTGATGTCATAACATTGGTTCCTAACATTAGCTGTTGCAGGGTTGAAGTTTTATATGCTGATGTTAAAACTGATGTCTTGACATCAGTTGACAGAACATCAGAACATCAGTCTGATGTGTTTTGTTAGGGCTGAATTTGTTTAAGTGTGTTTTGAGAAGATCTGGTGGAGAGATTGTAGGCGAATATCATGGGACAAATATATTCTGTTGCAATCTTATATTGAGCAGATATTGTTACTATTTTCATGCAAAAAGATATGGAGAATAATTAGATTTAATTGAAGATTTAATTGAAGATTTAATTGAAGATTTAATTGAAGATTTGATTGAAGATCTATTTAGTAGCAGAATCTTTTGCAGATTTGTAGCAGCTGATTTGTTGTGATTTGAAGGCCCAAATCCAGTTGGGAAATAGGTTATAAATAGAAGCATTGTAACCTAGTTTTAGCAAGCCAGCCATCATGTAGATTATAAGGGTTGTGTTGGTTGATGAACCACCCGGTTTGTGGGATGGTCATCGTGTTTATCTCGAAGCCTGTAGGTAAGAGATGTATTGTTCTTGGAGGAAGCTGTTAAGCAACTCTAAGTATTGTTCTTAGTCATGAGGGTCATGTCTAGGTATTGTTATAGGAGTGTGTCTCCTATGTGTTTGGAGATTTTTTGGAAATCAAGCTGTTGATGCAGTGACTGAGATGTTGACTGCTAGACATCATTGCGATGATTAGGAGTGAGATGGAGTCTCTTATCTAGGGAGGACTTGGATAGAAGCGTCATTGGGTAGTGATTAAGTTTGTGGATTGTCAACTGGTTTGTTGAGTCTGTAATTTGATACTGCTAATAGTGGACTTCCTTCCTGGCTTGGTATGCCCCCAGATGTAGGTTGTTAGACCGAACTGGGTGAACAAATTCTGTGTGCACTTTACGTTTCAGCAACTTCTTTAAATGTCTATAATTGCCTTGCTGTTTATGTCAGACCAGATGTCTCGACATCATGTAGGACATCAGGGATCTATTATACCAGAATTTCAGTTATGATCCCATTTCCACGAGACAATTGAAGATGCTACATAGGATTTTGCTGTGAATTGTGTCTCACATTCTGCATCCTAAAAATGGAGGCTTCTCAAGAGTTGATTCTCTTGAAATTCATCTCGTTTATATTCTGCTGCACAAGGTCAAGATAAGTTGGCCACATTACTTTGTGTATCACATATTCTCCATCAAAACGTGCAACAAAGGTACATCCTTGTGTTATCCATCTATGATTGCAAAGATTTTGAAGCATTTCAACATTGGCCTACTAAATCTTCTCTACAAATCACCTGGCACATCTAAAGAGTTTTCACAGTGTACTCTTTCAAACATGAGTTACTTTTGGGATATTGAGCATCAAACTTATTATCTTCGCGTGGGAAAGAATGGAAGAATGGTGTTTAACTTTGATGATCCAAATGTTGTTGCTGAAGATAATCAGATTGATGATGAGCAGCCTATAGAGGTTCCTCTTAATGCTCCAGAGGTTAATGTGACTATGCAAGACGCTGATCAGGGAGTTGGTCATGGTGGTGGTGTTCATGTTGGTTTTGGTGATATGACTGCTATGATGACCATGCTGAAAAACATGCAGATGCAGCAAAATGAGAGGTATGCTACATAGACGGAATAGTTTCGTCTAATGCAGGAGCATATTGCTACTCAGGATGCAGATTTCCAGTCCTTTGCTGCGCATACGACTGAGAGCATCATGTCCATCCAGAACACTATTAATGAAAACCATACTGCTGAGATGGAAAGGCTTAATTACATGATTATAGCTCAAGAGAAGGATTCTTCTCACTATGATCGATTTTTCATGAAGTATGTGAAGTTGCTGCCATGGATGGAAGACCAAGGCCAGTTCCATGAGGACGTAGAAGAAGTTACCGATGATATGTTATAGTCATGTTGTGTCCTAATGTGTTATATTTATTTCTAGCTTGTGTTGTCTGACTTTGGTGTCCCACATTTTTATTTTGCTATGGTTTGCTGCTTGCTCTTGGTTTGTTTGAATAATTGTCTAAGATGTTTAATGGTTGTACTATGTGTGACTTTATAACTCTTATGCATGTTGTTGTGTGATTTATTAAGCTTTTGTTCTTTACATATGTGTTGTATGTGAGTGCACCTCTTATGCTTTGCAATTGCCTTGTGTAGTATCGATTATATGTGAACTGTGCATCTGCATGATGCTTCTAACAAATTATTTTTTTTCTTTTTTCTCTTTTTGATGTTTTCAAAGGGGGAGAAGATTATGAAAAGGATAATGCAAAAACTCAGGGGGGATATTGAGGATCATGCAGAACTTTAGGGGGAGCTATTTAGTGTACCAAAGAATAACACAATGGCTATGAGATTCAAGTTTCACCATCATAAAAAAGGGGGAGTATGTAAGTGCACTCTTCAACTTAGCCATGTTTTGAATGATGTCAAAACTAGGAGTGTGACTTAGACTAAGCATTTTTGTATATTGGACGGTATCAACAAAAATTTAGATGTGCATTGAATCATTTTAGCCCTATGATGCATACAAATGTTTTTGAAAAGCCTTAGGCATGCCATACACATCGAAAAAACAAGTTATATGTGTAAACACTGTTGCATAGGCCGACCTATACGAGCTCAGGCCGACCTATAGAAGAGTTTGCTTCAGTACAGGCTGAAACATACTATTACAGGTTGGCTCCCACGCTTCAATATTGAAGCCTGTGGATTCTGTCCATAGATCGACTCCTTCAGGCCGACCTGAACACCTTGACACGCCGACCTATATCTTTCATAGGCCGACCTGTAGCCTTAAAAAACACAAATTTTTTTTTGTATCTTATTTTTTTCTTGCATTCCTTTTGCCTTATTTCCACACACGTATATATACTCTTATATGCATCTTCATCTAGCAAGGTACTAGTCAATTACTTATACGAAACCAGATTACAAAGAGTTCCCATCATCTTCAACCTCTCTTCTATGTATACACACAATTAAACTACACATAATAATTTTTCGATTGGGTGACCAAATAGATTAGGGTTGATAACGTCCAATTAGGTTTTGTGTAACCGATAATATTGGGTTGGGATTTTTGTGTGTTTCAAATAAGAAAACCAAGGTGGGGTTTTCCTTCAAGATTTGAAGGTTTTGGACAAGACCACGTCAACACAGATTTGACCGAGTGAAGGCCTTGGGACAAGGTGGTTTCCTTGTAAGGGAGTAGCGCGAGACGGTGAATCGTGTTTGGGAATCTTGGGTTCAACAAGTGCGTGCTCAAGATATTCTGAGGATTGTAGCCACATTTTTTGTGACTTGATCAAGCTTTGATCAAGGGTTTTAAGGTGGTTGAATCAACAACAAACCATAGGGTTCGTGGGGTTAGAGTTCTTCACCTCTTGTATAAACATTTTTGCAAAGATAAGGTTAATTGCAAGTATCTCAATTCGATTTCGGATTGAGGGCATACATACCCATAGCGAGGCTGTTGGGGAACTACCTAAACAAAGGTTATTGATTTTGTTGTTGTTTCGATTAATTCGATTGGAAAGTGTTTTCAACTATCTTTTAAATTGTTGTTGTTGATATAATCACAATCACTTTGACTGTGATTGGCTTTTTACATCATCGAATTTCCAAATGTGATCAATCACACACAAAGTGTTCAATAAATTGTCTTTAAGTATTTTTATCGCTTTGTGTTATTTGGAAATAAGTTTTATGAATAGTTTTGCATTTGATTGATCCGTGAATCAATTGTTGATTGAACAATTTGTGTTCATTATCATTCCACCGGTTTTCACTATGCATATCCGTAATTTTCGATAGTAGGTTCGGTTAGACGATTCGATTCGGGTTGTTTCCACTGTGCCATACTTTTTAAAAACAAATTTTGCCAAGAGTTTTTGGTTTTAAATTTGTGATATATTCACCCCCTTCTAGATCGAAGCCTATCGTCTAACAACATCTAAGTACATTTTAGTAGCAAAAAGGTTATCTATTCTTTCTTCCAAGAAAAATAATTCAAACCAGGTAAGAAGTACACATTGATCTTATGTTGTTCTAAGAAGTAAATAAGACTCTTGTAAATACATTTGAGTCTGTTCTTTGGAAAACGATGAGAAATACCAATTTCTCTTTTCTAAATATTAGTCAGCCTCAAAGTCGACTCTAATCCAGGCTTTGTCAGTGACAAAGGGTTCTTCTTGAGTAATGACTCCCAAAATTTGAGATTCAGTAGGATAGGGTAATCTAGAAGTCCTCTCTGTGTATAAAGGACAGGGTGTTGTAGGAGCAAAATTTACCCCCGACAAGGTTTACCCTAATACTATAACCAATAGGATGCCTAGCGCTGGATGAAGAACTTATGCTTCTAGACCGATTATAACAAAACGATTGACTCCTATTCATTCTAATTATGGCAGATCCATCAATGTCTTGAATAACACCTCTCATGGATCTAGCTTCAATTTTTTTTCATATTTAACTACATATTGTAAAATACACTCTTGAGGGATTTTATCAATAATATCAGATGCAGTAAGAATCTTACTAATCCATTTTCTAATTCTTGGATTTCTAGGTCATGATTTTGAAGCGTATCTTGATCTAAATCAATTTTATCAATATTAAAAGTAATGGGAATCAAATATTTGCTTCTAATACTACGAGAGATATTCCCTATCTCACTCAAAGCTCTGAGGACTTGAGACATGAGCTATTGAGACAATGTCACAACTTTACAAAACAAATTCTAAAAGCGATAGTTATAACTCAGTTAAACTCATAACTCCTCTCCCCCTTATAATTTGTTTTCTAAGAAGTCACTACAGTGTGCTAAACCAACAGATTCACTGCCTCACTCAACGGGTCTTACTACATGGACCACACACTCCTAGCAGGTACCAACAGAGAAAACAAGAGTCAGGGTTATGAAAGAAATAATAAGTAAAACCTTGAAATAATGCAAATATGTTTTAGAAAATAATATTGTAAAGAAGTAACTATCTCAACGAAGTCAGTCTCTGATGCCAGAGCTTTAAAATCTTTATAATTTTTGTAAAGATTAAAGTAAGAATGATAATAGTGAAAATAATGGTTTGTTGTTAAGATAAATGCGAAAATAAGAATGAAAGTCTTATACAACATTATTTTATTTCAAAATACTTACAAGAAGTTACAAGAATAAGATATTACAAGAGGTTCTTAGACTTCAGGGTGTCTCACTTAAGGGGTTCCAAGTTCAAATGCCCTTTATGACAACCTTCATATTCTTATATAGAGAATGGTACAACACAGACTTGAAATAAAATTAAAAACACCCTAACATTTTACAGGTACGTGGCCGATAAAGCCAAAAGAAAAAGCAAAGATAATGCGATAAGGTGGCCCACAAAGCCTATAATAATACATAACAACAAATATAATGTGATATCATAACAAATATTGTTTCTAAAAGTAGTTCAAAATTATCTTCTGACACAATCTTTAGTAAATCTTATCTTCAACGAGTGAAATCAATCATTCAAATCTTATCTTTAAACTTTAACCATTAAGATCAATAATATCATAACAGTCGTCTTCATTTTCATTCTAGTTATCAGAGGTACTAGACCCACTTTCACTGTCGGACAAAATGGAAATAGCTTCTTTTAATTTAGAAAAAAATTCATTAGGACCAGCAGCATCAAATAAGGTTGCTAGTAACTTAGACTAGTCCATGAGAAAAACAGTATCTTGAGAACTTAAGTTTGTATTTTTGCAAAGGTTTGGATGAGCTTTGCACCATGCCTCCAAATTTGTTGAAGATAATAGTTCTGGGTTAAACTTGACCCACCATTTAAATGAAAATCTTTTAATTAACTAAGTTGCCGAGAAGTCTTTGTTAGGCCAATATTTGGTTCTGCATCAGGCCTTTAGTTTTGATGATAACAATACATTGACTCTTGGAGAACAATTTTGCATACTAATAGTTTCTATCAAGTGTGTAGCTTTTAATCTATAGGTTCTGACTTTTAAGCATTGACGAGTGACATCATCAGATTCTGAATTAAGCACACTCTAACTCAGAAGAGAAACAATCAACGTCAAATCAAGAAAGCTGTTAGACAACGGTCCTGAAGAACTTTCGTGCTAAAGCCTCTAATCGAGACTCTAACTAGTGAGCCTCTGAAAGTTATGTTTTGCACAAGAATCCGTGCTCAAGAATTGAATATTTTGAAGAACGAAGTGCTGAAGTCTCTGAAGACCAGGTTCTGAGGAACAGTGTCAAGACTCTAAAGACTTTAGTCATGAAGGTTCTCAACAAGGACCTTGACTCTTCTAACCATGTTGTCATACCTCGAAAAATGAGTGCACGACCTCACGAAGCACAATCGCACGCTCGCGGGATGGACTTATGAGAGTTGCCACTGATATTTATTAATTCCGACAGAGGGAAAGGTAAAATATCGAATTAAACCCCTAAAAAGAAAGACAAGGATGTGGTCATCGTAACCAATATCTGAGTTCGGGAGTCAGTTACACAAGGGGAAGGTACTAGCACCCCTCACGTCTGTTGTACTCAATGGGAACCATTTAGTTAGGGTCGAATGTATGTTATCTTATGTTAATTTCTAATCTTCTATTTACTGAATAGGAAAAGAAAGATAAGAGAAATATTTTTTTGGATTTTTATTAAAGAGAAAGGGGACCAAAGGGTTTTTATTACTAGGGGGCCTGACAAGATTTCGCGATTCTGCTCCTACGTATCTCAAAAGAGAAATCAAGGCACACGTCGTTCTGGGTAAAAAGTTTGTTTGTTGGTCGATTTTAAAGGAAGATATTTATTCGCATTCGACGGAAAACATTGTTTTACCCAAAACAGGCGAGGCGCGAACGTTTGCATCACAACAGAATGGATTTACAAATCGACATTCGCGGGAAACCTCTCTTATCTCAACTCAAATAGTTTATGGAGGAAGCAATGCTTTGCGTCGTCTCAAAACACAATATCTCATGTTTATAAAAGAGTTTGAAAGGTCGCACGACAGCAAGAAAAAAGTTTGATTGGTGGAATGTATTTTAGGTGAATGACGAATGTTTGATGGGAATCAATCGTTCAAAGAATTATGCAAGAATGCTAGATTCCAACGACCATTTTCATTCAAGATTAATTGAGAAAATTGTTTGATGGATAACGAACGCTTGATAATAATCAATTGTTCAAAGAGTTACGCCAAAATGGTAGATCCTAACGGCCCTTATTTGTCCTAGTTAATTATTAAGTGTTTTAAGGATGGAAGAAAAGAATTAACGACTATCCCAAGATGCGAGGCTTGGGGCTGATCATTCGAGGGTTCTACTAGAATGGTAGATTCCAACAGTTCTCTTCTTTCGTATTTTATTTTGAAAATGGGTTTGAAAATTATTTAGGAAAAGACACTCGATATTTGATCGAGGTTTAATTTTTGTTAGGGATAAAATGATTTGAAAAACAACTTTAAATTAATTTTGAAATGAATTAAATTCAAAATTGATTATCGGTTGAACAGTTAGCGAGATGATTAGTTACAATGTGAGGAATATCAACATGGATAGAAAGGACGACTAAACAAGTGAAATTAAACGATTAATTAAGTCATTCATTTAGCAATTTAGTAACAACTAATTAAACTATAACCAACTAAGCAATTAGCAAATTAATCAATCAATTAAATATTGATCAATCAAAAGAAATATAATAAAATAAGATAAAGAATAGAATAGAATAAAATTAAAAAATAACATAAAAGGGTGTAAACATGGATATGGGGTGTTAAGAGAGAAAAACCCAAAGCCCAAAAATAATTAAACCCAAATACAAAAAATATTGAGTAATAATGATAAAAATAAAAATAAAAGGAAAAGTAACATACATGCTGCAAGAACATAGAGTGGGAAACCGCCCCACTCTTTAACATTTCAACAACTCCCTTTTTTTCTTCAAAATACACAAACTAACTCCAATAGAGATGAAACATGTGGCACGACTTTAAAGCAAAAATAGAAAAAACAAAGAAAAATCACTTCTCTCTTTCGTTGCTTGTTTCACAACATAAACAAACTCTCTTCCCTCTTTCAAAATTGATATTTTTCAGAAACTATAAAACTCTCCTCTTTCTGTTAAAAAAAAAACATAATCTTACAAATCAAAGCTTCCTCCTCTTCCCCACACAACAAATAAAACCCATTCCCTCAATCAACAAGGAAATAGAAAACATAACGGAAAAAGAGGCCGAGTTCAAACCTTCTAGCTTTAATGATGGCGGAGTCGCGGTGAGTCCCACTGCAGTTCGGTTTGAGTTTGAGCGGTGTTTCCGACGATTTAGTGGTGAGTCTCGCTGAAGGATGGCGGCGTCGGTGGTAGTCGTGCTGTTGTGTTTGACGTGTAGTTTGTGTTAGGTTGAAATTGTGTTGGTTATTACATGGTTTATGCACCGGAGGAGCATGGTTGAATAATGGAAATACGAGTTTGGACGGTGAGGTTCAGATGTATTTGTCACTTGTAGCAGGTTGTCCATAAGTAGCTCATGGAGGAACATGATTGGTTTAGATAAGAGGTTTTGTATTGGTTTTAATTATGGAGAGTTGTTTTTGTTGCTGCAGTTATGGCGGTGTGGAAGGGAGCTTTGTGGAGATGTTATGGTTGTGAAATTTTGAGAAGAGATAACAATAGTAAGGAGTTTTTTAGGATTAAGTATGTTGTGTGATTCTTTTTTCATGAGTAATATGGTTTACATGGGGAAGAGGAGCTTAATGGTTATGGTAGTTGGTTGTATGCAGGTTGGTGGTTTTAAGTTGCAGAGAATTTTGTTTTATTTTGAAGAGAATAAGGAGGCATCAGGATGCTTCAACAAAAGAGAAAATTCCAAAAAAGGGTTCTGAGCTTTTTTTTGCTTTTTTTTTCTTTTGCTTCTTGTCTCATGAATTTTAGAAACAAACTAATGGATAGGAGGCGCCTTCTGGTGTATTGGATGGCTCTTGGTGGAGTTTCAAGGGTGGAAGAAGAACGATGAAAGGAGGGTGGAGAGTTGTGGGAGGTTTGTAAATTTTTAGTATTGTAAATAGATTTATGTGAAAAACAAGTGAGGAAGTGTGTGATTAGTGATAAGAAGAAAAAATAGAAAAGATGGAAGGGGTGATTGTTATTGATACTAAGTGTTGTTCATAGTGAAGGAAAACAACTTGATGAGGGAGTGTATTTGAGTTACTGTGAAAGAAGTGATCTCTTTTGAAGGGTGTATGGCGTTACATTTTTTAGAAGAAAGTTAGAAAAAGTCCTTTTATATCATGAAGCAGAGAGACTTTATTATGCGGTTTTACTGCTTGTTGGAGAGGGAGTTATAAGTGAAGTGTTATGTCTTCAAAAAAAGAAAAGGACAATTGTCCTCCCCACCTCCAGCTGGCCGCGTGTATGGGGGAATTTGTGGTCCTGCATTATTTTGTTTTTTCCTATATTTGTGGAAACCACTTCTTTTTATGAAAAAAATGGTATATTATTTAGTGAGAGACAGGATAAAGATGTTAGCTGTCATTCTTTTTCTTTCATGCATTGGTGTATTATTTATATATTAGGTTTTCTAAGACTTAGTGAACAAGTCTACTACAAAAGAGATAAAAAAATATTTTTGAATTATTTTTTAAAAGAAAAAAAAGTGTGGATAATTAAATTAAAAAATAAAATCAAACTAACAGACTTAAACTAATTCTAATTAATTCTAAATGATCTTAATGATTATTTTATCTAAAAATTTAAAATAATAATGATTAAAAATAATAAAAAGTCGGGCATCAAAGTGTTCAAAAAATAAAAAAGACTGCACCAAAAATATCAGCACAGAATAAACCACTCGAAAAAATACAGCGTTTTGTCAGATTTTGAAATAAATCTGGACTGGTTAAAAGGCTCAGACTGATCAAAATGCGACCGAAACAGTAGTCGAAAAATTAAAACGAGCACACCGGGTTAAACTACATGAAACATATATTAATATAAACGACATCTGCAAGCTCGATTTTGAAACTTTCCGTCCACTAACTTTATGGACAGTTGAGATTCAGTTTGACCGATCTGTCTGTAAATCCAACAAATTTATTCTGGATGACAATTTGGACATTGAACGAGATGAAATGCACGATATGCTATGCAGATGATGTGAATGTTGTGAAAACTGTATCGATTCAAAAATTCAGGGACAAAATTTGGGTATGACAGTTGCCCCTATTTAAGTATCTTCAACCAGAGAATATGGAGAAGGATAATCTTCATATGATCACAGTGAGAGATAGCTAAATATTTAAAAAGACCTGAATTTTGTCCCTAAATGCAGATGAAATGATATGATATGCCATGTTATGAATTTTTGCATGAATGACTCTTTTTGGTTTGCTGGTGATAAGACATGTGAGACGAAATGAACCCTAACATGATTTATTTTATGATGGACGATGGACAGGCTTGTGGGGAATGATGGAGATATGCTGTAGTGGTGATGCACAACAAATGTCAAAGACAATGGGTGAAGACTCACTAGGGATGACAAATTGCTGGGGAAAAGACACTGGGGAAGATTCAAAGTGCTTCATCAAACAAGTTCAGACATGACCTAGCAACACTTAGAAAACAACTGACAGTTTTGGACTTCAAAACATAATGCCAACAACAAAATAAAAGAATGCCAGCAACAATTGGACTTTAAAAAGCAGAATGCCAGCAACAACTGGACTTTAAAAATAGAGTGCCAGCAACAACTGTACTCTTGGGGTCAAGGGACAATAATCAACGACAAGACCTGGGTTAATGCAAAATGGGCACGAAACACTTTTCGGGCTATGCATGATTTATGAATTTGCTTTTATACATGATATGAATGATCATGATATGCAAATGCTGACATTCATGAAATGATATGAAACGAGGCTTGGCAAGGCGCCTTTATTGGTGAATGGAAATGCAAGGTGAAATCACTGGGGAGAGAAATGATCAACTACTCTGACTGCTTACATGCTCTTCGAGAATAATCTTCTAAAGAAATTCCACCAGGGAAGACTACTGTTGAGGTTCCTTAGGGGATATTCAAATGAAAACTCATTTGGGAGTCTACTACTGAGACTCACTAGGAGATACCTACTGCCGAGGTTTTGTTGAGAAAATACCTACCGCCGATGCCTACAGGGAAATCTTCTGCCGAGATCAACCAGGGAATCTACTGCCGAGATTCTGTGGGGAAATACCTTCTACCGAGGTCTACTGGGGAATCTTCTGTCAAGATCAACCAGGGAATCTACTACCGAGATTCACTTTGAAAGAGAGGTATACCTACTGCCGAGGTATACTGGGAAATCTTCTGTTGAGACTAACCAGGAAATCTTCTATCGAGATTTTGTGAAAAAAATACCTACTGCCGAGGTTTAACTTGGAAATCTTCTGTCGAGATTAGCCAAGGAATCTTCTGTCGTGATTATGTGGGTAAACACCTTCTGCCGAGGTTTAATTGGGAAATCTTCTGTCGAGATTAGCCAAGGAATCTACTGTCGAGATCCAGCTAACAAGCATAAAGTAGTTGACTGTAGTAACAATGGTTTTCTTCATATGTGGATGAGACATGGTTCATATTATGGTTATGATTGAATATGCTTTGGTGTGCATTTGATTAATGCATGTAGTGTTAAAGTTACTCAAATGCGATGCCACACACTTGTGATGACTGATCAGTGCATGTATGCGTGCCAATAAGAATTAGTTTTTTATTGCATATGTTTGATTTTCATGATATGGTAATATGCCAGATGAATGTGATGATATGCCTGACATGACGCTAGACCGAAGCGACTTTATTAATACATGACAATGATTTATGCAATTACTCGAAAGTTTTCAAAGTTTCCCTTGTCGCGGGTAATGGATGAAAGAAAGTCTTTTGCAACATAGTTTCTTGTCAAGGGAAAAGTAATTTTTGTGGGAGGTAATTTCCAGCATGATTTCCCGACACTCATTTCAAACTCAACGGTGTGTTGCTTGAGTAAATTGAACAACTTGAAAATCTGAAGAGGATTTTCCTCTCGATAGTTCTCTTGCCCCAGTCTTTTGGGCCTTTAAAGGAACTTCACCTTAAAAGGAGTTTGGAAATAGCTTGCCATAATCTCGAGTTGGCTTGCCCACTATTCTGAACTTTGAACTGGTCGTTGACTAACTGAACCTTGGAGTTGTAGACTTCTGATTGATCGACCTTTAGAGAGTTGAATTCACTGAGCTCTTTAGGTGGATTGCCCTTGTCTGAGTCGTGCAAGGATTTGTTATTTGGCTAAACAGCTCTTGGGATTATCAGCTCGGATTGAGTGATTCTCAAAGTGATTTTCCCTTGAATGGACTTCTTTGACATGATCAAAATCCTCAACTGACCGTGCTTTATTGGAATTCCCTTTAATGCTGAATGTTGACTTGTAGATAAAATTGTTCATTCAAAATTGTAATTTTAATGTAATGCAAATGCAGATTTTGAAATCAATCATTATTGAAGTGATGGTGATATACACAAAGTGGATTTAGCCATTCATAAATTGAAAGATGATGTGATCAACACAAAAGATTAGCAATGATCTTGGTGGAGTCAGGTTAATACGACCTTGTTGTAGTATGCTTTCAAAATAAACCATGCCTCAATTAGGTCTTTTAAGGGTTGTAACGTGGCCTGGTTCACGTTTTTTTGAAGAAAAAGGATATAAGGCTCAAAATTTAATTTTAACCTTCCCTTCTTCTTGATGAACTCCAATCCTACGTCCAGTTAATTGACACACGCATTCCGCTTCCAAGAGGGTTCAAAGGTATGATGGTAAAGATGATGATTCAAGATGATATTTCCTTGAAATGACAGTCACTTTATTTTGTTTTTGTTTTTGTTTTTGTGAGGATTATGATTACCTCTTTTTTTGTTTTGATCCCTAATTTTTTCCTGGACCGTTTCTTTGTAGCTTTTAATCCACCGAGACGCCCTAATTTTTGCCTAAATCGTCTTTTGTGGTGTTCGACTTAGCGGGCTTTTTCATTTTTTTATTTTTTCCAAAAGGTTGTGACTTCCATTTTATTGGTGGATGAGGAACAACCACTATAATTTCTCTTGGATTTTCACAACTTCTTCGACACTTTATGATGTGTGAGAAGGATAACATGTGGTTAATCCTCTATGGAGGGTGTACAGATGGACAAATTCTCTTGAAGATCGAATGCACAGACAAACTATCTTAACACAACTACCCTGCCCCAGGTCAAGATTAGGGTTTTAATTCCGAAAGAAATGCCAACTTCTAGGCTCAAAGTGGTTGACTAGGGACTAACTCCTTATCTCTCTGATGTTTTGGAATTTGAAACATTTTCCTACATCATTGACAAAGTTTTATTAGAAAGTATACCACAACAATTTCAGGTATTTTCATCATCCTCACTCCAATCTTTGCTAACACAATAGTTTGGTAAAGAAAATGATAGGGAGAATTTCTTTTTTTGCAATAAATGAGAAAAAATGAGTGGATACGAATGGATGGATTAAAAAAATGCATGATCACTACATTAATATTACCATTTGAAGAAAACAACATTGCTTTAAAAGAAAACAACGTTTAACATGTAAAGAAAATACAAATGAAAAGCTGAAACATCAAAACAAATGCTAGTGTTGAGGACGATCTTCTTTACTTTACTTGCTGGCTCTGGGAGGTATCTCCTGAAGTCTTCGAGCTCATTAGGGCAAGGGATTATTCACCACATTAGGTCCATCAAAAGTCAGTTGTCCTTTTTAAATTCGGTCTTGCACTTCTTCTTGGAAGACCTTACACTCTTCGATTGAATGACCCACTACTCCATCATGAAATTCACATTGGACATCCGGGTTGTACCAAGGAGGGAATGAAGACTTCATGGATCTTGTCTTTCTAGGAGCTATCGACGAGCTTTGGACCAACTGAGACCACAACTGACTGTACGTCATTGGGATTGGGTCAATCTGACGAGTCTCTTTTTCTTTCCGGTTTGGAGATCTATGTTGATTTTGACGTCGATGTTGATTTTTGAATTCGAGCCCGATGATTCTGATGTCGATGCTGACGCAGAACCTGAGCTGGCCGATTCGGCGGACCTTGCCATGATTGTTGGCACTGAGGACAAGGAGGTAATAGCTGCTGGCATTGGACGACTGCTGCATATGGATGTTGATAATAGGGTATCGGAGACAGAGTTTGTGAAACCTGGGAAGTTTCTGAGGTTGAATCAGTTTTATCCTCCTCCTCTTGGGATTCATTAAGGGACTCATTCTCAATGCTCTGGATATTCAAGACACCTTGGAGTCTTCCACTCTTGAGACCACTCTCAATATGTTCTCCAACTTTCACCAGGTCGGAGAAACTTGTTGATGCACTACCTACCATCTTTTCGAAGTATGGGCTCTATAGGGTATCCATAAACATATCCACCAATTCTTTCTCTGAGAGCGACAGTTGAACGCGAGCAGCAAACTCTCTCCATTTTTGGACGTATTCGTTGAATGACTCATTACTCTCCTGAGATAGGTATTTCAATTAGAAGCGATTGGGAGCCTCATCCAAATTGTATTGGTATTGCTTCAAAAAAGCGTTAGCTAGGTCTGACCATGATTGAATATGGCTTCTTTCTAATTCTATGTACCAACTCAATGATGCCTCACTCAAACTGTCTTGAAAACAGTGAATCATTAGCTTATCGTCGATAGCATAGGCAGTCATTTTTCGGCAGAACATCACCAAATGGTGCTTTTGGCAGCTATCCCCTATGTACTTCTGAAAGTCGAGTATTTTAAATTTCAGGGGTATAACCAGGCCAGGTACTAAACACATGTTTAAAGCATCCAGGTCAAAAGCATCATGCTTCTCTATACCTTTGATTCTTTCATCCAGCACATGGCACTTCTCAGCCATCTCAATAACTTCTGGTCTCTTGGTCTTCCTTACTGGGATTGCCCCTTAGGAATTTGGCTATGAGAACGCACATCATTAATAATCAATAGCATCATGAGGTGAGGAATGTCCATATCGGACAATGGGATAGTCTTGAATAACGGGGGCCTCAAATGGGATCTGTACAAGCTGAGGTTGAGCAGGGATGCTTACTTGAGGTGGAATAACATTTTCAGTGACGACAGTTCGTTGAAGGTTGTTCTCTCTCCTTGCCAGAGCTGTCATAGCCTCCATGAGTTGGCTCAACTGATTTGCTATCAGATCAACATCTTCTCTTAACACAGTCTGGATTTGCTCTCCAGGGTCCATGATCTTTCAAAGCTGCTTCAAGTCCGATGTAAGTGTCAGGAAATCAGTTGCAAGTTATAGACACAGGATGAGGATGAGTTTATTTTTTGAATGAAATGCAATGCATGCTGATAAATGCAAATGCAGTGTATGTGAACAGATGATTTTTTTTTGTATTTTGAAAAAATGATATGCATGCTGATGAATGCAGATGCATGAGTTTATCTTTTTTGTGTTTGTATGCAAAGAAAATGCAATACAAGTATGATTAGGATCTGGGATAACACGAGTAAATCATAACACTCTATTAGGTATGTCTCCTTATAGCAGACAATTCTACGTTTTCTACCCATAAACCGCTCACAGGATAGTTTCTAGGTTGATAGATAAGGTTCCCAGAGTCACGGACCTTAGTCGTATCAACGTCATGCAACCGACTAGCTGCTTTATGAGAAGAGTGACAAAAAGGTCTCTTCTGAACTAGGTTTTCATGTTGGTTGCAACAAGGAGAAATCCTTATAGTCCAACATTACGCAACCACCAAAGCAGGAACTAGTTCTAATATGGGGTCCTAAAGTCATGGACCCTTCATGAATCAGCGTCATGCGACAGGCTAGCTGTCTTATAACGAGATCTACGAATAGGTCTAATCTTGAGGAGTCTTCATGCTAGGCATGCAAAGAGTGGCCCTTGGTGACTAACACTACACAACTTCCAAATCTAAACTATGTTTTCTCTCTTCTTTTTCCAAAGCTCATGTGTAGAGCTTTATTCATGATATCAAATCACAAAACCCACACTTGAATATACAGAGATATATATGTAAAATACGATAAAGCAGAGATCAATAAAATATATAATCAAATAAGAAAAAGAAACAAACAAAACTAACACACATACAAAAACCTAACTAAACTAGGGTTGACTCACTTAGGGATGGGAAAGTCCCCAGGAGAGTCGCCATCTATCGTACCTCGAAAAATGAGTGCACGACCTCGCGAAGCGCAATCGTACACTCGCGGGATAGACTTAACATAGTCGCCCCGCTCTTTATTTATTCCCATAGAGAGAAAGGAAAAATATCAAATAAAACCCCTAAAAAAAGACAAGGATATGGTCATCGCAACCAATATCTGAGTTTGGGAGTCAGTTACGCAAGGGGAAGGTACTAGCACCCCTCACGCCCATTGTGCTCAACCAGAACCATTTAGTTAGGGGAGAATGTATGTTAGCTTATGGTAATTTTTAATCTTCTATTTACTGAGTAGGAAAAGAAAGATAAGAGAAATGTTTTTTGGATTCTTATTAAAGAGAAAAAGGACCTAAGGGTTTTTATTACTAGGGGGCCTGACAAGATTTCGTGATCCTGCTCCTACGTATCTCAAAAGAGAAATCAAGGTACACGTAGTTCTGGGTAAAAAGTTTGTTTGTTGGTCGATTTTACCAGAAGATATTTAGTCGCATTCGATGAAAAACTTTATTTTACCCAAAACAGTTGAGGTGCGGACATTTTCTTCCCATAAGAATGGATTTACAAATTGACATTTGCGGGAAATGTCTCTTATCTCAACTCGAATAGTTTAGGACGAAGTAATCTTTTGCATCATCTCAAGACACAATATCTCACGTTTATAAAAGAGTTTGAAAGGTCGCACGGTGGCAAGAAAAAAGTTTGATTGGCGGAATGTATTTTAGGTGAATGACGAACGTTTAATGGGAATCAATCTTTCAAAGAATTATGCCAAAATGCTAGATTCCAATGACCCTTTTCAATTAAGATGAATTTAGAAAATTGTTTGATGGACAACGAACGCTTGATAATAATCAATTGCTCAAAGAGTTACGCCAGAATGCTAGATCCTAACGGCCCTTATTTGTCCAAGTTAATTATTAAGTATTTTAAGGACGAAAGAAAAGAATGAACGACTATCCCAAGACGCGAGGCTTGGGACTGATCATTCGAGGGTTCTGCTAGAATGCTAGATTCCAATAGTCCTCTTCTTTCATGTTTTATTTTGAAAATGGTTTTGAAAATTATTTAGGAAAAGTCACTCGATATTTGATCGAGGTTTAATTTTTGTTAGTGAGAAAATGATTTGAAAAACAGCTTGAGTTTAATTTTAAAATGACTTGAATTCGAAATTGATTATCGATTGGACAGTTAGCGACATGATTAGTTACAATGTGCGGAATATCAACATGGATAGAAAGGACGACTAAACATGCGAAATTAAATGATTAATTAAGTCATTCATTTAGAAATTTAGTACAACTAATTAAACTATAACCAACTAAGCAATTAGCAAATTAATCAATCAGTTAAATATTAATCAATCAAAAGAAATATATCATAATAAAATAAAGAATAGAATAGAATGAAATTAAAAAAAAAATAACATAAAGGGTGTAAACATGGATATGGGGTGTCAAGAGAGAAAAGCCCAAAGCCCAAAATAAATTAAACCCAAATACAACAAATATTAAATAATAATAATAATAATAAAAAAGGAAAAGTAACACACATGCTGCAAGAACATAGAGAGGGAAACCGCCCACTCTTTAACATTTCAACAACTCCCTTTTCTTTCAAAATAAACAAACAAACTCCAATAGAGATGAAACATGTGGCACGACTTTAATGCAAAAATAGAAAACACAAAGAAAAATCACTTCTCCCTTTTGATGGTTGTACTCTCTTCTCTCTTTCAAAAGTGATATTTTTTCAGAAACTATAAAACTCTCATCTCGCTGTTAAGAAAAAAAAAACATGATCTTACAAATAAAAGTTTCCTCCTCTTCCCAACACAACAAATAAAACCCCTTCCCTCAATCAACAAAGAAATAGAAAACATAACGGAGAAAGAGGCCGAGTTCAATCCTTCCGGCTTTAATAATGGCGGAGACGCGGTGAGTGCTGTTGCAGTTCAGTTTGAGTTTGAACAGTGTTTCCGACAGTTTAGTGGTGAGTCTCCCTGAAGGATGGTGGCGTCGGTGGTAGTCGTGCTGTTGTGTTTGACGTGTGGTTTCTGTTAGGTTAAAATTATGGTGGTTGTTACATGAGTAGCTCGTGGAGGAACACGATTGGTTTGGATCAGAGGTTTTATATTGATTCTTTGTTCATGAGTAGTGTGGTTTACATGGGGAAGAGGAGCTTAATGGTTATGGTAGTTAGTTGTATGCATGTTGGTGGTTTTAAGTTGGAGGGATTTTGTTTTATTTTGAAGAGAATAAGGAGGTATCATGAAGCTTCAATGAGAGAGAGAGAGATAAAATCCCAAAAAGGGGTTCTGGACTTTTTTTTGAATTTTTTTCTTGTTGCTTCTTGTTACTCATGAATTTTAGAAACAAACTAATGGATAAGTGGCACCGTCTGGTTTATTGGATGGCTCTTTGTGGAGTTTCAAGGGTGGAAGAAGAATGATGAGAGAAGGGTGGAGAGTTGTGGGAGGTTTGTAAATGTGTAGTATTGTAAATAGGTTTATGTGAAAAACAAGTCAGCAAGTGTGTTATTAGTGATAAGAAGAAAAAAGACAAAATATGGAAGGGGTGATTGTTATTGATACTAAGTGTTGTTCATGGTGAAGGAGAACAACTTGATGAGGGATTGCATTTGAGTTATTGTGAAGGAACAAATATTTTTTGAAGGGTGTATGGCGTTGCATTTTTTAGATAAAATTTAGAAAAATGTCCTTTTATCCATGAAGCAGAGAGACCTTATTATGTTGTTTTACTGCTTATTGGAGGGGGAGTTATATGTGAAGTGCTATGTCTTCAAAAAAGAAAAGGACAACCGTCCTCCCCACCTCCAGCTTGCCGCGTGCATGGGGGAATTTGTGGTTCTACATTATTTTTTTTCCCTATATTTGTGGATACCACTTATTTTAATGAAAAAGAGGGTATATTATTTAGTGAGAGACAGGGTAAAGATGTTAGCTGTCATCCTTTTCCTTTCATGCATTGGTGTATTATTTATATATTAGGTTTTCTAAATGAAGCCAATAAAAAAATCTCTTTCCAAGACTTAGTGAACAAGTCTACTAAAAAAGAGATAAAAACAAATATTTTTGAATTATTTTTTAAAAGAAAAAATGTGTGGATAATTAAATTAAAAAATAAAATCAAACTAACAGGCTTAAACTAATTTTAAATAATTCTATATGATCTAAATGATTATTTTATCTAAAAATTTAAAATAAAAATGATTAAAAATAATAAAAATTCGGGCATCAAAGTGCTTGAAAAATAAAAAAGACCACACCAAAATTATCAGCGCGGAATAAACCACTCGGAAAAATACAGCGTTTTGTCAAATTTTGAAATAAATCTGGATCAGTTAAAAGGCTCAGACTGATCAAAATGCGACTGAAATAATAGTCGAAAAATTAAAACGAGCACACCGGGTTAAACTACACGAAACATAAATTAATATAAACGACGTCTGCAAGCTCGATTTTGAAACTTTCCGTCCACTGACTTTCCAAACAGTTGAGATTCACTTTGACCGATCTGTCTGTAAATCCAACAAATTTATTCTGGCTGACAATTTGGACATTGAATGAGATGAAATGCATGTTATGCTATGCAGATGATGTGAATGTTGTGATAATTGTATCGATTCAAAAATTCAGCGTCAAGATTGGGGTATGACACATGCTTCAAACATCTAAATTAGGAAGCTTCTGATACTTAGAAGATGACAAGACTAGATCGTTGGATGAGAGATAAATAGTACCTAGTACAAGATCAAAACATTCCTTCCATTATGCGGATTTCGTGGAGTAAGGAGTTTTATGCTGTACGATTTTGACTCCCACTTTAATGACGAATATTTAAGGCGCTAACTCATATTTGAAGTTTACCATCCTACCCCCAATGGATCTTTCCTTGACTATAAAAGGAAGACTTGGAAAATGGAACGAGTTGCTAATTCCCAAGTGATTCACTACTATTATTCAAGCTGTCACATTCTATGATATTATTCTTGTGAATATTGTGTATACACACTTAGAACTTTTGTTCATATTGTGTGAATATTTATCTATACTTAAACATTGTGTTAATTTGCTTTGTAGAAGCAATCTTTGTAAGCACAGTTGTAAAACCTAAAATCTGTTTGAGTGAGTATCTTGAGTGACTAGGGTTTAGTCTGTATACTCAAGAAGACAAGGACGATTGTCTTTGTGGTGTCTGTAATAAGTTTGATTATAGTGGATTAAGTTCTTTTGAGAAGGTGAAATCATCTTGGTGAGTTAAGTGGAAGTAGCTTCATTAACAGCGAACCAAGATAAAAATAACTTGTTATTTTTATTACTCTTGTTATTGTTTATTGGATTGGTTTTGAAAAAGTATTGATTTTTAGAAACCCAAATCAAACCCCCTTTCTTGTGTTTCTTTTAACCTTCAATTGGCATCAGAGATCCGATTCTGGTATCGATAAGATTATCAAACACTTAATAGTGTCAGATAAAGATCCAGTTGAAACACAACGGCCGGCAATCCACCTCCAGTTGTTCTAACCAATGAGAAAGATCATTACAATGATAAACCTCCTATTTTTGATGGAGATAAATTTGATTATTGAAAGTGTCGCTACGCGAAAAACAATCGGGGAAGACACAGAGTCGCCATCAAACTTTACTTATCCCAACGAGGAAAGGAAAACATCGAGAAAACCTCAGAAGGGGAAGAACATGGTCTCGCAACCAAATTCGGGGTTCGGGAGTCGATTACAAAAGAGGAAGGTGTTAGTACCCCTCGCGTCCATTGTACTCAACGGGATCCACTCTTGTTGTTCTAATCAAAGGGTGTGTATATCTAAAGCTTACTTGCTAAGGGAATGAAGTAATGAAGAAATGGTAACAATGAAAGGTAAGGTAGAGACAAGGAAAGACCAACGGGTCTAAAGAAAGGAAGTAGGATCAACGGATCTACAACCCAAAGGATGATGAAATGAGATCAACTGATATATAAATAGGAAGTAGGATCAACGGACCCACAAAATAAAAGACGGAGAGAAGTAATATCAACAGATTTATGACTGTAAAGAAAAGATCAACGGATCTAAGAATAGGAAGTAGGATCAACAGGTTTACAACTCACAAAACTAAGAGAAGCAATATAAACGGATTTGCGACTCAAAGAAAGATCAGCGGATCTATGGAAAGGGAGTAGGATCAACGGATCGACAACCCCGGGAACAGGATCAACGGATCCACGACCAAAAAATGAAAATAATATCAACAGATTTGTGACTCAAAGGAAGATTAACAGATCTATAGAAAGGAAGTAGGATCAATAGATCTACAACCCACAAAATGGAGAGAAGCAATATCAATGGATTTGCGACTCAAAGAAAGATCAAAGGATCTATACAAAGGGAGTATGATCAATGGATCTACAACCAAAAAAAATGAAGAGAAGTAATATCAACAGATTTGTGACTCAAAGGAAGATCAACGGATCTATGAAAAGGAAGTAGGATCAACGAATCTACAACTCAAAGGACAGAGCGGAGTAATATCAACGAATTTATAACTCAAAAGAAGATCAACAGATCTATGGAAAGAAAGTAGGATCAACGGATCTATAACCCAAGGAATAAGATCAACTGATCCACAACCCAAAAATGAAGAGAAACAATATCAACGGATTTGTGACTCAAAGGAAGATTAACAGATCTATGGAAAGGAAGTAGGATCAATGGATTTACATCTAACAAAATGGAGAGAAGCAATATTAACGAATATGAGACTCAAAGAAAGATCAACGGATCTACGAAAAGGGAGTAGGATTAACGGATCTACAACCCAAAAAAATGAAGAGAAGTAATATCAACGGACATGCGACTCAAAGGAAGATCAACGGATCTATGGAAAAGAAGTAGGATCAACGGATCTATAACCCATAAGACGGAGAGAATTAATATCAACGGATTTACAACTCAAAAAAAGATCAATGGATCTATGGAAAGGAAATAGGATCAACGGATCTACAAGCCAGGGAATAAGATCAATGGATCCACGACCCAAAGATGGAGAGAAGTAAGATCAACGGATCTACGACTAGAAAGCTAGGGAATAGGATGTAAGATCAACGGATCTATAACCTAAGAAAATGAAAGAGGGTTAAGATCAATGGATCTATGAATAGGAAGTAGGATCAACAAATCTACAACCCAAGAAAATATAAAAAAGATTAGGATCGACGGATCTACATCCCGAAAGAGAGTGACAAGATCAACGGATCTAAAAAACATAGGGAGTAAAATCAACGGATTTACAACCTTGAGAAATTGTACATAGAAAGATGATCTCACTGGGGAAACAAAGGGGTAAACAGAGGGTAAGATCGACAGATCTATGGTCTTGGGGATTGATTGAAATATATGTTGGGGAATAGGCTCGACTTTCTCTGTGGGGATATATTATTGTCATAATTGAAGATTGATTCAGGATTTCGTGCAAGGTACTACAACTGGCTCATGCTTTGTATGCAAAATGTTGATGTAGGCTTAGGCTGCTGGGGATATGAGGATATGTGATCTAAGGATCATGATGGTGCCAAGTAAGGTTGGGATTTGGTTTAGGGTGCCAAGTATGATTGGATTTTTTTAGGGATTTTACTCTTGGTTGCCAATGAGAACTGGTTTTAAAGGGTAGACTGCTAGACGAGAACTGGTGGAAAAAGGTTAAGTTGTCAGACGAGAACTGACTCCTTGTTTTCTGTATCTGACGGAACTGACTTTATGGTTTGCCAGGCTAGAACTGGACTTTGAAATGGGGTTTACCAAGTGGGAAATGGTTTATGAGCTGTCTACCAGACGGAAACTGGTATCGGGAACTGGATTTCAAAGTGATTTAGGTTACAAAGCTTTGAGGTTAGATTCATGTTGTGGGGTTAGGCCCGATGAATGATATGATATGCATGACTTTATGCTAGAGCGAAGCGACACGAATAATGCATGAAGATGATTTATGCAATGATATGAAGGTTTCCAGAAATGGAAGGAGGGTCTTTTGTAGCAAGGCTTATTTGTCTATGAAAGGTGACTTGGTGGGGTGGTAGCAGGATTCCCCGACATTCCTCTTGAAGTCAAAAGTTGTTGACGAAATAGAATTTGCTTGAGTAGCTTGAAAGCATGGAGAGGTTTTTCCCCTATGTAGCTAAACTTGCCCCAGACTGGTCCTTGGAAAGGTTCACCTTGAAAGGAGGTTTGAAGTAGCTTTCCATGAGATGACCTCGATATGGCTTTCCCCAGAATTTTAAGTCATGAAAAGATTTTCCCTTGATTAACCAACTCTTGGAGTGGTTGACTTCGATGTACTCTTGAGGTAACTTGCCCCAAAATGAGCGCGGAAGTGACTTAACTTGTGCTAATTGAACACTAGAGGGACTTTTCCTTAATCAAAGAAACTCTAGGTGGCCTGCCCCTGGTTGATGGGGTCTTGAGATGATTCTCTCTAATCAACCGAATCTTTAATGATTTGCCCCTTAATCAACTGATGCTTGGAGACTTGCTTTAGACTGACTGATTCCTCGGGTTGATATGACAATGCCCCTGATTCATAGGGTTATGAGGTGTTCTTGATTCTGGTCAACTTTGCTGAATGATCCAGTCCTCTTCGATTGCTCCTTGTTAGAATTTCCTCGGTGTCAAGTACTGACTTGCAATTAAAACTTGTTCATTTACGAATGGTAATTTTAATGCGATGCTCATGCATATTTTGAAAAAGGTCATTTATTGGAATGATATGATAGTGTGTGACGAATGGACCATTAGTCCAAACGTAGTATTGATTTAGCTAATGTGAAAGATATAGCAAGAAGAAGATTAGCAAATTTATAGGAGTCAGTTTATGCAACCTTGTTGTAGTATACCTTCAGACTAGACACTACTTCAATTAGGTCTTTTGAGGGTTGTAACGTGGTCCGGCTCACGGTTATAAAAACAAAGGATATAAGGCTCAAAATTTGATTGGTACCCACCCCTTCTTTGTGATGTTCTCCAGTTCTACGTTCAGTTAATTTGACACACGCATCTTGAGTTTGACGGCGTAAGAGTGAAGATGATGTTTCAAGGTTTGCTTGAATGGCAGTCACCTTATTTTGTTTTTCATGGATGTCAGTGACCCTTCTATTTTGACATGGTGGTCACCGAATCTTATTTATTCTTGCTTGAGGATTTGAAGACCTCTTTTGCTCTTTTATTTTGATCCCTAACTTTCGTATGGACTGAATTTGTTTTTTTTAGTCCACCAAGATTGCCCTGATTTTTCCTAAGTCTCCTCTTTGGGTGTTCTACTTAGCAGGCTATTTTATTTTTTATTTTTCTTTGTTCTGGAAAGGCTTGTGACTGCCAAGTCATTGGTCATTGAAGAATAACCGCCATAACTTTTGAATTTGCATGGCTCTTTCGACATTTCAGGATATGCGCGAAAAATAGCATATGGTTGATCCTCAAACAGGATGTTTCATCTTGCAATTTTGAACGTGTAGTCAGATTAACTGGACACTACCCATGCCTCGGGTTTAGTGTAAGGTTTTGGAAATCTGAAAGAAAATCAACAACAATTATGGGTATTTCATTTTCGTCATCCTCCCTCAAATATTTGCTAAAACAATAGTTTGATAAAGAAAGTGGACGAGAGGTATATGGATATATTTTTTTTGTTTTTTGATATAAGTGAAGAAAAGAAAGAGCGAATGCGACATGATTAATTCAAAAAATGCATGATCACTTCATTAATATTACCATTCAAAATAATAATGTTTAAAAACAAGTAGCATTCAACAGGAAATAAAAATACAAATGCAATGATAAAAATGATCCAAGGATAGGAAACTCTGAGGATGTCTTCCTGTCTGAACCACTGGCTTTAGGAGATGCTCCCTGAAGTCTTCGAACTCATTCGGGTGAGAAGTTGACGTGCACAACCAGACTTCCTTCTGGAAAGGATATGAACCCTTTGTCAATCAACTATTGTACTTTAGCTTGGATGGCTTTGCAATCTTCGTTTGAGTGCCCCATCGATCCTCCATGATATCCACATTGCACATGAGGATCATACCTAAGTGGGTATGGTTCTGGCAATGGCTTGAGAGACTTGGGAACCACCAATGAGCTTTGAATCAGATGTGGCAAGAGTTGACTGTATGACATAGGAACTGGATGAAGAAGAGCATTCCTTATTTCCAAGTTGTTGTGAGGCCTATGCTGGCTCTAATGCTGATTCTGATGCCCTCGGCCATGGGCTCATTGATTTACATGAGGAGCAATCTAGGGTTTCTGGTACGAAGCACTAGGCATGGTTGGTTGTCCATAAGGATAGTATGGCACTGGAAATGATGACTGTTGAGAAGATGAGGGACTATAAGGTTTTGCCAGTGCATCCCGAGAATACTCAATATTTGCTATGAATGTATTGGTTTTATCCTCTTCTTCCTCTTGGGAATTGCTGAGGGATTTAGTCTGGCTAGCTTGGTTGCTCGAGGCGTCTTGAATTTTTCCGCTCTTGAGGCCGCTCTCGATGCGTTCTCCAACTTTCACCAAGTCAGAGAAGTCAAATGATGTAATTCCAACCATCCTTTCAAAGTATGGGCTCTTCAGGGTATCCATGAACATGTCAATTAACACTCTGTCTAGAAGTGATGGTTGCACTCTGGATGCAAATTCTCTCCACCGCTGTGCATACTCCTTGAAAGATTCGATACTCTTCTGAGATAGGCTTTGCAACTGCGTGCGATTAGGCACATAATAGCAGCATCAAGCCCATGCGTGTCATGCACTTTCATAGCTTAGAGTTTCTCCTAAATTGCACGAAACCTTTCCTTTATAGGATCAAATAATGGAATTCTCTAGAATTGGGTATGAACATTTACCCGTGGAAGATCATCATCAGGCAGAAGATCATACAGTGTGTTGGTCGTCACAGTAAAACCTGGTGGAAGTTCAACGTGCTGAAGGTTGTTCCTTGACATAGCTACCAACGGCTTCCAACTTGCCTTTTCAGGTGTCTACCTTGATCATGCTTCAAACACTTTGTCGTCTTTCAACATCCACTACTTATTCAGAACGGGTACCGGGAAATCAGCTGGTTGGTCATGGACAAAGGTGGAATGAGTTTGTTGTGCGGACATGGTATGCAATGCTAATGAATGCAAATACGATGGAATGGATGCAATGAGATGCCATGCTCAATTATTTCCAAGGAATCTTCATATTTTGATTCAAGTTTTTTAAGCAAAAGAAAGGTTCAACGACAAGACTCAAAGACAAGATCCTTGGAATTAAGAGAACATGTATGCTACAAATATGATATGAAGCCATGAATGCAAGGACATGGGATCAAAGCCTCCACATATACTGGATAACAGTTGTATTGATAACGGACTAGGTTCAAAATTTCACCTCCATAAGGAACACAAGAAAACCGGGAAGGATGGAAGTCAAAGTTTCCTGCAAAAACCCCATTCCCTCTCACATGTGGGTTCTAATCTTGGACAGAAGTTCCTAGCAGGTCCTCAGCTTCTCTAGATCCCAGGTCGAAGAAGTAATAATACGTTCACCATTTTTGGTTTGGCATTATTATCCCTCAAGGAGGCCTCCACTAATTTCCCATGAACGGTCTCCAGAGTCATAAGCTCTCTATAGGGATACCCTGCCATCTGCATGAGATACGCAGGACAGTATATCTCCCAAGAAAACCTCGTATGAATATGTATCTCATGTCAACTACATGTATCAAGCGCTACGCAAGTCAACACAACTATCCACTCTAGTCCTATGTGTATCTTCAAGCCTGGGTAGTGGGCTTATCTCTCAGCAATAACCCATCCCAACAGTATAACAGTACCTAAGATAACAAATGAATGGCAAAGATAAAATGCAAGCAATTAATAAAGCAAATAAAGCATAAAAATAAAACACCCAAAGAAAGAGAAATCAAACAAGAGCTAGGACTGACTCACTTAGGGATAGTCCTCAACAGAGTCGCCAGGAGTCGCTACGCGAAAAACAACCGGCGAAAACACAAAGTCGCCATCGATTTTTATTTATCCTAACAGGGAAAGGAAAACATCGAGAAACCCTCAGAAGGGAAAGAACATGGTCTCGCAACCAAATTCTGGGTTCGGGAGTCGATTACGCAAGAGGAAGGTGTTAGCACCCCTCACATCTGTTGTGCTCAACGGGATCCACTCTTGTTGTTATAATCAAAGGGTGTGTATATCTAAATCTTACTTGTTAAGGGAATTCATTAATGAAAATGGAAAACAAAAGGGAGAAAAAACAAAAGGGGGCTCGCCAGGATCTCGCAATCCTGTGCCTACGTATTCCCTTGTGCAATGGGAAAGTCAGAGAAATCGTAGTTCGAAGGAATACGGTGGAAAAGGGTTGGTTGAAAAAAGAAAAAGTGGCTCGCCAAGGATTAGGGCCCTTGTGCCTACATATTCTCAACAGGATGTTTTTAATGGACGATGTTCGTAGTTCGTGGTTTGTTGGTGTTTTTAATGGATGATGCTAATGTTCGCATTCTAGCAGTTAGGTGTATTGTCGCTCGCTCGTGGAGTCTTATGTATTACCTGTATTGCGGTATAATGGAAATAACATTCCTTTTCTGAAAATGGTTGAAGAGATAATCCGAAGGACAAAATGATTTGCATTTGTTGAAGTGTTTTTGTTAGGGTTTTGAAAAGAGTTTGAGATGCGTATTGTACTAAAGTCTATGACAGTAGGAGCGAATACTTTGCACAAACGATCAGAGACGGATCGCACACAAAGAACTCTAGAAGAGGTAAGGATAAATTCCTGCTCATCATTCCCCATGTACTTAAGACTTGTGACGCATTACACGCATCGTGTTTATTATGTATTTTTGGATTTTTTATGCAAGAAAATATTTGGATGCAAAAGACAAGAAAATATAAGGGAGACTGGATCCTAAATGTTATCATGCAAAATGGTCCTAAGGTTAAGATTGAAGGGAAAATAATAACCTAATGTGATCATGCAAGATGGACCTAAAGTTGAGGATGAAGGGAGAATGCTACCCTAAAGTTGTCATGCTTGGATTAAGAACTCAAAGCTATCCTACTTCAATCTTAATCAGAAATTAAGTTGAACTAGGAGATCCTAAGGGAACATGTGAAGCAACAAGCAAACAAATAATCAAGGCACAGTTCAAAAGTCAAAATAATTAAATAGAAAAAACAAACCTAACACATGGAAACGACCACTCACAAAATAGAATTAAATGAAAAGAGAAAAATTATGACATAACAAAAGATGCATGAGTTAGATGGATGATGATGAGCACAACATAATGGTCAAAAGAATAGTCAGAACAAGAATCAAAATCATAAGATCAAACAAAAATAGTCAAATCTCTAAGTAAAGGAATCTAAGTCACAAGTCACAAAAGTTAGGAGTTAAGTTGTTTAATTAACAAAAATTAAAAATCTAAGTGACTAAAGATTAAGAACCTAAATAATTACATTCTAAACGTGAATTTAAAAAGGCTAATTCAAAATACTAAAAAAAGAAAAATACTTTTGAGGTTTTTTATATTTAATTGAAAACAGCTAGACTAATTAAACTAAATAATTATTGTTAATACTAACCAAATATTAAACAAAATTAGAATGATACTTCTAAAACAAAATTAAAAATAAATTTTAAAAGGAAAAATAAAAAAAATTGAAAGAAATTAAAAAAAAAAGAAATCTAAAACAAAAATTGGGCCAGGGAGTATGAATTTGTGCTAGGGTGTAGAAGTAAACTTGAATGGGAATAAACGAGGCCAAAACTTATGAGAATAAAATAAATACATAAAAAAAAAACAAAAAGGAGCAGCATGTTGTGTGGGCTTAGAAGCCCAATATGCAACCCAAAGAAACAAGAAAATTTATCCAGAAAAAAAACAAGAAATCATGAAAATAGAATTGAAGAAAAACGGAAAAGAAAACTCACGTTGGTCATTCTCTCTATCCCTCGATCTCGCCATTCTCTCTCGACGGCGCACAACTTCCTATTCTTGTTCTCACTCGCTCGTGAATCCTCTTTTCTCACTCTCTCGCATACATTCTCTTGTGTCTCTGCTCACAACTTTCTTCTCCTCTTTAAAAAATGGATCTCGCTTTTCTTTTCTATTCCTATGTTCTTTTCGTATTCTCTCTTTCACACGACAGCGCGACTGGAAAAGCGGAGACAGTGACAATTGTCGTGGTTGATTGTTGCACGACGGGAAGGTTAAATCATGGTGGTGAGTTATTGATGTTTCGAAGGCAGATTCAAGCGATTCGCGTGATGAGGGGTCGTTGTGAGGATTTATATAGATGAAGTGTTGTTGTTGTATCGTGATGTTGAAGTGGATCGTGGTGGTTTTGATGGAATGATGGTCGTATGTTGTGGCGAGAATGGAAGGGTGGGAGAAGGTAGTTCGAAGGTGGAGGCACGGATGAGAGAAGTGGTGCTTTGAGGTTGGTTACAAGGCTGATGTATGGCGGAACAGTGAGGGAGAAGTTATAGCTGGTGATTGGTGATTCCTTTCACATGGTCATGTAGATGATGCTGCACAAAGAAAAGAGGATGGAGGAGTTTGTAGTTGATGAAGTCTACTTGGAGGTTAATGGAGTTTACGTGTAGCTAGAGGTTTCGCGTGTGGTCAGTGAAGTGTATATCGGAGGTAGTGGTGATGGAAACATGGTTTTGGTGCACTATTAGTGGTTCCGTTCAGATATGTCTCACATGGTGGAAAAAGGAGGGGCAAAGGTGAAAAGTTTTTGTCGTTTATAACAAATGAGGAGGTGGTGTATTGTTGCATAGTTGTTGTTGTTCGGTTGTTGTTGGATGGTATGTAAATCACTGGATATGGATTGAAGAAAAAGAGTTTGTTGGAAACAAGTTTTGTGTGGTTTTGAAGAAAAAATGTTGAAGATGATATGTGTTGTTGTGTTATGTTGAAGGTGATATTGGAAGAGAATATAGTAGTGTTTGTGGTTCCAGGGTGGAGTTTATGGTTTATCGCCTAGTATGTGTGTTATGGCCATTTTTATGGATGGTTTAAAGAGGTTTATCATGGTTGTCATGTGGAGAGAAGCATGGCAGTTAAGGTTGTGTTTATTGTATGTCTTTTATGAAAAGAAAAAGTGAGTTCTAGTGTGTCAAGCTGAAAGTATTTGTATGTGTGAAGAAGTGTGAGTTTTTTTTTAAGATAATGAAGAAATTGGTTGTGGAGATAATGTTATGCGCAAGAGGGAACATGAAGTTTTTTCAAAAAAAAATGGTCTATCTTCATCTGCCTGTCTGACTGTGTTTTATTTTTGAAGGAAGAAAAAGAATGAATTCTATTATTATTATTTTGTGAGGTCCTTGTCTTGCTTCTGTATGCCAGTTTTTTCACAAATGAAGTTAAAAAATAAAATCTCTTTTTGAAACTTAGTTAACAAGTATTACTTAAAATGAGAAAAAACAAAAATTTAAATATTAAAAATAAATAAAATAAAAATAAACTATTTAAAATAACATAAAATTTAAAAAACTGATTAATAAAAAGGATTAATAATTAAAAATAAAAATAAAGCTGGTTTAAAACGAAAAAAAAAAACCGAAATGGTATCAAAGTGCTCGAAAAATAAAAACGAATGCACCATAATTATCAACGCGGAATAAATGACCCGGAAAAATATAGCGTTTGGGCAAATTTCAAAATAAATCAGGGCCGACAAAAATGCTCAGGCTGATCAAAATGTGGTCGAAAAGTCATCGAAAATTAAAACGAGCACGCCAGGTTAAACTACGCGAAACGTAGATTTACACAGATGACGTCTGTAAGCTCAATTTTGAAGCTTCTCGTCCACTGATTTTACGCACAATTGACTTTTAGTTTGACCGATTCGACTATAAATCTGATAGGTTTATTCTGTCTAATAATTTGGGCATTACACATGATGAAAGGCAAGTTATACTATACAGATGATGCAAGGTGAAAATTAAGTCAGATGAATGCAAGTTTTAAAATGCCTGGTCAAAATTTGGGGTATGACAGCTGCCCCTATTTAATCTTATTGGACCTGAAGGTATGAATAGCGACGGATTTTCAGACATTCAAGGTAGAAGGGGATTAAATACTAGAATACCTAGAATTTTGACTGACTGAAAAATGGATAGATGCGGTGATATGCTAGAGATGCAAATGGATGGTATGCTAAAGATACAAGGTATGCAATGTTACGAATGCCTGAAAGACTCTTTGGTTTTTAGTGAAAAAGGTTAAACAATAGTAACCAGTAATGAAGTAATGGTAACAATGAAAGGTAAGGTAGAGGCAAGGTAAGATCAACGGGTCTAAAGAAAGGAAGTAGGATCAACGGATCTACAACCCAAAGGATGATTAAATGAGATCAACAGATCTATGAATAGGAAGTAGGATCAATGGACTTACAACCCAAAAGACGGAGAGAAGTAATATCAACGGATTTACGACTCCAAAGAAAATATCAACGGATCTAAGAGTAGGAAGTAGGATCAATGGATTTATATCTCACACAATAAAGAGAAGTAATATCAACGGATTTACGACTCAAAGAAAGATCAACAGATCTATGGCAAGGGAGTAGGATCAACGGATCTACAACCCCGGGAACATTATCAACAGATCTACGACCCAAAAATGAAGAGAAACAATATCAACGAATTTGTGACTCAAAAGAAGATCAACGGATCTATGGAAAGGAAGTAGGATTAATGGATCTACAACCCACAAAACGGAGAGAAGTAATATCAACGGATTTGCGATTCAAGGAGAGATCAACGGATCTATGAAAAGGGAGTAGGATCAACAGATCTACAACCCAAAAAAAATGAAGAGAAGTAATATCAACGGATTTGCGACTCAAAGAAAGATCAACGAATCTATGGAAAGGAAGTAGGATCAATGAATCTATACCCAAAAGACGGAGAAAAGTAATATCAATGGATTTACAACTCAAAATAAGATCAACAGATCTATGGAAAGGAAGTAGGATCAATGGATCTACAACCCAAGGAATAGGATCAACGGATCCATGACCCAAAAATGAAGAGAAACAATATCAAGGGATTTGTGACTCAAAGGAGGATCAACAGATCTATGGAAAGGAAGTAGGATTAACGGATCTACAACCAACAAAATGGAGAGAAGCAATATCAACGGATTTGCGACTCAAAGAAAGATCAACGGATCTATGAAAAGGGAGAAGGATAAACGAATCTACAACCCAAAAAAAAATGAAGAGAAGTAATATCAAAGGACTTGTGACTCAAAGGAAGCTCAACGGATCTTTGGAAAGGAAGTAGGATCAACAGATCTATAACCCAAAAGACGGAAAGAAGTAATATCAACAGATTTACAACTCAAAAGAAGATTAACAGATCTATGGAAATGAAATAGGATCAACGATCTACAACCCAGGGAATAGGATCAACGGAAAAAAAATGGAGAGAAGTAACATCAACGGATCTACGACTCAAAAGCTGGGTGTCGCAATGCTAATAACAACCGACAGAAAAACAGAGTCGCCACCGAACGTTATTTATTCCGACGGGGGAAAGGAAACAATCGAAGAAACCTCGAAAAGGGAAATAACATGGTCTCACAACCAAATTCTGGGTTTGGGAGTCGATTACGCGAGAGGAAGGTGTTAGCACCCCCTGCGTCCGTTGTACTCAACGGGATCCACTCTTGTTGTTCTAATCAAAGGGTGTGTTTATCTAAAGCCTAGTTGCTAACGAAAATGAAAAGGGGAAAAAAACAAAAGAAGACTCGATAGGACTTTGCAATCCTATGCCTACGTATTCCCTCATGCAATGGGAAAGTCAGAGTCAACGTAGTTCGAAGGACTACAGATGAATGGGGGAAGGGTGTTCGCCAAGACTTTGTCGTCTTGTGCCTATGCCTACAACAAGTGGCTAAGTGTCTTTTATGAGAGATGCTAAGTTCGCGTTCCAGCAGTTAGGGACGAGGCCTGTTTGTGGTAGAACGGAAATAACATGCCCTTTCTGAAAAAAGGTTTGAAGGAAAATCCCGAAGGACAAAATGATTTGCATTTGTTCAAAGATTTTAGAAAAGTGAATTGACTTTGTTTGAGATGCGTATTTCACTAAAGTCTATGACATAGGAGCGAATGCTTTGATAGATCGTCCCCAAACAGGATGTATGTTAAGCACTCTAGAAGACGTAAGGAGAGAATCTCACTCATCATTTCCCATGTACTTAAGGCTCATGACGCACAATACTCATCGTATTTATTATGTGTTTTGATTTGATTTGAGAGAGAAGAAAGAGACTTAAAGGGCAAAGAAAAATCTAAGGGAACTCGCCTAGATGTTGTCATGCCAAATGGTCATATATTTTAGGATGAGAAAGGCAAGTCTACCTAATGTTATCATACAAAAGATGGACCTAAGGTTGAGATTGAAACGAAGCTAACTTAATGTTGTCATGTAAAGGATTGAGAGCATAATGTCTATCCTACTCCAAGCTTAATCAAAAATTAAGTTGGACTATGAGTATTAAGGGAACATGTGAACAAAGCACAAGTAAAAATTATACAACCCAATCACAAACAACACCAAGAAGTTCAAGACTCAAAGAAAAAAGGAAAGGAGATGAAGAGGAAAGATATCAAAGTAACACAAGGTAAGAAGATTCAACAATCAATTCTTAAGTGTCAGATAACAATGCCAAAATCAAGACATGCTTATCATATAAATCAAGACAAACAAGATGTATGAAAGTAAACACTTATGCACATACTTCAATCATCACAAGTCATTCTCAAAGGAATCACACATTCAAGTTCAAGAACCTAAGCAAAGACAAACAACTAGTGCACAAGTGTTCATGATTTGAAACATTAAACAACATTATCAAGTAGCATACCAAAGCAAAATGAGCCAAGCAAGATGAGAACCAATGAAGGTCAGTAGCTATATCGAATCATGCTTAACACGCTTCAAAGATTTAGAAATGAACACAAGACCATCAAGCATGCATCACATCAATAGCTAAACAAATGTCAACAACTAGCTCATAAGAAACAAGTCTTAAATGATTCACACAATGAAATTAGGGCATGAGATTGAGATGAGACAGTAGCACAAACATGAACATTAATTCTAAATCAAGCTCAAAGTATGAAAAAAAGTATAACAAGGATCATGTTCAAAGCATGCATACACCACTAAGCATTCATCCACCAATATTAACTTCAAAAGAAAACAAACATCCAAGTAAGGTGCAAGAAGAAATTGATCATGCAATGGACATTAAGACATGAAATTTCGGAAGCTCAAACAAGTTATATCACATTATACAATCATCATGAACATCAAGAAGATCATGCAAGGACACATGTCCTAAGACTAGGTCAAAGATAAGCAAATATCATGTTCAACATATCACCAAATTGAAGCATCAATCAAAAATACTTAAATGACCAAATAAATGTAAGTCTAAGGCTCTAACTCATGGTAACATAATCAAGATCAAGTATGAAAGAGATTCCAAAGAGAATTGCACAAGTGCATCCTCAAAATCATCCAACAAGTTCAAGATATTCATCAATCGAGCATATATTGAGGGTCAATTAAATCCATAAGAAAGCATGCAAAAATTCATCACCCAAATATAAAAACGAAACTCGAACATTCATCAATCATGTATCAAAGCACGGCCAAAAAATTGGATCAAGAGGGCAAACACAAAGCATCAATGATCAAGCCCTTGTTCAATGGTAAGCATGGAAAACATCTTGCATTATAAAATTCAAATGAAATACAAAAAATAAATGAAAAATAAAATAAAAAATTTTAAAAATATCTCAAGATGTCAAAGTGTCAGAAAAATATTTTTAAACATTTTTTTTAAATGATTGGAATAATTAAAATAAAAATGGAAGTTGAAAATGAAAAGAGATAAAATAAAATGAATAAATAATGCAAGGAGGGGTGTAATAGCAATCTCAAAAATGAACTAAAGTCAGCTTTCATGCCCGACTGGGCCAAAAATAAAGGGGTACAAAAAGCAAAATGCGCACAGCCCAAACCAATACAACACAATAAGTTTTCCACGTTGTAATTCATTAATTGACGTGGTAATGAGGTCAGCATGGCAAGCAAATGGAAACAAGACATTTCAATGAAATTGAATTTAAATAGTGGCGCGAAGGCCACCTCAGCCTTCCTTCAACCTCCAGACGCCGGAGCCCTAGCTCCTGTCATCTTCTCCGGCGAGCTTGTCATCGGAGCCACCACCAACTGCCTAGAATCATGAAATAAAACCCCCATTCCAAACAGAATCCTATGTAGAACTCAAATCCAACATCATTTTTCACAAACAGGCATTGCATCATAGAGAAAAACGAGCACAAAAAATTCACATACAGATACTGAAATTCAACTAAATAGCACAACAACATGCACAAACAATGCCTACCATAGGTAGGGCTTCAGATGCAACCAGAATAAGCCATAAACACTCATAGATCTAGCATGAAAAGCTTGAGAAATTCTGATGTTACCTAGTGGAGTAAGTCCACTGCTTCTTGTTTTCCTTACTTATAATGCTTCAGAAACCTTCTCCAAGCCTCAACAATGATGGAAAGAGCAAGAAAAAGCAATAAAACTTGAAGAAGGGAGCATCTTGAGGATGAGAAATTCTTGAGAAGTTTTGGAACTCAGATCTGAAAATGTGTGTGAATGAATCAATTTGGAATGAAATATGCTTTTATATGATCTGTTTTGGGTTGGAAATAGGCTAGGGAATTAAGCAAAGGATTGGAAGTTTGTTATGCTTGGTTTGCAATGGAAAATGAGAAAAATAGGGTACATGTGTGTGTGGCACAGATTGTTGCTTTGGATAGAGGTTTTTGGCTAGGGAATGAAGCTGGATAAGGTATGAAAAGGATGGCACGTGAGAAGGCAAGTGTGATGCAGAATTTGTACAAAGTTTCTTTTTTATCATTTTGGCAAAAAGTGAAATTGAGTGTGCATGAGAATAACATGTTGTCTAGGCATTTTAGGCAATGTAAAATGGTGTTATACATGTGGACTTGATGAGATAATGATGTTGCAAAAGGAGACACCAAAAATGCCAAGAATTGACAAGAGTAACATGCCTTGAATCACATTCATATACCCTACTTTGGATGATGATAACTTGATGAATATTGATTCAATGAAGGTGAAATTGAGCTCAAAAGAAAGCTAGCGACAAGATCAATAACTTTCATGTTGATCACAACTTGATACAACACTTGGAAGATGATGGGCAATGGTCTTGAAATTATGTCCAAAAATATGGCTAAGACACGTGAAAAAAAATCTAAGTAATGAAGGTGTTTTGGCATCTAGGAACCACCCACTTTGGAGCATCATAATATGGGGAGTTTTGATCCAATTGATGAGATCTTGGCACCAAATGAAAGCTTGGAGAATGAGAACAACTTTCATGTTGGAGGAAACATGAAAGAAGACTTGGAACCATGAGAAAAATGCCTTGTAAGTTGCCTCCAAAACCTGACCAAAAACTTGCTAAGTTTGGCAACTTGAACACCTTGTCTTTGAAGCATCATAATTTGAGATATAATGATCCAATTGAGGAGTTCTTGGTACTAAAAGAAAGCTTGAAAGATGAAGAAAAACTTTCATGTTGGAGGAAAATGAGATGATTCTTGGATCACCAAGAAAATTGGCCTTGAAAACATGAACTTTTGACTGAATTTCCATACTTAGAAAAATTTCCCAAAAAACCCTAATTTTGCAATTTCTCCTGATTTTATGATTTCTCTTTATTTCTTTTGATTTCTCTTGATTGAACCTCATAATAACATGGATGATGACTTGAAATTCCCATGGTTGACCTAAAAACTTAAGATTTTGACTTTGTGGGGCATCAGATGACTTTCTTGATCAGATGAACTCAATCATTCCTCTATGCCCATAGGGGACCCTTGAAATGATTTGTGATGAACCAAAAGACATGTATGAAACCCTTAAGATGTATGTGAGCCATAGAACCTTGATTAGCTCAAGAAAACAATCACAAGTAGCCTTTGACCAAAACCTTAGCTCAGAGCCACTAGGAGCTTGATCAGATGAATCCTTTGAAACCAATGAAACCTTAATCACCAGATGATTGGGTGAACTTGTTTAGATACTTTAAAGAGTATGAAGACCTTGTAGCTTGAGAATGCCATGATGTTGAGACTATCTCCTTGCTCATTGCTTTGAAAAACATCTCCTCCTCTTGAGGAAAACCAAGATACCTTGATCCCATGTTTTAGAGCCAAAGCAATGTATGAAAAGATGATGCAAATGAAACGAAGCATAAGCCAATCAAGGTTGAAAAAGGGAGGGAAAATTTTGGGGTGTTACAACTGTCCCTATTCAATCAACTTAAACCTGAAGGTATGAAAGATAACGACGCTCAGACATTCAAGGTAGAAGGGGATTGAATGCAAAAGAACCATAAAATTTGCACTCTGTGGGGACAGAAAAAGGTAATTGGATGCCAACCGAAGATGGACTTTAAAAAAGGTTTTCTTGCCGAAGGTGGACTTAAAAAGGTTTGCCGACCGAAGGCGGACTTAAAAAGGTTTGTCGGCCGAAGGCGGACTTAAAATGGTTTGCCAACCGAAGGTGGACTTAAAAAGGTTTGTCGGCCAAAGGCGGACTTAAAAAGTGTTGTCGGCTGAAGGCGGACTTAAAAAGGTTTGCCAGCCGAAGGTGGACTTAAAAAGGTTTGCCGCCGAAGGCGGACTTAAAAAGGTTTGCCGGCCGAAGGCGGACTTAAAAAGGTTTGTCGACTGAAGGCGGACTTAAAAAGGTTTGCCAGCTGAAGGAGGACTCAAAAAGGTTTACCGGTCAAAGGCGGACTTAAAAAGGTTTGTCGGCCGAAGGCGAACTTTAAAAGGTTTATCGGTTTAAGGTGGGCTTAAAAAGGTGTGTCAGTCGAAGGCGGACTTAAAAAGGTTTGTCGGCCGAAGGCAGACTTACACTAAGGGTACCAGCCAAAGGTGGAATTTGAAACAAGGTTTGTCGGCCGAAGGCGAACTTACAATAAGGGTGTCAGCCGAAGGTGGACTTAGAAGAGAATGTCGGCCGAAGGCGGACTTAACAAGGATGTCGGCTGAAGGCGGACTTATAAGAGAATGTTGACCGAAGGCGGACTTACAAAAAGGGTGCCAGCTGAAGGTGGACTTTAGAAAATAAAGGATGTCGGCCGAAGGTGGACTTAATAAGGATATCGACCGAAGGCAGACTTAGAAGAGAATGTCGCCCGAAGGAGGGCTTACAAAAAGGGTGTCGGCCGAAGATGGACTTTAGAAGGATTGACAGGAAGTATAATCAACGGACCTACGACCTACAGTGAAGAGAAAATGATTCTGCTAGGGAAAGAGAAATCTTAGACAGACAACTCTGCAGAGGAAAACACAAGATAATTCCCCGCAAGGAAACAAGAGTAAGATTAAGAAATCTACTGCTTGGGGGATAAAGTTAAACACTATCTCCGAGGTTACATCACTTCCTACAGGGAAAGGGTTTGGAAAAAAGGCATCAAACCTGGCTTATACTTCAAATGCATGTTTGATTTTTTCTATGGCGTAATGCTCCACACGACATGGAAATGCTACGCATTTGAGGATGCAATTCAATGATGCTTATGATATGCAAAAGGACACTCCACCGAAGGAGCTGCTGAAAACCCAATGCCAAATCCACTGGGAAAGACAAACTGAACTGTCTTCGGGGTCATAACCTTTGCTGAAGAAACCCAACTGAACTTCCATCCTGTCGGAAAGTAGGAACAATAGACGACTGCTGGGGAAACATCACCGGGACTTTGATGAAAGGATGCGCCAATGACAATTGGGCCTTGACCTGCTGGGAATACCAACCACTACTGGTTTCTACTTGCTGAGGAGATTGATAACCAAATTCGCCAGGGAATGATGATTGATGACGCCAATTCTGCTAGGGGACAATGCTGAGCTCACTCCTCTGTTGGGGAACTTCCCTTTACTCTTACTCTGTTGGGGATAAGAAAACACCATCGTTGGAGAAACAGGCATGCTCATGAAGCACAAACAAACCACCGCTATCCTATCTGGGGATACGAACTCTTGCTGGAGAACAAAAAATAAAACCAAACCTGGGTGTGGAAAACAAACTTCTAGACTCTCGCTAGGGAGAACAATTAGAAACTTCATAGTGCTTTGCTGAGGACGATAAAAGCTTAGTGATCTCTGCTCGGGAGAGAAATTCTAATGGGGAAGAGAGGTCAAACAATTCCTGTAAACATAGAACAGACAAAAGAATGTTCCAAGTACAACATGGAAACCTCAGTTACCACCCACGACACTCAAAATTTCAAGCAATTTCCAATCTTTTTAACATGCTTTGCAAAGCTTCAATGTTTCACGTGCAATGTTTATCAAAATATCGGACGTTTTTGTAAACAAAACAGTAAAAATAAAAATAAAAACAAGAGGAAAATTTTGAATGAAAGGAACTTTAATTGATTAAAACTGGCCTTTAAATAAGCATTTACATCAAGAGGAAATTCCTAGAAAGAGGTAATTGTGCAAATAATTAAAAAGAAAATACACAGATTAGCAATGTGGAAACAGATTTCCATCAAGTTCTGATTCGGCTATAACCCGTATGTCTTCGACTCTCTCAAATACTTTGCCTTCTGAAGAGACCGATTGGACCGATTCCTATCCTTCAGAATTCCCATTTGTTGAGATGAACTCACAGATCAAACGGAGATCGTAGCCTCTCGCTTTCAAATCCCTAACTTTTGCATGGATCGCCCTTTCGGGTTTTCAATCCACCGGGATACCCATTTTTGCCAAAGTTGCCTTTTCAGGTTTTCAACTTTGCGGGTTTATTCACTTCTTTTCTTTTCTTTTATCCCTAATTTTTGCCCGAACCTTTTCTTTTTGTGGTTCTCCGGGATGCCCTTTTTTTATGGACCTTTTCTTTTTGTGGTCCAGCGGGTCTCTTTTTATGCGAAGTATTTTTTGAATGCGTCTGCGTTCACAGGGGACGTAAAATCTTCACCATCCATAGTTGAAAGTGTAATACCCCAAAATTTGCTCTCCCTCTTTGTCATCATAGCATGGCATTATCATTTATCATATCATATCCACCTCATTAACATTACATTGCATTTAACATAGAAAAATGAAGCATAGCATCCTTCTTACCATCAGGGCATGGATCAGGTGGAAGGTGGTCAATCAAGGGATCATTCAAAGCACAAAAAGGTCAATCAAGTTTCCTCAAGGCAAGCCAAGAGGCCTTTCATGTCTCATACTATCTCAATGGAACATCCACAACCTCAAGAATGAGAGATTCAATGGGAGATTGAAGCACTACATCTTTCACTATGCAAGAGGTTCAAAAACTGAAGGAAAACCCTCAAAAGAGATAGCTCATTGATCCAAAATCATCCTCAAATGGTATATCTCATCATCCTTTAAAAGGACACACAACATACTCTGAGGAATTTGAAATTGAAGACTGCACATTTTTCTCCTAGGAGGTGGGCACCTAAACTAGGGTTTCCAATTAAATCAGGATATCTTTGATTTTTTGGACAAAACTTGATGTCATGGTGTCCTACATGTTCTTAAGTGTATGTGTATGGAAAATTACCTCTCAATTGGTTTTAGAAGTGGTTCAATTGGAAGAAATATCAAAAATCAGGAAATTTGGGGGCAAGTCAAATAATCAGAGGAAAAAGTCAACTCTTGACTTTTTGAGGCCAAATTCATAAAATTCATGCTATATGTGTCCAATGTGCAAAATTTGATCAAGAAACTCCAAAGGAATCATGAAAAAATCAAGAGGTGGAAAGTTGCCATTTTTGGAAGAAGAAGGGTTACTAAAAATAGCAAGTTTTGGCCATTTTGCATCAGAGTTTGAACCAAGGCCATTTAAAATTGAAGCACCAAATGAAAATTCCACTCGGCCACAACAAAAGATCTTGTTTTAAGCTTCACATCCATATGTGGAACATCTCTATTGGATAAAAATTAAGTGAGATATGATTGATCAAAGTTTGAGCAAAGTAGGTTCAAAACTAGGTCACGACCAAGATTTTCAGGGCACGCGCGCAGTCATTTTAACAAACATGTGGTGGGCCAAATGTCCACTCATTTTTCTCATGGTTAAAGGCCTCAAATGAAAAATCTTTCAACATGAAAGTTGTTCCTCTATGTGAGATCTTTAAGATTGGTGTTCATATTTTTTTCATTTGATCAAAGGTCAAGAAGTTATGTTGAGTCCAAGTTGTGATGATCTTGCTGAAAATCCATGCCAGGTACACCTTGCCAACCAACCTCATTTCCTCGTCCATAACTAGCTTCCAAACCTTTGTGTTTCAGGTCATGTTTCAACCTTTCCCAAGCATTATGTCAACTCATTTTTCATACCAAAGTTGTTCTATTATGTTCCCTCTTTTCATTGATTCCAAAACCATACAGTTTCATGCCATGAACATAGAGAATTCCATTCTCAAACACCCACTGTTACAATGTTGACTTGCTGCATAATTTTGGTTCAAGCACACATCAAATACATGACAGAAGTTGTATGTTTGCTTCCTTATTGAGACCAACACATGCCTGCACTCTTTACACACTTGCTCGAGTCATACATGAAAAGGGAAAGGTTGGAAGCTTGCTATAGAAGTTTAGCAGCAAGAACATGGTAACACATTATGAACCAGCCACACCATATCATGGCTCTCCCTAACTAACTTGACTCGGTTAGTTAGGGATGACTCACTTAACTCCACATAACTCAGTTAACTCACTCATTAAACCATGGTTAGAGTTTACTATAAAACCAAACCTCACTCTCTAATTTCATTTTCAGCTTCATTCTTCCACATTCTCTCCAAAAACTCTCTCTGCTCTACTCTCAACATCACCATTGCAAGGAATCTTCGAGTTCACATTGTTCATCCTTCTCCTAAATCTTCTATGATTCTCTCTCAACTTCACCAAAGAGCAACTGATTTTTGAGCTTGGATCTCATTTCTTCTCCACTGAATCATCATCTTCATCAAAGCCTTTATTTGGCCAAGTGAAGCTTAAGGAAGAAGCAAGCATTTCCTCTGGTTTTCTCAGACTCTACAAGAACTGCAAGACCAGGTTCCGAAGCTTACAAACTCTTCTCTCCCGTTTACTTGTTTATTTTGTTGTTTTCATGATGATATGAGCTCACTAGGAGCATTTGAACTCTGGCTAGTTGATAGAGCTTCTTAGAAGCTTAGATCCAAAAACTTAGGGCAATATGTTCATGCTTGTTTCTTGCTATATGTGAATGGTTTGATGATTTCATTGATGGATTTGGAATGTACGTGATTTCCTCTTTATTTTGATGTATGCTACGTGATTTTTTTGGATGGTTTGGAAGTTGCAGTCGCCGGAGAGTGGCCGGAGAAGGTGACCGGAGGTCCCTCTCCGGCCGGTGAGTTGATGTTAGGGTTTAGCATGTTCTAATCTTGTGCGTCCATTTTGGCATGATCGTGTGGTGATAATGGTGACAGCGCATTAAAAAACTCGTGCAAGTCATGTGCACATTTCTGATGGACTGAGCTAGATTGCTATTCACACCTCCTCTTTTTTAAAGCCCAAATGAATTGAACTGAGTAATTACTAGTCATGCACCCCCATTCCTTTTTGCATTGCATTTTATTTTTCCATTTTTCTACACGTTTGCTTTTTAATTTTTAAAAATACTAAATAGCATCATAAAATTCCACAAAAATTCATGAGTATCATTAAAACATTTAGAAAATTTTTGGTGATTTTATTTTCTGATTTTATGACCTTTTTACCCCTGCTCCATAATTTTCTTTGAATTTCTTTGGTGTGCATTCTTAATGTGGTATATGATCTTGTTTAATTTTGTTCCTGATCATTAAAAATTGTTTTTATGCTATTCTTTTTGTATTGAGTCATTATCATTTTGAGATATGTTAAGTGTTTTTTATTTGATTTTTCTAGGTTAGTTTATGGCATGTTTGGTGTTCATTTTTGTGCTACTTTGTATGAGATGTCTACTTGACCTAAGTGCATTGTTTGATATCATTTTGCCTTGGTTCCTTGCATGCTACTTTGATATGTGATTCATCTCTGATTAGTGAACTTAAATACCATGTTTTCATAATTTTCATGAGGCCATTTAATTTGTGTTTAATGCATTTCATTTTAAGCATTACAACATGTCACATCATTGTAATCTTTGGGCATGTTTACATGATTTCTTTTGGACATACTTGCATGATCATTTGCCTATTTTGTGAACTACACTCTTGACATTATAGGTCATTGATACATATCATATGTCATCTTTGCATGTTGGTTATCATTTGAACCTTGTGCACCTTTAACATGTTGTGTTTGCACTTTCCTTTGTTTGGAACTTCCATTTCAATTCTACTTCTTCTATCACTTCTTAAATGTTTTGATGTGTCATGCATGAATACTTGTGAGATGTTTGTGAAATCATTTTTCATTTCATTTCAATTCTGATCCATGGATTACATGCACATTTCTTCTTTTTCCTTTCATCTTTCATTCTCCCTTTTCTTATGGTGGCATGTTCTAATGCCATGGATGATGTTTGTTGCCTATCCACTTGGACTTGCATGATAATGATCATTTGTTTACCATGTGATGTACATTCTGGTTGTGACCTTAGAATTTGATTTCTCATCTAATTCTTTTGAGTTTTATGGTGCATTAAATGTTTCCTTGCTTCCTATACTTGTACACATGTTTACTAACCATGTAGGGGCTTTGGTAAGTTGCAATTGAGTGTGGATAAGGAATCCACATTCAAACTTCTTTCCTTTCATCTCTTTTACAATTCCATTTTGTGTTTTGTTAAGCACTTATGTGCTTTCTTTTAATAACTCATCACTTTCCCTTTGTGAATTACAATTCATCTTCTACTTTAGAAGTGAATTGTTTAATTCATTCTTTCTTTAGACTTTAGGTTTAAACCTCACAAACCATTAGGACCACTCCCTTTAATAATCAATTAGGATTGAGTCTTAGTCCACATAGGTTTTACCTTTCTTCTCTCTTGAGTCTCTCTTCTCATCTCTTAAAGGAAACTCAAAACATCTAATAAAGGTAGGCATTTATTGCATTTAGGCCTTTCACATAAAGAAAAGATTATAAGGGGTCTTCTCTTATAATCTTAAAATGTATAGCATATAACCCATCTTGGGTCAATGTGTTAAACATTTGATCATGTGTGAGGGACTTAAATGCAATACTTGTTGAAGGTACAAATAAAAAACACTTCTTCATTCCATAATCAACAAAAACACTTAATAAACACAAGTATGCTAGTGTGTTTGAACCTTGACAATTGGAACTAAGTGTGGGGGTCTTCTTCACTCTTAGTGTGCTTTCTTATCCATTCCATCTTGGAATGCGAGAATGTACACATTCCAATGATTAAGATTTAGATACACTATCATATGCAAACAAATGAAAAAACTTCTAAAAGACAAAAACAAACAATGACGTCTTTCCTTCGGGAATTCTCCTCTCACCTCATTCACTCTCAACGAACGAACGCGCTCCTACTCGTTCTCTTGCAAGATGGTAACGCACTCGGACCAGCGAGCCTGCAACACCTGAGCTAGAACGTTAGCCGTTCCTTAAAAAACACAAACAATCCATCCCTAGTGAGGGGAACTACGTCGCTCTGATTCTTATGTTCCCGATGAGATACGTAGGCAGTGGGGTAGGGCCCATTCGAGCACTTCTTTTATTTTCCCTACATTTGTTTCCCGTTCCTTTTCCATTCTTTCTCCTCTCTTTCCTTCAGTTCTTTTTACAGTATTCTTTTCTTACACCCTTTGATCGAGACAAGCAAGCGTGGATCCCATCGGGTACGATGGATGCGAGGGGGTGCTAATACCTTCCTCGCGCGTAACCGACTCCCTTACCCTTTCTCTTGGTCGTAAGACCATGCTCTATCCTTTCCTTCAGGTTTATGCAGTGTTCCCTTTCCCTCTTTTGGGATAAATACACATTGCTGGCGACTCTGTTCGGTGCCACGTTCGCGTTTGTACTAGGATGAAAATCCCGGGAGCGACAGAAAACAACAAGGCTCTGCCAGAGAAAACCTTTCTTACAACGTATGGTCCTTCATAATTTGGAGCCCCTGTGATCTGTCTGGGGAGGAAGGATCCTTTTTAATACTAAGTCACCTATCTGGAAACACCGAGGACATATTTTCTGATCAAAGGCCTTCTTCATCCTGCTCTGATACAATCGCCCATGAGAAATGGTTGCCAAACTCTTTTCTTCAACGAGGTACAGTTGATTCAACTTGGTCTGTACCCACTCAGCTTCGTGAAGCTTCACATCTGTCAAAATCCTTAAAGAAGGAATCTCAACTTCCAATGGTATGACTGTTTCCATACCGTACACAAGTGAGAAAAGGGTTGCCCCTGTAGACGTGCGCACCGAAGTGCGATAACCATGCAAGGCAAATTGCAACATCTCATGCCAATCTTTATATGTCACAACCATCTTCTGCACAATCTTCTTAATATTCTTATTAGCTGCGTCAACAACACCATTCATCTTCGGACGATATGGAGAAGAGTTGTGATGTTTAATCTTGAAGCTCTGGCATAACTTCTTCATCATCTTATTATTTAAATTTAAACCATTATCCATAATGATCCTTTCAGGGATTCCATAACGACATATGATGTCATTCTTTATGAATCGGGGAACCACTTGTTTGGTAACATTTGCAAATGAGGCTGCTTCCACCCACTTGGTGAAATAATCAATGGCAACCAGGATGAAGCGATGTCTATTGGAAGCAGTTGGCTCAATCTTCCCAATCATATCAATGCCCCACATAGCAAAGGGCCAAGGAGATGTCAACACGTTCAGAGGAGTCGGTGGCACATGCACTTTATCCGCATAAATCTGGCGTTTATGACACTTTCTAGCGTATTTGAAACAGTCGGACTCCGTGGTCATCCAGTAGTAACCTGCTCTCAACAAATTTCTAGCCATGGCATGCCCATTGGCATGGGTACCAAAAGAACCCTCATGAACTTCTTCCATCAACATGCCTGCCTCGTGTTCATCAACACACCGTAGCAATACCATGTCAAAGTTCCTCTTATACAACACATTATCCCCATTCAGAAAGAAATTACCAGCCAATCTCCTCAGAGTCTTTTTATCTTTGTTGGATGCCCCAGGCGGGTACTCTTGACTTTTAAGAAAGCAATTGATATCATAGAACCACGGTTTACCATCTGACACTTCTTCAGCTGCAAAAACAAAAGCAGGTATATCGAGGCGCATAATTCTGATTGTCGGAACTTCATTCCACATATTCACTTTATACATGGACGCCAAAATTTCCAATGTATCTGCCATCTGATTTTCAGCCCGGGGTACATGATGAAATTCAACCTTATCAAAGAAAAGAAAAGTAGCAACCTTCTGGAATAATCTTTGTAAGGCACCAAGTTGGCCTGACGAGTCTCCCACTCCCCTTTTATCTGGTTGATCACTAAAGTGGAATCACCGTACACATCAAGATTTTTTATCCTCATATCAATAGCCTCTTCCAACCCCATGATACACGCTTCATATTCTGCTTCATTGTTGGTACAATCAAACGTCAATCGGGCAGTGAAAGGGATATGAGAACCCTTAGGAGTGGTGATGATTGCCCCGATTCCGTTGCCATAAGCATTAATAGCTCCATTAAAAATCAATCCCCATTGGGATCCAATTTCAGGTCCTTCATCCGGCAACGGTTCGTCACAATCTTTGGCTTTCAAATACATAATGTCCTCATCAGGAAATTCAAACTTCATCGACTGATAATCATCAATCGGTTGTTGAGCAAGATATTCTGACAGAACACTACCCTTGACGGCTTTCTGGGACACATATTGAATATCATACTCTGTCAAAACCATTTGCCAACGGGCAATCCTTCCGGTGAGAGCTTGCTTCTCAAACACATACTTGATCGGATCCATCTTTGATATCAACAGGGTTGTATGATTTAACATATACTGCCTCAGGCGCTTAGCTGCCCAGGCGAGTGCACAACATGTTTTCTCCAACATTGAGTACCTCGACTCACAATCAGTAAATTTCTTACTCAGGTAGTAGATGGCATGTTCTTTTCTACCTGTCTCTTCATGTTGACCGAGTACACACCCCATAGAATTCTCAAAAACTGTCACGTACGTTATCAATGGTCTTCCTGGTACTAGAGGCATGAGGATCGAAGGCTCCTGCAAGTACTCTTTTATTCTTTCGAAAGCTTTTTGACAATTATCATTCCACCTGATGGCCTGATCTTTTCTCAACAATTTAAATATTGGTTCACATATGGCTGTGAGATGAGAGATGAATCTAGCTATGTAGTTCAACCTCCCTAAGAAACCACGAACCACTTTTTCTATTCTTGGCTCAGGCATTTCTTGTATTTCTTTTATTTTGGCAGGATCAACCTCGATACCTCGCTCACTGACGATAAAGCCTAGCAGCTTACCAGATCTCACCCCGAAAGTGCACTTATTCGGATTCAGCCTCAGCTTGAACTTTCTCAACCTTTCAAACAACTTCTGCAAATTAACCAGATGTTCCTCCTCAGTTTGGAACTTCGCAATCATGTCATCAACATTTACTTCTATCTCTTTGTGAATCATATCATGAAAGAGAGTCACCATAGCCCGCTGATAAGTTGCCCCAGCATTTTTCAATCCAAAGGGCATCACCTTATAACAAAAAGTTCCCCACGCTGTAATGAAAGTTGTTTTCTCCATGTCTTCTAGGGCCATCTTGATTTGGTTATACCCAGAGAAGCTATCCATGAAGGAAAACACTGAAAATTGAGCAGTATTGTCTAACACATCAATGTGAGGAAGCGGGAAATCATCTTTTGGGCTTGCTCTGTTCAAATCTGTGTAATCAACACACATCCTGACCTTAGCGTCCTTCTTGGGTACAGGCACGATGCTAGCAACCCATGGAGGATAACTGGTAACAGCAAGAAAACCGACGTCCATCTATCATACCCTAATTTTTGACTTTAAGATCCCACGTCTTTTCGCATCATCTGCATGATTTATCCTACATATCTGCATGCTTTATTACTAACCAGTTTGTGCAGGAGCAATGTTTTCAAGTATAGATTCATACAATCAAGTATTTCAGGGCAAATTCAAGGTGGTTTTAGGGCTTCTATCTAAGCCTCGTTATTGGAACTTTTTCTTGTTCTTGAGCCATCTTGGGATCGTTGTTTTGAAGAGATTTTGGATGGATTTGTGACCATGTCTTGTTAAAGTCAAGGTCATTTCCTTATCAATGGCGTCAAATGAAGGAGGGCTTGTTAAAGTAATGGTTTTGTTCGAATAAAGCGCAAGGTACAAATCATATAGCAGAAGATGAAGTTGTGGTTTCATTATGGTTAAGAATCCTTATGGTATCGAAGATCGATTCACGGTGTTTCGAGTTCAAAAGGTTCAATTTAACAGGATCAAGAACTAAGCGCTTAAGTTTGGAAGAAAGATCATATTCATTACTTGGAAGAGCAAGATTACACATTTTTAGTCATTCATGATTTAAAGGCATTCATCACTTTGTCATTATTCATCCAAGACGATTTCGAATTCAAAGAGAAAATCACCAATTCAAGTTCATAAATCTCAAGTCCATATTACTCAAGTTAAAGTTCATAATCCATGGGCCAAATTGCATCATTTCAAGAAAAGAATACAAGTTATAATTCACTTTTTAAGAGTCATATGAAAGGAAAGGCTTACAAGCTCAAGTTGATCACAAAAGAATTCTAGAATTAATTATAAGGAGTTCAAGTTAATATTATCCATTCATTATGCTAAGATTCAAATTCAAGAATTCAAAAAATACAAAATTCAAAGGATAAAATCAAACTTCAAGATCCAAGAAAGTCCAAATTCCAAAATACAAATATATCATTATTGAAAGAGGATTTCATGGCTTTGTTACATTCTATGTTTGTCTCCAAATACAAGCGGCAATGGAACATTCCTAAGTGAACAACAGGTTCGGTTCAATAATGCTAGCATAGAGGCGCATTGGAGGAGATAATGCGATAGCAAGACATGGAATTTATGGATTGTATTTGTTGTTTAGCATTGATGTTCCAAATCATCTTCTTGTGAAAGGACAAAACATTATCTATGTGAATCATTCAAGAGCCAATAACTCTTTCCAAGGAGTTTATGCGTGTTCCAATTCACCTACGGCAACAGTTACTGCAAAATCCAATCTTGATAATTATTCTGCTGATACAAGATGCTTCACGGCCATTGCCTTTGCTTTGCTCTGCCTAATGCTTCGCCTTCCATCACCATGTTGAGGCTTTTTCCCTCTTTTGAATCCTGCAGCTACAAAGACTCTATGCGGTGCATCCCTCAGCCGTGGATGGTATATTCAGGAATATGTGGCCCACTACTCTGTAAAATTGCAGCACGCTGGGGTCCAGCATCACCAAAACAAGCAAGTGCGTGGCTTTTTGTCTCATGGCCATTCATTCAGTACAAACCTGATCAAGTTAAAAAGGAAAATTCATAAATTCATTTCTTTCCAAAAAAAAAACAGTCTAAACATGTTCCAATTAAGATCGAAAGTTCATTCATCACATTTCTAATACAGAAACCAACACAATCAAGACAGAAAAAGAAGGTTTTCAAATTTGCAAGACAGTATAAGATGAAAATAGAATTTTCCAAAGCAGGTTTTGACATGTTATCACTGTTTGATTTCGAAATCAATGTTTCGAATTTTACCGAGTCTATAAAAGGGAGAAACATGTGAATTGAAAGGCAGCAAGACACGCATACAGAGCAGAGACAATCACGACATTGATACCCCAATACAAACACACACGACATCAGAAGGCATTCACAAAAAAAACACCATACCACACATAGAAAAAAATCAACAGCATCACACATATACACAAGGAACATCAGCAAAAGAATCGTAGATCCACACACATAGGGACGTTGCGACAAGGTTCAGAACAATACCTTCGCAATTACCGACATCGCCGACACCGCCGCGGTACGTATTTCTGTGCTTGATTCTATTCCTTGAACTTTGCTCAAATTCGCGGTGAAAGAAGAGGTTGCGAGGAATCGAAAGCGTGCGAGAGTGAGATGAAGCCACGATCGAGGAAGAGCTGTGAAGAAGAAGACGGCGAGACGTTGAGGGTGAGCCGCGGCGAGCTTCTGAAGATGGCGACATTGCTGTTGTTGTTTCCGAAGATGAAGAAGCGGGGAAGCTGAGAGATGGGGACGGCGGATGAACGAGGGATGCTGAGACTTCCACTTTTTCTTTCTTTTTTTAACTATATGTTGTTGTTGTTGTTGGTTTGGGTCGGGAAACGAGAGGGTACCCGGCCCAATCAAAGTTCTTTTATTTATTTTTTAGTTTCTTTTTTTTAAGGTTTATTCTCTATGGGCTTAAAACCCACCATTTTTTTTGTTTCTTCTTTTTCAAATTAAAAACTAAATTTTTATTTTTTTAATTTAAATTAAGTTTATTTTTAATATTAGGAAACTATTTTTAGAGAGACATTTAACTTATGAATGTTAAATTTGAAGTTCACGGCTAGTTTGAATTTGTGATTAATTTTCCAGTTTAAATTTATGATTTAGAGTTATGTTTAATGGTTGATACCCCTTGAGTAATGATTTTTTCTGTGATACTGATACTGCGTCTGCTGATTGTCTACGACGACTTTTCGCATAGGAGTGTTTGATTGCCTGATTGATTCGCCATATTCCTTTAGGTTACCGATTCAACTTTGTTCTCGATGAATTGAATCAGGCTTAATCATAGATCATTCCTTATTGCACGATAACTTCTAGGATAGTTTCCCTTATTATGTTAACTTAAACAACTAACAACTCCCTTATCTCACGTCGCCGCGCGATCGAGACCAACGTACCTTTCCTTTTATCCTAACCTTAGGATTTGAGTCACCATACTCTATGTGAGTGTCCTGCCAAGGACATTCACTTTCCCGTTTAACTTAGCCTTAAGTTTAGAGTCGCCGCACTCTATGTAGGTATCTTGCCATGGATACTTACCCCTTCCCTTTGGAACCTTAACCACGGTCAAGAGTTATTCACCTTCACTAGGGGAACTACGAATGCTCTGATTCTTTTAGTCAGGATACGTAGGCACAAGATGTGATGTCTTGGCGAGCATACTTAGATACTAATCCTTAGGTCTTTACCTTAGCACATACCCTTAGCAAGCAAACAATAGAATAACACAAATACTAACAAGAGGTTCCTAAGAGTACTACAGATTCTTAGGATGCTAACGCCTTCCCTAGGTATAACCAACCCCCGGACCTTAGGTCTCTTGCATTTTTTTACATTGCAATTAGGGTTTTCGATCTTTACCATTTCCTTTGGATAAATCAAAGTTCGGTGGTGAATTATGATTTGTGAACCTAGTTAACTTAATAGCTATGGTATCTGATTCTCACCGCGACAGAAATGGCGACTTCACTGGGAGTGATTCCCCTAAGAGGGTTAAGCCCACCTTGTTTGTATTGGTGTTATTTTACATGTTTGCTTGCTTGTATATCTGTACATATTTATATCTGTATTTATACATGTTGTGCTTGGATTTCTCTATGTGCAGGGTGGTTACTTTGAGTGGTGAGGATAAGTCCTATACCCGGACTTGAGAGTACACTTACGATAGGATGATGGTATATTCAAGGAGACTTTGAGGGAGTTGATTCTCGGAAAAGTTGACTTGAGAAACCATCACTCAGTGGAGGCCCTCTTGGGAGTAGTCGTGTTGAACGATTTATTTGTGAAAACATTGCTACTTTTGACCTAGGAGCCCATGACACAGATAACCTTTAGTCACCTTTTCACCATACTTTGGCCTTGTTAGGACGTAGTGCGATGAATATGAGGGAGTAGTCCCAAAATAGTTGATACGCGATACTACAATTGGACGAGACTCTCTTGGGAATATTATTGACTACCGAGTTATTTAGGAAATCGATAATATTCGAAAGATGGGTTGTTAACTCTGGGAACTCTTTAGAACCCGTTGTACAGGTACACTATAAACATTAATACACACCTTGTGGTTGGTTCTTTACCCAAACCCCATACTGTGATCTTGAACCTTTGATCTTGTTATGTGTGATTTGCATCCTGTCTTGCATCGGATTGCATATCATTTGCATCTTTGCATGATTCATTGCATACATTTGTTTGTCCAGCGACTCATTTCCAGCTGTCTATATCTTCGAAGTGTCATATGTCAGTCTTCAAGTTGATTCCTCGACATAGATATCGAACTAGAGCTAACTACAGACGCAAGGTGTCAGAGGAAGAAACACACGATGCAGAGATCCGAATAAAGATAGATGATCTTAAGTCAAGCATGACAAAGCTCACTAAAATGCTCCAGGTCTTGATTGCTAGAGGAGAGTGACCCCAAAGGACTGTTATCCAGGAGGTTTCAAATGCCGATCCTCAGCCTGTTCAGGTGCCACCTTCAACTTGGCTAGAGTTTGGTTTACCCCATAATTATTCTCCACCTCTTGCATCTACTGCTACGATTGGTCAAACTGTCAGACCAGTGTTTCAAGCTCCTGTGTTTGCTGAGCCCCGGCCTATGGTTCATGCTGTTGCTCAGACTACTCGAGCTCTTTTTGAAAACCCTCTCTATGAGTACAATGTTGTCAGTGCTCAGGGTGAAGACCGTGAAGACTTTGTTGAACCTAAAGTTGTCTGTGAACAGTTTTAGACAATAGACAAGAGACTCCTAGCCGTTGAGGGTAATGACTTCTTTAATGTGGATGCAGACAACATGTGCTTAGTTTCTGACCTTGTTATGCCAGCTAAGTTCAAAGTTCCCGAGTTTGTGAAGTATAAGGGCCACTATTGTCCAAGGGCTCATCTGGTCATGTATTTTTGCAAGATGGTTGCTTATATCAACAATCATAAACTGCTTATCCACTGTTTTCAAGACAGCTTGAGTGGAGCTTCTCTCAAATGGTATATGAATCTTGAACATAACAGTATCCACTGCTTCTAGGATCTTGCTAATGCTTTTATGAAACAGTACAAGTACAACCTCGACATGGCTCCTAATCGCCGCCAGCTTCAAAACATGACTCAACATGAGAAGGAATCTTTTAAGGAGTATGATCAGCGTTGGAGAGAGTTGGCTTCCCAAGTAGAACCTCCTTTGGCCGAGAAGGAATTGACTGGAATGTTTATGGACACCTTGTCTCCATTCTATTGGGAGAAAATGATTGACAGTGTTTCCTCCAACTTCACTGATTTGGTAACTATTGGCCAAAGACTCGAGGAAGGTCTCAAGAATGGTAAAGTGTCCAAGGCTGTTGAATCTTCTAATGGTGTGAAGAAGTCTTATGGGAACTTCCAGAAGAAGAGAGAATATCAGACTAATGTTGTCATGTTTGAAACAAGAAGGCCTCGTCCTAGACCTCAGTATGCCGATCACCCTGCTGTTGCTGTTGTTACTCCCGTGGTTACTGCTCCACGACCAACTCAAGCTCCTCAACGTCCAGCTGTTGGACATAATCAGTACCGTAATAGGAATAATTTTGATCCTATTCCAATGACGTACACTGAGCTTTATCCTTGTCTGGTTCAGAAATATTTGATTACTACTAAGGCTTTGCCTCCTCCTCCAGATCCTTTTCCAGCTGGATTCGGATCTGATCTCCATTGTGTCTTCCATGAAGGTGCCGCAGGCCACGATTTGGAAAATTGCTATGCACTAAAGGCTAGAGTGCGTGACTTGATTAAGGTCGGAATCCTTAACTTTCATGACACCAATCCTAATGTCAAGAACAATCCTCTGCCAAGGCACGCTAAGTGAAGCTTCAATCGACTTCAGCCCAACTACTTCTCAAAGGCATGACAGCTCATTCTTGTGGTTGATTAGTCACTAGATCATTGTTTCTTGTTGTTTGTATTTTCCTTTATTTTGTATTGGCTATTTGCATTCAAATTATGTTTGTACTTCCGTAATTAATTAAATGAGCATTGCAACTTTTGGATTCAATTTATTTGTGTTTGCTATTAGCATCTTTATGCTTTCTTTTCAATAAAAAAAAATAATAATAATAATAATAAAATAATAATAATAATAATAATAATAATAAATATTTTATCGCTTTCCACTTTCTTTTTGATTACGCAAGGATTGGAGGGAGGACGATGAAAACGTAAATACCCATAATTGTTGTTGGTATGCTTTCAAATCAAAACTTTGCTGGCGATTTAAGGCATTGTTTCAATCCCCCAAACACTAGAGAAATAAGGAAGATAACCCCTCGTCAACCCCTTTGAGCCTTGAAGTAGGAGTTTCTTTTCTTTACAAATAAAAACCCGCAATCTTAACCTTAGGATGGGTAGTTCTCAGTTAACTTGGTTGTGCCTTCATGCAAGATACCTTTCACATAAAGGTTGCATTCTCAAATTTCCCTTCGTACATATTAGCAAGCAAGTGTCAAAGATGTCTTTCAAATTGGAAGCCAATGATGGTTCACTATAATCATTAAGCCAGTCATTCACAACCTTTCAACTCTTCCAAATTAAATGAATAAATGTTGTACAAGTTGTTCCCAAAGTGATAAATAAAGAAGGATTGTCAAGAAATCCTTACTCAGAGAATGAGTCGAGTCCCTTCCGAGGCAAAAGCTAAGAAAGATGGGAAACTCATGACCTTACCTTATACAAAGAGAAATAAGAACAAGCTTGTATGACATCCAAAAGTTGTAAGGAAGCAGTGACCTCCATCTCAAGAGTCCCTTAACTTCTGAACCATCATCATTATCACCAGTGCAATTCCTAACCTATGGGAATTTGAGTGCATAGTCTGAGTTAACTTAGCGTAGAACTGAAGATCATCACGAAGATTGGGTGGGTACAAATAAACTTTGAGCCTTTATCCTTTGTTTCTTAAACCGTGAACCAGGCCACGTTACAACCCTCAAAAGACCTAACTGAAGCGAGGTTATTTTGAAAGCCTACTACAGTAAGGTTGCGTAAACTGACTCCAAAAGATCTTTGTAGGTCATTTGTTTTGGCATTACATTTGCTTAAACTTTTCACTTTGAATGTCTGGAACTGCCGTGTTCAAACCAGTGACTCATATGTCTTGCATCTTTCAAAAATGATTTTGACTTCAAAAGTTGCAGAAACTTTGTATTTACTATGTTTGTATGAACACTTTTGTTTGCAAACTGGCTTTCCTCTCAAGGAATTTTCAAATAGTTGAGAAACTTGGTCAGTGATCTTATCAGGGGCAAGTTCTTTCCAGATCCTGTTGAGAATCAGTTCAAGATTTGTGGTTCAGTGCAAGTCCTTCTCAGAATTGGTTTATTCAGAAGATTTTTCAAGACTCAGGCGGGGGCAAGCTTTCCAAGCACACAGTGAAGCAGTCATTTCCAGCAATAATCCAGCTAAAGCAATAATCGGCTCATCTACAACAGTCAACTATTCTGGGGCAGTTTACCTGAGAAAATCCCCAAGCAGCTCCTCATTAAATTGATACAATTCACCAGTGTGGCAGAGATGTGTTCAGCAGTAGCATCTTTAGTCCACAAGCAGAACGACAGTGACATCCGTGTTGAGGAATCAGTCTTCCAGTCTTGTCTTCTCCTCATAAGAGTCGAGCCATGTCATCGACATCTGCATTTGCATTTGATCATGGCATAATTCAAATACATATGCATAGCAGGAATGTCATCCTCATTTGCACTCTTTTGCATTCTCCATAGGTCGTGTTGTTATCCACGTCTTACCTTGTGGTCAAAGTCCAACTCACTTGGCACCTCTCAAACAGATATTATTGTACCTATCTGATGCTCTTCCAGATATGTATTTTTGTTCTGATGTTCTTCCAGAACTCCCTTGTGTCTATCTGATGTTCTCCCAGATACGACTTTGCGTCTGATGTTTTTCCAAATGTATATTTGTTCTGATGTTCTTCCAGAACCTCCTTTGTGTCTATCTGACATTCTTCCAAATACGACTTTGTTTCTGATGTTTTTCCAGAAATGTCTTTGTACTTATTTGATGCTCTTCCAGATATGTACTTTTGTTCTGATGTTTTTCCAGAACCTATCTGACGTTTTTCCAGATATTACCCTTGTGATTCTAACGTTTTTCCAGAATCTATCAGAGGTTTTTCCGGATATGTCTCTCTCTGAGTTGTTCTACCGGATTGAGTCTTTTTTTTCTGATGCTCTTCCAGAACTTATCTAATGTTTTTCCAAATATACCCTTTTGATTCTGATGCTCTTCCAGAATCTATCAGAGGTTTTGTCGGATATGTTCGCCTGACATTTTTCCAGATGTGTCTTTTGCTCTGATGTTTTTCTAGTACTCTTTGTGTGTCTATCTGATGTTCTTCCAGATACGACTTTGTTCTGATGCTTTTCCAGAACCCCGTTTGTGTCTATCTGACGTTCTTCCAGATACGACCTTGTATATCTGATGTTCTTCCAGATATGATGTTGCTTATCTGACTTTCTTCCAGATATGTCTTCAAAACCTTTTCCCGTACATTTAATGTTTTTCTAAATGTTTCGGATGTATCTTCAGAATTGTTGTTTTCATCTAATGCTCTTCTAGATGTCTTCAACTTATTTCTGACTGTGGTTAACAACTGTTGATTGTTTTCAAGTCTGTTTCCATTTTCTATCCAATGCTTGCCGAATATCTCTGATGTTGTTACGGATTTTATTCGATGCTTTTTCGAATGTCTCTGATGTTACCCAAAGTTCATTCAATGCTCTTCTGGACGTCTTTGATGTTGTACTTTCCCAGAGCTTTGTTCAATGCATTTTTGACAAAACCTCTGATGACTGTAACTTTTTTCCCCTATGGCACAATTCCCCACAGGATCCCTGTCTTGCATTCATTTCATATTATATCATAAGCATTTTGTGGCATCTTAGGGCCAAAAATTGTGCATGTTTTTATTTAAGTATCTCCTATCACGTCGAGACGAAGATTTTAATCTCCATATCTCCGGATAGAAGAAAGTTAAATAGGGGCATTTGTCATACCCTAATTTTTGACTTTAAGATCCCACGTCTTTTCGTATCATCTGCATGATTTATCCTACATATGTGCATGCTTTATTACTAACCAGTTTATGCAGGTGCAATGTTTTCAAGTATAGATTCATACAATCAAGTATTTCAAGGAAAATTCAACGTGGTTTTAGGGTATCTATCTAAGCCTCGTTATTGGAACTTTTTCTTGTTCTTGATCCATCTTGGGATCGTTGTTTTGAAGAGATTTTGGATGGATTTGTGACCATACATCTTGTTAAAGTCAAGGTCATTTCCTTATCAATGGCGTCAAATGAAGGAGGGCTTGTTAAAGTAATGGTTTTGTTCGAATAAAGCGTAAGGTACAAATCATAGAGCAGAAGATGAAGTTGTGGTTTCATTATGGTTAAGAATCCTTATGGTATCAAAGATCGATTCACGGTGTTTCGAGTTCAAAAGGTTCAATTTAACAGGATCAAGAACTAAGCGCTTAAGTTTGGAAGAAAGATCATATTTATTACTTGGAAGAGCAAGATTAAATATTTTTAGTCATTCATGATTTAAAGGCATTCATCACTTTGTCATTATTCATCCAAGACGATTTCGAATTCAAAGAGAAAATCACCGATTCAAGTTCATAAATCTCAAGTCCATATTACTCAAGTTAAAGTTCATAATCCATGGGCCAAATTGCATCATTTCAAGAAAAGAATACAAGTTATAATTCACTTTTTAAGAGTCATATGAAAGGAAAGGCTTACAAGCTCAAGTTGATCACAAAAGAATTCTAGAATTCATTATAAGGAGTTCAAGTTAATATTATCCATTCATTATGCTAAGATTCAAATTCAAGAATTCAAAAAATACAAAATTCAAAGGATAAAATCAAACTTCAAGATCCAAGAAATTCCAAATTCCAAAATACAAATATATCATTATTGAAAGAGGATTTCATGGCTTTGTTACATTCTATGTTTGTCTCCAAATACAAGCGGCAATGGAACATTCATAAGTGAACAGCAAGTTTGGTTAAATAATGCTAGCATAGAGGCGCATTGGAGGAGATAATGCGATAGAAAGACATGGAATTTATGGATTGTATTTGTTGTTTAGCATTGATGTTCCATATCATCTTCTTGTGAAAGGACAAAACATTATCTATGTGAATCATTCAAGAGCCAATAACTCTTTCCAAGGGGGTTATGCGTGCTCCAATTCACCTACGGCAACAGTTACTGCAAAATCCAATCTTGATAATTATTCTGCTGATACAAGATGCTTCACGGTCATTGCCTCTGCTTTGCTCTGCCTAATGCTTCGCCTTCCATCACCATGTTGAGGCTTTTTCCCTCTTTTGAATCCTGCAGCTACAAAGACTCTATGCGGTGCATCCCTCAGTCGTGGATGGTATATTCAGGAATATGTGGGCCACTACGTTGTAAAACTGCAGCACGCTGGGGTCCAGCATCACCAAAACAAGCAAGTGCGTGGCTTTTTGTCTCATGGCCATTCATTCAGTACAAACCTGATCAAGTTAAAAAGGAAAATTCATAAATTCATTTCTTTCCAAACAAACCAGTCCAAACATGTTCCAATTAAGATGGAAAGTTCATTCATCACATTTCTAATACAGAAACCAACACAACCAAGACAGAAAAAGAAGATTTTCAAAATTGCAAGACAATATAAGATGAAAATAGAATTTTCCAAAGCAGGTTTCGACATGTTATCACTGTTTAATTTCGAAATCAATGTTTCGAATTTTACCGAGTCTATAAAAGGGAGAAACATGTGAATTGAAAGGCAGTAAGACACGCATACAGAGCAGAGACAATCACGACATTGATACCCCAATACAAACACACACGACATCAGAAGGCATTCACAAAAAAAACACCATACCACACATAGAAAAAAATCAACAGCATCACACATATACACAAGGAACAACAGCAAAAGAATCGTAGATCCACACGCATAGGGACGTTGCGAAAAGGTTCAGAAAAATACCTTCGCAATTGCCGACATCACCGACACCGCCGCGGTACATATTTTTGTGCTTGATTGTTGTAATGCCGTAATTCGTTGATTCTATTCCTTGAATTTTGCTCGAATTCGCGGTGAAAGAAGAGGTTGCGAGGAATCGAAAGCGTGCGAGAGTGAGATGAAGCCACGGTCGAGGAAGAGATGTGAAGAAGAAGACGGCAAGAGGTTGAGGGTGAGCCGCGGCAAGCTTCTGAAGATGGCGACATTGCTGTTGTTGTTTCCGCAGATGAAGAAGCAGGGAAGCTGAGAGATGGGGACAACGGATGAACGAGGGATGATGAGACTTCCACTTTTTCTTTCTTTTTGTAACTATATGCTGTTGTTGTTGGTTTGGGTCAGGGAAGTGAGAGGGTACTCGGCCCAATCAAAGTTTTTTTATTTATTTTTTAGTTTCTTTTTTTTTAAGGTTTATTCTCTATGGGCTTAAAACCCACCATTTTTTTTCTTTCTTCTTTTTCAAATTAAAAACTAAATTTTTATTTTTTAAATTTAAATTAAGTTTGTTTTTAATATTAGGAAAATATTTTTAGAGAGACATTTAACTTATGAATGTTAAATTTGAAGTTCACGGTTAATTTGAATTTGCGATTAATTTTCCGGTTTAAATTTATGATTTAGAGTTATGTTTAATGGTTGATACCCCTTGAGTAATGATTTTCTCTGTGATACTGATACTGCGTCTGCTAATTGTTTACGACGACTTTTCGCATAGAAGTGTTTGATTGACTGATTGATTCGCCATATTCCTTTAGGTTACCGATTCAACTTTGTCCTCGATGAATTAAATCAGGCTTAATCCTAGATCATTCCTTATTGCAAGATAACTTCTAGGCTAGTTTTCCTTATTATGTTAACTTAAACAACTAACAACTTCCTTATCTCACGCCGCCGCGCGATCAACACCAACTTACCTTTCCTTTTATCCTAGCCTTAGGATTGGAGTCACCATACTCTATGTGAGTGTCCTGCCAAGGACATTTCCTTTTCCATCTAACTTAGCCTTAAGTTTAGGGTCGTCGCACTCTATGTAGGTATCTTGCCATAGATACTTACCCTTTCCCTTTGGAACCTTGACCACAGTCAAGAGTTCCTCACCCTCACCAGGGGAACTACGAATGCTCTAATTCTTTTAGTCAGGATACGTAGGCACAAGATGCGATGTCTTGGCGAGCATACTTAGATATTAACCCCTAGGTCTTTACCTTAGCACAAACCCTTAGCAAGCAAACAATAGAATAACACAAATACTAACAAGAGGTTCTTGTAGAGTACTACAGATGCTTAGGATGCTAACACCTTCCCTAGGTATAACCAACCCCCGAACCTTAGGCCTCTTGCATTGTTTTACATTGCAATTAGGGTTTTCGATCTTTACCATTTCCTTTGGATAAATCAAAGTTCGGTGGTGAATTATGATTTGTGAACCTAGTTAACTCAATAGCTATGGTATCCAATTCTCACCGTGACACCAACTGTTTCTGAGCCTCTTCCTTGATCTTGACTGCCATATCTAGTCGAGTTCTTCTAAGCTTCTGCTTGCCCGGAGGGCAACCCTCTTTGAGAGGCAGACGATGCACGATAATATCTGTATCAAGCCCAGGCATATCCTGGTAAGACCAAGCAAATATGTCGACATACTCTTGCAGCATTTCAATCAATCTCTTCATAACACTGTCTTCTAAGACGGCCCAAATTATGACCTCTTTCTTTGCATCCTAGGTACCCAGATTAACAATTTCAATAGCCTCCTGATGCGGTTGAATGACTTTTTCCTCCTGTTTCAGTAATCTGGCCAATTCTTCCGGAAGTTCATAGTCTTCTTCAACCTCCACTTCGGCTTGGTAGATCGGATTGTCAAAGTCATACTGAGCCATAGCATAATCATTATTGATGGAATATGGAATGATTGATCTGCATGATTGATGTTTTATGCATTATTTAGAATGAGAAAAACAAAAACACAAAAACACATTGCCATTTTAAAAATGTAAAAAGAAAAAAATGAAAGACATGGAACGAAATATTTGAATGCAAAAACGTCCTTTATTTATGATAATCATTGTAAACAAAACATGAGGCCCTACAAATAAATCACTACGTCTTGGGCAGAACGTAGAACTTGTCATATGTAAAAACAAGGAAAATTACTCTTCTCGAAGAGTGACTTGAATGTTTCCTCGGAAGACCAGTTAGAAAGCTCTTGTCCTGGGATTCAGGGGCGGATCCAATTATCCATATCACAGTCGTTGTCGACGTCGTCTTCACCCATAGCATTGACTTGGTAAAAAAGGACCCTAGCACTTGAAAATCTGATAGGACCCTTGATCTTTGGAGGCGCTTGCGAAGGCTTGTAACCCAAACCAAACCTGTTTTGCTTTACTGGCACATCAAGAACTTTACCCCAACCTTTGGAGCTACCAGCTTCAACCATGGCACGGGCTTCCTTGAAAGAGGTCATAGAAACTTCAGGCTTTTTATCCTCCACTGGAGGCTCATTCTTAATCTGAACAATTTGGAACGATTGACATAGAGTTTCATGAATCTCACCATCCACTTCTACATATTTCAATAAAGACAGATGACTCACCATAATATCTTATTCTCCACAAACAGTGACTACCTTCCCCTCAACAACATATTTAAGCTTCTGATGCAAAGTCGAGGTTACGACCCCTACAGTGTGAATCCATGGACGTTCAAGGAGACAGCTGATCGTTCACCATTTTTATTATGTTTCTGTCACTCGTTCGACAATAATCCATGTAATCTGTAGTACTTTGTTTCGTATTTTGTTACCGTTTGAGTAAATTTCATTTTCCGCAAGTTATTTTCGCATTTTATTGTTTTAAGTTTTATTTCAAGTATTCCACATTTTATGCTTTGGTTGGCTATTTGTGATTATCTTCAGATCCAAATAAGAGATTCAGAAGGACTCGGTGCGCGAAAGCAGAAAATACAGAGTTTCGATGGATATCGGCAGGAAATAGTAGCACAAGACGGGTATCTGTGTCAGTTGACACAGGCCGTGTCAAGACATTGAAGACTTGTGTGAAAATGGGGAGAAAGCAGTGAGGCAACACGGGCACCCGTGTCAGCTGACACGGGCCGTGTCAACATGCCTGGAGATGAAAATGGATTTTGGGGATAACAGAGGGGCAACACGGCCACCCGTGTCAGCTGACATGGGCCGTGTTGGCTCAGGCGTTGATTTTTCCTGTTTTGCTAATTTTTCACTAAGAGTTGACCTGTGAGGATATTTTTGGCATTTCCAACTACTGTTATTGGTTTTTGACTATTTAGATGAGTTTTCACGATGAAAGAAGGTACTTTTTGACGAGAGAAAGGAATTACACAAGCAGAAGATTTTCATGAGTGAAAGCCATTGACGATCCAACTTCATCCCAATAATTGTAATGGCTAATTATTATCTTGTATTTCTTTTGAATGATATGAGTAGCTAAACCCCTCAATGCTAGGTGTAACGCCCCGAATATTTAATTATTTATTTAATTAAATATTTAATTAATTATTTGTGATTATTCGGTTAATTTTGTGTTGAGGAGATTTAATTGGTAAGTTGGTATTTAAGTTGGTTTAGTCGTAGAATTATATTAGAAATAATATAATTAAAATATTATTAGGTAATTTCCGAATAATTTATGAATATGTCGATTATGTGGTTAAGTCGGTAATTTGATAGTCGGGTAATATTAGCCGAGAAATTAACACTAGAATTAATATTGTATTTTTATTAAATTGATTTTGTGAGAAATAGTACTATTGGACCTACATTGGAGTTTTTAGTAGCAATTTAGGGGTGTATGTTTTAGGCCCATTAGATATTATAAGTAAATATTATTATTTTAATAAAACAAATTAAATAAAAGAATTAGAAGTTAGTGTGGTGGTATCAGTTAAAGGAAAGTGAGAACGTGAACATTGGGGGAAAAGAAAAGGAAAAACTGCGAACAGTGCTTGAGGGAGAGAAAGACGAAACAGTGCTGCCGGTGTGGAAAATTTCAGAAATTCGAGCTACCTTCGATCCAATCAGGTAAGGGTGGGGTTCGAATTTTATAATCGGGAGAATGATAGTTAGTATGCAGGAATTGGGAATTTTAAAATTTTGCACTATGTGGTATTTATTGGATTGAAATTGGTATATTATAGAGACCCATTATCATTTGATAGAGCAATTAGAAGTTTTATTTCAATGCCATAGCCACTTTAGTGATGCGTTTTTCTCTTTCCGGCACTGTAGCTATTGTTGACTTGTTTGCTGGAATAGTGTAAAGTTCCTTCTCTTTTTCCAACCAATGGTTTTGTGATGTTGTATAGATTAATTAAAAAGGTGAGGAATTAATCTAATTAAAAAGTAGAATGTAGTAGTGGAATAGGTGTGGTATTTATATATACACACATGGGAGGCGCAGGAACCCCCACATGAAGGGGAAATAATCGTTTCATATATATTGGTGGAAGGGGCGGTGGCAGTGATTGGTAAAAGAAGAAGAAAACTATCATTTTTTTTATATAAGTATATATGGGACATGTGTGGGGCGGACATTAGAAGTAGGAGAATTCCATCTTAATTCTTTTATTGGCTACAGGTGTGAATGTAGCATAACATCCCCTTTCTATCCATGCGCTACAGGAAATGGTGGGTAGAATGGTTTTGATTAATTTTTGTTTTGGCTAGTTAATATATAAATACATAAATATATAATTGAAGCGGGGTTAGGAGTATAATTTAATGTATAACTTAATATATCAGTTAGTAACAGTAGCAGAGAATAAACTGGTAGCAGGATTGGGACAGAAACAGTGCCGAGAGCAAAATTAAGCGGTATATTTAGTTGTCCGGAATCGAATGAAAATTTTTGGGAAAGTTCGTAATAATTAGTAGGTAGTGTGGTTAATTTATTTTTGTTGAAAAGCTGCTAGAAGTTGAAAATAGTAGTAATTTTAGTCGCCCGGTAAAAATTAAGCGGTATATTTAGTTACCCGGAATCGAATGAAAATTTTTGGGAAAGTTCGTATATACGAGTAGATACGTGAATGGTATTTATTTCTGTTAAATTAAGTTGAATGCGTGGAATTTCCAGTACAATCGATTGAGTTGGTTTTTGTCCCAAAATATGGACATGTTTTTGTTGGAGGCTTAAATAGCCAAAATTGAAAGTTGTTTATGTTGTGCTGAGTTGTTTTTGTTGTGTTGATGTTGTTGATTGTATGTCGTTCATATGTCGCATACATTGCATTGTTTAAGTTGGCCTTGATGGCATTGATTAAGTTGGCCCTTGATGGCACCTGTTTAAGTTGAAAATTGCCTCGATAATCTGGCATATGTTTAAGTTGGGAGTTTTACTCCGAAATAGTACCACATGCATATGCATAAGTTGAGTCGCATTGAGTCGTATTTAATGGATTTGTTGTTATGATGAATGTTGATTGGTTGTGATATGGTTGTTAGTTGTGAAGTGGTGAAACTTGTATGATTTCTAATTTTAATATATTAATTATCATACTTTTGATTATATTATTGGATATCTCACCCTTTCTTTGTTTCGTCGTTGCCTTTATATTGGTAACGTGCAGGTAATCCGGAATGAAGGAAGTTTACCTTCATTAGTTCGAGTCGGTGGTTGTCGCTCTGATACGTAGCACTCGGGGGGATAATTGTGTGTTTTTCTTATTGATTGGATTATGTTTAAGTTGCTGAATTTTATATTGATTTCGTTAAAGACTTGAATTTTGAAGTTGCTTTATGTTGGCCGAAGATGCTTTAACTATTTGAAGTTAAAGACTTGTTGATTGGGAGTTATTATTTTGTTGAATTTAAAATTAAGGAAAGTTTATGTTGAACTTATTAATCCGCTGCATGAAAGTTAAAGTTATTATATTTTAAAGATTAAGCAGGTTCGAATCAGTTATTCGGAGAATTATATTAGTTATGTATGATTTACAGGTGATCGTATGATATGTTAAAGTTGAAATGAATGTGACATCTTGTATGTTGTAAATTTTATACTCTGATATTATATAATTACGTTGGGTAGAATCAGGGTGTTACACTAGGGGGTGTCCCTGATTTGATTTTGTAATGACTTTGATTTCTTATTTTCAGTAATATATTTGTTTTCATAATCAATTTAATCACTCAATGTTTCTAATACCTTCTCTGTCGGACAAATAAAGATTGATTTACGATTAACAATTAGGTTTGACCGCCATTGTTAATGCTTTTGTGCGATTAAGCTATATGAGATATCACCTAGGACTAGGGATACCCTGTAGCAACCGGAATATTCTTGATATTATAATGCTTGATTTCAACCGTGTTATCTATGGACATAGTAATTAGGTTGAGTAATCATAGGTTTTCTCACTAAGTACTTAGGAGTAAACAAACTAAAGAACCGGTAATTGATTGTTTTAATCTTTTTGTTGAAAAAACGGATTCAGTGTTGTTTCACAACAGATCATACACCTTACCCTGGCATGTTTCTCATATTTGTCAAAACTTATTCTACTATTCTGTGATATTATCTTACCGTTAAACTATAATCTTTCAAAACAAATACAAAACCCCTGTAGTATTTTTGTTTAATTGAATTACAATTAGAACACAATATTCATACGCAGTCCTTGAAACCAACATTCGGAGAATTTTCCCTTATTATTACTACATCGGTGAAAATAGTACACTTGCTATTTTTTTATTAAGTTTTTGGCGCCGTTGCCGGGGACTGCCAAAATATAGAGTTTTGATTAAGTTCAATTGAAATTTTGTTGCTCTACGACTAAAATTTTATTTTTTGCATATTTATCTTTATAATTATTTTTCTTTACTAATCTGTGTATGCGAGGAAAAACCTCAGCTGAATTTCCTTTTGACGCAGAACTGGAGCGATCGTTGAATGCGATGCTTAGAAAAGTTAGACAAGCAATACTGGCAGCTTCAGAAGTAGAAAATTCAGCTTCAAAACATGAAAGAGAAGAGGAATTTTCCAACCATTCCGACACATAGTTCGACAGAGAAACAATAATGGCTGAGCCTCAAGAAAGACTTCTTGGGGACTATGGTGGAGCAAATACTCCAGCAGGGCGGTTGACCATAGTGAATTAATCGGTTAACGTGGCACACTTTCAGTTGCACCCAACAACGATCCCACAACTTAAAAAAAGACCTTTCACAGGAAATATTAATGAAGATGCAAATAAACATTTGCAAAGGTTTCTTACAATGAGCACCACTTTGAAGATCGAGGGGCATTCTGAAGAGGCAAAGAAGTTAAGGATGTTTCCATTCACTTTAGCAGAAGATGCCAAAGAGTGGTTTTACTCCTTACCTGCAGGAAGTATCACTACTTAGGAAAAGATGGAGACAACATTTCTGAATAAGTATTTTCCTGCTTCTGTTTATATTCGCAAATGATATGACATTGTGAATTTTAAACAGGAGGAAGGAGAATCACTTGGAGATGCGTACAAAAGGTTCAAGAGGTTATTGGTAGCTTGCCCGACTCACAACATGGATCCAACTGAACAAATGCAGATGTTTATGAATGGCCTCATGATGAAGACCAAACAACTCATTGATACAACCGCCGGTGGCTCATCAAACTTTACAACAGCCACTGGTATTAAAAAGATTATTGAAGCCATAGTTGCAAATGAGCATTTGGAATTGTACGATCGTAGTGTGAGTAAACCAGAAGGGATAATTGACTTAAAGCTGGCTAATCAGGTGGTAAAAATGGAAGATCAAATTGTCGCTGAGGTAGAAATAAGGCTTAAAGCAATGAATGTAAGTACTCAGACTGTTGCTCAAGTTCAACCTGTCCAAGGGGTCAGTTGTGAGATTTGTGGTGGACCTCATTTTGCTGTGCATTGTGTTGCCACTGCACGACAAATTGATGCGATTAATTTTCTAAAGCAGAATAACCCGTATTCCAACATGTACAATCCTGGTTGGAAGAATCGTCTGAATTTCTCTTAGAAAGATCAACAAGGGAATGTTCAAAAACAGGAACCGACTCAGTACCAGAATCAACCACAATAGCAACAGTACCGACCTCAGCAACAACAACAACAACCACCACCGTACCAGCAACAATACCAACAACCACAACAACCATATCAACAACAAGCACCAAAGAAGGCGGATTGGGAGATTGCTATTGAAAAGATGGTTGCTCAAAGTTTTAAATTCCAAGAAGAAACGAGAAATAATCAAAGAAACACCACCGCTTCCATTAAAAATCTTGAAGTGCAGATGGGTCAGATAGCACAACAAATAGAAAATTCTCAAGCACAAGGTGCTTTACCTAGTGCGACCGTGACAAATCCAAGAGATCATAATAATGTTAGCGTTGTTACAAGAAGAAGTGGGAAATCTCTTGAAGTTCCTGAGGAGAAATCTGAAAATGAAGACCAACTGCTTGAAGTAGATCTTGAGATCAAAGAAAATGAAATCATTAATGAGGAAGTGGTTGGACCTAAACAGGTGGTGAAAGAGAAACCCATTGAGTCAAGACCTATCATAAAGCTCCTTTTCCCCACAAGAAACAAGAAAAAGGGGCAACATAAGAAAAACTTTGAAAAGTTTTTAGAGATGTTCAAGAAGCTGGAAATTAACATCCCATTCTTGGAGGAACTTGAGCAAATGCCCACTTATGCCAAGTTCATGAAGGACATCATCTCCAAGAAACGCACAATTGACACTGACCCTATTATTCTAACTGAAACTTGTAGTGCTATTTTGTAGGGTATGAAGATTCCAGTGAAGAAAAAAGATAGAGGGTCTGTCACCATTCCGTGCACTATTGGAGATAAATCATTCAAAAAGGCACTTATTGACTTGGGGGCTAATGTGAGTCTTATGCCCCTGTTCATCTACATGAAATTGGGAATATGAACTGTGCAAGATACCAGGATGACACTCTAGTTTGCAGATCATTTGGTAAAGAGACCCTATGGTGTAGTTGAAGATGTTCTAGTGAAGATAGATAAGTTTGTGTTTCTAGTTGACTTTGTGATTCTGGAGATGCCGGAAGATGAGGAGATCCCTCTCATTCTAGGTAGACCATTTTTAGACACTGGTAGGTGTATGATAGATATTGAGGAGGGTACGATGACCTTGAAAGTCTATGATGAGGAATTAAAAATTGATGTTCGCAACACTATGAAGTACAAAGATGATGTTGGTACAAGTCATACAGTAGAGGTGATAGATCAAGCGATTACACATGATAGTTCTTTGAGTGCACCACAGTTACCTTTGGAAAGAGTGTTGAGCTTGTCAATTTTTGAAAGTGATAAAGAAGTGGACGACAAGGAGTCAGAAGTGCTATCCATGATGGAAGCACAACCTCATTAGAAGGGATCTAGACCACACCGGTGGGAAGATATAAGGCAGCGTCAGTCATCAGAAGAGAATCAAGAGTCTAAAAAGGGACGGAGTTGAAATAACTACCTGAGAATCTCAAATATATCTTCCTCGACACAGAAGGTAAATGCCCAACTATAATAAATGTCAGCCTCAAGAGTGTCCAAGAGGAAAAACTCATCCAAGTCCTAAAAAAATATAAGAATGTTATTGGATGGGCCATTGAAGACTTGAAAGGTATTAGTCCTATAGTTTGCATGCACAAGATTCTCATGGAGGATGATTACAAACCGGTTGTCCAACCCTAAAGAAGACTTAACCCCGCCATGAAAGAAGTGGTTCGAAAAAAAGTGGTGAATTCGTTAGATGCAGGTCTTATCTATCCTATATCTGACAGCTCATGGGTTAGCCCAGTGCATGTGGTACCCAAGAAAGGGGGAACCACTGTCATCATGGATAAGAAGAATGAGCTAATTCCTACAAGGACGGTTACAGGTTGGCGATGTGTATTGACTATAGGAGGTTGAACCTTGCAACAAGAAAAGACCACTTCCCTTTGCCATTAATTGATCAAATGTTGGAAAGGTTGGCTGGCCATGATTACTATTGTTTTCTTGATGAATACTCCAGGTATAATCAGATTGTAGTTGCTCTTAAAGATCAGGTGAAGACAACATTTACATGCCCATATGGTGTTTTCGCTTACAGAAGAATTCCACTTGGGTTGTGCAATGCGCCAGCCACATTTCAAAGATGCATGACATCCATTTTTGCTGACATGCTTGAAAAGCATATGGAAGTTTTCATGGATGATTTTTCTGTTTTTGGGTCTTCTTTTGATAATTGTTTGACTAACCTATCTCTTTTTTTAGAAAGATGCCATCAAACCAACTAGATTATCAATTAGGAGAAGTGTCATTTCATGGTGCGAGAAGGTATAGTTTTGGAGCACAAAATTTCCCACAAGGGAATAGAAGTGGACCAAGCAAAAGTCGAGGTGATATCAAAGCTTCCACCTCAGGTTAATGAGAAAGGTATAAGAAGTTTCTTGGGACATGCAGATTTTTATCACAGGTTTATTAGAGATTTCTCAAAGATAGCAAAACCTCTAACCAGTCTATTGGTTAAGGATAAACCTTTTGTGTTTGATAAAGAATGTATCGAAGCATTTGAGACATTAAAGAGTAGATTAGTGTCGGCACCTATCGCGATTGCCCCGGATTGGTCTCTCCCATTTGAGATCATGTGTGATGCAAGTGATATTGTAGTAGGGGCAGTGTTAGGACAGTGGAGAGAAAAGTTTTTACATGTGATCTATTATGCTAGTCATGTTTTGAATCCTGCTCAGATGAACTATGCAACTACTGAAAAGGAGTTGTTAGCATTGGTTTATGCTTTTGGTAAGTTTAGGCAATATTTGTTAGGATCTAAAGTAGTTGTTTATATTGACCATGCTGCTTTGAAGTATTTGTTTGCTAAGCAGGAATCTAAGTCGAGACTGCTGAGATGGATCTCGCGCCTTTAGGAGTTTGATGTTGAAATTCAGGATAAAAGAGGGTGTGAAAACATTGTTGTTGATCACCTATCTCGGATGTCCCCAATTGAAGAAATGGAAGAGAAGCGCCCAATCAAGGATGAGTTTGCTGATGAACACATCCTGGCTGTCATTGGTGTCCCATGGTTCGCAAACTATGCGAATTATTTGGTAGGTGGTGTGATCCCCGATGATTTTGATTTTAACAGAAAGAAAAAGTTTTTGCATGATTGCAGGTTCTATTTGTGGGATGGCCCATTCTTATACAAGAAAGGACTAGACGGATTGGTTAGAAGGTGTGTCCCTAAGGAAGAATAGAGGAACATTCTTAGAGCATGCCATGACTCAGAATAGGGAGGACACTTTAGCGGTGATGGGACTGCAGTAAAAGTCCTCTAATCAGGGTTATACTGGCCTACACTGTTCAAGGTTCCCCAAGACATAGTCAAGGAGTGCGACAGATGTCAAAGAAAAGGCAACATTTCGAAAAGAAATCAGATGCCTCAGAATGCCATGTTGGAAGTCGAGTTGTTTGATGTTTGGGCATAGATTTTATGGGCCCATTTCCACCATCATTTGGAAAGAATTATATTTTAGTGGCGGTGGATTATATATCTAAATGTGTAGAAGTTGTGGCCTTGCTTACTAATGATGCTAACGTGGTTGTTAAGTTTCTGACGGCAAACATTTTTGTAAGGTTTGGAGTACTGAGAGCTCTGATAAGTGATGAAGGAACTCATTTCTTAAATCGTCTCATGGAGAAGTTGCTCAAGAAATACAATAGGAAGCATAAAATTGCCACTCCCTACCATCCCCAAACTAGTGGCCAAGTGGAAGTTTCTAATCGGCAGATCAAACAAATCCTAGAGAATATTATAAGCTCATCTCATAAGGATTGGGCAACCAAGTTGGATGATGCGCTGCGGGCATACAGAACCGCATTCAAAACACCAATAGGTATGTCGCCCTACCAGTTAGTTTATTGAAAAGCTTGTCACTTACCTCTAGAGTTGGAACACAAAGCGTTGTGGGCCTCAAAATTCCTGAATTATGATCTTTTGAAAGCGGGAGATTTCTGAATCCTTCAACTCCATGAGTTAGAAGAATTTAGGAATCGAGCGTACGAGAATGCCAAATTATACAATGAGCAAACAAAAAAATGGCACGATCGAAAGATTCAAAGGAAGGAATTTTGGGAAGGATAATTGGTTCTTTTGTTTAATTCCAGGTTAAAGTCATTTCCCGGAAAACTGAGGTCAAGATGGTCTGGACCATTTGTCGTCAACAAAGTGTTCCCGCATGGAGCAATCGAGCTTAAAAATCAAGCGAACGGGAACACCTTTAAGGTGAATGGACAGATATTAAAACCATATTACCAAGGACAAGAGAGTGGTCTAATAGATAATGTTCATCTTACAGGATAAGATGGACGACCGTCGAGCCATGCGACGTTAAACAAAGCACTTCATGGGAGGCAACCCACGCATTTTATCTCTAATTACTTCTTTTGTTTTTGTTGTGTGTTTTAGGTTTTGTTTAGGTAAGCACAGTGCCTTGCACAAGAGAGCGGGGGCACTCCAGTGAACGAGAAATTGGAACTAGCATCAGTGAAGGAAGTTGTACCTATGAAAAATGGAGAAAATGGGAAAAATGACAAAATTTGAAGAAAAACCAGCCACCTGACATGGCCACCCGTGTCACCGGACACGACTCGTGTTAGGGTAACGCAACCAAAAGAAAAAAAAAGGGGGAGGGGTCATAATCCAGCATGCTGACACGACCACCCGTGTCACCGAACACGGCCCGTGTCAGCCCTACTGAAACTTTAAAAAAAGAAAAAAAGGAGATTTGGAAAATTGGGTCCAGTGCCCTGACACGGCCGCCTGTGTTGCTTGACACGGCCCGTGTCAGGGTGACGAATTTTGAATTTTTTTTAGATTCTCTCTATCTCTTGGGGCCCCACCACTTTTATTCCCCAATTAAACCTCATCATATCTCATTAAACAAAAAAAAATATCAGATTTTCTCTCACTTTAACCCACAATCTTCATCCTCTCTCTCATACTTTCTTCACCATTATTCTCTAAACCTCCATTAAACCAAAACAAAAAGCTTTCGTCTTTCACCTTTAAACCAACCCCTATCAAAAACAGTCTTCACAAAACCTTCACCATTTTTCATCATCTACCTTATTCTAGGGTCCGTTTTCTTAATTTCACGGTTCAAAATTTTCTCAATTTTTGCAGGTACGAAAATGCCCCCGAAGTGGCTTGTCAAAGGTAAGAAACAAGTGGTTGAGACTTCAAGGCCACGAAAGAGGAGCAGCCGTACACTGAACCCGCACAACATTATCTTCGATAATCCGGACCAAGAGAGATGGTACTCAAATCATGTAAAGCGTAAGATGACCCCCACAAGGTACACGTGTGAACAAACCGTTGTTGACCTAGGCTTAAAAGTTGAAATTGATCGTATGTTTCATGTGTTGGGATTATTGAAATTTATGTATCTAGAAGCGCTGACATATGAGCGCATTACGCTTGAATTTTTTAGTACTATTGAGTTCCAATTAGAGAAAAGGTGGATGGGCACTATGAAGTACTATTTTGGTACTCTAAAATTCCGCCTTTATAATAATGGCCATGAGTTATCTGTTGAAGAGTTAGGAGGCATCCTCCGACTCCCACTTTACGGACCCAGAGCTGTTCCGGAGGACTTTGATTCGCAAACTTTTTGGACAACTATTACAGGTAAAATGAATTACGTCGCAAAAGGTGCAAAGGCCACATGCATTTAGAACCCCTGTTTCCGATACGCCCAAAAGGGCTTGGCATATACTTTGTTTGGACGAGGTGACAGTACAAGGGTAGCCACTCAGAGAGAGTTTTTTTTCCTGTATACCATGGCAAATAATATGTCGGTAAATGTCGCCGCTTTTGCAGCTGATTATTTAGGGAGAGTTGGCCGGGAAAACCAAGGCGGTATTTCTGTTGGGGGTATAATTACCCTAATTGCTGAACACCTTGGTTACCAGGTGTTATTACTTGATGAGACCCCTGTGGCAGGTAAGAAAAAAATTGATATGGCTGCTCTCATTCAACAGGGCATGATTACCATTGCTCGTGACTACTACTCTGTAATGATCCATAACAGGTTTATCATTGTACTACCTAATCCTGACTGATGATGGCTGGTTTCTACCTGAGTGAATCGCACACTCAAAGATACAACAGATTCGCCATCGAACTTTATTTAGTCCCAAAGGACAGGGAAAATATCGATAAAACCCAAGGTAAAGAGAAACGGGAACCCGGGGGGGGGGGGGTCGGTTATGCGAAAGGAAGGTATTAGCACCTAACGCATATGTCGTACTCGACGGGAACCATTTCGCTTGCTTTTAGGCTTTGATGGGTTATATATCTAAAGGCTTCTAGCTAAAGAAAGGAGAGAGAGAAGAAAGGGGAAAAAGAAAGGAAGGAAAGAAAGTGCTCGCGGAGGAACGAAGTCCTCGTGCCTACGTACCCTCATAGTGCAATGAGGAAGTCAGAGCGCCGTAGTTCATGGAACCAGGGGACGAAGAAGGAAGGAAGAAAAGGGATAAGACGGAAGAAAGGTGGAAGTGTGCTCACCAGGATCATTGCGATCTCATGCCTACGTATCATACGTTCAAAAGAATGCAGAATCAGAGCTTCCGTAGTTCGGGGAACTAAGACGGAAAAGGAAAAGGAAAGGAAAGTGGTGTCAAAACCAAGAGCAAAAGAAAGAAGGTAAAAGAGAGAGTACTCTAATGAGGAGTAAGAGACTAAAGTGCCTGTGCAAGAAACAAGAGAAACGATGTCAAAACCAAGAGAATAAGAGATAGAGAAAGACCCGCTGGGGATGCAAAAGAAATCGTGTCATAACCAAGAGAGTAAAGGAATAAGAGAGAAATGGTTTCCAAACCAAGAGAATAAGGGAATAAGAGAAAGATCCACTGGGGATGCAAAAGAAATGGTGTCATAACTAAGAAAGTAAGAGCAAAGGGAATCGGAAGGACTCCACTGGGGATCCAAATAAAGGGATGGTGTCATAACCAAGAGAAAAAGGAAACTTGGTATATTAACTGGCTGGCAGTGGTTAACCAAAGAAAGAGAGAAGGACCCTGGCGGGGAAAAGAAGATGGTGTCAACAGACGGACTGTGATAAACCAAGAGAGAGAGTGCTGAACCGAGAGAAGGTGTTTGACTTTGAAGGGGTCTCGGTATATTAACTGACTGGCAGTGGTTAACCGAAGAAAGAAAGGACTGCAACTCTGTGGGGATAGAGAAGCATTGGTTTTAACAGAGAAAACTGTGATTAACCAAAGAATGGGTGTAGGACCGAGCGAAGGTCGTGACCCAAAGGACGGGTGTAGGACCGATCAAAGGTCGTGACCCAAAGGACGGGTGTAGGACCGATCAAAGGTCGTGACCCAAAGGACGGGTGTAGGACCGATCAAAGGTCGTGACCCAAAGGACGGGTGTGGAACCGAGCAAAGGTCGTGACCCAAAGGGACGGGTGTGGGACCGAGCAAAGGTCGTGACACAAAGGGGTTCGGTAAACTGACTGAACAAACAGTACTCAACCGAAGAAAGGGTATTTGAACCAAAGAAAGGTTACTAACCCAAGGGTGCAAGTATTTGAACCAAGAGGAGGTTGCCAACTGCGGGGGATTCGGTTTTAACAGACAGACTGTGATTAACCGAAGACAATAGCGAGTGATTAACCAAAAGAAGGTGATTAACATGAAAAAGGGTTCAGTATTTTAACAGACAGACTGTGGTTAACTGAAGAAAATGGTGATTAACCAAGAAGAGGTGATTAACCCAAGAGGGACTCAGTGTTTTAACAGACGGACTGTGGTTAACTGAGGAGACGGGTGATTAACCAAAAGAAGTTGATTAACCCAAGAGGTGCTCAGTATTAACAAATAGACTGTGATTAACTGAAGAGGCGGGTGATTAACCAAGAGAAGGTGATTAACCCAAGGGGTGCTCAGTGATTAATAGACGAACTAAGATTAACTGAAGAGACGGGTGATTAACCAAGAGAAGGTGATTAACCCAAGGGGTGCTTAGTGATTAACAGATGGACTGTGATTAACTGAAGAGACGGGTGATTAACCAAGAGAAGGTGATTAACCCAAGAAAGCAGAAGAACCAAGAGAAGGTTGCGAACTCCTGGGGATTCGGTAAAAGAAATGACTAGCCACAAGAAAAGGTGATTGAAACCCTCCTGAAGGGCACAAGGGAAAGGTATTGAATAAGGGCAAGAGATTGACCCTCTGAAGATTGCTAATGATCGTGAACCAAGGGAATGGTGATAGATCAAAAGACTGATTGAAAGAGATAAGAGTGATCGAAGATCGAAAGAGATCGCAAAGAGAAAATAGTGATCGAAGATTGAAAGAGATTGCAAAGAGAAAAGAGAGATCAAGGATCGAAAGAGATTGGAGTGAGAAAAGAGTGATCAAGGATCGACTCGACCGGGGAAGGAAAGCGCACTACCGCCTGGAGGTAGAGATGACTAAGCCAAGCACAGGGTCATTCGTCCCCTACCTGAAGTAGTCAGAATGAGAGTAGGAATTCTCCCTTTTCATTCCTTCTCTAACACACAGGGTGTAATGTAGAAGTTGAACCGGATGGCGTAACAGCTCCAAGTTGTACAGTGCTCCCGCGCGGTAAAACGGACAGCGTAACAGCTCTAAGTTGTATTGTGCTCCAGTGTCGTGCATCGGTCGTCATATGAATCTTTAACTCCGCGAGGGGGAAAAGAGAGAGAAAAAGCTCTAAAGGAAGCCTAAAGAGAGGAAAAGGGAGGATCAACTAATCGAAACATGGTTTCGATCAATTAATCAAAAGGAAATGTTATGCTAACAACTTTCCAAAGGGAATGGAAAATCATTAAAGCAAAAATGTGTAAATTATTGATTAAGCATGATTAAATTTGCTCAATAAAGAACAAACTTAATGTGATCAAGAATTGGAAATGCAAAACAGTGCCAAACAAATATTAGCATGTATCACAAATCATGTAGCAAGTGATCAAAGATTGTACAAGAATTAGAATGTTCAAACAAATATCAAGAACACACATAATTGCAAGAATTGATAAATCAATCATTGAATTAATGTAAATATGCTCTAACCAGAGGTTAACAACACTTAAAACAACCATAAATATCAAGCAAGTTAATCCATGGAAGTTAGAAGAAGAAAGGATACCAAACAAGCTTGAAAAAACTCAAAATTGGCCATTTTGTTCAGTGGTAACCGGTTACAGCATATCTGCTAACCGGTTACATGCTTGAAAACTTGCGTTTTTAGTGAAAATTGTACTGTGTAACCGGTTACAGCATAACTGCTAACCGGTTACCACTGAGACAGTGGCAAAAATAACTGAAAAACAGCTTTTCAAAAGTGGTTTTCCACACTTAATCACTTATGCCAACCACCACATGCTAGGACATGAATTTGTGCACTAAAATTACATCATGTAAGGGTAATTAAACATAAATTACAAGCATTAATCATGGAGATTAAAGATTAAGCAATTGCATGATAAATTAAACCGAAAGCGATCGAAATTACGACGTAAATGCGCGGAAATGATCGAAACAGTGAGTAAAGCAAGATCTATCAACCTACAAGCCGGAGGTTTGGCTTGGTAATTGTTGTGAATGAAATCTAGAGAGAAAACGCCAAGAAAACCAGAGAATTCTTCTCTTACACTTCGAACCGTTGCGAAACCGAACAAACTTCGACGAAAACTCCGAAATGCAAATTATCACCGAAGAAGCTTGAAGCAAACACTTGAGATGAATTCAAAAACTTATAGAACTCCAGAAACTCAAGTGTAATTGTAAAATGATGAAGATAATCAAAGAAAACCAGAGATTCCTTAATTTGACTTCGAATCGTAACGAAACCGAGCAAACTTCGACGAAAACTCCAAAATGAGAATTATCACCTAAGAATCTTGAAGTGATCACCTGCAATGAATCCAAAAGCTACTGAAGCTCCACAAAATTCAGTAGAATGGAAATATGGTGAAGGTTAAGCTCAAGAAATAATCACTTTCAATGTGAAAAGTGATTATTCTTCAAGAATTAAGAGCTTTTATGAGGTTTGGTGAAGAAGATGAAGAGGATTGTGTAGAAGTTGCAGAAAAATGTAGAGGAGAATGAGAGAATTGAGAGTGAAGAAAGTGTGAATTTGTGTGAATGATTATGGAGGAGTTGCAAAATGGTGAAGCTTGGCTTATATAGAGTTTAGGTATGGAGTGTGAGAGGTTTGGAGCTAGCTTTGGACTTAGCTTTGGGAGGCTTGGAGTTAGGGTTGGAGTCAGTTACACTTGACTCACTGAATCAAGGAGGTTAACTCGGTTAGTTAGGCTCAACTCGGTAACAATCCCAATGCAAGCTTCCACATCCAAAGGTTGACATGCTTATAAATTAAGTAACATGGTGCTCTTAATTTAAAGTGATGCATTGAATAAATGTAAGGGAAATGTCTTGAATGGTCTTGAATTGTCTAGAATGTTCCACATGCTGCTAGAATAATGTAGAAACAAAGACCAAAGAGAGTGCACAACTGCTGACCCAAAAATGCAGCAGAATCTGCAACTTTGTACAGAGTAACCGGTTACAGCATATCTGCTAACTGGTTACTTGCTTGAAAATCTGTGTTTCTGGTGAAATTTAGACTGTGTAACCGGTTATCAGTTATGTTGTAACCGGTTACTTCAGCCAAACTTTCCCAAATTTGCTTGGAAATGATGTTGAAGTCCCGATTTCAGTTTTCCACCTCTTGTTTTGATGAGTAAACACGGAAACCTTTATTTTGAGCCTGTTTTGATGATGTAATGATCTTGTGAGGATGCAATTAACCGGGCTTGGAAAACCTGAATACTCCTGCAACCAAAATCATAAAAGTGCGAATGCATATGCCAGCGATGCGAATGTACATGCTTATGCAAAAATTCAAAAAAGGAGGTCAAATTTTAGGTTATGACAGCTGCCCCTATTTAATCCTCTTGGGCCTGAATATACGAATTGCGGCAGCTTTTCAATGATTCAAGGTAGAAGGGGATTAAATAAAAGAGTAGCTCGAAAATTTGGCCGACGACGACAAAAGAAAGGTGCAAGAGTTAAGAATGTTTGAAGCTTGGCTGAAAATCTGCTAGGGAGATGAATCAGGCCAAAAGAAAGGGGGTATGCTATGATGCATATGCTATGTGATGTATGATTCTACATGATGTTAGATATCATGCAATGCAAGGATGCAAGCTAGGATGCAGTGTTGTAAGTTGTAGGTGCTGGACGGACCAGAAAGGTTTTGGACGGACCAAGGAATTGAAAAGGTTCTGGAAAGGTTTGCCAGACGAAAACTGGATTTTGATTGGGACGCATGTTTGAACTTGCAAGGTGTAATGCTCCTTGTTGATGATTATGCTATACGTTTGAGGATGCAATGATATTCGATGCAGAATGTCGATAATTGGTTTTTGAAGAGATGTTAGATATGATCGGGCTTAAGTTAAGACTTCATGCTATGCCAAATGAATGATATGCAAGAGTGAAGCGACATGATCAACGCATGAGAATGGTCTATGCAATGGTTTATGAGAATATGTCAAGTGCTTTTGTTGCGGGAGGCGGAAGAGTTAAGGTTAGGGTGTAAGCCCTAAAGACGTGATTCCCCGACACCTACTTCAGGATCAGCAGTTGTTGATGCCCCATGGCTCTTGCCTCGAAATAGGGAGAGAACTCGTACCTTGGTAGCTTGTCTCTGCCCCAATCTGTTGGGTATCTGCATGGGTTGCCCCAGTCACAAGGAATGAAACAGTTGTGTCATAGGATGATCTTGATTTGACTTGCCCCGATGTATCAGAATAGTATGCCCCTGATTAACCGTCTCTTGGAGAGGTAGACTTCTTATGCTCTTGAGGTGGCCTGCCCCAATGTGAGCTCTGAAGCAATTTTACCCCTGGCTGATCAATCGGAGGAATGCCCATGACCAAATGAACATGGAGAGATTTGTCGAATCTCATCGTGATTGACTCGGATTGACTGTATCTCGAAGTGGCTAAGCCCAATGGAGTTTTCCAGGCGTTTTTCCCCTTGAGGTGATCATACTTTCCATTGTGGAAACTTTCTTGATGTCAAGTGCTTATTTGCAGGTAAAAAGTGTTTGTTTTGAAAAATGATAATGTTAATGCCATGGATATGTCAGTTTTGAAATCCAAGTACGTTCACTAAGATTATGACATATGGTGAATGGATCACCATTTAGAATGCCATATCAGTATCAGCACAAATGATAAGCAAATCTTTGGGAGTCAGCTTTGACACGATTTTACTGTCGTATGCTTTCGAAATAAACCCTACTTCAATTAGGTCTTTTGCAGTTTGTAACGTGGCATGGTTCACTGTTTAAGAAAGAAAGGATATAAGGCTCAAAAATTATTTTAACCTCACCCATTCTCCTTGATGTTCTCCAGTCCTACGTTCAGCTAGCTTGACACAAGCGTTCGCCTTTCAAAGAGACTTTGAATGGTGGATGTGATGGTAGAGGAACCGACAAGGGTTTTGGAGCGGCAGTCGCTCACCTTTTGTTTTTTTCACATGTGATCACACGAACTTGTTCTCATTGAGGATTTTTCTCTTTTGATTCTTTGTTTTGTTCTTTTTGTTTTCCCTAATTTTTGCGTAGACTGATTATTTTGAGATTGCAGTCTACCGGGATGCCCTAATTTTTGCCTAAGTCCTTTGTTTTTGAGTTTTTGACTTAGCGGGCTTTTATTCTTTTGCTTTTTTTCTTCCTTGTGATTTTGATTTTTTTTCTCGAACAAAATCGTGTGACATGTGTTTGATTTGTAGGGTGAGTTGTGACTGCCTCATTCCTTTGGTCGGTGAGGGATAACCATTATGGATTTGTGATTTTTCCGACCTCTTGCGAGGGATATGATGTGGTTGATCCTCAGAATGGGGTACTCCTCTTTTGAAATTTGAACGCATGGTCAAACTAGTTGAAGACTACCCTGCCCCTGGTTAAGATTGAGGGTTTTTCGTGCATAGAAAGAAACTCCTACTTCAAGGCCCAAAGGGGTTGACTAGGGATTGTCTTCCTTATGACTCCAGTGTTTGGGGATTTGAACAAATGCCTTACATCCTCAGCGAGGTTTTATTCAAAGCATACAGACAGTGATCTCGTCTTTTTGATTTCATCATTCTCTTTTTGATTTTGCTTGATCAAATGTTTGATACTGATAAAAAGTATGAGTGAACACAAATGGATTTTTTCAAAACATGCACATTCATTTCATTATTATTATCATCTGAAAACAAATAAGTTTTACAAATTAACAGCGCTTGACAAACAAAGAAGATTACAAATGGAAAAGATGAAATGACATGATGATTGCCGATGTTGAGGAAGTGCTCACAGGCTTACTCAAGGGATTCTTTTGCGATCTTGGCTCTTACACGGACAAAGGATTCCCGTTCAACCACAGTTTCTCGCCTTGAACGGTTAAGTGCTTCTTGTCAATCAACTGTTGGACCTTAGCTTTGAAAGTGTGGCAATCCTTAGTCGAATTTCCAGCCGACCCAGCATGATATCCGCACTGCACATTGGGATCATACCCAGGTGGGAATGGTTTTGGAGGGGGCTTCAGAGCTTTAGGAACCACCAGCGAGTTCTGAACCAGATATGGGAGAAGCTGACTGTATGCCACAGGAATCGGATCTAGAGAAGCATTCCTTCGTTCTAGATTGCTCCCGGGCTTGCGCTGACTTTGGCGCTCTCGGCCTTGGGCTTGCTGATTATGAGTCCGAGGAAGTTGTTGATATGATGGTTATTGGTATTAGGCAGCAGCAACATATGGGAATGAATAGTGCGGTGTAAGAGCCAGAGGTGCTTGAGGATGAATCTGCTGAGTAGCGCATTGCGGGAACACTTGAGCAGGGTGCATCAAACCAGGATTAACCATCCAATTAACAGTCTGACCAAATGGGATCCCATACGGTGCATAGGGTGCCCCAGGATAAGCAACTGGAGGTGGAACAGCAGAGGGTGCCCCAGAATAAGCAAAAGGTATTCCAGAGGTAGCAGACTGAAAACCTTGGTAGGGGTATTGCCCAACAGGTTGAACAGTTGGAGGAATCTGCACATGAATAGGAGGACCTCTATTCTCAGCTTCGGCAGATGTTTCAGCAATCACAGGTGCAGACTTCTGGAAAGGTTTCTTTGTAAACTAAAGCAACTTCTGATCGAGGAGGTCTTGGACTTTGTCCTTAAAGACAACACAGGCTTCTGTAGAATGCCCTACATATCCAGCATGGTACCCACATGTGGCATTAGGATCATGCTTAGGATGATAAGGAAACTTGTCCGGCTTGATTTCTTTAGGAACAATTTCCCCAGCATGAACCAGAGCAGACAGTAGATGTGTGTAAGTCACGAGAATTAGATCATGACGAGGACGTCTCCTCCCTTGATTGTTGTTCCCTTTACTGATTTGCTTACGATTTTTTTTCTGATTGCCTTTAGTAGTCTTCGGATTAGGCAAGGGGTGAACCGGCAGGTTGCTTGCATCCACATTCACAACCTTATCCACTTTTGGTACATTCTGGGCTTGCTCATCCTTCACAACCTGATCCGAGGAGTTCATTGTCATACTGTCCAGAATTAGTTCCACAACCATATCAATCTTTCCTTCCTTGTCCATCATGCTCTCATACCCAACCTGTTCCATGATTCTTAGGCTTTCGGCGTCGGAGAATCGTTGTCTTTGGGCTGATGAAGGGAAGAAAGTGAGTTTTTTCTGGTTTATATGCAATACAATGCAAAGGTATATATGCACATGTTGTTTATGCAGGTGGAATGTAAATGAGATATGCAACACCCAATGATGCAAAGGTTCAACATACATATGATGATGCAATAACTCAAGTTCGAAAGTTTGGCATACATGATAATGCAATAACATTATGCGATAACATTATGCAATAATGTAAGTTAGAGATGCAACAGCTTCTGGATAATCTGCCCATGTAGCTCTGTGTAGGTGCGAAGATCTGACGTGCGTGAGAGAACAAAGGTATGAAGTGGCTTGTTTTCCTGCAAAAACCCATCCCCCTCACAGGTGTGATCTAGACACAACAAGGTGATCCCTAGAAAGGTCGCCCAAACCATAGGACTCAGAATGAAAACCCCCCGCCATAGTGAATTCTCACAGGACGGAAGTATTCTCAAGCGAATCACGATCTGGGATGTGGCTCTCGTGATAACCCAACGCGCAAAACGCAGGCCTCACGACTATCCACGTTCTATCCTATGTGTATACTAGGCCCAGTGTTAGGACCTTTCTCTCCAATAATATCTACCTATCCCAACAACAGCAGAAAATATAGCAGATATCCAGAGTATACAGTCTATGAATATTTAAAGCAGTAAAGAAATGCGATAAATAAACATAAAGCTAAAGCAAGTAATAAAGCGAGTAAAGTGCGAAAGATAAACGCCCAACAAGCAAGAAAAAGCAAACAAAACTAGGCGAGACCCCTCAAGGGATGGACCAACAAGAGGTCAATCTATCCCCAGCAGAGTCGCCAGCTGAAGATGGCTGGTTTCTACCTGAGTGAATCGCACACTCAAAGATACAACAGAGTCGCCACCGAACTTTATTTAGTCCCAAAGGACAGGGAAAATATCGATAAAACCCAAGGTAAAGAGAAACAGGAACGGGGGGTCGGTTATGCAAAAGGAAGGTATTAGCACCTAACGCATCCGTCGTACTCAACGGGAACCATTTCGCTTGCTTCTAGGTTTGGATGAGTTATCTATCTAAAGGCTTCTAGCTAAAGAAAGGAGAGAGAGAAGAAAGGGGAAAAAGAAAGGAAGGAAAGAAAGTGCTCGCGGAGGAACGAAGTCCTCGTGCCTACGTACCCTCATAGTGCAATGAGGAAGTCAGAGCGTCGTAGTTCATGGAACCAAGGGACGAAGAAGGAAGGAAGAAAAAGGAAAAGACGGAAGAAGTGTGGAAGTGTGCTCGCCGAGATCATTGCGATCTCATGCCTACGTATCATATGTTCAAAAGAATGCAGAATCAGAGCTTCCGTAGTTCAGGGAACTAAGACAAAAAAGGAAAAGGAAAGGAAAGTGGTGTCAAAAACAAGAGCAAAAGAAAGAAGGTAAAAGAGAGAGTACTCCACTGAGGAGTAAGGGACTAAAGTGCCTGTGCAAGAAACAAGAGAAACGGTGTCAAAACCAAGAGAATAAGAGATAGAGAAAGACCCGCTGGGGATGCAAAAGAAATGGTGTCATAACCAAGAGAGTAAGGGGATAAGAGAGAAATGGTGTCCAAACCAAGAGAATAAGGGAATAAGAGAAAGATCTGCTGGGGATGCAAAAGAAATGGTGTCATAACCAAGAAAGTAAGAGCAAAGGGAATAGGAAGGACTCTGCTGGGGATCCAAATAAAGGGATGGTGTCATAACCAAGAGAAAAAGGAAACTCGGTATATTAACTGGCTGGCAGCGGTTAACCGAAGAAAGAGAGTAGGACCCTGGCGGGGAAAAGAAGATGGTGTCAACAGACGGACTGTGATAAACCAAGAGAGAGAGTGCTGAACTAAGAGAAGGTGTTTGACTCTGAAGGGGTCTCGGTATATTAACTGACTGGAGGTGGTTAACCGAAGAAAGAAAGGACTGCAAATCTGTAGGGATAGAGAAGCATTGGTTTTAACAGAGAAAACTGTGATTAACCAAAGAATGGGTGTAGGACCGAGCGAAGGTCGTGACCCAAAGGACGGGTGTAGGACCGATCAAAGGTCGTAACCCAAAGGACGGGTGTAAGACGATCAAAGGTCGTGACCCAAAGGACGGGTGTAGGACCGATCAATGATCATGACCCAAAGGACGGGTGTGGGACCGAGCAAAGTTCGTGACCCAAAGGGACAAGTGTGGGACCGAGCAAAGGTCGTGGCCCAAAGGGGTTTGGTAAATTGATTGAACAAATAGTACTCAACCGAAGAAAAGGTATTTAAACCAAAGAAACGTTACTAACCCATGGGTGCAAGTATTCGAACCAAGAGGAGGTTGCCAACTGCGGGGGATTCGGTTTTAACAGACGGATTGTGATTAATCGAAGAGAACAGCGAGTGATTAACCAAAAGAAGGTGATTAACTCGAAAAAGTGTTCAGTATTTTAACTGACAGTATGTGGTTAACTGAAGAAAAGGGTGATTAACCAAGAAGAGGTGATTAACCCAAGAGGGACTCAGTGTTTTAACAGACGGATTGTGGTTAACTGAGGAGACGGGTGATTAACAAAAAGAAGGTGATTAACCCAAGAGGTGCTCAGTATTAACAGATAGACTGTGATTAACTGAAGAGACGGGTGATTAACCAAGAGAAAGTGATTAACCCAAGGGATGCTCAGTGATTAACAGACGAACTGTGATTAACTGAAGAGACTGGTGATTAACCAAGAGAAGGTGATTAACCTAAGGGGTGCTCAGTGATTAACAGATGGACTGTTATTAACTGAAGAGACGGGTGATTAACCAAGAGAAGGTGATTAACACAAGAAAGGAGAAGAACCAAGAGAAGGTTGCGAACTCCTGGGGATTCGGTAAAAGAAATGACTAGCCACAAGAAAAGGTAATCGAAACCTTCCTGAAGGGCACAAGGGAAAGGTATTGAATAAGGGCAAGAGATTGACCCTCTGAAGATTGCTAATGATCGTGAACCAAGGGAATGGTGATAGATCAAAAGACTGATTGAAAGAGATAAGAGTGATCGAAGATCGAAAGAGATCGCAAAGAGAAAAGAGTGATCGAAGATAGAAAGAGATTGCAAAGAGAAAAGAGAGATCAAGGATCGAAAGAGATTGGAGTGAGAAAAGAGTGATCAAGGATCGACTCGACCGGGGAAGGAAAGCGCACTACCGCCTAGAGGTAGAGATGACTAAGCCAAGCACAGGGTCATTCGTCCCCTACCTGAAGTAGTCAGAATGAGAGTAGGATTCTCCCTTTTCATTCCTTCTCTAACACACAGGGTGTAATGTAGAAGTTGAACCGGATGGCGTAACAGCTCCAAGTTGTACAGTGCTCCCGCGCGGTAAAACGGACAGCGTAACAGCTCCAAATTGTATTGTGCTCCAGTGTCGTGCATCGGTCTTCGTATGAATCTTCAACTCCGTGGGGGGGGGGGGGGGGAAGAGAGAAAATGCTCTAAAGGAAACCTAAAGAGAGGGAAAGGGAGGATTAACTAATCGAAACATGGTTTCGATCAATTAATCAAAAGGGAATGTTATGCTAACAACTTTCCAAAGGGAATGGAAAATCATTAAAGCAAAAAGGTGTAAATTATTGATTAAGCATGATTAAATTTGCTCAATAAAGAACAAACTTAATGTGATCAAGAATTGGAAATGCAAAACAGTGCCAAACAAATATTAGCATGTATCACAAATCATGTAGCAAGTGATCAAAGATTGTACAAGAATTAGAAGGTTCAAACAAATATCAAGAACACACATAATTGCAAGAATTGATAAATCAATCATTGAATTAATGTAAATATGCTCTAACCAGAGGTTAACATCACTTAAAACAACCATAAATATCAAGCAAGTTAATCCATGGACGTTAGAAGAAGAAAGGATACCAAACAAGCTTGAAAAAACTCAAAATTGGCCATTATGTTCAGTGGTAACCGGTTACAGCATATCTGCTAACCGGTTACATGCTTGAAAACTTGCGTTTTTAGTGAAAATTGCACTGTGTAACCGGTTACACCATAACTGCTAACCGGTTACCACTAAGACAGTGGCAAAAATAACTCAAAAACAGCTTTTCAAAAGTGGTTTTCCACACTTAATCACTTATGCCAACCACCACATGCTAGGACATGAATTTGTGCAATAAAATTATATCATGTAATGGAAATTAAACATAAATTACAAGCATTAATCATGGAGATTAAAGATCAAGCAATTGCATGATAAATTAAACCGATAGCGATCGAAATTACGACGTAAATGCGTGGAAATGATCAAAACAGTGAGTAAAGCAAGATCTACCAACCTACAAGCCGGGGGTTTGGCTTGGTAATTATTGTGAATGAAATCTAGAGAGAAAACGCCAAGAAAACCAGAGAATTCTGCTCTTGTACTTCGAACCGTAGCGAAACCGAATAAACTTCGACGAAAACTCCGAAATGCGAATTATCACCGAAGAAGCTTGAAGCAAACACTTGAGATGAATTCAAAAGGTTATAGAACTCCAGAAACTCAAGTATAATTGTAAAATGATGAAGATAATCAAAGAAAACCAGAGATTCCTCAATTGCACTTCGAATCGTAGCAAAACCGAGCAAACTTCGACGAAAAATCCAAAATGAGAATTATCACCGAATAATCTTGAAGTGATCACTTGAAATGAATCCAAAAGCTACTGAAGCTCCACAAAAATCAGTAGAATGGAAAGATGATGAAGGTTAACCTCAAGAAATAATCACTTTCAATGTGAAAAGTGATTATTCTTCAAGAATTAAGAGCTTTTGTGAGGTTTGGTGAAGAAGATGAAGAGGATTGTGTAGAATTTGCAGAAAAATGCCGAGGAGAATGAGAGAATTGAGAGTGAAGAAAGTGTGAATTTGTGTGAATGATTGTGGAGGAGTTGCAAAATGGTGAAGCTTGGCTTATATAGAGTTTAGGTATGGAGTGTGAGAGGTTTGGAGCTAGCTTTGGACTTAGCTTTGGGAGGCTTGGAGTTAGGGTTGGAGTTAGTTACACTTGACTCACTGAGTCAAGGCGGTTAACTCGATTAGTTAGGCTCAACTCGGTAACAATCCCAATGCAAGCTTCCACATCCAAAGGTTGACATACTTGTAAATTAAGTAACATGGTGCTCTTAATTTAAAGTGATGCATTGAATAAATGTAAGGGAAATGTCTTGAATGGTCTTGAATTGTCTAGAATGTTCCACATGCTGCTAGAATAATGTAGAAACAAAGACCAAAGAGAGTGCACAACTGCTGACCCAAAAATGCAGCAGAATCTGCAACTTTGTACAGAGTAACCGGTTACAGCATATCTGCTAACCGGTTACTTGCTTGAAAATCTGTGTTTCTGGTGAAATTTACACTGTGTAACCGGTTATCAGTTATGCTGTAACCGGTTACTTCAGCCAAACTTTCCCAAATTTGCTTGGAAATGATGTTGAAGTCCCGATTTCAGTTTTCCACCTCTTGTTTTGATGAGTAAACACTAGAACCTTTATTTTGAGCCTGTTTTGATGATGTAATGATCTTGTGAGGATGCGATTAACCGGGCTTGGAAAACCTGAATACTCCTGCAACCAAAATCATAAAAGTGCGAATGCATATGCCAGCGATGCAAATGTACATGCTTATGCAAAAATTCAAAAAAGGAGGTCAAATTTTGGGTTACGACACTGACAGAGTAAGTATTTCTAATGATGCTAACTTGTTATATGTGAGTGTCGTCCCTAATGAAGAGGATGGCCACAATGCTGATGGTGTTTTTGCAGGTGAAGTGAATGATGCAGATACTCATGACTAGGAGCAGTTTGTACCCACTCACCAGGCATCGATTCCATAAGGTGTCGGGTCGTCGTCCAAGAATCAAGACCAGTGGTCTTGGGTACAAACTGAGTTAGCTGACCTCTGCACGGAGCAATCAAGATAAGGAATAGAGCAAGCTCATTAAGGGGCCGTTTTAGATGAGATGCACACCATGATGCAACAGTTGATGTTGCATTTCCCACCTCCTCAGTAGGGCATTGTGAGTGTCCCTCTCTATCTTGTCCTTAAATATTGAGGTCAATGTCTGGTTCAAGTGTCAGGGGGGTTTTATTATTTTTATTTTTGATTATTTGTTTTTTTCATTTATTTTCTCTACTGTTTGCTATGATGTTTGTGTGTTGTTTGTTTCATCTATTACAGATTCTTGTGTTTTTGTCTGGATAAGTGATGAAGTTAGTATTAGTGGATGAAAATATTCAACCCTTGCTTGCTTACTATGAAGCCCCCCAAAAGTTGATACTGCTGAAGAAGAGGATCGGACACGACTTTCTCAAACTTGACTGACATGGGATCCCTGTGCATCCCGAGCCGAGTGGGAAGCTGCATCACACTAGAGGTACTTGGGAATCTGTTAGCTATACCCAACATGGTTAGACATAAAAATCCAAACACATATTCATCATGAAAGATTATTCAGGTATGTCTCTATCACTCCGAGTTTGCTTATGTTCTGTTGGGGTATCACTGCACAACTATACACACTGAGGCACATTTTTTTCTTTTAACCCCTGAGCCTTTCTAGCCACCCCTGTTAATATTTTCCCTTGGTAACCCCATTCAAGCCCATATCCTTTTGTTTGTTTTATCATCGCATCCGTTAACCCATAGCCTAAACACTTTCCTACCCTGCTCAAATATGTGTTGTTGGTCTTGAATCTGTGACAAGTTCTAAGTTTGGGGTTTGGACACCTAAAGTAAATGAGGTAAGTGAAATAAAAAAAAATAAAGAGTTCTGATTGAAAAAAAAAAGAGAAAAAAGGAAAAATACTGCACTTACCTACAGAAGAGACTTAGTTTAAAAATCAAAGATACACACTCAGAGGAAATACTTGAGTAGAAACTAAGGAGTCCAGCTGAAAAAGGTGTCTGAATGTAACGCCCCAGTTTTAGTTAGTTTTATTTAATCGAGTCAATTTGATTATTTTATTATTATATTATTTTATTTTTGACTTTTATTTGATAATATGTTATTTTTCGTCGTGAATATGTTTTATCGCGTTTTGGGAACGTTTGCGAGATATTTGAGTGTAGGGGTATTTTGGTCATTTCACTTTAATTTTTCTTAAGTTAGTAAATAGAAATAGAAAGAGAGAAAATTAGAGAGAAAGAAAAAGAGAAAAAGGAAAAGGGAAAGAAAAGAGAAAGAAAGAAGAAAAGAGAGAGAAACTTGGAAAAGAAGAAATCGATCAACCGACTATTGAAAACACGATTAAATCGGGTAAGGGTGCGAAACTCGATTATATTATACTTGTGTATGATTATGTATATGGTGTTTGGTTGTTTTTGAGTTGAAATTGAATGTATAACAAAAACCATATTATGTTGAAATTGTTAGAATCCGATTAAATTGTGTCGGAAATCATGTTTTCAGGTCCCTTATTGTTGATACATGTTAGATATATGTTGTTGTGCTATCTATTGGCAATTTTCTAGTGTTTAGGTGAAAAATGGGAATGGGTTTTGGATGGTTTCGCAGAAAAAAAAAATCTGCAGAAAAATTCTGGGTTTCCACTGCCGTTACACGTATCAAGCATGTCCATACGCGTATTGGCTTGGGCAATACACGTATGGGAGGTGCATTTGAGGGCAATACGCATAATGAATTTCATTTTTCTTGGCCATCTGCTGAAACGCGTAATGGTACGCGTAAGATTTTGGGCAATACGCGTATGGCTCAGGGCAATACGCGTATGGCCAGCAGGAGTGTAAAATGTTGTCTTTTCGCGATGTCTTTTCCGTTTACGTCCATAACTTGTGTTTCGATTATCCGTTTTGAACATTCTTGGTATCGTTGGAAAGCTAATAAAATATAATTTCTTATTAAAATGGTTTTGAGATTGTTGGCCGATTTAATTATGTCGGGAATTTGGAATAGTGTCGTTTTGTCGACTTTTACCATTTTAATTGTGTGTAATTGAGGTGTATTATGCAATGTGCTGTTGATATGGATATTGTATGACTTGTGTGTTGTTGTGTGATGAAAATGCATGTGATGAGATGTTGTAATGATGATTGGTGGCCTAAGGACAAGAAAATATAATGTGTTATATTTGATGATATATGCATGATTATGGATGTGTATATGTGTGCCTTTGAATGTCATGAGTCATTGTATGCCAAGCATCATGATATGCATTCTTGTGATGTCGGGTGCCCTTGTGGGTGTGAGCGACGAATCAATTCCAGAGGAAATCCACTATAACATCGTGAGACTTATACCGAGAGGACCTAAAGCGATGATTATAGACGATCGTGCGCCTTATACAAAGACGGCCTAAAGCGATCGGATTGTGAGCCTTATACAAAGAGGACCTAAAGCAATTCATAAACGTCGTGAGCCTTATACCAAGAGGACCTAAAGCGACGGGGAACATCGTTTTCCCGACGGGGAGTTACACTAAGTAACAAGCGATGGTTCCAATAGTTCCTGAGTGAACTAGTGTTGAGATTGACGGATGGATGGTACCGCATTTGCATAGAGTCGTTGTGTCGGTGTCTTTGCATTTGTATAAATCATGAATGGATTGATTTTGTGTGGAATTGTGAATGGAATTGATGAGTTGAGATATATATATGCCTTGGTGATGGATATATGATGATATGCATTGTGTTGTTGTGTGTTTAAATTCTGGTATAAGTTGTGGTGAGAATATTACATGTGTATTTTGGGTGTCCTTATATAATTGTATGCAATTATATTATGATTGTGTTTCTCACCCTTCTGCTATTTTGAATGCTCTATGAGGCATTGCAGATTAGATGCTGGAGTTCTTTTTGTGAAGCCTAGGTCTTCATTCTTTTGTCGGTCGGCTCTGATATGTAGCACCAGGTAGTCGGGGAGATCGTTGTGATTTATGTGTATATGTATGGATCTGTGTATGACAGACAAACTCTTTATGTGATATTTATATGAGATTCAGTTGCAGATTTTTTGCTTTTATTCTGTATCTGAATTGTGGGTAGTAGGAACTAAGTTCCTCTGTTATTTGCTACCTAATTGTTGCATATCTTTATGAGCAGATTTATTGTGTTTTGTCTCAATTGATGTGACGCCTTCGTCTATGCCATGAATGTTTAATTATACTCTGATGAAACTTTTATCGCTTTATTTTAATTGGGGGTATAGAATAGGGGTGTTACATTAAGTGATATCAGAGCCAGTCTGTGTCAGTTTATGTCAGTCCTTGTTGGTCGTTGTGTTTGAGTGAGCTGTTTGTTGAACCATAGTTGCTGTTATTGGAAATTAACAGAATATGGCTGGTAGGAATGATGCTGCTTTGGCTGCTGCTATGCAAGCTATGGCTCGGGTTGTGCAGGGTGCACCTAATGCTGGTGAGAATGATGAGTTCAAGAAGAACAAACCGTCTGTCTTCAAAGGGAGACATGATCCTGATGGTGCTCAGATTTGGCTTAAGGAGATTGAAAGAATCTTCTGAGTAATGGACTGTGCTGAGGAAAATAAGGTGAGACTGGGTACTCACATGTTGCAGGAGGAAGCTGATGATTGGTGGGTTAGTACTCGTCATGTGTTAGGAGCTGGAGATGAAGAGGTTACTTGGACTTTGTTCAGCAGGGAATTTTTGAGGAAGTATTTTCCTGAAGATGTTAGGGGAAAGAAGGAAATAGAGTTCTTGGAGTTAAAATAAGGTAATATGTCTGTTGTTGATTATACTGCTAAGTTTGTGGAACTTGTACAGTTTTATCCACATTATGCTGAAGCGACTGCAGAGTTTTCTAAGTGTGTGAAGTTTGAGAACGGGTTGCGTCCTGAGATTAAGCAGGCAATCGGTTACCAAAGGATAAGAAGGTTTTCGGACTTGGTGGATTGTTGTAGGATTTATGAGGAAGATAGCAAAGCTCGTTCTACTCACTATAAGAGTGTGAACGAAAGGAAAGGGAAGCAACCATTCCGTGGTGGTCCTTATGTGACACCAGCTGATAAGGGTAAACAAAGGGGTAGTTTTGAGAAAAGGCCAAGTAGGGGAGGAATGTCTAATTCTCCGAGATGTTTTAGGTGTGGTGACTTAGGACATCGTCAGTTTGAGTGTAGGAAAGATATGAGGAAGTGTTCTAATTGTGGAGGTATAGGACATGAAACAGCTGAGTGCAAGAGGAAGAATGTGGTGAAGTGTTTCAACTGTGGTGAACCTGGTCATATTAGCACAAAGTGTCCGAAACCAAAGCAAGCTCTAGCTGGTGGGAAAGTTTTTGCATTGGCAGGGACTCAGACTACAAGTGCAGATCGTCTGATTAGAGGTACTTATTTTATTAATAGTACGCCTTTAGTTGCTATTATTGATACTGGAGCGACTCATTCATTTATTTCGTCTGAGTGCGTGAAGCATTTGAATCTTATGTTGTCTTCGATGGGTGGAGAGATGGTTATTGATACTCCAGCAATGGGGTCAGTAACTACTTCTTTGGTTTGTTTAAGTTGTCCTTTGACCATTTATGGTAAATATTTTGAGATGGATTTGGTGTGTTTGCCGTTGGAGGATTTAGATGTGGTTCTGGGTATGAATTGGTTGCAGTTCAATCGGGTTCATATTGATTGTTATCATAAGCTGGTAAGATTTCCTTCTCTTGAAGAAGACGAAGAGTCGAGTTTCTTATCTACCAAAGAGTTGAAGAAACTTTTGGCGGAGGAAGCTCAGTTGTTTGGGTTGTTTGCATCGTTGACAGTGGATAGTCAAGTTGCACTTGATGTGTTTCCTGTTGTGTGTGAATTTCCAGAGCTGTTTCCTGAGGATATTTCAGATGTTCCGCCAGAGAGAGAGGTGGAATTTTCTATAGATCTAATTCCTGGTACTAGACCTATATCTATGGCACCTTATCGTATGTCGGCATCTGAGTTGGTTGAGTTAAAGAAGCAGTTGAATGATTTGTTAGAAAAGAGGTTTGTGAGGCCAAGTGTGTCGCCTTGGGGTGCTCCAGTTTTATTGGTGAAAAAGAAGGATGGAAGTATGCGATTATGTATTGATTATCGCCAGTTGAATAAGGTGACGATTAAGAATAAGTATCCTCTTCTGAGAATTGATGATTTGATGGACCAGTTGGTAGGTGCTTGTGTGTTTAGTAAGATTGATTTGAGATCAGGTTATCATCAGATTAGAGTGAAAGAGGAAGATATTCATAAGACGGCTTTTAGGACATGATACGCTCATTACGAATATTATGTGATGCCGTTCGGGGTTTCTAATGCGCCGGGTGTGTTTATGGAGTATATGAATCGTATTTTCCATGAGCATTTGCATCGATTTGTTGCTGTGTTTATTGATGACATTTTGATTTATTCTAAGTCCCGGGAGGAAAATGCGGAACATTTGCGTGTTGTGTTGCAAATTTTGAAGGAAAGGAAACTTTTTGCCAAATTGTCCAAGTGTGAGTTCTGGTTGTCAGAAGTGAGTTTTCTTGGGCATGTGATTTCAGGTAATGGTATTGCTGTGGATCCATCTAAAGTAGATGCAGTTCTACAATGGGAGGCTCCTAGATTTGTTATTGAAATTAGAAGCTTTTTGGGTTTGACTGGTTATTATCGAAGGTTCATTGAAGGTTTTTCTAAGTTAGCATTTCCTTTGACCCAATTGACTTGTAAGGGTAAGGCGTTCATTTGGGATATTCAGCGTGAGGAAAGTTTTAATGAGCTGAAGAGAAGATTGACTACAGCTCCGATTTTAATCTTACCGAATCCTAGTGAACCATTTGTGGTGTATTGTGATGCGTCTCTGATTGGGTTAGGTGAAGTGTTGATGCAAGAAGGTAAGTTTGTGGCTTATGCTTCGAGGAAATTGAGGATTCATGAGAAAAATTATCCTACTCATGATCTTGAATTAGCGGCCGTGGTTTTTGTGTTGAAAATTTGGAGGCATTATCTCTATGGTGCAAGATTCGAAGTCTTTAGTGATCATAAAAGTTTGAAATACTTGTTTGATCAGAAAGAGTTGAATATGAGGCAACGGAGATGGTTGGAATTTTTGAAGGACTACGACTTTGGCTTGAATTACCATCCTGGTAAAGCTAATGTGGTAGCCGATGCGTTAAGCCGGAAATCGTTGCATATGTCCGCTTTGATGGTTAAGGAGTGGGAACTTTTGGAATCGTTTAGAGATTTGAGTTTGGTGTGTGAATTGACATCTGGTAGGGTGAGGCTTGGAATGTTAAAGGTCACTAATGATTTTCTATTTACCGTTAGCGAGAAACAGAAGTTGGATGTGAAATTTGTGGATTTGATGACAGTTGGAGATCAAAGTGTGAATGGTGACTTTAAAGTGGATGATAAAGGTGTTTTGAGATTTCGTGGTAGGATTTGTATTCCTGATGATTTGGACTTGAAAAAGATGATTTTGGAGGAAGGACACTGGAGTAGTTTGAGTATACATCCGGGAGCTAATAAGATGTATCAAGATTTGAAGAAGATTTTCTGGTGGTCTGGATTGAAGAGAGATGTGGCTCAGTTTGTGTATTCGTGTTTGACGTGTCAGAAGTCGAAGGTGGAACATCAGAAGCCTAGTGGATTGTTGCAACCGTTGGATATTCCTGAGTGGAAATGGGACAACATTTCTATGGATTTTATAACAGGGTTGCCGAACACACAGAGGGGACATAATGCCATTTGGGTGATTGTGGATAGGCTGACTAAATCGGCGCATTTCATTCCGATTGACATCAGTTTTTCTTTGGAGAGGTTGGCTGAGATTTATATCAGTGTGATTGTGAAATTGCATGGTGTTCCATTGAGTATTGTTTCAGATCGAGATCCGAGGTTTACTTCCAGATTTTGGGAAAGTTTGCAAAAGGCGTTAGGTTCCAAGTTGAGATTGAGTTCTGCTTACCATCCGCAGATGGATGGTCAGACCGAGAGAACTATTCAGTCGTTGGAAGACTTGCTGAGTGCTTGTGTTCTTGAGCAAGGTGGGGCTTGGGATAGTTATCTTGCGTTGGTTGAATTCACGTATAATAACAGTTTCCATTCGAGTATTGGAATGGCACCTTTTGAAGCGTTGTATGGAAGGAGATGTCGAACACCTTTGTGTTGGCATGAATCTGGTGAGAGTTCGGTGGTTGGACCGGAGTTGGTGCAACAGACTACGGAAAAAGTGAAACTTATTCGTGAGAAAATGAAGGCTTCTCAGAGTAGGCAAAAGAGTTATCATGATCGAAGGAGGAAAGATCTTGAGTTTCAAGAGGGCGATCATGTATTTTTTAGAGTTACACCGGTGACGGGTGTTGGTCGTGCATTGAAGTCGAAGAAGCTTACTTCTCGGTTTATTGGTCATTATCAGATATCCGCGAGAGTGGGTGCTGTGGCTTATTGGGTGGTGTTGCCGCCGAGTCTTTCGAATTTGCACGATGTGTTCCATGTTTCACAGCTTCGGAAGTATGTTCCGGATCCGTCGCATGTGATTCCGATGGATGAGGTTGAGGTAAGGGAGAACCTTACGGTGGAGGCATTACCAGTGAGGATTTTGGATCGCGAGTTGAAGCGGTTAAGGGGCAAGGATATTGCGCTTGTGAAAGTAGCGTGGGGAGGCGCTGCTGAGGGCAATTTGACTTGGGAGTTGGAGAGTCGGATGCGGGAGTCGTATCCGGAGTTGTTCGTCTCAGGTAATATTTTCGAGGACGGAAATTTCTAAGTGGGGGAGAGTTGTAACGCCCCAGTTTTAGTTAGTTTTATTTAATCGAGTCGATTTGATTATTTTATTATTATATTATTTTATTTTTGACTTTTATTTGATAATATGTTATTTTTCTTCGTGAATATGTTTTATTGCGTTTTGGGAACGTTTGCGAGATATTTGAGTGTAGGGGTATTTTAGTCATTTCCCTTTAATTTTTCTTAAGTTAGTAAATAGAAATAGAAAGAGAGAAAATTAGAGAGAAAGAAAAAGAGAATAAGGAAAAGGGAAAGAAAAGAGAAAGAAAGAAGAAAAGAGAGAAAAACTTGGAAAAGAAGAAATCGATCAACCGACTATTGAAAACACGATTAAATCGGGTAAGGGTGTGAAACTCGATTATATTATACTTGTGTATGATTATGTATGTGGTGTTTGGTTGTTTTTGAGTTGAAATTGAATGTAGAACAAAAACCATATTATGTTGAAATTGTTAGAATCCGATTAAATTGTGTCGGAAATCATGTTTTCAGGTCCCTTATTGTTGATACATGTTAGATATATGTTGTTGTGCTATCTATTGGCAATTTTTTGGTGTTTAGGTGAAAAATGGGAATGGGTTTTGGATGGTTTCGCAGAAAAAAATTCTGCAGAAAAATTATGGGTTTCCACTGCCGTTACGCGTATCAGGCATGTCCGTACGCGTATTGGCTTGGGCAATACGCGTATCGGAGGTGCATTTGAGGGTAATACGCGTAATGAATTTCATTTTTCTCGGCCATCTGCTGAAACGCATAATGGTACGCGTAAGATTTGGGGTAATACGCGTATGGCTCAGGGCAATACGCGTATGGCCAGCAGAAGTGTAAAATGTTGTCTTTTCGCGATGTCTTTTCCGTTTACGTCCATAACTTGTGTTCCAATTATCCGTTTTGAACATTCTTGGTATCGTTGGAAAGCTAATAAAATGTACTTTCTTGTTAAAATGGTTTTGAGATTGTTGGCCGAATTAATTATGTCGGGAATTTGGAATAGTGTCGTTTTGTCGACTTTTACTGTTTTAATTGTGTGTAATTGAGGTGTATTATGCAATGTGATGTTGATATGGATATTGTATGACTTGTGTGCTGTTGTGTGATGAAAATGCATGTGATGAGATGTTGCGATGATGATTGGTGTCCTAAGGGCAAGAAAATACAATGTGTTGTATTTGATGATATATGCATGATTATGGATGTGTATATGTGTGCCTTTGAATTTCATGAGTCATTGTATGCCAAGCATCATGATATGCATTCTTGTGATGTCGTGTGTCCTTGTGGGTGTGAGCGACGAATCGATTCCAGAGGGAATCCACTATAACATCGTGAGCCTTATTCCGAGAGGACCTAAAGCGATGATTATAGACGATCGTGCGCCTTATACAAAGAGGATCTAAAGCGATCGGATTGTGAGCCTTATACAAAGAGGACCTAAAGCAATTCATAAATGTCGTGAGCCTTATACCAAGAGGACCTAGAGCGACGGAGAACATCGTTTTCCCGACGAGGAGTTACACTAAGTAACAAGCGATGGTTCCAATAGTTCCTGAGTGAACTAGTGTCGAGATTGACGGATGGATGGTACCGCATTTGCATAGAGTCATTATGCCGGTCTCTTTGCATTTGCATAAATCATGAATGGATTGATTTTGTATGGAATTGTGAATGGAATTGATGAGTTGAGATATATATATATATATATATATATATATATATATATATATATATGTTGTTGATAAATGCATTTATTTGATTATATATGCCTTGGTGATGGATATATGATGATATGCATTGTGTTGTTTTGTGTTTGAATTCTGGTATAAGTTGTGGTGAGAATATTACATGTGTATTTTGGGTGTCCTTATATAATTGTATGCAATTATATTATGATTGTGTTTCTCACCCTTCTGCTATTTTGAATGCTCTATGAGGCATTGCAGATTAGATGCTGAAGGTCTTTTTGTGAAGCCTAGGTCTTCATTCTTTTGTGGGTCGGCTCTGATATGTAGCACCGGGTAGTCGGGGAGATCGTTGTGATTTATGTGTATATGTATATATGCCTTTTGGATTGTATATGTATGGATCTATGTATGACAGACAAACTCTTTATGTGATATATATATGAGATTCAGTTGCAGATTTTCCGCTTTTATTCTGTATCTGAATTGTGGGTAGTAGAAACTAAGTTCCTCTGCTATTTGCTACCTGATTGTTGCATATCTTTATGAGCAGATTTATTGTGTTTTGTCTCAATTGATGTGACGCCTTCGTCTATGCCATGAATATTTAATTATACTCTGATGAAATTTTTATCGCTTTATTTTAATTGGGGGTATAGAATGAGGGTGTTACATATGAAAATACCCATGTGATGAATATTACAAGTTAACACAGTGACAAGAATGACAACACTGACTCTAAGCCCAAAACCATTTGCTTTCCCATTTCTTTTGTTTATCCCACCGTAACCTAAGCCCCACTACAACCCAAAAAGACCTCAAAAAGTGTGTGTGTGTGTGTGTGTGTGTGTGAAATGAAAAGAGAAATTATTCAAGCTCATGAGTTGATATTGCATACTTTGAAATGTGAGTGAAAACACTTTAACCTTGAGAGATTTGGTGAGAGCGTGACAAAAGCTGACAGGTGAAGTAGTGCTTTGACGTGGAAGTGTGGCGGAACATTCGATTCGGGGAAGTAGGAAACTTTGAAAGGAAAGCGAAAGTAAGTTGCAAAAGATCTCAGCAGTATTGTGGTAAGTTGATTGTTAATTTATTTTGGGGGGTGACCTGTCTGTTGTCCTGAACATTGCTTGTGGACAAGCAATGAGCTAAGTTTGGGTTTGTGATCGGTCACCATTTTTATTATGTTTCTGTTACTCGTTCGAGAATAATCACTGTAATATGTAGTACTTTGTTTCGTATTTTGTTACCGTTTGAGTAAATTTCATTTTCCGCATGTTATTTTCGCATTTTATTATTTTAAGTTTTATTTCAAGTATTCCGCATTTTATGCTATGGTTGGCTGTTTGTGATTGTCTTCAGATCCAAATAATAGATTCAGAAGAACTCGGTGCGAGAAAGCAGAAAATATGGAGTTTCGGTGGAAATCGACAGGAAACAGTAGCACAACACGGGTACCCGTGTCAGCTGACACGGGCAATGTCAAGACATTGAAGACTTGTGCGGTAATGGGGAGAAAGCAGTGAGGCAATAGGGGCACCCGTGTCAGCATGCCTGGAGATGAAAATGGATTTTTGGGATAACATAGGGGCAACACGGCCACCCGTGTCAGCTGACACGGGCCGTGTTGGCTCAGTCGTTGATTTTTCCTGTTTTGCTGATTTTTCACTGATAGTTGACCTGTGAGGATATTTTTGGCATTTCCAACTACTTTTATTGGTTTTTGACTATTTAGATGAGTTTTCACGATGAAAGAAGGGACTTTTTGGCGGGAGAAAGGAATTACACGAGTGAAAATTAGAGAAGACAAGGTTTTTGGAAAGCGGAAGATTTTCATGAGCGGAAGCCATTGACGATCCAAGTTCATCCCAATAATTGTAATGTCTAATTATTATCTTGCATTTCTTTTGAATGATATGAGTAGCTAAACCCCCCAATGCTAGGGGGTGTCCCTGATTTGATTCTGAAATGACTTTGATTTCTTATTTTCAGTAATACATTTGTTTTTTATTATCAATTTAATCGCTTAATGTTTCTAGGGTTAATTGTGATTTACCCCCCTGACATATGAACGTGTTTTGGTTTACCCCCCCACCGTTGCCATAGGCAGGTTTTGGCAACGATTTTTTCAAAAAAACCATTGCCTAAAGGCATGGAGGGGGGTAAATCAAAATTCGCTCATATGTCAGGGGGGTAAATCACAATTAACCCATGTTTCTAATACCTTCTCTGTCGAACCAATAGGGATTGATTTGCGATTAACAATTAGGTTTGACTTCCATTGTTAATGCTTTTGTGCGATTAAGCTATAGTAGATATCACCTAGGACTAGGGATACTCTGTAGCAACCGAAATATTCTTGATATTATAATGCTTGATTTTTACCATGATTATCTATGGACATAATAATTAGGTTGAGTAATCATAGGTTTTCTCACTAAGGGCTTACGAGTAAACAAACTAAAGAGCCGATAATTGATTTTTTTAAGCTTTTTGTTGAAAAAAAGGATTCAGTGTTTTTACACAACAGATCATACACCTTACCCTGGCATGTTTTTCATATTTGTCAAAACTTATTATACTATTATGTGATATTATCTTACTGTTAAACTATAATCTTTCAAAACAAATACCAAACCCCCATAGTATTTTTGTTTAATTGAATTACAATTAGAACTCAATATTCATACGCAGTCCTTGAGACTGACATTTAGGGAATTTTCCCTTATGAATACTACATTGGCGAAAGTAATACACTTTCTATTTTTCCGATCAATAGCTGTAAGCTGGCTGAATGTCCAGGATTAAAAATGTTGTTTCAAAAACCTCCAGACCTACCTTAATAGGCAATACCACCTCTCCAAATACAGAACGCTTCGACCCATCAAAAGCTCAGACAACCAGGTCATTGGGTCTGAGTATCACCCCTTGTGTATCTAACTTCATAAGCGTTTTCTTCGGCAATACATTCAAGGATGATCGAGTGTCTACCAAAACATGCGATAACACAGCACCCCTACATTCCATAGAAATGTGCAGGGCCTTGTTATGATTTCTTCCAGCTGGAGTCAAATCAAAGTCGGTGAATCCCAACCCATTACTTGCATTAACATATGCCACAACCCCTTCCAATTGGTTAACATGCAGCATTCAAGATTCCCAGCAAAGCATTTTGTGGGCCTCCGAACAAAGCAACAAAGACAGAATGAAGATCTTCGAGGAAGTTTGGTTCAACTGATCTACAACTTTGTAATCATTCTTTTTAATTATCCTCATAAATTCCTCAACGTCCTTGGAAAAGGAAGCTTTGGGTGACCATTTCTGCGCGGAGTCTTCAAAAACATTTTTTCCTTTACCCTTTGCGGAAGTATCAACATTATCATCTTGAGAGACCGGTGGAGAGAAAACCCGGCCATTGCGAGTGATGCCTCCAGCTCCTACAATATTATCAACATTGGACTCAACCCTTGAAGGACCCACAATTTCCTGCTTCTGACCATTATAAAACACCTCAGCCCCGTAATACCATGATATAGCTTTTGTACTTTCGTATGGTACAGGCCCAGGCATGGTAAAAACAACAGGTGCTTGCCTTACCGGTGCTAAGATACGAATAGTAGTATATGGAATAGAAATGGTGGCAACATCTTCTTTACTATCATCATCGTTATCATCAATAGAAACCCTATCAAACTAAAGCTAACCTTCGTCCATCATTCTTTGAATTCCTTCCTTCAACAAATCACAACTCTCAGACTGTACCGCACATTTCTGACAAACCGACAAACAACCTGGGAATACACCCCCGCTAAGCAGACGTTCCTTCACAAACAACAACGGAGTATTTAGCATATTAACATCGGTCACCAAATTCAACCCATCTACCTCTTCTATAGCATTCACCCTTGCACCACCATGCGATGGCATAGGCTTCTGAATTGCGTTGGGCTCATTGTTAGTGAATTCAATGGTTTTGAATCAAGTAAATCTTGAACCTTGTGCTTGAATGCCTTACAGTTGTCAATATGATGCCCTGGTGCTCCAAAATGGAAGTCACAGCAGGCATTGACGTCATAGCCAGGTGGAAGATTACCAGTAGGTGGAGCCAAGGTCCTCAATTGAACCAATTGCAGCTGAAGCAGATGTTGTAACAATTGAGTACATGGCATATGAGGAGTATCAAAATGTCTATCAGCCATCTTCGGCCTTCTCGGAAACTATCGGGGAGCATACGGTTGCTGTTGTGGTGCAGCCGAGATGGCTACAACAGCTACCTGTTGTGGAGAGCTTTGACTCATTCTGCCCTTACCTTGTAGGATGATATAGCATTAATCTCCCCCTCCCTCTTCTTGGGAGCGGCGTAAGGTTTATTTCCTCCTCCAGATGAGGAACCAGTACCACTCTGAATCTTGCCCATTTTTATCCTGCTTTCAACACGTTCACCTGCCATAACCAAATCTGAGAGCCCTACGAAAGTACAACCAACCAATCTGTCATAGTACGGCCCCTGGAGTGTGCCCATAAACATGTCCACCAGTTCTCTCTCCATCATTGGAGGTTGAACTCTTGCAGCCAGTTCACGCCACCTCTGGGCGTATTCTTTGAAACTCTCATTCGCCTTCTGAGTAAGATTCTACAACTGTGTTTGGTTAAAAGCCATATCACTGTTGTATTGATAGTGTTTAACAAAGGCCTCGGCCAAGTCTCTCCAACTTCTAATATAAGTTCTCTCCAGCCCCATGTACCACTCCAGGGACGCCCCAGCTAGGCTGTCCTGGAAGAAGTGCATGAGCAACTTCTCGTCTTCAGAATAAGCAGACATCTTGCGATAGTAGGCTCTGATATGGGTCTTTGGACAGGTTGTCCCATTATATTTATCAAAATCAGGGACCTTGAACTTAGGTGGGATCCTCACGCCTGGCACCAGGCCTAGGTCAGTAATGTCAATGCCCAAGGAATTATGATTCTCATTGGCTTTCATCCTGTCTTCCAACAGCCTGAACTTCCTCTCGGCCTTATTTGGGAGACCAGTCTCTAAATCATGCATTGAGAATGCGTCCTCTTGTTGGTCCACTTCCCAATTATGGGTATGACCTATACCACCTCCATGAACAGCACATACACTACCTCCGCCAGGAGGATTAGCACCACTGAAACCACCCCTGCCAAGAGGATTAACATCAACACCACCTCCACCAGGAGGAATAACAACACCAGCACCACCTCCACCAAGAGGATTGGCACCACCAACACCACCCATTCCAGGAGGAATAACACAATCGTTGTCTGCCCCAGGAGTAACGATAGTGGGATGAACCAGCGTCCTCAGTTCTTCCTGGCTCAACGCCATATTCTGCATCAACTCCATGAATTGATTCATACGAGTTCTTACCTCAAGTAACTCAGCCTGAATTTGCTCCATTGCTCTTTTCTGATTTCCCCTTGTACAATATATGTGAATACCGGAGTTCGCAATCCTGCTAAGAAAACCAGATAAAGATAAGAAGACCGGCCAAGAACACCTGTTGTGCACATGATTATTAAAATGCAATGCAAATTCCATGTTTGATTATTTCCAGAGCGATCTACACCTTGATTCAAGTTTTAAAAGCAATAAACACGAGAGATGGATAGAACACTGACAAAAACCACTCATACATTAGCTGAAGAAGAGTCAATAAAGAGTCAATACAATAAGCTCATACAGAAGAGACAAAATCAAATACAAAGCCACTGATCCCAATCAATAGGTCTGATGGTGATCAAATACAAAAGAAAAAACAACTAAGGTATATCCTCCATCTCCACCAAAGTCAACCATCCCCATCCACTGTGCTCTCTGCTCTAGTCTTGGACCTCTTTGAACAACTTCTTGGTGTTGGGATGTCTTGGCCTCTAGATCAGCTCTTGAATAAGAACATATCGCCTATGCATGATCCCCTCCAAGTAACGGCAATGCAGTTCCCAAGAATCATCTCCAAAAACGTCTTCAACTCTGAGTTTCCTCACCTCTTCCTGAACTTTGAGCCCCTCCATGGCTGATAAGGCTTCCTCCAACTGCAGTTGCTTTTCCTTGAGTTGCTGATCACTTTTGAGTCTCTGGAAAACTTCTTCTCTGATTTTCCTCTCTTTATCCTCAAGCTGCTGCTTCCACTCTTCAACTTGGACTCTGAGTTCATCTTCCCTCTTCTTGTGAGAAGTCACAATAGCATTCCACTGACTGTTGAACTTGGAAATCTCAAGATAGGCTCTGTCTAGATCCTTTTTATTCTTCTGGAGGAGGCTACTGGTGCTCTTTAGATCTTTACCAATCCTTTCTCTGCTTTTGATTTCCACCTCTAGCTCTTGCTCTTTCTCAGCTAGCAGATACGTCTTCATCTTGGCTATATATGCTGATTCATCCTTTGCGTGCCTAATCCGGTAGACTTCCCTTTTCAGCTCTCCGTTTTCCTTGCAGAGGTCTTCTTTCTCTGCCCATAGCTTTTAATACCTCTCTACACTCACAAAAGTATACTGTTCAATAACCAATGGGTACAAAGGAGCCTCTAAGGAGAAAGGAAAAAGCACCTCTTTAACTATCTTCTTAATCCACTCCAAGTAAGGAGGATAAACTCCACAGTCACCCTTTCCTAGGGAAGTCTTTCCCCTTTTATGAATCTTCTCCCACGCACCCACATCTCTCTTAAGTAGCTCAGGATCACCTGCCCCATGGAAGAAAAAAGATTCCTAAATGTCTTAGTCCTTCGGTGGCTCTCTCAAAGCATACCCAAACTGTCTAATAGCAAGGGAATAGTTATAGTTAATACTCCCTTTCCTCCCTACCACAGGTACATTTGGGAAATCTCCGCAACTGTAGATAATCTCCGTACCAAGAAAACTTTGATTAAACCAGGCAATATCCTTCGTAATTAGACCCATCAACCTATTGGACCATCCTGAAGACTCCCTGGTATCCACAAAAGCACCAAAGCGATTAAGGTGATTCATGAACCACTTGTGAAGGAGTGGTGCACAACAAGAAACAAGTCCCCCTCTCCTCTTTTCATTCTTGTAGTGCACTGAGTAATAAAGATCACCCAAGAGGGTAGGCAAGGGATTCTTCATGATGAAGATATGAACAACATTCATATCAATAAAATCTGTCACATTAGGGACTAAGACAATCCCATAGACACAAAGAGCCAGAATAGCATTGAAAGTCGTCCAACTGTCGGCTTCAGCAAACCTCTTGGCTTCACTCACCAAGAAACTCAGATGAAATCCTTGAAAACCTCCCTTACTAGCAACATTATCCACCAATACTAACTTGCTCAAATAAAGAGCAGTAGCAACATCACCAAGCTCAGGAGTCTCCTTGGAACAGTATAAATGTGCTCTATCCTTGACAGGAACTCCCAAAATAAATGCATACTCCTCCAACGTCGGGACCAACTGATAATTCGGGAAGGTGAAGCATCGTAATGGAGGGTCCTAGAATTGCAGAAAGGTATGTATAGCATTATACTCATACTCAGTAATAGTGTGAAGAACACTCAATATCCTCCCATAGTCTTTTCTGAAATCCTCTAAAACACCTGGATTTGCTAGAGCAACCAAACTGTGAAGTGAACTCAGGACAGGTGTTGGAAACTTGTACACAATAATCTTCTTCCGACCAGCGTCCATCTATGAAGATCTTCAACAACTAGAATCAAGGATAAGATGCAAACCCTGGAAATAAACAAACATGAATGTTAGGATGCAGTTATGATGTGATGCAAATGCAAAGACATGGGATCAAGGTTGCCACGTATTCTGAATAATTGTTGTGCTGCTGACGGAATAAGTTCAGAAGTCTGCTCTGACGAGAATACCAGAATACCAGGTTCAAAAGTTCATACTGATAAGAAAATCAGAAAACCAGGTAGGTTGAAGGTCAAAGTTTCCTGCAAAACCCATCCCCTCTCACATGTGGGTTCTAGTCTTGGACAAGGCATTCTAGTAGGTCCTCAGTCTCATGGACTCTCAGGTCGAGAAATGATAATACATATACTATTTCTAGTTTGAAATTATCACCCCTCAAGGAGGCCTCCACTGAATTCCCATGAACGGTATCCAGAGTCATAATCTCTCTATGGGAATACCTTATCATCTGCATCAGACACGCATGATAGAGTATCTCCCAAGAAAACCTCGTCTGAATATGGGTCTCGTGTCAACTAAACATAACCAGAAGCTACGCAAACCACACGACTATCCACTTTAATCCTATGTATGTACTCAAGCCTGGGTAGTGGGCTTATCTCTCATGGAACAATCCCACCCAACAGCACAACAACAAGTCCAGAATAACATGACAACAATAATCAAATGCAATAAAATGCAATAAATGTCGTAAATAAAGAAAATAAAAGCATAAAGACAAATGCCTAATAAAAAGAAACAGACAAGTGCTATGATTAACTCACATAGGGAACCAGAGTCCCCAGCAGAGTCGCTAGCTGTCGCAACGCGAAAAACAACCGGCGGAAAAACAGAGTCACCACCGAACTTTATTTATCCCGACGGAGGAAAGGGAACGATTGAAGAAACCTCAAAAAGGGAAAGAACATGGTCTCCCAACCAAATTCTGGCTTCGGGAGTCGATTACGCAAGAGGAAGGTGTTAGCACCCCTCGCGTCCGTTGTACTCAACGAGATCCACTCTTGTTGTTCTAATCAAATGGTGTGTTTATCTAAAGCCTACTTGCTAATGGAAAAGAAAAGGGGGAAAACAAAAGGAGACTCGATAGGACTTCTCTGTCCTATGCCTACGTATTCCCTCGTGTAATGGGAAAGTCAGAGTCAACGTAGTTCGGAGGACTACAGATGAATACGGGGAAGGGTACTCGCCAAGACTTCGTCGTCTTGTGCCTACGTATCCTCATTCTCGAGTGTTCATAGTTCGACTTACCACGGGTGGCTAAGTGTCTTTTATGAGTGATGCTAAGTTCGCGTTCCAACAGTTAGGGACGAGACCTGTTTGCGGTAGAAAGGAAATAACATGCCCTTTCTGAAAAAAGTTTTGAAGGAAAATCCCGAAGGACAAAATAATTTGCATTTGTTCAAAGATTTTAGAGAAGTGAATTGACTTTGTTTGAGATGCGTATTATACTAAAGTCTATGACATAGGAGCGAATGCTTTGCAAGATCACCCCCAAACGGGACGTATGTTAAGCACTCTAGAAGAAGTAAGGAGAGATTCTCACTCATCATATCCCATGTACTTAAGGATCGTGATGCACAATACTCATCGTATTTATTACGTGTTTTGATTTGATTTGAGAGAGAAGAAAGAGACTCAAAGGGCAAAGAAAATTCTAAGGGAGCTCGCCTAGATGTTGTCATGCCAAATAGTCTTATAGTTGAGGATGAGAAAGGGAAGTCTACCTAATGTTATCATACAAAGGATGGACCTAAAGTTGAGATTGAAACGGAGCTAACTTAATTTTTTCATGCAAAGGATTGAGAGTGTAATGTCTATCCTACTCCAAGCTTAATCGGAAATTAAGTTGGACTATGAGCATTAAGGGAACATGTGAACAAAGCACAAGTAAACATTATATAACCCAATCACAAACAACACCAAGAAGTTCAAGACTCAAATAAAAAAAGGAAAGGAGATGAAGAGGAAAGATATCAAAGTAACACAAGGTAAGAAGATTCAACAATAAATTCTTAAGTGTCAAACAACAATGCCAAAATCAAGACATGCTTATCATATGAATCAAGACAAACAAGATGTATGAAAGTAAACAATTATACACATACTTCAATCATCACAAGTCATGCTCAAAGGAATCACACATTCAAGTTCAAGAACCTAAGCAAAGACAAACAACTAGTGCACAAGTATTCATGATTTGAAACATTAATAAACATCATCAAGTAGCATACCAAAGCAAAATGAGCCAAGCAATATGAGAACCAAGGAAGGTTAGTAGCTATATCATATCATGCTTAACACACTACAAATATTTAGAAATGAACACAAGAGCATCAAGCATGCATCACATCAATAGCTAAACAAATGTTAACAACTAGCTCATAAGAAACAAGTCCTAAATGATTCACACAATGAAATTAGGGCATGAGATTGAGATGAGGCAGTAGCACAAACATGAACATTAGTTCTAAATCAAGCTCAAAGTATGAAGAAAAGTTTAACAAGGATCGTGTTCAAAACATGCATACACCACTAAGCATTCATCCATCAATATTAACTTCAAAAGAAAACAAACATCCAAGTAAAGTCCAAGAAGCATTTGATCATGCAATGGACATCAAGACATGAAAGTTGAGAAGCTCAAACAAGGTATATCACATCATACAAGCATCATGAACATCAAGACGATCATGCAAGGACACATGTACTAAGACTAGGTCAAAGATAAGCAAATATCATGTTCAACATATCACCAAGTTGAAGCATCAATCAAAAATACTTAAATGATCAAATAAATGTAAGTCTAAGGCTTTAACTCATTGTAACACAATCAAGATCAAGTATGAAAGAGATCCCAAAGAGAATTGCACAAGTGCATCCTCAAAATCATCCAACAAGTTCAAGATATTCATAAATCGAGCATATATCAAGGGTCAATTAAATCTATAAGAAAGCATGCTAAAATTCATCACCCAAGCACCAAAACAACACTCAAACATTCATCAATCAAGTATCAAAGCATGGCCAAAAAATTTGACCAAGAAGGAAAGCACAAAGCATCAATGATCAAACCATAGTTCAAGGGTAAACATGGAAAACACCTTACATTATAAAATTCAAATAAAATACAAAAAATAAATGAAAAATAAAATAAAAAATATTAAAAATATCTCAAGATGTCTAAGTGTCAGAAACATATTTTTAAACATTTTTTAAATGATTGGAACAATTAAAATAAAATGGAAGTTGAAAATGAAAAGAGATAAAATAAAATGAATAAATAATGCAAGGAAGGGTGTAATAGCAATCTCAGAAATGAACTAAAGTCAGCTTTCATGCGCTAATTGGCCAAAAATAAAGGGGTACAGAAAGCAAAATGCACACAGCCTAAACCAATACAACACAATCAGCTTGCCATGTTATAATTCATTAATTGACGTGGCAATGATGTCAGCATGGCAAGCAAATGGAAATAAGACATTTCAATGCAATTGAATTTAAATAGTGGCGTGAAGGCCACCTCATCCTTCCTCGTCTTCTCTGACGAGTTGGCCGCCGGAGCCACCACCAACTGCCCAGAATCATGAAATAAAACCACCATTCCACATAGAATCCTATGTAGAGCTTAAATCCAACATCATTTTTCACAAACAAGCATTGCATCATAGAGAAAAACGAGCATAAAAATTCACATACACATACTGAAGTTCAACTAAACCGCATAACAACATGCGCAAACAATGCCTACCATAGGTAGGGCTACATATGCAACCAAAATGAGCCTAAACACTCATAGATCTAGCCTGAAAAGCTTGAGAAATTCTGATGTTACCTAGTGGAGTAAGTCCACTGCTTCTTGTTTTCCTTGCTTCTAATGCTTCAGAAACCTTCTCCAAGCCTCAAAATGATGGAAAGAGCAGCAAAAATCAATAAAACTTGAAGAAGGGAGCAGCTCGAGGATCAGAAATTCTTGAGAGGTTTTGAAACTCAGATCTGAAAATGTGTGTGAATGAATCAATTTGGAATGAAATAAGCTTTTATATAATCTATTTAGGGTTGGAAATAGGCCAGGGAATGAAGCATAGGATTGGAAGTTTGTTATGCTTGGTTTGGAATGGAAAATGAGAAAAATAGGGCACATATGTGTGTGGCACGGATTGTTGCTTTAAATAGAGATTTTTGGCTAGGGAATGAAGTTGAATGAGGTATGAAAAGGATGACACGTGAGAAGGCAAGTGTGATGCAGAATTTGTACAAAGTTTCTTTTTTCTCATTTTGGCAAAAAGTGAAATTGAGTGTGCATGAGAATAACATGTTGTCTAGGCATTTTAGGCAATGTAAAATGGTGTCATACGTGTGGACTTGAAGAGAGAATAATGCTGCAAAAGGAGACTCCAAAAGTGCCAAGAATTAACAAGAGTAACATGCCTTGAATCACATTTATATACCCTACTTTAGATGATCATAACTTGATGAATATTGATTCAATGAAGGTGAAATTGAGCTCAAAAGAAAGCTAGTGACAAGATCAACAACTTTCATGTTAATTACAACTTGAAACAACACTTGGAAGATGATGGAAAATGGTCTTGAAGTTATGTCCAAAAATCTGGCTAAGACATATGAAAAAAATCTAAGTCGTGAAGGTGTTTTGGCATCTAGGAACCACCCACTTTGGAGCTCCATAACTTAGGGAGTTTTGATCCAATTGATGAGATCTTAGCACCAAATGAAAGCTTGGAGAATGAGGAACAAATTTCATGTTGGGGGAAACATGAAACAAGACTTGGAACCATGAGAAAAATGCCTTGGAAGTTGGTTCCAAAACCTGACCAAAAACTTGCTAAGTTTGGCAACTTGAACACCTTGTCTTTGAAGCATCATAACTTAAGCTCTAATGATCCAATTGAGTAGCTCTTGGTACCAAAATAAATCTTGAAAGATGAGGAACAACTTTCATGTTGGAGGAAAAATGATATGAAGCTTGGATCACCAAGAAAATTGGCCTTGAAAACATGAACTTTTGACTGAATTTCCATACTTAGAAAAATTTCCCAAAAAACCCTAATTTTGCAACTTCTCCCGATTTAATGATTTCTCTTGATTTCTCTTAATCAAACCTTATAATAACATGGATTATGACTTTAAATGCCCATGGTTGACCTAAAAACTCAAGAGTTTGACTTTGTGGGGGAATTAGTTGACTTTCTTGATCAGATGGACTTAATCCCTCCTCTATGCACTTAAGGGACCCTTGAAATGATTTTTGATGAACCAAAATACATGTATGAAACCCTTAAGATGTATGTTGAGCCATAGAACCTTGATTAGCTCAAGAAAACAATCACAAGTAGCCTTTGACCAAAACCCTAGCTCAGAGCCACTAAGAGCTTGATCAGATGAATCCTTTGAAACCAATGAAACCTTAATCACCAGATCATTGGTTGAACTTGTTGAGATACTTTGAAGAGTATGAAGACCTTGTAGCTTGAGAATACCATGATGTTGAGACTATCTTCTTGCTCATTGCTTTTAAAAACATCTTCTTATCTTGAGGAAAACCAAGATACCTTGATCCCATGTTTTAGAGCCAATGCAATGTATGAAAAGATAATGCAAATGAAATGAAGCTTAAGCCAATCAAGGTTGAAAAATGGAGGGAAAATTTTGGGATGTTACACTGGGGAATAGGAAGTAAGATCTATGGATCTACAACCTAAGAAAATGAAAGGGGGTTAAGATCAATGGATCTATCAATAGGAAGTAGGATCAACGAATCTACAACCTCGGAAAATATAACAAAGAGTAGGATCAACGGATCTACATCTTGAAAGAGAGTGACAAGATCAACAGATTTAAAAAAAATAGGGAGTAAAATCAACGGATTTACGTCCTCAAGAAATAGTACAAAGAAAGATGATCCCATTGGGGAAACAAAGGGGTAAACAGAGGGTAAGATCAACGAATCTATGGTCTTGGGGATTGATTGAAATATATGCTGGGGATATATTATTGTCTTGATTGAAGATTGATTCAGGATTTCGTGCAAGGTACCACAACTGACTCATGCTTTGTATGCAAAATGTTGATGTAGGCTCGGGCTGCTAGGGATATGAGGATATGTGATCTAAGGGTCATGATGGTGCCAAGTAAGGTTGGGATTTTGGTTTAGGGTTCCAAGTATGATTGGATTTTTTAGAGATTTTACTCTTGGTTTCCAACAAGAACTGGTTTTAAAGGGTAGACTAATAGACGAGAACTAGTGGCAAAAGGTTAAGTTGTCAGATGAGAACTGACTCCTTGTATTTTGTATCAGACGGGACCTGACTTTATGGTTTGCCAGGAGATAATTGGACTTTGAAATGGTGTTTACCAGGCAGGAACTGGTTTATAAGTTGTCTACCAGACGGGAACTGGTATCGGGAACTGGTATCAGGAAGTGGGTTTTAAAGTGATTTAGGTTACAAAGCTTTGAGGTTAGATTCATGTTGTGGGGTTAGGCCCGATGAATGATATGATATGCATGACTTTATGCTAGAGCGAAGCGACGAATGCATGAGGATGATTTATGCAATGATATGAAGGTTTCCAGAAATGGAAGGAGGGTCTTTTGTAGTAAGGCCCCAGAATTCTAAGTCATGAAAGGATTTGCCCTTGATTAACCAACTCTTGGAGTGGTTGACCTCGATGTACTCTTGAGGTAACTTGCCCCAAAATGAGCGTGGAAGCGACTTAACTTGTGCTAATTGAACACTGGAGGGAATTTTCCTTAATCAAAGAAAATCTGGGTGGCCTGCCCTTGGTTGATGGGGGTGTCTTGAGATGATTCTCTCTGATCTACCGAATCTTGAATGATTTGCCCCTTAATCAACTGATGCTTGGGAACTTGCTTTAGACTGACTGATTCCTTGGGTTGATATGACAATGCCCCTGATTCATAGGGTTATGAGGTGTTCTTGATTCTGATCAACTTTGGTGAATGATCCAATCCTCTTCAATTGCTCCTTGTTAGAATTTCCTCGATGTCAAGTACTAACTTGCAATTAAAACTTGTTCATTCACGAATGGTAATTTTAATGCGATGCTCGTGCATATTTTGAAAAAAGTCATTTATTGGAATTATATGACAGTGTGTGACGAATGGACCATTAGTCCAAATATATAACAAGAAGAAGATTAACAAATATGTAGGAGTCAGTTTACACAACCTTGTTGTAGTATGCCTCCAGACTAGAGACTCTTTCAATTAGGTCTTTTGAGGGTTGTAACTTGGTCTGGTTCATGGTTATAGAAGCAAAGGATATAAGGCTTAAAATTTGATTGGTACCCACCCCTTCTTCGTGATGTTCTCCAGTCGTACGTTCAGTTAATTTGACACACGCATCTTGAGTTTGACGGTGTAGGAGTGAAGATGATGTTTCAAGGTTCTCTTGAAATGGCAGTCACCTTATTTTGTTTTTCATGGATGTCATTGACCCTTCTATTTTGACATGGTGGTCACCAAATCTTATTTATTCTTACTTGAGGATTTGAGGACCTCGTTTGCTCTTTACTTTTGATCCTTAACTTTCGCATGGACTGATTTTGTTTTTTTAGTCCACCGGGATTGCCCTGATTTTTCCTAAGTATCCTCTTTGGGTGTTTGAGTTAGCGGGCTATTTTATTTTTTATTTTTTTTTGTTCTAGAAAGACTTGTGACTGCCAAGTCATTGGTCATTGAAGAATAACCTCCATAACTTTTGAGTTTGCATGGCTCTTTCGACACTTCAGGATATGCACAAAAAATGGCATATGGTTGAACCTCAAATGGGATGTATCATCTTGCAATTTTGAACGTGTAGTCAAATTAACTAGACACTACCCATGCCCCAGGTTTAGTGTAAGGTTTTGAAAATCCGAAAGAAAATTCCTACTTCTAGGCTCGAAGTGGTTAACTAGGGACTAACTCCTTATCTCTCCAGTGTTTGGGGGATTTGAAACAATGCCTGTACATCATCAGCAGGATTTTATCCGAAAGCATATCGGCAACAATTATGGGTATTTCGTTTTCGTCATCCTCCCTCCAATATTTGCTAAAACAACAGTTTGATAAAGAAAGTGAACGAGAGGTATATGGATATATTTTTTGTTTGCTCCCTGAAGTCTTCGAACTTATCCGGGTGAGAAGTTGACGTGCACAACCAGTCTTCCTTCTGGAAAGGATATGAACCCTTTGTCAATCAACTATTTTAGTTTAGCTTGGAATGCTTTGCAATCTTCGGTTGAGTGCCCCATTGATCCTCCATGATATCCATATTGCACATGAGGATCATACCCAGGCGGGTATGGTTCTGGAAACGGCTTGAGAGACTTGGGAACCACCAACGAGCTTTGAATCAAATGTGGCAAGAGTTAACTGTATGGCATAGGAACTGGATGAAGAGGAGCATTCCTTCTTTCCAATTTGTTGTGAGGCTTATGCTGGCTCTAATGCTTATTCTGATGTCCTCGACCATGGGTTCATTGATTTGCATTAGGAGCAATCTAGGGTTCCTGGTACGAAGCTCTAGGCATGGTTAGGTATCCATAAGGATAGTATGGCACTGGAAATGATGACTGTTGAGAAGATGAAGGGCCATAAGGTTTTGCCGGTGCATCCTGAGAATACTCAATATTTGCTATGACTGCATTGGTTTCATCCTCTTCTTCCTCTTGGGAATTGCTGAGGGATTCAGTCTGGATAGCTTGGTTTCTCGAGGCATCTTGAATTTGTCTGCTCTTGAGGCCGCTCTCTATGCGTTCTCCAACTTTCACCAAGTCAGAGAAGTCAAATGATGTAATTCCAACCATCCTTTCAAAGTATGGGCTCTGCAGGGTATCCATGAACATATCAATTAACTCTCTGTCTAGAAGTGTTGGTTGCACTCTGAATGCTAATTCTCTCCACCGATGTGCATACTCCTTAAAAGATTTGCTGCTCTTCTGAGAAAGGCTTTACAACTACGTGCAACTAGGAGCCACGTCCAAATTGTACTGGTATTGCTTTAGGAAAGCGCTAGCTAAATCCCTCCATGTCTGGATATGACTTCTTTCTAAGTCCATGTACCAACTCAAAGAACCCCCACTTAAAATGTCTTAAAAACAGTGTACTTCTCAAAGTTAGGTACCTTGAATTTCGGAGGGATTACCAAATCTGGCACTAGGCACATATCAACAGCATCAAGCCCAGGCGTGTCATGCACTTTCATAGCTTGGAGTTTCTCCTCAATGGTACGAAACCTTTCCTTTATAGGATCAGGCAATGGAATCCTCTGGGATTAGGTAGGAACGTTTACTCATGGAGGATCATCATCAGGCAGAAGATCGTACAGTGGGTTGGTCGTCACAGTAAAGCCTGGTGGAAGTTCAACATGTTGAAGGTTGTTCCTTGATATAGCTACCAATGACTTCCAACTTGGCCTTTTCAAGTGTCTACCTTGATCTTGTTTCAAACACTTTGTCGTCTTTCAACAACTACTACTTGTTCAAAACGGGTACCGGGAAATCAGTTGGCTGGTCATGGACAAAGGAGGAATGAGTTTGTTGTGCGGGCATGGTATGCAATGCTGATGAATGCAAATGCGATGGAATGGATGCAATGAGATGCCATGTTCAATTATTTCCAAGGAATCTTCATACTTTGATTCAAGTTTTTTAAGTAAAAGAAAGATTCAACGACAAGACTCAAAGACAAGATCCCTGGAAATAAGAGGACATGTATGCTACAAATATGATATGAAGCCATGAATGCAAGAAAATGGGATCAAAGCCTCCACATATACTGGATAACCGCTATACTGATAACGGACTAGGTTTAAAAAGTCACCTCCATAAGGAACACAAGAAAATCAGGTAGGATGGAAGTCAAAGTTTCCTGCAAAAACCCCATTCCCTCTCACATGTGGGTTCTAATCTTGGACAGAAGTTCCTAACATGTCCTCAGCTTCTCTGGCTCTCAGGTCGAAAAAATTATAATACGTTCACCATTTCTGGTTTGGCATTATTATCCGAATTTTTTACCCAAATAACCCACTTTTTCAAAAAAAATCCCAAAATACCCCACTTTTCAAAAGAAATCCCAAAGTACCCCAGTTAGGGTTTCTGAATACATAAGGGCGCCATTCCAATTGGCGACCTTTTGTTAAGGCCTAAAGGGTGTCGCCAATTGGATTGGAGACACCTCATGCAGTCTCCAATCCAATTGGCAACTTGGTTATAGACACATAAGGGAGTCGCCAATTCATCTGGAGACTCCTTAGAAACTGAATTTTTTTTATATAAATAGAGGTGTTCTAATCATTTAGTTCCACATCTCATCTCATATCTTTGTTCTACTGATAACATGTATCATCACCGATGGGGAAAAGTCGTCTATTCGAGAGAGAAGCCTCTGATGGACATGCTGTTTTGGAACATACAAAGTTTCAATCAACTTAAGAGGGAGTTGAATCGATGGTTAGAAGGAGACATTGGTGAAGAGGAAAAAATCCGAAGTATCGAGAGACTTGATCGGCTGCGTGGATGGGTTCGTGTTAAGACTGACAAAGATGCAAGGGAAGTCATGTTTGGACCGAATGAAATTAGTTTAATTGTTGTAATCATTTAGGAATGTTTTATGTTTCTTTTCCGTTAGCTGTTTTACGTGTCATATGTGTTGTGTGTTGTTAGTGTTGTTTGTTGTTAACATTGTTGTAACAAAGACTCATCAATATATGAAAATATTTGGTTACAACAAATGAAACGATAAGCTAAATCATGATGCAGTTGTTCCTCTGACATTGGGACAATTTTTTCAGTTGTGTCCGGGCTGACGACATATACTGCATAATCTTATCATTTTATCAGCGGTATCCATTTCAGTTCTTATACGATTGCTGTTTGGGCGGCCCTTTTTCTTTCTTCTCATCTCATCGTTGTGCCAAACTATGCCACCTTGGTATGAAGGCCAATATTCCTCCATTGGTAGCACTGCAAAGCCTTCGCTGTATACATTCATAACATTAATCGCCTTGTAAACATCTGATAGATAACTATAAGCATCCTGACGAGCATGTGTGCATGCCGCAATGACATGTGAGCAAGGTACACGGAAGGCCTGGTACTTGCCACAGTCACACCAACATTTGTTTAGTCTAACAGCCTAGGATAAATTGGGCCTCCCCTCGTTATGGTCCATTGTTTCTTGTACACTGAATGTTTGCCTATGACTGTCAAAGATTATAACTGCATGTGTGCTGGCTCTGATAGTATCCTCTTTCATCAATTTCATTATGATTTCACTGAATACTTGACCCGACATTAACACTGCACTCCATCTTTCACCTCTTGTTGCAAAAAATGATGTCAACCTATAATAGGTTGATCTCACCAAAGCGGTGATTGGAAGGTTTCAAATTCCTTTGAATACCCTGTTCATGGACTCCACAAGATTTGTCGTCATGTGGCCCCAACGACATCCACCATCAAAAGCCCTTGTCCACTTTTCCAGTGGAATGTTATCCAACCAGCTTCTTGCATCTGCATTTGACATCCTAATTTCGTTAAGGTGCTATTGAAATGTTGGTTAAGTTAGAGCATACCCGGCATTCACAGCTTTTTTGCGAAGGTTCTTGTCTTTGATTGCACGCATGAAGTTTTGTGCGATATGTCTGATGCAATATACATGGGTAGAAGGAGGATTATGCCACCCGTTATCATGGTTAGTGTAGGCACTCTCTATAGCAGCATGCAAGTCTGAAATCAAACAGAGATTGGCTTGTGGAGCGACATGTGTTATGAGATTCTTAAGGAAGAAACTCAAAGCAGAAGCGGTCTCACCCTCAACCAGAGCAAAGGCTATGGGAAAGACATTATTGTTGTCGTCTTGTGAAACAGCCATAAGCAAGGTGCCCTGGTATTTTTTGTAGAGCCATGTTCCATCAATTTGAATAACAGGTTTGCAGAATGCAAAATCTCTTATGCATGGTTGACATGACCAAAAGAGACGGTGAAAGATGACATTTCCATCAACAATAGTTCCATCTGGCCTACATGCCGACACTGTCTGCATGATTGCAATAGTTCTCGGTGTGTATGTCTTTAGCACTACCAAAAATCACGGTAATTCCTTCTACGAATCCTCCCAGTTTCTAAATACCTGTTCAACAACCTTTGTCCTTGCAATCCACACCTTCTTCTACAAGGGAGTATAATTATATCGCATCACAATATGAGAGATTATTATACTCACCTTGACTGAAGGATCCTTGTTAACAAGCGGCAAAATGCCTTGACATATCAATTTTGCGCTTAGCTTTCGGTGATCCTGAACAATATTTGTGGCAGTGTAACTGCGAGGTGGCTCTATGGAAGCTATCTTCCAAGAATCGCTTCTCTTTCTGTAAGACGCAGCAAGTCGAAACTTGCAAAGTGGATTACGACAAATAATGACATACCTTCTCAAATTCGTTCGATGTAAACTATAATCAACAGAATTATCCATGTGATACTTTTTAATGGCTCGTACACAATCTTCTTTGGTACGAAACTTGTTTTGAAAACCAAACCCAGATACATCGGAGACATATGTCTCTCGTTGTAGTGGGCTTTAACAATGTATCTCGGTGCAGATGACATACCAAAAGGACTTGTTAGAGACTTACTAATTTTGCTTGTTTTGGGAACATATTAATATGCATGCATGGGAACATATTAATATGCATTTAACATGTAACATACTCGCCAACTTAATTGGTGACATAGTCAAATGCATTTAATGGAGTCGCCAAATTAATTAGCAACAAGGTGCAGGCTTTGAGACACTGTGTCGCCAGAAGGGTGTCACCATGCTATGCATGCATGAAGCAACAGCAACTACGTGCACAGTTATGGCTCAGTCTACCATGTGTCTCCACTTGGACTAGCGACCCTTTGTAATGGGTGAGTGCAGTCGCCAATTCATCTGGCGTCTTAGTGCAATGTATTATTATACCATGTGACTCCTAATTCACTATATAAGGAAGCTAGAGGTATGGGTAAATACATCATCTGATTCATACTTGTTGTAGAATGGTAAAATTAAGTCTAGAGTGTCAGTAGTACCAGTTATCTGATTCACATTTTATCAGTTATAATGGCTTTGTTGACAATGGGTGAAACGCATAGAGGCACTGTCGCAAATATCGCGAATTATGTAAGCGTTAATTTTTATTGACTCTATTAATTTTTATTGTCTTTGTTAATTTTTATTGACTTTGTTAATTTTTTTTAGTCTCTATTAATTTTTAATGTCTATATTAATTTTGTTTCTAAATTGACAATTATGTAGGATGTCTCTAGATTTCGCCCTCGTTCCCATGAATATGTTGCACCCGACGAACTAATTAAACCATATATTGAGCTTGCCAGTTTCGGACATGTAAGCAAAATCATGTCTTACTCGGTTGATGCAAAGTTTATACTAGCTTTACAAGAGAGATGGCGCCCAGAGACACACACCTTCTTTTTTCCAACCGGTGAATGTACCGTGACCTTAGAGGATGTGTACATGTTACTCGGTTTGCGTATTGATGGTAAGGCGGTCAATGGGCCAACAAACCTTGACGCATCAATTTGTGAGGAACTTTTGGGTGTCGACTTGCTAGATGAGAGCTCAAGAAGCCAAGGTATCTTACTTTCGCACCTAAAATCATGGTACAACGGTTTTATATTAGATGAAGATTCTACAGAAGAAATAAAAATAATGAAAACTAGGTGTTATCTTATGCTTTTAATTGGTTTATTTTTATTTCCCGAAGGCACTGGTTCTTTATGCACATTATGTATTTACCCTTAGTGAGAGAGCTAGACAAAACAAGAAAGTATAGTTGGGGTTCCGCTTGTCTGTCTTATTTATATAGCTCTATGTGTAAGTGCGCCAAAAAAACACATCTACTTTTTCTGGATGCGCCGTTTTGCTCCAAGCACAGGGTTGGTCTAGATTGCTGATAAGTGTCATTTTGTAGTGTTTTTGTGTATATAGTTTTGTGACACTTATCGAGTTTTAGTGTAATTTCAGTGAATAATTCTCCAATTTTGTGTATAAATACATTAGTTAGTGTATACTTGTGTTTTTAATTCAATTATGTAATGAGTAATAGTTTTCCATTCATTTTATAGGTAATTAAGCATTGTTGGAGCAATGAGGAATAAAAGCTCCAAGATGTGCCAATTGGATCAATAGATGGAAGAAAGCAAATAAAGAAGTGCAGCAGAAAAATGTTGTTCTGTCAAATTCTCCAGGAAAATTTTCCTTTCGCCGAGCGAGTTTGAGAATTTTGCCGGGTGAGGCTGTGGCGTGAGAAAAGTTGGAAATTCCAGTAGCTGCTGTCTTGTGCTCGCGTCTTGTTCGCCAGGCGAGTTTTGGGACTATCTCCGGGAGAATTTTCCTTTCGCCAGGCGAATGTAGATATTTTTGCCAGGCTGTTTTATTGCGCAGCTGGTGTGAGTGAAAAAGGGGAATCCGCCGGGCAAATTTTCATTTCGCCTGGCGAATTTGTCTGAACCAGAATTTTGTATTTAATTCATTTTACTTCATTTTTGTTAGGTTATGATGTTTGGGGGTGATTTTTGCTCTCCCAACTTCATCAACCTCATTCTTTAGTAGATTAGCTTAGAAAACATCATGGAAGCTTGCATTTGGATGATCCTGGGTGGATTTCTCATCGATCGGCTCTGACAGCCCGTGAAATGTTTGGTTCATTTCTGATTTTCTTCATCTCTTTCTTCTTTTTTGGGTTTGTATATGTTTTTACTTTGATCTTATGTACATTTTTCGCCCATGGCGTTATATTTAATTTGCTTTACAAATCTCTATTGGTGATTGTTCTTGATTTTTGCTTAAATGCGCGGGGTTTGGGTCTTGTTAGAGATAAACTTCACAAACTTCGATTAAGGATGATTATCTGTTAGTTTCTGTATGCTAGAGATAGATTTAGGACTAACAATTCGTATGGGTGTCGAAACTTAATGCCTCCGTGTCTCGAGTCGGGTGTGAGAGTGCCGATGAGGGTAGCATGGTTGAGTGTGCCAGAGATGGACATGTGTTGTGAGCGATACCGGGTGATATTGAGGAGTATTGTAAGTTGCGTGTAACTGGTCCATAGGTTTAAGTTTGTGACGAGTAGAATATATATATGCTTGATAAGTCTTTTCTCTCTGATTAATGAATTCTTTTTATGTTGATATTTACTTTTCTGTTTTCTTGTTTGAAACCATTATAACCCAAACTCATTAACGCGAGAGATTGTCAAACGACATTCTTTCCCTCGAACCGATCTCTGTGGACACGACATAAATCCTGGAAGGAATTCTTCCGAAAATAAATATTTTTGCTGCTTGCCGCTATTCCGCAACCAACAATTGCCATCCCTAGCACCCGTCAACCACAACAACCTTTCCTTCCCGTATGCACAAAAGTAAGTTAATAACTTAATTTTAGTTTATTTCTGTTGTACCCTAATTTTTACCCCTAAGTTTTCTCACATCTCATTTTTCATCTTATACCACAAACAAGATCATGCTTTGGCTCCTTTATCCCTCTCTTCTTTGGGTTTATGCCTTGCAAGGATCACCGAGCATCTGTGTGTTTCTTACTTGCCTTTATTTGCTTATGTTTACTAACCTTTTAATCAAAATCCAAAAATATGTTTGTTTCCCTTTTACTAACTTTTTCAGGAAGGATTTGGATCAAGGATATCAAATGCCAATCCCGCAGCTCAAATAAAATTCATCTGAACAAAGTCAAAGTTGATCTGCGAACAATTCAAAATCATCTGATCAAGAGTTTCCAAGATTTAATTGATTATTATTCAAGAGACTCCAAGGTTCATGTGTTTATTTCCATGCCTTCTTTGACAAACAAAAAAAATCGAGCCAGAGCCAAGACAGTGCGTTCAAAAAGGCAATTTTCCCATTTTTCACTGAAGTAACCGATTACCACTATATGGGTAATCGATTACCACGTGGAAAATTTGAAAAAAATCACCAAATTCAAATTCTGCAGCATTTGGCACCAATTTCATCATTTGAGAACATTCAAGATCACTTCATTTTAATTCCCCTACATAATCACAATTAATTCCCACCATACACCTTCACTAATCACCACTTGATCTTGATTTTCCCTCCAAATTCAAATTCCAAGCCTAATTTTGGTTCCAACCCAAACTCCAAGCCACCAAAATTCCCAAGCCTTACACTCTGTAAATAGAACCCTCATTTCATTCATTTTTCAAGCTTTTGATAGCCAAGAAACCTCTTGCAAATTCTCTCCCCAACCACAACATTCACTCAAAGCTACCTTTTCTTCTTTTGAAAGTTAACAAGTTTTCACATTGAATCTTGTTCAACTTTGAGATAAACCTTCATCCAAACTCATTTTCTTCATCAATTCTTGCAGATCAAGGCTTTGGAGTTTGCATCGTGATGCAATTTGAAGGAATTTTCAGATTTGGAGTGGTAATCTCATTTTCCACCATTATTGTTCTTGATTCATCTTCCACAATGTGATCCGTTAATAATTCTTGTTGCTTGATCTTTGGATCTTGCAAATTATGTTTCAATTGGTGTATTTACTGTTGTTTACATCAAAATTTCATGAACAATCCATTCCTTGATCATGCTGAATTTTGGAGTTGCTGAATTTTTTGCTGTTTTTCTACTATTTTTGTAGTGGTAATCGGATACCCTATCATGGTAATCGATTACCCTAAGATAGAATGGTGTTTTTCACCTATTTTTGGGACTGTTTTGGTTGTTTCTTCATTCCTAACCCCTTCCCTTTGTTCTTAGCCTTAGATCACATAATTTTGTGGTTTAATTTGGCTTTCTCTTCATCTATTTCTCTTTTATTTTGATCGATGAAAGTCTTATGGATCTTAGAATTTCTTTGTTGAATTCTTGATCAAGACTAGATCATTACCTTTTTTTTTCTTTTCGTGCGTTATTTCTTTCGGATTACGATTTACATATCGCTCATCTAGCATGCATTAGAACAAAGATCATTTTGACCGGCCTCGAGTAGGGTGACTTCTATATAAGTCACTTGGTGATTGCTTAACATAGCGCTACATGTGTCTCGCATCAGAAAATGATCATTCGTGGACCAAACTTATGTTTGCAAGCCCAAGGATGGTTGATTATTTGTCTTTTGGCTCAATACTTATGAGACTTGTTGTTAGGAGGCGTCGGTCTTATCAATCCTCTAATGAGTTCTCATTAACCTTGACCTAAGTGCATTACTCAATCATTATTAATCATTTGTTCTAACAACTAATCACTAACTTCTAACCTTACCTTTATGTTTCCTTCTTTCTCTTTATCTCTCTTTATTTTTATGTCATTATATCATACCATATCTTGTTTTTACTTCCGTCATTTTCACTTTGTCCACTTGGACCATATGTTTATGCTTATGCCTTTTTCTCTTTGTCCACTTGGACCAAAAACATTAATAAAGGTCAAAACCTCTAAAAAAAACGTGTGCTTCTAATCTTAGACTATGGCTACTATCCTTTGCATTGGACATGGAATTTTGAACCTAGACCTTGGACTTCAATGCTATTCTTGGATCCCTGGACTTAGAACTAGGACCTTTTCCCTTTGCTTTGGAATTATGGTTTGAAGACTTTGGAGCTTTGTGTTTTTGCTTGGTTTATGGTGAAAATGGCTATGTTTGTGGTTAGATTTTTCTTATCCTTAGCTTTTACTTTATACTTTAGGATAGTCACTTCTTCTCCACCCCTTCTTCAATTTTTAAATCTTCCCCCTTTTTCAAAACCTTCTTGTTTTCAAACTCTCACCTCTTTCATAATCAAACCTTGACTTTGTCAAGTGATTTTACTCGTTTCTTTTCATTTCTTAATAAATGCTAAACTACATAAGCATAATGACACCTTTTTCAAAAGACTTTAAAAAACATTCAAACTCATTCAAACTCCTTTTGTGCCTTATGCACTTTCTCTTTTAAAACTTTTTCATAAGTTTAGACATGATTCATTTTTTTAAGCGAAATTATTCTCTTGGAAATGATGACTTGTCTTCACATTTAAAATCAACCATAACAAACCTATTTTGTTATTTGTACCATGAACTACGAGGTTTGATCCTATATTGCATTTTGTGGGTACGTAGGCATGAGGCGACAAGTCTCTCCAAACACAAAAATCTTAAAAACAATTTCTCTTCTCATCTCCTTAATCTCTTTTCAAACAAACCTTTTTAAACCAAAAAGCGTAGATATTTCAAAGGGTTCCTATAGAGTACTATAGACGTTTTGGGTGCTAACACCTTCCCTTAGTGTAACCAACCCCCTTACCCAGTCTCTATTTACTTGTTCTTGTTTAGAACTTGTTTAGGTTTTGTTCGCTCTTTTTCATTTCCTTTTGGATAAAATAAAAGTGCGGTGGCGACTCTTGTTTTATGAGTTAAGTTAATCAATAGCTTACACTCACGATTTTTGCCGCTACAGAAAAGTGGCGACTCTACTGGGGATTTCTGGTTCTTAGTGGGTTCGACCTACTTTGATTTATTTATGCTTTATTTGTTTGATTTGACTGTTATTGGTTGTTCTGCTTGGGTGATCTTGAGAGGTGAGATAGATCATATACCCGAATCTGAGAGCTCTTATGATAGGAGGATGGTATAGTCAAGGATGCTTCTAGGGAGTAATCCCGAACAAGCTGAATTGAGAATCCATCCACTCAGTCGAGGCTTTCTCGGAATTACTGATGTCTAGCGAGTAATTGCAAAAAACATCACTTTTTCCGACCTCAGGCCCATGACACTGAGGACTTTAGTATTCCTTTACCCCACTTGGCCTATTAGGACGTAGTGCGGTGACTATAAAGGTGTAAACCTGAAATAGTTGATACGCGATACTACACTCGGACGAGGTTCTATTGAGAATATTATTGATTCTTGAGTAATCGGCGTGCTAGTAATATCCAAAAGAGGATTGAGGACTCTGGAAACTTTTTAGAACCTTGTTCTACAGGTGCTGATAACCTTAGTACATAACTTTGTGGGTTGGTTCTTAACCTTGACTCCATGCTTGTGACTCGAACCCTTGACCCGCGTGCTTTAAGTGATCTTGCTTGTGGTTGTTGCATCCATGCACTCTTGCATTCATGAGCATACATCTGCATTTATCTAAGTTGTCACAGAAACTCATTTCAACTGTCTCCTTCTCCAGTTATCTATTCACCGTCAACCTATTTCCTCAACACAACTACGGAACAATAGCTGCTGTCAGATTGAGAATGGAAAATCAAGAACAACACAATGTCGAAGTCAGAATGGAAATTCATGAGTTGAAGGTCATCTTGACCAAGCTCACAAAAATGATGCAAGTTATGATTGCTAGAGGTGAACCACCTCAGAGAACCGTGATCTCTGAAATCTCAACTGCTGCTGTTAACCCTCCACTGATCCAGCAACCAGCTTCTACTTGACCAGAATTTGGGTTACCTCTAAATTACTCGCCACCCTTTGCAACTACTTCAATGGTTGTCCCGTATATACTGCCAGTTTCTTCAGCTTCATTGTTCACTGAACCTCAGCCTGTTGTGAATTTTGCTGCTCAAGTTATTCCTAAGAATCCTCCTTTCGTGTACCATGCTGCTGGTCCACAATCTGAAAGTCAGGGAGAACCTGGGTACATTGAGGAAGTCAGGGAGCAATGGCAAACTTTGGAGAAAAGGATAAGAGTCGTGGAAGGAAATGATGTTTTTGGTGCTGCCACAATGAACATGTGCTTGGTTTCAGACTTTGTTATGCCTGCCAAATTCAAAACTCCTGAATTTGAGAAATACAAGGGGCACACCTGTACTAGAAGCCACTTGGTGATGTACTACCACAAGATGGCTGCCTATACCAACAACAACAAATTTCTCATTCATTGTTTCCAAGACAGCTTGAGTGGGGCTTCAATGAAATGGTATATGGGAGTTGAGAAGAACCGTATCCAAAGCTGAAAGGACTTGGCTGATGCTTTCTTAAAACAGTATAAGTACAATCTAGACATAGCACCTGATCACCGTCAACTGCAAAACATGTCTCAGAAATAAAAAGAATCCTTTAAGGAGTACGCTCAGCACTGGAGAGAGCTAGTTGCTCAAGTGGAGCCACCCTTGGCAGAAAAGGAATTGACTGTATTGTTCATGGACACTCTTCAGCCACTCTTTTGGGAAAATATGATAGGCAGTGTATCATATGGTTTTGCTGACCTAGTCACTATTGGAGAAAGACTAGAAGAGGGTATCAAGAAAGGAAAGATTACTAATGCTGGAGCCTTTAATGGTGCTAGAAAGTCTGCTGGGAATTTTCAAAAGAAGAAGGATGGCGATACCCATGTTGTTTCAGTTGAAGGGAAACCTCATCGCAGGAAACAACAATATGTAGCTGCAGTTGCTCCTGTTTTCAATGCTAAACCAGTTCAAGCTTCTCATCAGTTTGTTAGACAAAATCAGAATCGCAATAGGGTTAACTTTGATCCTATCCCGATGTCCTACACTAAGCTATATCCAGGTCTTGTTCAGAAAGGTTTGATTACAACAAGGGCTCTACCTCCTCCTCCAAATCCTCTCTCATCTGGTTATATGGCTGATCTTCATTATGAGTTCCATCAAGGTGGGGCAGGCCATAACTTGGAAGGTTGCTATGCATTGAAGGCTAGAGTACAAGAGCTGATCAGAGATAAGATCCTCACCTTTCTTGATGATAATCCCAATGTTGTCAACAATCCTTTGCCAGAGCATGCTAAGTGAAGTTTGAGTTAGTTCAGACAGCTCATCTCCTAAAGCTAGTGTTTCAGACATGATAGCTCATCCTTGTTGCTGATTAGTCATTAGGCCTTGTTTCTTTCTGTTTGCATTTTTCTTTAATTGATTGACTGTTTGCTTTTGAACTTTTTTTGTACTTTCATGGTTAATTTCAATGAAATGAGCATTGCAATGTTTTAATTCAATTCATTTATATCCAATGTGCGCATCTTTATGCTTTCTTTTTCACAGAACAAAAATATATCTCCTGTTCACTTTCTTTATCAAGTTTTTGTTTATGCAAAGATTGGAGGGAGGGTGATGAAAACAAAATACCTAAAATTGCTAGATTGTATGCTTTTAATTAAAACTTGGCTGACGATGTAAGGCATCGTTTCAACTCCCAAACACTGGAGGAATAAGGAAGTTAATCCCTTGTCAACCCATTTGAGCCTAGAAGTTGGAGTTTCTTTCTATACGAAAAAACCCGCAATCTTAACCTGGGGATGGGTAATTCTCAGTTAATTTGACTATGTATTTAAACACAAGAGAATCATTCAAGACACATTCCAATAAAGGTTGTAATCACAAGCTTTTCTTTGCACACATCAAAGAAGTTTCGAAGATGTCTTTCAAATCAAAAGCCAATGATGGTTCACTGTAATCATTAAGCTAGGAAGTCACTATCTTAAAAAAAAGAATGAAAAATTAAAAGAAAAGTCCGCTAAGTCAAAACCTATGAAGGAGACTTAGGCAAAAATTGGAGAATCTCGCTGACTGTAAGCTAAAATGACACAGTTCAAGCAAAAGTTAGGGATAACAAAAGAAAAATCAAGAGTTTACCAAAATCCTCAAAGATAAAATGAGTTGACTGAGGTCCTCATCAAAAACAACAAAATGTTGTAAGAAAAAGTGACTGTCATCCCAAAAACCCCTTGGCTCTTGATAACAGTGTTACAATTCCAAAATCGCTTTGAACCTAAATGCATAGGTTGAATTAACTGAACATAGGATTGAATATCATCATAAAGAATGGGTTGGGTACAAATAAACTTTGAGCCTATATCCTTTGTTTCGAAAGTCGTGAACCAGACCATGTTACAACCCTTAAAAGACCTAATTGAAGCCAGGTTTCTTTTGAAAGCATACTACAGCAAGGTTGCGTAATTTGACTCCTAAGTTTGTTGCCAAACATTTGTTTTGATGTTATACCTTTGCTTTATTTTTCATTTTGAATGTCTAAACCACCGTGTTTTGACAAGTGATTCATTTGCTTTACATCAATAATATCATTCCAAAAATGATTTTTGATTTCAAAATTGCATGAGCTTTGCATTAAAATTATCATGAATGAATGGTTTTATTTGTAGACAAACTTTCCTCATCAAGAAATTTCAAACAGTTGAGAAACTTTGCCAGTGATCCTATCAAGGGCACATTATGTTCAGATCTTGTTGTGAATTAATTCTCATATTTGGTTAACCAGAAGATCTCTTTCAAGACCCATACTAAGTTTAGCCTTCTCAACATTCATTTCAAGAACTGAAGCCATGATCAGTTCATCCCCAGCAATAGTCGAAATGAAGCCATGATCAGTTTATCCTCAACATTCATTTCAAGAATTGAAGCCATGATCAATCTTTTCCCCTGCAGCTGTCAAACTGAAGCTATGATCAGTTTATCCTCATCAGTCAATCAGTCTGGGGCAGTCTTCTTCAAGAATACCCAAGCAACTCAAGACGTCTTTCCTCAAAAGACCATCAGCCTGATACAATTCATAAGTGACAGAGATATGTTCAATATCTTTTCTCCAAGCAGAGTTGGCAGTATTCCCTGTGTTGAGGAATCAGAATTTCATTCTTCCCTCACAAAATAGTCTATCTCGGTTATCTCAATCATCTGCATTGCATACATAAATCATTCATATATCATACATAGTAATATTTTCATAGCTCAAAATGTGTTTCGTGCTCATGTGTATTTCCTGAGGTCCTGTTGCTGTCAACATCTTACCTTGTGATCGAAGTCCAACTTACTTGGCGCCTACCAAAACAGTTACCTGTCTTTTCATTTAGTGTCATTCCTGAATATTGTTGTTTCCCTATGCATCTAGTGCTGCTATTAGATGTTTGTCTTCTTCCATTCTAGTGCTATTTCTGGATCTTTATATTTCCTTCACTCCAGTGCCATTCCTGGATGTCTGTCTCTTGTTTCTCTAGTGCCATTCCTGGATGTCTGTCTCTTTTGATCTCCAGTGTCATTCCTGGATATCTTTTTCCTCTTGTTTCTCCCAGTGCTATTCCTGGAAGTTTTGTCTCTCTTCTGTAATCCCCATTATTTTTTCTGGGATATCTTTCAGTGCCATTCCTGAAAGTTTTATCTGTTCATTCAGTGCCATTCCTGGAAGAGTTTTATCCTTTGCATTCAGTGGCATTCCTGGATGTCTTTCTCACTATCATTCAATGCCATTCTTGAATGTAGTGATTTACCTTTACTTTCAATGCCATTCCTTAAATTTCTTTCTCACTTTATTCAATGTCAGTCTTGGATATTGTGAACTCTTTTTATCCAATTCCATTCTTTGATAATTCTGATATATTTTTCCAGGACTTTTCTCACTTCATTCGATGCCATTCTTGGATGTTGTGATTTCTTCTGTCCAATGCCATTCTTGGACACCTTTTCCCTAGCTGAGTCCAATGCTATTCTTGGATGTCTCTGATGTTTGTTGTTGCCCCATTCAATGCTATTCTTGAATGTTGTAGTTCCTTTCATCCAATGCCATTCTTGGATATCTTATCCCCAATAAAGTGTTTTTCACCTCCACTCAATGCTATTCTTGGGTGACGCTATTGTTTTTACCAGAAACTTTCTTGTTGTAGTCCAATGCTATTCTTGGACATCTATTGACATACCTTTTGTCTCGTTTGTAGTTTCCATCCAATGCCATTCTTGGATGTTACTACTCGTCTTTCCCAGGGTCTTGTCCCTCTCTTTCCAACTATTGATGGATACTTTTTTGTCACCTTGACAGATCTCCAGAAATGGCTTGTGTTCCTCGGGGTGTCTTTTCAAGTCATCTCACTCAATTTACCGTAAATCCCTTGTTTTAAGTTTCGCCACAGAGTGTTTTGTCCTTTGCATTCATATCATCTTATGGCATCTTAGGGCAAAAAATATGGTTTTCTGTATTTAAGTATCTTCAATCTTGTCGAGACGAAGTTTTCAATCTTCATATCTCCGAATAGAAGAAACTTAAATAGAGGCAGCTATTGTACCCTAAATTTTATCCCTAAGATTTCTCACATCTCATTTTGCATCTTATACCACAAACAAGATCATGCTTTGGTTCCTTTGCAGGGATCACCGAGCATCTGCGTGTTTCTTACTTGCCTTTATTTGCTTATGTTTACTAACCTTTTAATCAAAATCCAAAAATATGTTTGTTTCCTTTTTACTAACTTTTTCAAGAAGGATTTGGATCAAGGATATCAAATGCCAATCCCTTAGCTCGAATGAAATTCATCTGAACAAAGTCAAAGTTGATTTGCGAACAATTCAAAATCATCTGATCAAGAGTTTCCAAGATTTAATTGATTATTATTCAAGAGACTCCAAGGTTCATGTGTTTATTTCCATGCCTTCTTTGACAAGCAAAAAGAATTGAGCCAGGGCCAAGACAATGCATTCAAAAAGGCAATTTTCCCATTTTTTCACTAAAGTAACCGATTACCACTATATGGGTAATCGATTACCACGTGGAAAATTTGAAAAAAAATTACCAAATTCCAATTCTGCAGCATTTAGCACCAATTTCATCATTTGAGAACATTCTAGATCACTTCATTTTAATTCCCCTACATAATAACAATTAATTCCCACCATACACCTTCACTAATCACCACTTGATCTTGATATTCCCTCCAAATTCAAATTCCAAGCCTAATTTTGGTTCCAAACCAAACTCCAAGCCACCAAAATTCCCAAGTCTTACACTCTGTAAATAGAACCCTCATTTCATTCATTTTTCAAGCTTTTGATAGCCAAGAAACCTCTTGCAAATTCTCTCCCCAACCACCAAATTCACTCAAAGCTCACTTTTCTTATTTTGAAAGTTAACAAGTTTTCACATTGAATCTTGTTCAACTTTGAGCTAAACCTTCATCCAAACTCTTTTTCTTCATCAATTCTTGTAAATCAAGGCTTTGGAGTTTGCATCTTGAAGCAATTTGAAGAAATTTTCAGATTTGGAGTGGTAATCTCATTTTCCACCATTGTTGTTCTTGATTCATCTTCCACAATATGATCCTTTAATAATTCTTGTTGCTTGATCTTTGGATCTTGCAAATTGTGTTTCAATTGGTGTATTTACTATTGTTTACATTGAAATTTCGTGCACAATCCATTCCTTGATCATGCTGAATTTTGAAGGAATGCTGAATTTTTTGTTGTTTTTCTGTTGTTTTTTGCAGTGGTAATTGATTACCCTATCATGGTAATCGATTAACCTGAGATAGAATGGTGTTTTTCACCTATTTTTGGGACTGTTTTGGTTGTTTCTTCATTCCTAACCCCTTCATTTGTTCTTAGCCTTAGATCACATAATTTTGTGGTTTAATTTGGCTTTCTCTTCATCTATTTCTCTTTTATTTGGATCGATGAAAGTCTTATGGATCTTAGAATTTCTTTGTTGAATTCTTGATCAAGACTAGATCATTACCTTTTTTTCTTCTCGTGCGGTATTGCTTTCGGATGACGATTTACATATCGCTCATCTAGCATGCATTAGCACAATGATCATTTTGACCGGCCTCGAGTAGGGTGACTTCTATATAAGTCACTTGGCGATTGCTTAACATAGCGCTACATTTGTCCCGCATCGGAAAATGATCATTCGTGGCCCAAACTTATGTTTGCAAACCCAAGGATGGTTGATTATTTGTCTTTTGGCATGATACTTGTTATTAGGAGGCTTTGGTCTTATCAATCCTCTAATGAGTTTTCATTAACCTTGACCTAAGTGCATTATTCAATCATTATTGATCATTTGTTCTAACAACTAATCACTAACTTCTAACCTTACCTTTATGTTTCCTTCTTGCCCCCTATCTCTCTTTATTTTTATGTCATTATATCATACCATATCTTGTTTTTACTTCTGTCATTTTCACTTTGTCCACTTGGACCATATGTTTATGCTTGTGCTTATAATCTTGGACTATGGCTACTATCCTTTGCATTGGACATGGAATTTTAAACCTAGACCTTGGACTTCTATGCTATTCTTGGATCCTTGGACTTAGAACTAGGACCTTTTCCCTTTGCTTTGGAATTATGGTTTGAAGACTTTGGAGCTTTGTGTTTTTGCTTGGTTTATGGTGAAAATGGCTACGTTTGTGGTTAGATTTTTCTTATCCTTAGCTTTTACTTTATGCTTTAGGATAGTCACTTCTTCTCCACCCTTTTTTCAATTTTCAAATCTTCTCCCTTTTTCAAAACCTTCTTGTTTTCAAACTCTCACCTCTTTCATAATCAAACCTTGACTTTGTCAAGTGATTTTACTCTTTTCTTTTCATTTCTTAATAAATGCTAAACCACATAAACATATTGACACCTTTTTCAAAAGACTTTAAAAAACATTCAAACTCATTCAAACTCCTTTTGTGCCTTATGCACTTTCTCTTTTAAAACTTTTTCATAAGTTTAGACATGATTCATTTCTTTAAGCGGAATTATTCGCTTGGAAATGACGACTTGTCTTCACATTTAAAATCAACCATAACAAACCTATTTTGTTATTTGTACCACGAACTATGAGGTTTTGATCCTATATTGCACTCTGTAGGTACGTAGGCATGGGGCGACAAGTCTCTCCAAACCCAAAAATCTTAAAAACAATTTCTCTGCTCATCTCCTCCATCTCTTTTCAAACAAACCTTTTCAAACCAAAAAGCGTAGATATTTCAAAGGGTTCCTATAGAGTACTATAGACGTTTTGGGTGTTAACATCTTCCCTTCACGAAACCAACCCCCATACCCAGTATTTGTTTACTTGTTCTTGTATAGAGCTTGTTTAGGTTTTGTTCGCGCTTTCTCCTTTCCTTTTGGATAAAATAAAAGTGCGGTGGCGACTCTTGCTTTATGAGTTAAGTTAATCAATAGCTTACACTCACGATTTTTGCCGCTACAATTTCAACTTACCAATTATTGTGTCTAACTAATTGAATTTGAACTTCTTGTTGTTTAGATGGTCGGCTAACGGTATGAGTTATAATAGATGTCCTAGACATTGTATCATTCAATACCGTAATCTGTTGGATCACCTAACACCTGCAGATGTAAGGCCTCTAAACAAATCAATTTATATTTTATATCAACTATTTTATGATCTAATATTTTTCTCTTCTTCAGTTCATATGGCGTTGTCATACCCCAAATTTTACCCTTAGATTCTTTGTCTTTTCGCATGTCATTTTAGGTCAATCCATGCATAACTAACCAATTTATCAAGTTTTGTTTGTTTTGTTTTTCACTGGTGAATTAGGGTTTGTTTCAAGAAGCTTCAATGGAGTAATTAATCAAGTTTTGGCTAGGTCCTCAACCGAGCAAGTCCTCGTACTCCTAAGATACCTCCCTTCCTCAATAGTCCAGTGAAAAATGGTTTCATCACAAGTTTTTGTGAGACTAAATCAAGGATCAGACAAGGTTATCAGATCAAGGGTGTGTGTGCGGTGTGATTTAAGATTCAGTGAAAGTCTGACCTAATCTTGGTCAAAGAAATGGTTTGCCTCCGTATCAAGTTATCAGGCTTTGGCAAAGGCAGTTTGTTGTAAGGTGGATAATCATCAGGGCCAGTTGAATCTCAATTAGGGGTTTGGTAAAGTGGCAATGCAGTTAGTATCTCAAGTCATCTGTGTCATTGACTATTTTGAGGACAAGTGTGGATTGAATTCAAATACTTGTGTTGTGGGATCGAGGTCAAGGTTTTGTGAAAAGATCAAAGTTTATCTGATTGAAGTCAAGCTGCGGAGCTTTTAAAAGTCAAGGCATTTGGTCTAAATTTCAAGGCATTCATAAACCCTGATTATGTGGTTCATGTTTCTTTTCATAGGATAATTCAAGCTTCTTGTTCATTTCAAAACCATTCAAGTTTCTATTCCATTTCAATTCAATTCAAGTTACACGTCAAGTTTCAATTTCAAGTTCATGTTCAAGATTATTTTCAATCCAATTCAAGTTTATTTCCAATCTCATTTTAAGTGTATTTTCAAGTTTCAACTCACAATCAATTTTGAGTTCATGATCCAAGTTACAAAGTTTCAAACTCATGTCAATATTTCCAATTTAATCTATGTCTCAACCTCATTTTTAACTCATATTCGAGTTCCAATCTTTTCCAAGGTCATCCCAATTTATTTTTTGGTCATGACCAAAGTTCAAGTTATAACTTTCATGTCTAAGTCACAAAATTCAAATCCAAAATTTTGTCATTGGACCAAGTGTTCAAAGGGTCCATGTCATAAATAAAGTCTAAGGTTCATTTCCATCCCATTTACACCACACATTGCAAACACAAATAATAAAGTAGAAGAAGGAATAAGCTCACACGGTCCAATTTGTAAGGCTCAAACAATACACTTCTTATAGTTCAAATTACAAGGAAAATAGAGTTGGATATAATATAAACTACAAGGCTGCAAGGTCTATGAAAAGGAAAATATAGCAGTACAAACCCAAAATACAAATACACACAAGCTGAAACCACTACCACTACAGGCCCCACCTTAAGCCTCACAAAAAGCAAAAAAAATATAAACCTCTAACCGTACATCCTACATGCCAAAACCTGCTGTACTCTCTGCACAAAAAAAAAAAAAAAGAAGAAACTACCAAAAACATGTCGCGTTTACACATTTGACCATGCTACTTTCACAACCGTACCACTCTTAATAACCAAAATCCTCCGCATTACACACCAGACCTGCAACTTAACCAAAACATAAAACTGTCAAAAACATGACCTGCTATGCAATCCTCATTTCATGCTGCAAGAACTGCTACTAAGACCTGTTCGTAAAATCTGCGACAGTCCAAAAGCTCTCTGCAACCAAGACTTGCAAAACCAAAGTAAATCCTGTTGTAAAGCTTACTGCGAACCATACACTATACTACCAGTTTGTGCTATTATCTGCTATCATTCACATAGTGCTACAAGCAAAAGGCTACCCTGCATCACTACGCTCCACAACAACACATCAACCTGCAATTTCCTGCACCAAAGCCACACGCAACCTGAACAATCAACAAGACAGCAATTGAAAATTGGGAACACAATTTTTGAGTTTGTTTTAAATAAGGAGCGACAACAGCAAGTAAAAAAGGAGGAGAGGCTAGCCTGTAGGAAAAAGAAAGAATCGCTTTACTCACCACCATTTTGTTTTCGCTACTGACTGTGAACTTTCACACCATTCAATCCCTCAAACGCACCATTATCCACATACTACCTTGTCTTGACCATCACTGTCCCATTCTCTATCACCTCACCAACACCAAAATGATGCCAGTTTCAGCAACCAATTGGAAACCCTAATATTTTTTTCCTACACTTCAGAAAACCCTAAAAATTCACTAAAAGTTCTGATTACAAAAAAGCATTTTTGGAGTCTCGCATTAAGACCAATTTTTTTGCTTGAACTAAGCTTTCAGAAGAGTTCTCCTAAAAAAGAACGTGAAGAAATAGAAGAGGAAGGAGGAGAGTTTAAAAACTAACCTTCGTCGGAAAACTCGAACACAGAACTGCTCCGATTTGGGTATGCTTCTCCTCTTTATTTGCTTTTAAGCCTTGATCTGTGTTCGCCATGCGTTGTTGATTTGAATTGCTTCATCAATTATTTGCTGACGCCTTGAATTTACGGATCTTGGGTTTCATTTAGAGTGTCTATTTGAGTGTTGGGGTGAGGGGTTTGCGAAATCTGAGTTCAGATTCAAACTCATAAGTGTTAATTTTGTGGGTTTAGGGTATTGAGGGTTGTGAGCGGAGAGGAGGGGCAGCACCGCTGCCAACCACCTCCTTCTCTGGTGAATTTTTAGGTCTCCAGCGAGAAGGGTGAACTCTGGTGGGGGGCCGTTGCAGACAAGAGAGTTAGAGAGAGAGAGAGAGAGAGAGAGAGAGAGAGAGAGAGTGTGTGTGATCGATTGAGGGGAGAAATGGAAATGTGAGATTGGTTTTCAAAATTTTTCTTAGCTTTTTATTTACATTTGTTTTCCTTTGTTTTTTTGTTGGCAGCGAAAAAAAGTGACAAGTGTTTCACCTTGAAACTTGTCACTAGAACTGGTCTCCCGTGATCTTGTGCACGCCCTTACTGTGTGCCTACACCTTGATGGTTGTTTGATGTGTTGACCAGATCAGATCTCAGGATCTGACGATCACGAATTAGGCACACAAGATATACGCTTGACTCCACTCGCACTGGATCATTCGCCTCCCTCCTTTTGGACTGGGCCTTGGCAGATTCTGCTATCCGCACCCCTCCCTTGTGTTTTTTTTTTATTATTTAAAAAAAAATTAGAATTAGTTTTGACATTTATTTAGTTGTAGTTTTAGTTTTAATTTTAAGTTTTATTTCTTTTTTTTAATTGCTAATCTAAAAGAGAAATAATCAAGAAAGTTAGTTTCTTTTTTATTTTTTTAGAAAAAAAAAACCTTTGATTGATGTTAGAATTAGTTTTATTTTTTTTTAGGATTAGTTAATTTTGTTTTTCTATTAATCTAAAAAATAACCAAAAATGAATAAATATCAAAACTTCAAAAAAAAAAACATTTTCTTGTTAGATTAATCCTTATTTTTAAAATCATGTTTAGAAACGTAAATATGTAGGATTTATTGTGGATTTTAATCTTCGCCAATTTTCTTGACTGTATTTATTTGAGTTTTCGAGCTCGATTCTTTTTCTGACTGTCTATTGCTCTCTTATGGTTAAAACTTCATCTTTGCTCCTTGTTGTTGCTTCCCTAATTCCAAAGGAGGATTTCTCCATTGACTTGTAAGTCATACATTTAGGATAGTTAGTGTTGCTTTCCTACCAACTTTGTGACCTTGTTAGGATCGTTGCCTTGGCCTTGTTAGAGCCATTTTGTTTTACAACTTAAAACTAAGTTTAGAGTTTGTAAACTCTACGTGGGTACCATTGTGATGTGTACTCATTTTCCCTTTGACTTTGATAAAAGTCATTCCTTTAGTTAGTCTTTCAACTTAGACTTAGAGAGTTTGTTAACTCTATGTGAGTACCATAGTTATGAGTACTCATTCCCTTTTGGAACCTTGACCATTATCAAGAGTTCCTCAACCCTAGTTAGGTGAACTACGAATGCTCTGATTCCATCATAGTCAGGATACGTAGGCACGAGATGCGACGTCTTGGCGAGCATACTTAGTGTATATACCCTAGGTCTTTACCTTATCACATTTCCTTTAGCAAGCAAACTTAAGCATAACACAAATACTAACAAGAGGTTCCTGTAGAGTACTACAGATACTTAGGATGCTAACACCTTCCCTAGGTATAACCAACCCTCGAACCTTAGATCTCTAGCTTTGTTGTTACATGGCGCACTTATGGTTTTCTTTCGATCTTTACCCTTTCCTTTAGATAAATCAAAACTCGGTGGTGACCTTCATAATTTGTGATTCAAGTTAATTAATAGCTTGATATCCGATTCTCACTGCAACAGAAATGGCGACTTCACTGGGGAGACTCCCCTAAGAGGATTAAGTCCACCTTGTTAGTATTTATGTTATTGCTTTTCTTGTATATATGTATATTTGTAAATATTTGTATATACTTGTTTGTGCTTGGGTCTTCTGTATGCAGGGTGGTTACTTTGAGTGGTAAGGGTAAGTTATATACCCGGACTTGAGAGTACATTTATATTAGGATGGTGGTATATTCAAGGAGACTTTGAGGGAGTTGATTCCCGAAAAAGTTGACTTGAGAAACCACCGCTCAGTGGAGGCCCTCTTAGTAGTAGTTCTGTTGAACGAGTATTCGTGAAAACATTACTACTTTCGACCTAGGAGCCTGTGAAACTGAGGACCTTTAGTTACCTTTTCACCCCACTTTGGCCTTGTTAGGACGTAGTGCGATGACTATGAGGGAGTAGTATCGAAATAGTTGATACGCGATACTACACTCCGACGAGACTCTCTTGAGAATATTATCGACTACAGAGTGATTTGAGAATTCGATAATATCCGAAAGATGGGTTGTTGACTCTGGGAACTTTTTAGAACCCTGTTCTGCAGATATGAGAACTTTTAGTACACACCTATTGGGATGGGTAGACCATGGCCCCACTCCCGTGTCCTGTGTACCTAGGCCTTTGTCTGCTTATCTGTATATATGTGCATATATATGAACCTGTATTTTTGCATACATGCATTCAGGAGCATCATTTCATAAAAAACTTCATGGGACTTAAAAATTTTGTTTGTAAACATCATAGGGTTATCATGGACAGCGAAAGGAAGAAAACCTTAAAGTACACTTACAAGAGTCTTGACTTGGACGACCTAAGGAGGTTGGGAACCTTGGTGATAGATCCAGAAGGGTTCATGAATAGATATGGGAAGCTGTTGTCCTTGTTGAAGACGAAGATGGATAAGGGACTCCTTTCCACCCTACTATAGTTCTACGATCCAGTTTACCATTGTTTCACTTTCTCTGACTACCAGCTCGTACCTATACTAGAAGAATACTCCCATCTAGTTGGTTTTTCTATTATCGACAAGTCTCCTTTTCCTATCTTTGAGAAAGACCCTAAGGAGCAGGATATTGCTAAGGCTACGCATTTGGGATTGGTTGATATTCAAAACAATATGACTACCAAAGGGGGAGTTTTTGGGATGACTGCAGAGTTTTTGATTGGGAAAGCTCAGTATTATACCGACCATTTAAGAATTGATGCATTCGAGGCTATTCTTGCCTTGCTCATCTATGGTATCTTTCAGTTCCCTAGCTTTGAAGACTTTGTAGACATCAATGCCATCAAAATCTTCCTGAAGAAAAACCCCGTACCTACCTTGGTAGCGGATGGCTACCATTCTAGTCATCTGAGGAATTTCCAGAATGGAGGGATGATCACTTGCTGTGTTCCTTTATTATACAAGTGGTTTATTTCACACTTGCCTAAGGGTAACACTTTTTGGGATCCTAAGAAAGGTTGGTGGTCATAGAAGATCATGGCTCTCACCCACTCAGACATTGATTGGTACAATTGTGTCTACGATGGGGCGATGATTATCGAGAGCTGTGGGGACTTTGGTAATGTGCCTCTTTTTGGCACCAAAGGAGGAATTAGCTATAGCCCAGTCCTAGCTCGCCGACAGTTAGGATATCCTTTGAGGGACAGGCCCAACAGTGTTCACGTGGAAGGTGTTTTCTTAAAGGAGGATGGTGTTGCACCCCTAAAATTTGCCCTCTTGTTTCTAACCCTGGTTGGCTTTGTGCTTCTCATTCATATGCATCCCCACTAGGTCATAGTAATCATAGCCACGCATTTCATTGAGCTCCAAAGGCATGGGATCAAGGCATTCTGTACAAGCTAAGGTTTCTCTATTACTGTGAGGCTCTCAGAACCATTCAAGCATAATTCAAGTTGTTCCTTCACCATTTATGGTTGGAAACTAGGGTTTCTTAGATCTTGATCAGTGTGAATTCACTTTCCTCAAGTTGCGAGGTTTTCCTCTACCAAGATTCATCAAGGGCATGAATAGGATTTCAATCTCTTATGTTTGAGTATGACAAGATATTTCAACTGAGAATTTTGTTAAGTTAGGCTTTGATTATTCTCAAGTCATCTTCATTGAGATACTTCAAGGAATTTAGGGCTACAGTGAAGGCTCTGAGTAACCATGCTCTAGGATGTTGGAATTACGGTTTCATTGAAGTTGATTCAAGCTATGTCATGAAGTATAACTTAGTGCAAGTTTGGTAAAGGTCTTAAAGGGGAAGGATTCATTCACATGGTTCATTGTTGTTTCAAGCTACACAGTTCAAGTTTTCATTAAAGACTAAAATATATGTTCATTTGTACAATATTGGATTGTGTGTTCACTTTACTTGGTGCAAGCTATGATTCAAATTATGCAAGGGAAGACATGTGGAAGACAAGTTTCATTCATGGCCGTTTTCTTTGGTTTTTACTTATCACTTGGTGGTGCTTCCTTCAGGATGTGATACAAGTACTTTGGGAGTTCCTTTGTGGTTCAAGCTTCACGTGGTCATTACATTAATTGGATTCAAGCCAAGGTCATTACATTAATTGGATTCAAGCCAAATTCTCAAGCTACCATGGCAAGAAGTTTAAACCTTGATTCATGATTCTTGAGCTTAAGTGAAAAAATATCAAACCATGTTTCAAGTGTTTCGAACCATAATTAGAAGTTATGATTGGAATCCATGTTCTCATACCATGGGTGAATATTTTCAAGTTCCCACATCCCTGTTTTCAAGATTAGTGCTAACTCACACTCACATTCAAGATTCACATTCAAGATCCAATTTTAAGATTCAATTCACCATCTTTCATCCAAATTTCAATTCACCATCTTTCATCCAAATTTCAATTCATTTCCAAAATCCATCCAAGAGACTTCATGTTCAAATCCTATTTCAATTACCACGCCATTCAAGTTTTAAGTTTCAAATTTTAAGGTGTTTTCAAAGGAAAGGTGCAAAATTTTGCTACATGGTGAAAATTGCACCAAGTCATATTTAGCCTATTTTATTCTCATCACATCTCAAGTACCATAAAAAAACATTCAAGGCAAAGGCATTACTAAGATTTGGTGTACAATTGGCATAAAATTTGAATTGCTAACTTTGAGTCACAAGTGATTTAGAATTCAATTTGATTACAAGATAATAAACAAGGAATGTACAACGTGCAATTTCCATGTGTTACAAGATAATTTTCTTAGGCCACAATGTATGATTTTCACTTCATTACACATTTTCAATTTCATGTCTCCAACCTTCCATGACCTTCGCTCCATGAATCCAAATCCTCTTCAAAGTTCCTCTTTCTTCTTTTCAAGACCCTTTCAATTTTCCTTTTGATGCCTTCACTATCAAGGATGTTGATTCACCACTTTGGCATGTGTTCTCAATCCACATTTTGTAAGATAAGCCTATTGAACCAAGATAAAATTGTTGTAAGGATCAATACCAAGAATTGCCAAACTTCAAAATTAAAAAAAGAGGGAAATTAAGTCACCTTTGCTGCAGAAAAATAATAGTAAAATATAACAAGTCTGGTCACCACAAGAGAGATTCCAACTTCACAACAAAACAAGTGCAGCAGCAAAATCCGAAAGTACAACAGAAAATTCAGCAAGGTACAACACAGAGATTTCATATGTTTGGCAAGACACATTTAAGCATCAAAGTGATAATAGACATTCCAAAACAGTAGATTCTTCAGCAGATTCAAACACACAAAACCTAATTTCTACACTATAAGAGCAACAGCACAACAAGAGAAAAGAATCAAGAGAGCAGCCCCAGAACTCACATAGCAGTGCCATATTTTTCATCAGTAAAAAACAACACAGCACCTCAAAACCTTAACCAACAACCACCAAGAAACCTGAACAATTTTTCATATGAAAAACTAGCAGTAATACTATCCTATTGCACAGAAACACAAAATGCCATAGCTCAACACATAAAACGAAGAAAACAGCCACTATTTAAAAAATCAAAAACCACCATCATTCAAACACAATTCACACAGAGAACAAAAAACCCAGCAATACCTATAGCCATCTCGATGAACACAAAAGTTCCAGCCACACCATAATACACTTCATAAGAAAAAAAATCACTGCAAAGTTCATGATACATACCATCATCTACAATTAAGTGTCGCTGTTGTCATCAGTTGAAAGCTGCAGAAGGGTGTACCGAGCTATTGGCGCCGACGAACTGAGGTATCCCCTTTCCCTTTCATTTTCGGTTCGCGCCATGATGTGGTTGTTGTTGAAAACAGATGCTAATCCTATTTAGATTGTTAACAACAGAAACAGAGAGATGAGAGGAGTCTGGGAAGCTGCGAGTTTCGTTTGAATCATGAACGGAGATAATAGAAACCGATTGAGAAATCCTGCGATAGAAATCATGAGAGTTGAAAATCGCAAGCAGAGAGTGAGCATGTGAGATACGGCCATGGGAGAGAGAGAATTTCGGTTTGAAGAGATTGGGAGTGATAGATGAGAGATCAATTCATTTGTGTATAAATTTCTTGAGCGTTTTTTCTTTCCCTGCAGGAACAGCGTTTCAAACACGGCTGTGTAACCCTAGATCCTTTCTTTTCCTTTGTATCCACTTTCAAACCGGGTTTGGGTCGGGTGGAACCAAACCCGTGTTAAACCAAGCTGATCCGCCCTTGTTTTGGTCTGGGCCTTTGTCTAATGTGCATGTCTGGCCCATGTTAGTTCTATTACTTTTCTATTTTTCTAACTAATTAATATATTTTCTTCTTATTAGATAGATAAAATATGATGAGTTTTCATAAAATAAGATAATTTTTGTTAATTTAACTTTTATTTCTCTTTATTAAAACAAAATATTTTTGGTTTATTTAGAGTTTTTTTTCTCCTTTATATAGGTTTTGTTTTATTTTAATATTTGTTTTTTTTTATAATTTTTTAGAACTTATCTTGACCTTGTTGAGATGTTTGATACTTATTGATGTGTCTTTCCTTGTTATTTGTCGATTGCGTGAGTGGATACACGTCTTATTTTTTATATTTTCTTTTGTAGAAATGTTTAGATATTAATAATGAAAAAATCATAAAAATCGAAAAAGTAAAAAATATTTAGTCTTGGTTCTTGGGCTTAAATTTGAGGAATGAGAGCTTTTGTAAGTGTCTATTGGACTTCGTGTGCGATCTAGGCTTGACGTGAATCGTCATTATAGACTTGTGACCTTAAATCGCAAGGCGGTTGCCGTTATCTCGTTTTTAATTATATACTTGTATTATGGATTCATTTATTTAGCTTAGGACACATTGCACACATGACTTCCTCGTAGGCTACCTTACAACGAGCCTATTTATTTCTCGCATTGATCATCCCTTGTACTTTTTCATGTATCCCTCCCCCAATTGATGTACTTTGTTATCTTGTTTTCCTTTGTTTTGTTTTCGCTAGTTAGTCATCTTAGGAATTAGGATCGATCAAACCCAAAAGCATTCTTGATCCACATATCAAGCCATACCCCAACTCGTAAGTCGATTGCCTCGTGCATCGCCATCAACATTGTTTGCATTACTTCAAACTTTTTTTAATAAGTAATAAAACCCCTGATTCAATGTCAAGTGACACTTTTCTTAATAAAATTCAAAACACAATAAAAATACAATTAGGATTGCACGCCACGAGCCTTAAGTGGTAGAGAAGAAGTGAGAATGGAGATTCCCTACACTCACTTCGAGTATTTTAAACACAAGACGCTCGGCTTGGTAGTTCGAAATATTCACCTCTACCCATGATCTTTAGTGCAATCTTAATCAATAACAACTTTCCTTCAAAACCCTTAACAAAAAAAAAACTCCCACAAATCCAAATCATTTTCTCCTTTGGGATTCCTTCAAAACCATTTTCAAAAAGGACATGTTACGTCTGTTCTATCGCAAACAGGTAACGCATAAGACTCCACGAGCGAGCTGCAATACACCTCACTGCTAGAACCCGCACGTTAGCATCGTCCATAAAAAACACCAACCAACCGTAGTCCGAACTACGGACGCTCTGATTTCTCATACATGTTGAGAATACGTAAGCATAGGATTGCGAGATTCTAGCGAGCAAACTTCCCATTTTTCCCCGTAGTCCCACGAACTACGTACGCTCTGATTCTTCACTTCTTTTAAGTGAGGATACGTAGGCACAAGGGCCACAATCCTTGGCGATCACCCTAATAAGAAACCAACCCTCTTTCCCTTAAGCAAGTAGATTTTAGAATAAAACACCCATTCGAGATAGACAACTTAGATGGTTCCCATCGAGTAAGATGGATGTGAGGGGGTGCTAATACCTTCCCCTCACATAACCGACTTTCGAACCCAAATCTTGGTTGGGATGACCATGTTCTTTCCCTAAAGGTTTTATCGATATTTCTCTTTCCCTCTTTGGGATAAATAAAATTCGGTGGCGACTTTGTGTCATTTTTCGCATAGCGATAGATGGAGATAATAAGGAGCTAAAGGAGAATATTTTGAGTGCTTGGAGCCGCTTGCATAAGAAGGGGAAGAAGGACATAGGAAAGCCTAATTGTGTCTCTTTGGAACCCTACCTCCAATGGGTTCGAAAAAGGGCTATTGAGTTGAAGATGCCCTATTCCCAACAAGAGCCTATGGTCCTAAAAGAGGAACCCATCTTGATCTTCATGTTTGAAGCAGAGGAGCTGAGAATCGCTTTGGACAAAGCGCAACAAACAGGAGATGCTTGGAAGCATAAGTACCAAGTGGTTGTTGAGGAGAATACAGAACTCCAAAGGCAACTACAGTCGAAGAATGAAGAAGTACTCTCTGGTAAGAAGAGGAAAGTACAAGAGGATCCATGTTCATCTAACCCTTAGTCAACTCCGTGGAAGCTAATTGTAGACAAGCTTACTCTTGAAAAGGCTCAAATGGAAGAAGAAATCAAGAAGCTCAACATGAGTCTGTTAGGAGAACATCTTTAGGTCTTTTGTTAGCTTTTATTTAGCTTTTTGTTAAGACTCTTGTAAGAGGTGCTGATGATTGTAATCTATCTTGTTAATTAATGAGAATGAGTTTTTGGTATCTCTTGATGTTTGCAAATATTCGAGTCCCACGAAGCTCTTGCATTGCATTTTTGCATTTTTCTAACCTTTCAAAGAACCAAAAATTTGTTTTGCAGACACTGAAAAATGGATTTTGGAAGGAAAGAAACACAACAGTACACCTTCATGAGTCTGAAACTGGAAAGTCTAAAGGAACTAGGAGGTCTAATAGAGGACCCCCTAAGATTTTCAAACAAGTACGGCAGAATCTTCCCACTGTTGAGACTCCAAATGGCTGATGGATTACTAGCTACGCTCGTCCAGTTATACGACTCTGTGTATCATTGTTTCACGTTTCCAGACTTCTAACTGATGCCTATTCTGGAAGAGTACTCCGCCTTGATGGGACTTTGTGTCACTAATCAACCTTCGTTCTCAGGAGTAGAAGACACGCCAAGTGAGAAGGATATTGCTAATGCTACGTGCCTGAGGTTGTCCGATATTCGAACTCATATGACCATCAAAGGAGGACTCCTTGGACTGCCGGCCAAATTCTTATTTGAGAAAGCTCAATATCTTGTTGACAGGAAAAATACATAGGTTTTTGAAGCCACTTTCGCATTGTTGGTATATGGGTTATTCCTGTTCCCTAATATTGATAATTTCGTCGATATTAATGCCATCAAGATCTTCATGCTCAAGAATCCAGTCCCCACTCTATTGGCTGATGCTTATCACTCCATTCACTCAAGAATTCTTCAAGGGGGTGGTCAGATAACTTGTTGCGTTGCTCTCCTCTATAGGTGGTTTACTTTGCACCTACCGAGGTTTGCAACTTTCTGGGACTTGAAGAATGGGCTCACGTGGTCCAAGAAAATCATGTCACTCACTCATTCAGATATTGAGTGGTATGATCCAATATATGAGGGAGTCATCATGATCCATAGCTGTGGGGATTTCCCTAATGTGCCTCTCCTTGGCACTAAAGGATGTATCAGCTACAACCCGGTCCTTGCTCGTCGCCAACTTGGATACCCGATGATGGAGGAGCCCAACCCTATCTATTTGGAAAGACTTTTTCTTGAGGATGGAGAAAACCCTAGGCTCAAGGCCAAAATCGTGTATGTCTGGCGTCGCGTAAATAGAAAGGGAATGACCGCGTTGGGATATCCTGATTACTCTGTTTCAGAATCTTATTTTCTATGGGCGCGAGATGTAACGACCCGAAAATCTAGAACAATTATTTAATTATTTATTTAATTAATTTAGAAGGAATTAAGAGGTTTTTGATAATTTTGGAGTCAAAGAGTGTTTTTGAATAATTTTAATAAAGTAAATAAACATGTGTTATTTATATTATTATTATTATTAAAAATAAAATGAGAAAAGGGCAAGGTGGTCTTATTGGAAAGTAAGTAAGGATAGGATGGGAAGTTCATAAGTTGGGATTTGTTAGCCAAATAAAGAGAACGATCATTTTCTCATTTTGTCGTATCTTTTGTGAAGAACACTAAAGAAGAGAGAAGAAGGAGAACTAGGGCTTGAGGATTACTAGAGGAATCTTGAAGAAAGAAGGAAAAAGCTTCGGATTACTCTAAGGTATGGGGAGAGTTCATAATTTCTTATAGTTTTATAGGAATTGGAGATGAATAGATTAAGGATAGTATGAATTGTGTTGATTTGATGATTGTTGATGTAGAATGAGTAATTTTGATGAAAGTATGATGAATTTGATTGATATGTATTGCTATAGGTGTGTTTTGTGAGTATTTTTGATCAAATTTCGCGTGGAACACTGATTTTGGGGTAATGGGAATAAAAAATGAAGAAAAATCACGTTTTGGGAAAAGTGGGTTTTTGTCGTACCCTGATACGGGTCGTGTCACACAACACGGGCACCCGTGTCAGCTTTCTGGTTGAAAAGTTGGAATTTTGTGTTAACAGGTTGCCTGACACGGGCCGTGTCACAGGACACGGGCGGCCGTGTCAGACTACTGTCATTGTTGCATTTTCTGTTTTTTTTAATTGTTGTTCAGTGCTGCTGACACGGGCCGTGTCACAGGACACGGGCGACCGTGTCAGGCTACTGTCTTGACGTTTTGTCATTTCTTTCATGAGGTTTTTGATGTTTTCTCGTGGTGAATCATTGTTGTATAGTTGTTGTTGATATATGGATGATAAAAACATGATTTTATGATGAATATTGTTGAAAATGAAATGAATGATGCACATGTTGATATTTGGATGAAATGAGGAGTTTAGCATCATTGCATTTCATGGCATTTTTATGTTGGGGCTTCGGCCTATTGGTAGCTTCAATCCCATAGTGCGGATTGAAGTGATATGTTGTTATGTTGTGCTCCCTTGTGGAAGGTTGATGGCCGGTGTCCATCACATGGAGAAAAATCGGTACCACATGCATCCTTTGCATCTCATTATGTTTGACATTGCATTTTATGATGTAGTTGTGATGTGTAGTAAATAGGTTGTTGATGGTGATCCGATGTTGTTATGGCTTAATTTATTTATTTTCCATGTCTTTGTATTACTATAATGAATTATGTTTTCTCACCCTGCCTGCTTGGAAATGTTGCCTCTTATGTGGGTAACTTGCAGATAACCAATAATAGCTACGAGGTGACGAAGGAAGTAGCTTTGGACTGTTTCGTTATTGCCGTCTAGTTAGAGGTGTTCTGCTCTGTGTCACGTAACATCGGGTTGGGAAATTGTTGTGAACCTCGTTTCTTTTAGTTTATGACTGAATTTTTATAATGTTGACGATGGTGTTTGATTTGGATATATTTATTATGAAGTATTTTATGGAATTAAAATAAAAATTGATTTCCGTTGCGTAGTTGTTAAATTTTGATATTGATGAACGAGTAACCCGTGTTACGGGACAGGACAATGATTGTTTACATGATGTTTTGAATATTATGTGGCACCTTTCATGTTGATTTTTACTCTGATAATATGAAATGTTTTCTTAAATTGTATGTGGGTAGAAGGGTGTTACATTAGTGGTATCAGAGCAGGTCGGTCTGTCCGGCCAAGTTTTGTGTTGTCTGTCTATTGTCAGTCGTTACTTGTTAACGATTATTTATTTCTTTCTGACGTGGTGAGTGTTGTACAGAATGGTTGGAAACAACACGCGCGCTCTTGCTGATGCTATTGCAGCTCTTGCTCGGAACCATGCTCCTGATGAGTTTCGTGCGTTAGAGAAGTTTCAGAGGAACAACCCACCGAAGTTTGAAGGGACTCATGACCCGGCGAACGCACAAAAGTGGCTCAAGGAGATTGAGAAGATTTTTAGAGTGATGGGGTGCTCTGATGTGCAGCAAGTGCAGTTCAGAACGCATATGCTGGAAGAAGAGGTCGAGGACTGGTGGGATAACACCCGTCAGAGGCTGGAAGATGTTGGCACTGTGGTGACTTGGAATGTGTTCAAGCAAGAATTTCTAGGCAAGTATTTTTCTGAAGATGCTCGTGGTAAGATGGAAGTGGAATTCATTGAATTGAAACAAGGAAATATGACTGTGGCGGAGTATGCTGCCAAATTTGAGAGGCTTGTGAAGTTTTGTCCTCATTACAACTGTGCAGATGCTGAACTTTCTAAGTGTCTCAAGTTTGAGAATGGGCTGAGACCAGAGATTAAGCAAGGGATTGGATGCCAACAGATTCGCAGGTATGCGGAACTGGTGGATAAGAGTAGAATCTATGATGAAGATAGCCGAGCTCGATCTGCTCACTACAAACAGCTAAGTGAAAAGAAAGATAAGGGTCAATTTAGAGGAAAACCTTATGCGACCCCAGGTGATAAAGGGAAATAAAGGGTATCAGATGAGAAGAAGTCAAGTAGGGGAGCCGTTAATGCACCTACTAAGTGCTATAAGTGTGGAGAGTCAGGTCATAAAGCTGATGGGTGTACTAACAAAGTCCTGAGATGTTACCGTTGTGGTAAGACTGGGCATAGAATTGGTGATTTTCCGAATGAGGGTCTGACCTGTTTCAACTGTGGTGAACAGGGGCATATCAGTACTCAATGCTAGAAACCAAAGAAGACTGCTACTGCTGCTCAGACTACTGGAAGAGTGTTTGCTTTGGCTGGCTCAGAAGTTCCCAAGAAGGACAACTTGATTTGAGGTACTTGTTTTATTAACAATGTTGAGTTGATTGCTATTATTGATACTGGAGCTACGCATTCATTTATCTCTCTTGAGTGTGCTACTAGATTGGGTTTGAATTTGTCTAACATGAATGGTAGTATGATAATAGAGACTCCGGCTAATGGTTCGGTGACTACCATGCTTGTTTGTTTGAAGTGTCCTTTGACAATCTTTGAGATGAATTTTGTGATGGATTTGGTGTGTTTACCTTTGCACCAAATCGATGTTATCCTTGGTATGAACTGGTTGGAGTTCAACTACGTTCATATTAATTGTTATAGTAAGACTGTGAGGTTTCCAGAGTTAGGTGGGGATGGTGAACTGATGTTCTTATCTGCTAAACAAGTGGATGAACTTTTATTAGATGAAGCGTTGATGTTCGCAGTGTTTGCATCGTTGCAAGTTAATGGTGAAGCCGCCAGTGTTAAGTTGCCTGTGGTTTGTGAATTTCAAGATGTGTTTCCTGAAGATATAAGTGATTTACCTCCGAAACGTGAAATTGAGTTTGCTGTGGATTTAATACCAGGTACGAGTCCAGTGTCGATGGCTCCTTATTAGATGTCTGCTTTGGAATTGAGTGAGCTGAAGAAACAACTAGAAGAATTGTTAGAAAGGAAGTTCATTCGACCTAGTGTTTCTCCGTGGGGTGCCCCGGTGTTGCTCGTTAAGAAGAAAGATGGTAGTATGAGATTGTGTGTCGATTATCGGCAGTTGAATAAGGTGACCATCAAGAATAAGTATCCGCTTCCGAGAATCGACGATTTAATGGATCAACTCGTAGGTGCTTGTGTGTTCTGTAAGATTGATCTGAGGTCTGCTTATCATCAGATTAGAGTTAAGGCTGATGATATTCCGAAAATAGCTTTCAGAACGAGGTATGGTCATTATGAATATACGGTGATGCCATTTGGAGTTTCTAATGCGCCTGGTGTGTTCATGGAGTATATGAACAGAATCTTTCATGACTATCTTGATAAGTTTGTGGTGGTTTTCATAGATGACATCTTGGTATATTCTAAATCAGAAGAAAAACATGCGGAACATTTTGAGATTGTGTTGCAAGTGTTGAGGGAAAAGAAATTGTATGCTAAGTTGTCAAAGTGTGAGTTCTGGTTGAAGGAAGTGAGTTTCCTAGGCCATGTGATTTCAAGTGGTGGAATTTCTGTGGATCCCTCAAAGATTGATGCGGTGTTGCAGTGGGAGACTCCGAAGTCCGCTACAGAGATTCGTAGTTTTCTTGGATTGGCTGGTTATTATCGTAAATTCATTGAGGGTTTTTCTAAGTTGGCCTTGCCGTTGACGCAATTGACTCGAAAGGGACAAGCGTACGTATGGGATGTCGCTTGTGAAGAAAGTTTTGTGGAACTAAAGAAAAAGTTGACAACTGCTCCGGTGTTGGTTTTGCCAGACCCGAATGAGTCCTTTGTGGTTTATTGTGATGCTTCAAAGATGGGCCTTGGTGGAGTTTTGATGCAAAATGGTAATGTGGTCGCTTATGCTTCTAGGCAGTTAAGAGTCCATGAGAGGAATTACCCTACACACGACTTAGAGTTGGCTGCTGTAGTATTTGTGCTGAAGATTTGGAGGCATTATCTTTTTGGTTCGAAATTTGAGCTATTAAGTGATCATAAAAGTTTGAAATACTTGTTCGATCAGAAAGAGTTAAACATGAGGCAGAGAAGGTGGCTAGAATTGTTAAAGGATTTTGAGTTCGATTTGAATTATCATCCCGGTAAAGCAAATGTAGTGGCTGATGCTTTGAGTAGGAAGTCATTGCATATTTCGATGCTTATGGTGAGAGAACTTGAAATGATTGAGCAATTCAGAGACATGAGTTTGTTGTGTGAGACGACCGCTGATAGTGTGCAATTGAGCAAGCTAAAGCTGACTAGTGGAATTTTGGAGGAAATTCGGGAAGGTCAGAAATCTGATTTGAAATTAGTTGACCAGTTAATGAAAGATTAATCAAGGTAATGGAGGTGAGTTCCGAATTGATGAAGATGGGGTTTTGAGATTTCGAGATAGAGTATGTATTCCGGATATTTCTGGAATCAAAAAGAGTATTTTAGAGGAAGGACATAGAAGTCGATTGAGTATCCACCCTGGTACTATGAAGATGTATCAAGACCTGCGTAGATTATTTTGGTGGCCAGGTATGAAAAGAGATATTGTTGAATTTGTGTATGCATGTTTGACTTGCCAGAAGTCCAAGATTGAACATCAGAAGCCTTCAGGTATGATGCAGCCGTTGAATGTTCCTGAATGGAAATGGGATAGCATTTCCATGGATTTTGTGACTGGGTTACCAAAGACTGCAAGAGGTAATGACTCGATATGGGTAATTGTGGATAGGTTAACTAAGTCGGCGCATTTCTTGCCGATGAGAATTAATTATTCTATGCAGAAGTTAGCTGAAATTTATATTGATGAAATTGTGAAGTTGCATGGAACACCTTCGAGTATTGTATCAGATAGAGATCCGCGATTTACGTCAAGGTTTTGGAAGAGTCTACAGGATGCTTTGGGTACCAAGTTGAAGATGAGCTCCGCTTATCACCCGCAGACAGATGGTCAGACGGAAAGAATAATCCAATCTTTAGAAGATTTGTTGAGAGCTTGTGTGCTGGATCAAGGAGGATCTTGGGGTAGTCACTTGCCGTTGATCGAGTTTACATACAACAACAGTTTTCATGCTAGTATTGGGATGGCTCCATATGAGGCGTTGTATGGTAGACATTGTTGAACTCCATTGTGTTGGTATGAGTCAGGAGAGAGTTCTGTACTTGGACCTGAGATTGTTCAGGAGACAACGGAGAAGATTAAAATGATTTGGGATAAAATGAAGACGTCGTAGAGTCGTCAGAAGAGTTACCATGATAAGAGAAGAAAAGCACTTGAATTCCAGGAGGGAGACCACGTGTTCTTAAGAGTTACTCCGATGACTGGTGTGGGACGAAATTTGAAGTCTAGAAAGCTCACTCCGAGCTTTGTTGGTCCGTATCAGATTATGCAGAGGATAGGAGAGGTTGCGTATCGGGTGGATTTACCACCGTCACTTGCAAATTTGCATGATGTGTTTCATGTGTCGCAGTTGAGGAAGTATATTCCGGATCCGTCACATGTAATTCAAATGGATGACGTTCAGGTGAGGGATAACCTGACAATAGAAGCTTTGCCTGTGAGGATTGATGGTCGAGAATTGAAGCAACTGCGAGGTAAAGAGATTGCTTTAGTGAAAGTATTGTGGGGCGGACCAGCTGGTGATAGTTGGACTTGGGAGCGTGAAGATCAGATGAAAGAGTCGTATCCGACTCTGTTTACTTCAGGTAATTTTCGAGGACGAAAATTCTTAAAGTAGGGGAGAGTTGTAACGACCCGAAAATCTAAATCAATTATTTAATTATTTATTTAATTAATTTAGAAGGAATTAAGAGGTTTTTGATAATTTTGGAGAATTTTGGAGTAAAAGAGTGTTTTTGAATAATTTTAATAAAGTAAATGAGCATGTGTTATTTATATTATTATTATTATTAAAAATAAAATGAGAAAAGGGCAAGGTGGTCTTATTGGAAAGTAAGTAAGGATAGGATGGGAAGTTCATAAGTTGGGATTTGTTAGCCAAAGAAAGAGAACGATCATTTTCTCATTTTGTCGTATCTTTTGTGAAGAACACTGAAGAAGAGAGAAGAAGGAGAACTAGGGCTTGAGGATTACTAGAGGAATCTTGAAGAAAGAAGGAAAAAGCTTCGGATTACTCTAAGGTATGGGGAGAGTTCATAATTTCTTATAGTTTTATAGGAATTGGAGATGAATAGATTAAGGATTATATAAATTGTGTTGATTTGATGATTGTTGATGTAGAATGAGTAATTTTGATGAAAGTATGATGAATTTGATTGATATGTATTGCTATAGGTGTGTTTTGTGAGTATTTTTGATCAAATTTCGCGTGGAACACTGATTTTGGGGTAATGGGAATAAAAAATGCAGAAAAATCACGTTTTGGGAAAAATGGGTTTTTGTCGTACCCTGACACGGGCCGTGTCACACAACACGGGCACCCGTGTCAGCTTTCTGGTTGAAAAGTTAGAATTTTGTGTTAACAGGTTGCTTGACACGGGTCGTGTCACAGGACATGGGCGGCCGTGTCAGACTACTGTCATTGTTGCATTTTTTGTTTTTTTGAATTGTTGTTCAGTGTCACAGACATGGGCCGTGTCACAGACACGGGCCGTGTCACAGGACACGGGCGACCGTGTCAGGCTACTGTCTTGTCGTTTTGTCATTTCTTTCATGAGGTTTTTGATGTTTTCTCGTGGTGAATCATTGTTGTATAGTTGTTGTTGATATATGGATGATAAAAACATGATTTTATGATGAATATTGTTGAAAATGAAATGAATGATGCACATGTTGATATTTGGATGAAATAAGGAGTTTAGCATCATTGCATTTCATGGCATTTTTATGTTGGGGCTTCGGCCTATTGGTAGCTTCAATCCCATAGTGCGGATTGAAGTGATATGTTGTTATGTTGTGCTCCCTTGTGGAGGGTTGATGGCCAATGTCCATCACATGGAGAAAAATCGGTACCACATGCATCCTTTGCATCTCATTATGTTTGACATTGCATTTTATGATGTAGTTGTGATGTGTTGTAAATAGCTTGTTGATGGTGATCCGATGTTGTTATGGCTTTATTTATTTATTTTCCATGTCTTTGTATTACTATAATGAATTATGTTTTCTCACCCTGCCTGCTTGGAAATGTTGCCTCTTATGTGGGTAACTTGCAGATAACCAAGAATAGCTATGAGGTGACGAAGGAAGTAGCTTTGGAGTGTTTCGTTATTGCCGTCTAGTTAGAGGTGTCATGCTCTGTGTCATGTAACATCGGGTTGGGAAATTGTTGTGAACCTCGTTTCTTTTAGTTTATGACTGAATTTTTATAATGTTGACGATGGTGTTTAATTTGGATATATTTATTATGAAGTATTTTATGGAATTAAAATAAAAATTGATTTCCGCTGCGTAGTTGTTAAATTTTGATATTGATGAACGAGTAACCCGTGTTACAGGACAGGACAATGATTGTTTACATGATGTTTTGAATATTATGTGGCACCTTTCATGTTGATTTTTACTCTGATAATATGAAATGTTTTCTTAAATTGTATGTGGGGTAGAAGGGTGTTACACGAGAAATAGCTCTGACGATGAGGATACCCCATCCTCGTCAAGAGTCCTTGTCTTTGGCTTCGAGTGAAGAAGGAAAGCTGAAGATGGCGTTGGAAGAGCTTACTTTTGAGAAAGCAAAGATGCAGGAGCAGATTGACGAGCTTGAAAAAGAACTTCGTGGAGGAGAAGGCCTTTCGTTGCAAGGATTCGGCTCTTAGTTTCCTTTATTTTGTATTTTGTATTTAACTATGTTGTAATGACCCTTTAGGGTGTACTGTTATTTGTAAAACTTTAAATCCCTAATTTATGCAATTGACCTTTTTGGTTATTTCAAAAGTTGTACTCACAATTATTATAGTGTTTGCAAATTTTAGTTTTAAGTTCCTTGATTGTTCGATTTTGCATTTGCATCGCATCTCATACATTCATATCATTGCATATGCATTCCTTTTGTCGTGGTTCATCTCGTCGTCTTGTCTCCAGCTTGTCACACTGAATTCCCAACATCTGTACAACACTCAAGCCCGAGCTCGTCAGAGAATGGCTGAACAGAACATAGAGTTTGACAGGGCCAACGATGAATTTGAGGATCTGCGCGGAAGTGTGGGTCAGATAATGGAAGTTCTGCAGGTTATCAAAGTAATAATGGACACTCAAGCCACCGTAGTTTCTGAGATTGCTAATGCAACTGTGGAACCGCCACCAACAATTGTTAATGCTGCAACTGTGCCACCTTTTAGGATACCTCCGGGTTTTGTGCCTCCACCTGTCATGGTGGCAATTACTCAACAAGCTATTCCCTTGGGGTCAGCAATTCCTCAAGCCATTCCAACTTTTGCGCCAACTACTGTACAAGCTCAAGTGCATCCTTATTTTCATAATCCACAGCAAGTGTACGACATCCCAGACGTGTCCGAGGAGAGGGATGAACATCATGAAATGTTGAAGGAGAGTGTAAAGACTATTGAGAGAAAGGTAAGAGCTATGGAAGGAAATATCGTCTTTGAAGCTGATGCCAGAGATATGTGCTTAGTATTTGGGTTGGTGATCCCTCCAAAATTCAAAACTCCTAGTTTCGATCAGTACTCAGGTGCAACTTATCCAAGGTCACAATTGATTATGTATTACAGGAGGATGGCTGCATATGTGGACAATGATAAGTTAATGATCCACTGCTTCCAGGATAACCTGAAAGGAGCCTCAGCTAAATGGTACCTAAGTCTGGATCAGTCCTGCATTCACAGTTTCCAGGATTTATCAGATGCTTTTGTTAAACACTATAAATATAATATGGATTTGGCTCCGGATATAAGGCAACTCTTAAGCATGTCGCAAAAGAGCTCAGATTCTTTCAAAGAATATGCACAACGCTGGAGAGAAACTGCCTCCCAGGTGAAACCTCCACTGACTGAGAAAGAGCTAGCCGATTGGTTTGTGGACACAGTGAGACCTGAATTTTATGAAGGAATGATCAGTAGTGTACCAGCTAACTTTGTAGATATTATGACCGTAGGAGTAAATGTGGAGTCAGGTTTGAAAAATGGTAAAGTGACTAGCGCTTCTGGTAGCTCAAGCAGTAACAACGCTAAAAAGCCTTCCAGTAACTTTCACAAGAAAAAGGAGGGAGAGACAAATGCCATTATGATAGAAAGGAAGAAAAATCAATCCTGGAAACAACCATACCAACAACATCAGCAACCTCAACAAAACTATGTTCAGTAACCAGCGTATCCTGTGCAGTATGCCTAACAACCATATGTGGCAGCTGTCACACCCATATTCAACAACCAGGTTTAAATTTATCAACCATTACAGCAGGCATCAGTCTATCAGCCAGTCTAAAAACAACAGAATCATCAACAAGCGCCCAATGCTCCAACATATCAGCAGCAACAGAGGACCCATCCTCCTCGCCCAAATGCTCCTTACAGAAGACGAGGCGTGAAACCTCTATTCCTCCAATCCCGATGACGTATACAGAACTATATCCTTCTTTAGTACAACAAGGTTTGATAACGACCCGACCATTAGGCCTTCCTCCAGAGAAGCTTTCACCTTACTATAACCCAAATGCTCATTGTGCGTTTCATCAGGGTGCTCCTGGCCACGATTTGGAAGGATGCCTTGCGTTGAAGCACATAGTAAGGGAACTGATGGAAAAGAAAATTTTGTCCTTTGGAGACTCTCAGCGCGAATGTGAAAAGTAATCCTCTGCCTACCCATGGAACAGTAAATGCCATTGAAGATGGATCTGAAGAGATGTTGATTCTAGATGTTACTGAGAACAAGACCCCACTCCAAGATTTTCATGCTAAATTAGTAGAGGCTAGTTCGGTTGCAGATTGTCATTCCGAGTGTAAGGATTGTGTTGACAACCCAAAGGGCTGCTCGTTAGTTCAAAAAAATATGCAGGATTTGATTGATAATGGTTTCTTACAAGTGGGCAGTAAAGTGAAGAAGGAAGAGGTATCAGTGATTGAGCCAATATTTAATCTGCCAAAGCCAAGTGACAGGGTACCAGTGTTCAACTTACCAGAGTCGAGCTCAGCAACTCCAATTTTCAATAAGCCAAAGCCAATTTTTAACACTACAAAGCCAGTGGACCCACCAGTCACTCAATCTAGACCGATGTTCAGTCAGAAACCTAATCCATTTCGTTTCCAAGATAATACAACCGTGCCATGGAAGTATGACGTAACAGTGGTTGATAAGGAATCGAAAAAAGCTATCCCAAAGAAAGATGAGAAAGGTGTGCAGAAAGATGTGATAAATATTGCTGGAACCAGTAAAATGATCCGAAGCGGTCGTGTTTACCGACCTGTAGTGAATGTAGTTCCTCTAAAAGAAACTGTTGTTGTACCTACCAAGGATAAATTGTCATACCCTAAATTTCAACCACAAGATTTCCCATCATTGTTCCAATCATCACCACAATATGGATGTACCTTCATGCCTCATCAATCCTCTCAAAGATTGTTGAGCATTCACCTCAATCAAGAATTAGGGTTTTAGACCCTCTCAGAGTACTTAGACAAAGGATCAATCAAGAATGGACATGATATTTAACTTGTCAAACATCCATGAAGGATCAAGAGGTATCCCATATCAAGAATCAACCACAAGAGTGCAACATTTCAAGTTGATCAATCGTCAAGATCATCAGTGTCACCAAATTAGGGTTTTGGTCGACCAAGGCCTCCAGAGAGAAATTTTCATCTGGGCATGAGCCAATACTTTAAAACATGATTCAAGAAGCTCAAAGGGACCTCATGGATCCAATCATAAGTTCAAAATAGCCTCAGGGGATGTATTCATCAAAAATCAGGAATTAGGGTTTCTTGACCTAATTCACCCCTAAGTTGACTTTTGAAGCAAGGCATGAGCCAGAACCTCAAGGAATGTTTTGAAGACCTCAAATATCTCATATTTACCCTCTTACAAGTTCAAATGGACATAAATACCTTGGTTCATGAGCAATATAAAGATGCAAATTCATCTGGATCACAAACTAGGGTTTCAGAGTAAAAGTCAACCATACCTTTGACTTTTGACCAAGACATGGTCTCAAACCTTGGGAAATGATTCAAGACACTCTAAAACACATATAGAATCAATCCATTAGGTTTGAATTAGGCCAAGAACTTGATTTCATAAAGGATCACAAAGTTTGAAATTCATCGGATAAAAAATCAACTGTACCCCAAAACCAAGTTTGACTTTTGAGAAATTTTATTAAGCATGGCTTCTTTAAGTAAAAATCAATGTTAACTTATGGTTTTGATCATCATCCATCAAGAAAAATCAAGAAAGATGATGTTACTTGCTAAAGGGGCAATCTTGAGAAACTTGAATTTTCACTAAGTCATGAAAAAAGTTATTTTTACCCAACTTTGCAAGACCATAACTTGTGATCCAAGTAACCTTTTTCTTCCATCCAAATCTCAAATGAAAGCTCTCATTACATACTGTCATACCCTAAATTTTGAACATAAAATTTCCCATCATTTTGCAAAACATCACCACAATATGGATGTACCTTCATGCCTCATCAATCCTCTCCAAGATTGTTGAGCATTCACCTCAACCAAGAATTAGGGTTTTGGACTCTCTCAAAGTACTTAGACAAAGGATCAATCAAGAATGGACATGATCTTCAATTTTTCAAACCTCTCAAACATCCATGAAGGATCAAGAGGTCTCCCATATCAAGAATCAACCACAAGAGTGCAACATTTCAAGTTGATCAATCCTCAAGATCATCAGTGTCACCAAATTAAGGTTTTGGTCGACCAAGGCCTCCAAAGAGAAATTTTCATCTGGGCATGAGCCAATAATTTAAAACATGATTCAATAAGCTCAAAGGGACCTCATGGACCCAATCATAAGTTCAAAATAGCCTCAGGGGATGCATTCATAAAAAATCAGGAATTAGGGTTTCTTGACCTAATTCACCCCTAAGTTGACTTTTGACACAAGGCATGAGCCAAGACTTCAAGAAATGTTGTGAAGGCCTCAAATATCTTATATTGATCCTCTTACAAGTTTAAATTGACACAAAGAACTTGGTTCATGAGCAATATAAGGAGTCAAATTCATCTGGACCACAAACTAGGGTTTCTGAGAAAAAGTCAACCATACCTTTGATTTTTGACCAAGACATGATCTCAAACCTTGGGACATGATTCAAGACACTCTAAAACACCTATGGAATCCATCCATTAGGTTTGAATTAGGTCAAGAACTTGATTTCATAAAGAATCACAAAGTTTGAAATTCATCTGACAAAAAGTCAACTGTGCCCAAAAACCAAGTTTGTCTTTTGAGATTTCTTGACAAACATAGCTCCCTTAAGTCAAAAACAACGTTAACTCATGGTTTGGATCATCATCCATCAAGAAAAATCAAGAAAATTGAGGTTACTTGCAAAAGGGGTAATCTTAAGACACTTGAAATTTCTCTAAGTTATGAAAAAAGGGTGATTTTTCCCAACTTTGCAAGGTCATAACTCCCAAACCACAAAGCCATTTTCTTCCATCCAAAGCTCAAATGAAAGCTCTCATTACATACTACAAAAGTGTCACAGTTCTCCATGAGCCAAAAAAATATTGGATTTTGAGTTATAGAGCCATGAAGTTAGGGTTTCAAAACTTTTTAACTTTGACACTTAGTGAAATTTTGAGACATAATTTATTTCATTTTTTTCAAACTTTGAGGCCATTTTTCATTATGATCCAAGATGAACCAAGACCAAAGTTAAACATCAAAGTTGAAGTATGATATAGGGGCTTTCTAAAAAGTACAAGAGCCTCCCATGATTCAACTTGAGCAAGAAGTTATAAGCTCCCCAAAATGGCATTTTTCACTCTGCCTACACAACATCATTGGTATATGACTTGTATCCCATGATTTCTTGAGCCAATTTTGGACACTTGCATCATTGTATTTCTGTCCAATATCAACATGAATGATGAAGAATCTGAGCATAAGGCCACCAAGTCAAAAATCCTATCCCTTAGGCATGTGGCATTCAAGATTCATTTCCAAAAACTTCAACTTTGTCATGAAGCATTGAATGGATGCATAGAGCTAACATGTATCAATTCATAACAGTACAAATGAGTCAATATTAGTCCAAGAATCAGAAGACCATAGGCCTGCAAGATTCACTCAAGTCAATGGCTAGAGGAGACTTTGACTACATGACAAATTCCTTTGGATAATAGGGTGATCCAGCCCCCAATCACTATTCCTTGCAAAACAAACTTCCTCTACTATAAATAGAGGTCATGTGTGACTGATCAAACTTCCCCAAAACATCAGAATTCATGTTTTCCTCCAAATCACCTTTCAAAACTAGAATTTCCTTCTTTGGCAAGTAACATGCGATTTTTCAAATAGAAAAGGATTCCACCACACCCAACGATCCTAACACCACACATACATCATATAGAAACTATCCAAACACTTCTCCATTATCTGTAACCTCAGAATCACAAAGCTCAAAATCCAACTTAGGCCTCTTTGCAGTTGAGGTACCATAACAAGTTACAGGTGTTTCCAATCAATTCCAAGCATCTCAACACACTACTTGAGGTCCAAGGAAGCTGTCCAGATCATCAAAACACTTCTGTAACACCTACAACTAAGGATTCGATTTCCTCTTGTAGAGGTAAGCCTGACACTCTCAAACTCTATGATCCATGCATCATAAATGTGTTTTCAAGTTACAAACATGTTTCCGTACTTGTATAGAATGTTTCCCCTCAATTAATTGCTTTGTAGCTATCGTGTATAGGATTTCATATTGTTCTTGCAGAAATTAGGGTTCATGTGTTCATCACTTGATTTCTCACTCCACACTTAATATAAATGCAATTAATTGGTACCATTGGAATCCTTGTTTAAAAACGAGCAACTTTCATGTTTACAAAAGTCAAAACATTGACTAATCAGAGAGATATGAGAGGTTTTGCAAATCTGGCCATGGAGGTTCGCGAGAGGAAGAAGAAGGTTGCCTTGGCACCTTTTTTGAATTTTTGAATATTTGAATATTTGTTATTTTTTTAATTGATTTCAAAAATTAATTTCTCTTTGATTTTTAATCATTTTTTATTGATTCTTTTTTTTAATTCAAAAAAATTTTAAAATATTTTATTCTACAAAAAAATCAAAATTATATTATTTATTTAATATATTTTGAATTTTTGTAAAAAATTTCATTTTAATTGTTTTTAAACATTTTTAATGAAATTTTCTTCTTGATTTTTCAAATTCAAATGAATTTCACACCTTCATATAAATAAAACATGATTTTTCAAAATATTTTTCAAAGTTCACAACTTGTTTTTAAATATATTTGATATTTTATATCATAATTTATTTATTTTTCTTTGAAAAATTGTATTTTAATTAAAATTAGGGTTTTTCCTTGATTTTAATTTTTTTCAAATTTCATTTGAAACACTTTTGGTCCTCTTTGTAAAGCGTAAGACCCATCCCTTTTGTAAATAAATATTTTGGGCCTCAGTCATTGTATAAGTCCCTCTGTGGTTTTTTAAAACCGCAACGCGATCGTCGCCTTTTTCAAATAAATCATCTGGGTCTCTCCCTGAGTAGAAGCCCCATTTTTCTTTCTTCATAAACACTTTTGGGCCTCTTTGTAGAGTGTAAGACCCATCCCTTTTGTACATAAATAAATTTTGGGACTCTGCTGTAGTATAAGTCCCACATCGTCTTTCGGTATCGCAGTGCGAAGATGGCTGGTTTCTACCTGAGTGAATCGCACACTCAAAGATACAACAGAGTCGCCACCAAACTTTATTTAGTCCCAAAGGATAGGGAAAATATCGATAAAACCCAAGGGGAAGAGAAACGGGAACGGGGGGTCGGTTATGCGAAAGAAAGGTACTAGCACCTAACGCATCCGTCGTACTCGACGGGAACCATTTCGCTTGCTTCTAGGCTCGGATGGGTTATCTATCTAAAGGCTTCTAGCTAAAGAAAGAGGAGAGAGAGAGAGAGAAAGGGGAAAAAGAAAGGAAAGAAGGAAAGTGCTCGCGGAGGAACGGAGTCCTCGTGCCTACGTACCCTCATAGTGCAATGAGGAAGTCAGAGCGCCGTAGTTCATGGAACCAGGTGACAAAGAAGAAAGAAAGGAGGAAGACGCGGGAAAGGTGAAAGTGTGCTCGCCAAGACATTGCGTCTCGTGCCTACGTATCATACATTAAAAAAAATGCAGAATCAGAGCTTCCGTAGTTCGGGGAACTGAACAGAAAACAAAACAAGGAAGAAACAAGGGGATGAAAAAGGTGGTGTCAAAACCAAGAGCAAGAGTGAAAGAAAAACTCTACTGGGAAAGACTCTGCAGTAAGAGTGATTGCACAAGAGACTAGGAAAAGAATGGTGTCGAAACCAAGAATGAAAGAAACTCCACTGGGGATAACAAAGAGAAATGGTGTCAAAACCAAGGAAGCAAGAGCAAGGAGAATAGGAAGGACTCCTCTAGGGATCCGAATAAAGGGATGGTGTCATAACCAAGAGAAAAAGGAGACTCGACATGTTAACTGGCTGGCAGTGGTTAACCGAAGAAAGTGAGTAAGACCCTGGCGGGGAAAAGAAGCAGGTGTCAACAGACAGACTGTGATAAACCAAGATAGAGAGTGTTGAACCGAAAGAAGGTGTTTGACTCTGAAGGGGCCTCAGTATATTAACTGACTGGCAGTCGTTAACCGAGGAAAGAAAGGACTGCAACTCTGTGGGAATAGAGAAGCATTGGTTTTAACAGAGAAAACTGTGATTAACCAGAAGCACGGGTGTATGACCGAGCAAAGGTCGTGACCCAAAGGGGTTCGGTAAACTGACTGAACAAACAGTACTCAACCGAAGAAAGGGTATTTGAACCAAAGAAAGGTTACTAACCCAAGGGTGCAAGCATTCGAACCAAGAAAGGTTGCCAACTGCAAGGGATTCGGTTTTGCAGACGGACTGTGATCAACCGAAGAGAAAAGTGAGTGATTAACCAAGAGAAGGTGATTAACTCGAAAGGGTTCAGTATTTTAACAGACGGACTGTGGTTAACTGAAGAAAAGGGTGGTTAACCAAGAATAAGTGATTAATCCAAGAGGAACTCAGTGTTTTAACAGACGGACTGTGATTAACTGAAGAAACGAGTGATTAACCAAGGGAAGGTGATTAACCCAAGAAAGGAGAAGAACCAAGAGAAGGTTGCGAACTCCTGGGGAAAAAATGGTCGTGACAGGAAAACTGTGTTGGACCAAAGAAAGAGAATTGAGACTCTTCAGGGGAATCAAAAAAAGCAATGATTGACCGCCAGAAGAGAATAGGGTGTTGAAATGAAGAAAGCTTGCTAACCCAATGAACAAAGGATTGTAACCAAGAAGAATGGTGATAGATCAAGAGAGAGATTGAAAGAGACAGGAGTGATCGAGGATCGAAAGAGATCGCAAAGAGAGAAGAGTGATCAAGGATCGACTCGACTGGGGAAAGAAAGCACATTACCGCCTAGAGATAGAGATGACTAAGCCAAGCACAGGGTCATTCGTCCCCTACCTGAAGTAGTCAGAATGAGAGTATGAATTCTCCCTTCTCATCCCTTCCCTAACACACATAGGGTGTAATGCGGAAGTTGAACCGGACGGCCCAACAGCTCCAAGTTGTACAGCGCTCATGCGTAGAGAAACGGACAGCATAACGACGTCAATTTGTATAGCGCTCCGATGCAAGGCGCAGCGCGAAACTCCAACTCCACGGGGGGGGGGGGGGGGGGGGGAGTGAGAGGAAAAGCTCTAAAGGAGGCCTAAAGAGAGGAAAAGGGAAGATCGATTAATCAAGGGAGAAACATGCTAACAACTTTCCAAAGAGGATGAAAAGTCATTAAAGCAAAAAAGGAGTGAATTATTGATTATACAAGATTAAGTTTATCCATGAAGAATAAACTTAATGCAAATCTGAAATGGAAGGTGCAAAACAGTGCCAAATGATCATCAAAATGCCACACAAAATCATGTATCAGGTGAACAAAGATAGTGCAAGAATTGCTATGTTCATACAATGCTAAGAACACGAAACAAATGAATAATCGAAAATGTGCATCGAAAGTTCATGAATTTGCTTCAACCAGAATTGAGCTGACATTAAAAACATCCATAAAATCAAGCATGACAATCAATGGAAGTTAAAATGAAGAAAGCATGGCAAACACACTTGAAAATGCAAGAAAATGGCCTTCTGGTTCAGTGTTAATCAAATAACATAATTGCACTGCAAAGTGTTAATCGATTAACACTTGAAAAAGTGCAAAAAAACACTGGTTAATCGATTAACACAATTGCACTGCAATGTGTTAATCGATTAGCACTGTACAGGGAGCAGAAAATCAGTTTTGAAAATTGCTTTTGGCCAACTTTTTTATTGTGCAATCACTCCAATGCTAGGGCAAACAATTATGCACGAAAAATCAAGTTTAGAAACAGCAAATGATCAACAATAGAATCAATTAACAATCAAGATCATGGATCAATCAAAAGTATAATTAATTCACATGCAAGGATATCAAAATTACGTCGCGAACGATACGAAAATGATCGAAATGATAAAATGAATGAAATCCACCAACCTACAAGGCTGAGATGTGCCTTGGTAAATGTTGCAATGTGATCTTGGTGCAGAAAATTAAAGAAAACCAGAGGATCCTTGAATTGTAGACGAAACGCGTCGAAACCGATCAAAAACGCGAAAATGCATCGAAAACGAACTTGCACCAAAATAAATGGTGTGAAACCCTTGGATTGAAGTAGAATGAGATGTAATTCCAGAAATCCAACCAAAGGATGCCAAATGATGAAGGTTAAGCTCAAGAATTAATCACTTTCAATGTGAAAAGTGATTATCCTTCAAGAATAAGAGCTTTTGGTGAGGTTTGGTGATAAGAATTGAGATGAAGATGAAGAATGAGTAGAGAAGTCAGAGAAAAAGTGAGAGAACTGAGTGTGAAATGTGAGAAGTTTGGGTGAAAAATGGTAGGGAATGGTTGAGGAATTGAAAAGTGAGTGAAGGTGTGTTTATATAGGCTTTAGGTTTGGAATATGAGATGGTTTGGAATTTGGTTTGGAACTAGCTTTGGGTTTGGAGCTAGGTTAGGAGTTAGTTGGACTTGACTCACCGAGTCAAGGCGATTAACTCGGTTAGTTAGAACCGACTCTGTAACCATCCCAAGGCGAATTCCAACATCCAAAGATCCACATTACTTGGAGAACAAGGAACATGGTGCACTTGATTTGAAGTGAAGTATCATAGCAAATGCTCTTGGAATGAATTGAGTAGCTTGGAAATGTTTAGAGGTGTCTAGAATATTCCATATGCTGCTAGAATCCAAGACCAAAATGTGTGCAAAGGTACTGTCATGAAAAAGCAGCAAATTGTGCCTATTTTGCCTGTGTTAATCGATTAACACAATTGCACTGCAAATGGTTAATCGATTAACCAGGCCAAAATATGCCCAATTTGCCTAAAAAAGGGTGATGTGGTCCCGGTTTCGATTTTCCACCTCTTGTATTGATGAATAGACATGGAAACCTTCATTTTGTGCTTGTTTTGACGATGTGATGACCTTGTGAGGATATGATTAATTGGGCTTGGAAAACCTGAATATCCTGCAATCAAAACACCAGAGGAAAAGAATGTGAATGCGTATACCAGCGATGCGAATGCTTATGCTTATGTAAAAGGCGAAAGAGGGAGGTCAAATTTGGGGTTACGACAGCTGCCCCTATTTAACCCGCTTGGACCTGAATGTACAAATTCCGCGAACTTTTCGATGATTCGAGGTAAAAGGGGATTGAATAAAAGAGTAGCTCGAGAATTTGGCCGACGGCGACAAAAGAAGAGTTAAAAGTGTTTGAATAGATGAGTGCAAAGATTGTTGAAAATTTGCTGGGAAATAAATCAGGCAAAAAAGAGAGGGAGTATGATCGATGCATATGCTATGTATGCGTTACTACATGTTGCTTGATATCATGCAATGCAAAGGCTCAAGATGAGGCACAGTGAGAAGTGATTAGGAAGAAATCGTAGCAAAACAACTTCGACACCCTTGGTCGGGGAGAGAACCCGCAGATAAAGACAATCTCTGCTAGAGAAGACAATTCACAAAGGATGATGATCCTGCCGAGGAATGAAACTGAGGACATCTCAGGTTTCTAAATCACCATGGCTGTCCCTGTTGGGGATGAAAGAACCAAGTCAATCCTTTCTACCAAGACTGGCTCTGCGTGGGGAAAAGAGATTCCCGAATCATGTTGACTCAGCTGAGGAGAAACCACTGCTGCTGGTGACAGATAGTTCCTAATCATTGAAGATGATGTACAGTCATTGCTAGGGAAAAGAGAACAAAGTGTCTTTACTGGGGAACACCTTGGCAACCTGCTGGGGAGAATGATGACTCTGCTGAGGAACTGCTGAGGAGACAACAACTTCTTCATAGAATCATCCCATTGCCGACCAGACGTTAGGCTTACCAAGGGATATTACCGATTATCCTGCAGGAGTTACCAGTAACACACGCGATGCATAATGCTTTCTCGGTGAATTTAGCTTTTTATTGTTCTCAACGTTTTTTAGTATTATGTGATCACAATAATTGTTTATTTTGCAAACAAAATATTGGAATGAAAACAAATTGAGATAACAAAGAATGCATTTTATTGAATGTAAAAATTTTGTACATAAAGTGTGTACAAGGATGCAAAATCCTTGATGAGGAAATTTGCAATAAAATTGAAAAACAAATGTAAATGGCAAAGGGAAATCATACTTTGCATTGATTACAACATTGGCCACCATCCATAGTAAGTCTAGGTTCCAACGCCTTACACCAGTCGATGATGATTGGAATGTTCTGTTACCGTCTGAGGTCTAGCCATGAGGAAAAGAGGCTCAAGTGTTCACAGTCAATGCCTTTATCCCTAAATTTTTCCTGGACATGTTTTCACATTTTTTTTCGTCCACCGGGATGCCCATTTTTGTCTAAGTCACCCTTTCGGGTTTTCAACTTAGCGGGTTATTATTGTTTTTTCATTGTCCCTAACTTTTGCATGGACATTTCTTTTTTTCGGTCCATCGGGACGTCTATTTTTGCCTAGATTGTCATTGCGGATATCAATCTAGCGGACTTTCATCATTTTTTTTCAGGCATAATATTTTTTGACTGTATCGGAGTTCACGGGTGATGGCAACTCCTCCCCATCCATTGTGGTGAGGATCAGGGCTCTGCCTGAGAAGGCCTTCTTAACAACAAAGGGTCCTTCGTAATTGGGAGTCCACTTGCCTCTTGGGTCCGAGTGAACAGGTGAATATCTCTTGAGCACGAGTTCGCCTTCACAGAACGTTCGGGGGAGAACTTTCTTGTAAAAAGCTCGCTTGAGGCATTTCTGATACAATTGACCATGACAAACGGCTGTAAGGCGCTTCTCTTCGATGAGATTCAGCTGGTCCTATCTAGATTGAACCCATTCAGCTTCATCAAGACCTGCTTCCATGATGACTTTGAGCGAAGGAATTTCGACTTTAATGGGCAGAACAACATTCACACCATACATAAGCGAATACGGAGTTGCCCCAGTAGAAGTGCGAACTGAAGTTCTGTAGCCATGCAGTGCAAAAGGAAGCATTTCATGCCAATCCTTGTAAGTCTTGACCATTTTCTGGACAATCTTCTTGATGTTTTTGTTTGCTGCTTCGACGACACCATTCATCTTGGGCCGATATGGTGAAGATTTGTGGTGCTCGATCTTAAATTCTTGACACAACTCCTTTATCATGTTGTTATTCAGGTTGCTTGCATTGTCAGTGATAATGCTGCTAGGAATGCCATAATGACAGATTATCTCTTTCTTGATGAATCTGGTAACCACTTGTCGTGTAACGTTTGCATAAGAAGCAACTTCAACCCACTTAGTGAAGTAGTCGATATCAACTAGAATGAATCGATGATCGTTGGAAGCCTTCAGCTCGATCATTCCAATCATATCTATACCCCACATGGAAAATGGCCAAGGTGAAGTCAAAACATTCAATGGAGTTGGAGGCACATGGATCTTGTCTCCATAGATTTGGCACTTATGACATCTTTTGGCAAAGTTGTAACAATCTACCTCCATTGTTGTCCAGTAATACCCAGCCCGAAGGATCTTCTTAGCCATAGCAGGACCTTTAGCATGTACACCCTCGCAGCCCTCATATATGGACCTTATGATCGTGTGAGCTTTGTGTCTATCCACGCATCTGAGCAACACGGAATCATAATTCCTCTTGTACAGTATACCACCACTTAAGAAGAATTTGGCGCAAAGCCGTCTAAGAGCCTTCTTGTCAGTGATAGTGATACCCTCAGGATATTCCTGTTTTTCCGGATATCTTTTGATGTCGTAGAACCAAGGCTTGTCATCAGACTTATCCTCGATTGCTAAACAGTGTGCTGGTTCGTTTAAGTGATCAATGCGGATATGAGGAGCTTCATTCTTCCACTTGACCTTGAACATGGAGGCTAAAGTTGCAAGAGCATCATCTAGTTGATTTTACCCTCTAGGAATATGATGAAAAGTGATCTCATCAAAGTAAGGAATCAACTTCGCTATGTGTTGTTGGTACAGAACCAGCTTGGAATCCCGAATCACAAAGTTCCCTCTGACTTGACGATGACCAAGGCAGAATATCCATAGACCTCAAGAATCTTGATTCTCATGTCAATTGCCGCTTCAATACCGTAGATACATGCTTCGTATTCAGCCATATTGTTGGTGCATGCAAAGCATAATCTGGCAGTGAAGGGAAGGTGAAAACCTGTTGGAGAGATGAGGATAACACCGATTCCACGACCTTTAGAATTGGAGGCACCGTCGAACACGAGCGTCTATCGAACCCCTGGTTCGGGTCCTATGTCAGGATCTGGAGTCTCATAATCTCTGATAAACAGAACATCCTCACCAGGAAAGTCAAACTTCATTTGTTGATAACCCTCTACAGGTTGATAAGCAAGGTAGTAAGATAAGACGCTCCCTTTTATTGCTTTCTGGGTGACATGCTGGATATCATACTCAGTTAACAGCATCTGCCACCGAGCAATCCTTCCAGAGACAGCAGGCTTATCAAATATGTACTTTATCGGATCCATTTTGGATATCAACAAAGTAGTATGGCAAATCATGTATTGTCGTAGGCGTCGAGCAGCCCAGACCAGAGCACAACAAGTTTTCTCTAAGAGTGATTATCTGGTCTCACAATCAGTGAACTTCTTGCTCAGATAGTAAATTGCATGTTCTTTTCTACCAGTGTCGTCATGTTGACCCAACACATATCCCATTGATTCATCGAGAACGGTGAGATACATGATTAATGGCCTACCAGGAACCGGTGGTACTAAGATCGATGGTTCTTGCAAGTATTGTTTGATTTTGTCAAATGCTTCCTGACAATCATTATTCCATTCAACCGATTGATTTTTCCTGAACAATTTGAACATTGGTTCACAGGTAGCCGTCAAATGAGAAATGAATCTTGAAATGTAATTGAGTCTGCCCAGAAAGCCACAAACTTCTTTTTCTGTTTTGGGAGGTGGCATGTTCTGAATTGCCCGAACCTTATCACGATCAACTTCAATGCCCTTCTGACTTACAATAAAGCCCAACAGTTTACCAGATCGAACTCCGAAGGTGCACTTCGCAGGATTCAACCGCAGTCTAAACTTCCGGAGTCTGTCGAAAAGCTTCTTTAGATGAACCAAGTGATCATCCTCAATTTTGGACTTCGCAATCATATCGTCCACGTAAACCTCAATCTCTTTATGAATCATATCGTGAAAGAGGGTTGTCATGGCACGATGGTATGTTGCCCCTGCATTCTTTAGACCGAATGGCATGACTTTGTAGCAATATGTACCCCATGGCGTGATAAATGTAGTCTTCTCCATATCAGTTGGGGACATCTTGATCTGATTATATCCTAAAAAACCGTCCATGAAGGAAAAGACAGAGAACTGCACAATGTTGTCTACCAAGACATCAATATGAGGCAAAGGAAAGTCATCCTTCGGACTCGCCTTGTTGAGATCTCGATAATCCACACACATTCTGACTTTGTCGTCCTTCTTGGGAACCGGGACGATCTTGGAAATCCATTTAGGATATTCGGAAGTGGCTAGGAATCCAGCATCAAGCTGCTTCTTTACCTCTTCTCGGATTTTGAGTGCCATGTCAGGTCTAGTCTTCCTGAGTTTCTGCTTGACAGGAGGACATCCGGGCTTGAGTGGTAAGTGATGTTCAATGATGTTGGTATCCAACCCAGGCATATCTTGATAGGACTAGGCGAAGATATCAACATACTCTTTCAATAACCTGACCAACTCAGAGTGTACATGTCTGCGAGGGATTCACCAGCCTTGACTTCTCTTCTGACCTCATCAGTACCAAGATTAACAACTTTCACTGGCTCTTTGTGTGGCTGAATCTCTCTACGCTCATGCTCAAGGAGCCTTTCCAGTTCAGCCGGTAGTTCACAATCTTTCTCACCATCTTCTTCGGCTTGGTTAATTGGAATTCCAGAATTACAATGGATGTTTGCCATGTTGTTATCAATGCTTTTATTAGTTCTGCATGTTTATGAATATGTTTAGAATGAGCCATTTAAAAAGTGAAAAAGAAAAGAAACTTTTGCCATTTGCTTTTTTGTGAAAAAGTAAAATAAAGAAAGAAAATAGAGCATGATTTTGAATGCAAAAAACTTTTATTTATTGATCACATAATATTGCAAAAGCGCGAGGCCCTTTACAAGTTATCCACTCGTCTCGGGCAAGGACGAGGGAACGAGAAAGAAAAATGCATTACATGTTATATGGGAAAACCACAGGAATCATGGTAGATGTCCAATTGTTGAGCTTGAAACCCGACGGACATTTGTGCACAAAGCTTGAAATCTGATTACTGGGACCCGCGTCATCAGCAACTGCCACGATGTCACCCTGCTGGAAAACCCGCGCTATGGAACTTGACAAAGTTGCATTGTTTCTGATCATAGGAACCAGATTGACGACCATGATGATCCAAAACGATTATGCTTCTCAACCACATCAATCACGTGCCCCCAGCTTGGCAAGGCACCTCTATCGATGGTCTCTTTAGCACTCTTAGCAGATACTAAAGTCAATTATGGTGATTTACTTTGAATAGTTGAAGCAGAGCTGGCATCTTCGAACTCGAGACACTGCAACGGCACCTCAGCTATGCCTTCTTCAGTCTCGACGTATCGGAAAGACGATAACTCGCTTACAATCAGATCCTCTTCACCACAGACAATGACAAGCTGATCGTCAAACATGAATTTCAACTTCTGATGCAAAGTGGAGGTAACTCCCCCTGCCGCGTGGATCCATGGACGACCCAATAGGCAACTGTACGCAGGATTAATATCCATCACTTGGAAAGTAATGGTAAACAAATGCGGCCCAATGTTGATGGGTAAATCCACTTCTCCAATGACCTGTCTTCAAGAACCGTCAAAGGCTCTGACAACTAAGGCACTCTGTCTCATCTCGATTCCCTCCACTGGTAATTGAATCAACGTGCCCTTAGGCATCACATTGAGAGAAGAACCGGTATCCACTAGAACATGAGATAACAGGATGTCTGTGCAGGTTACAGATATGTGCAGCGCTTTATGGTGGGCAGTTCCTTCAGGAGGTAATTCTGATTCATTAAAACCCAAATACCAACTTGCAGTTATGTTGGCCACAATATCATCGAATTCGATGACGGATATATCTTGCATGGCATGGGCACTGTTCAACACTTTCAACAAAGCTGATCTGTGCGCGGGCGAACTCATGAGTAAGGATAAAATCGAGATCCTCGAGGGAGTCTGACCCAGCTGATCCACAATCTTAAAGTCACTTTTCTTGATCAACTTAAGGAACTCTTGATCATCAAGGGTCTCCTTGCTCTTTGAAACATCCTCAGCCAGGATAGTCGGTACTGGAATAGCAGTATATGCCCCTTGTTGAACAACAGGGGTTGCAGCTGCAGGCGTTTCTTTAGGAGAAACAACAGTTGGAATTTGCACAGGCTTCGTAGTGACCTTCGGAGCGAATACTCATCTACTGCGAGTCATACCTCCACCAGCTGTAACATTCACGATCTCTGAGTCAGTGAACTTTATCTCTTGACCTTCAGAAAACACAGAAGACCCATACTTCCACGGTACCTCTTTAGAATTCTGATATGGAAACGGCTTCGGCGGACAAACCACGATGGGTTACACCCTCTTCTACTTAGGAGATTCCACAGGAACTTTCCTATAGACGATGGTGAACGGCTCAATAACAGCAACCTCCTCGATAGGTTTAGATCTGGCAAATTGCACTTCACCACGGTTCATCAGAATTTGGACACAACCCTTCAGCCTTCGACACTGGTTGGGATTATCGTCACAAATTTGACACTTACCATGCAAACCTTTCAACACCCCATGTTCCTTCAATTTCTTGAAAACCACAGACATCGGAGTCTTTACTTCGTCAACATCCATGATCAATTCAGCCCTTGAATTATCCTCAACCATGTTAACCGCAGGCCCACCGTGATTTGGTAATGGATTACTCTGAATGTTGGGTCCTTCCTCAGCAAAAGTCAGAACCTTTTTATCAATGAGTTCCTGAACCTTGGTTTTGAAAACAAAGCAATCCTCTGTTGCATGTCCTATGTATCCAGCATGATAAGCACAGGACGCATTTGGGTTATGCTTCAGGCCAAATGGAGGAATTGCGGGCGCAATATATTTGGGGAAAATTTCCCCTTGGTGAACCAAGTAAGGAAACAGTTCCGTGTATGACACCAGAATTCTATCAAAATTCGGACGCTTATGGTTTCCTTGACTGTTGTTGTTCTGACGGTTCTGATTCTACTGATTTTTGTTCTGTTGATTCTGTTGCTGATTCTGAGCATTCTGAACTGGTTGTTGCGGATGATTCTGATATGGAGGTTGTTGATACTGTGCAGCAGCAATGTACGAATACAGATAGTACGGCAAGGGAGCCATGGGAGCTTGATACTGAGGAGAAACTTGAGTTATCACAGCGTTGGCTTCACCTTCCTTTTTCTTGGAATGACTGTTCTGAGATTTCTGAGTGGCCGACTGCTGGGAAGCAGTTCCAGGAATTTTTCCAGTCTTCAAACCATTCTCGATCCGTTCACCAATCGTCACAACATCAACAAAACTCGATGAAGAACTACCCACCATTTTCTCATAGTAAGATCCTTGCAATGTACCCATAAAGATGTCAACCAACTCATTGTCAGAGAGAGTCGGTCGCACACGAGATGCCATCTCACGCCATCTTTGTGCGTACTCCTTGAATGTTTCAGCTGAGCGCTGAGATTGATTTTGAAATTGCAATCTAGTTGGCGCCAGATCAAGGTTATACTTGTATTGTCTCACGAACGCTTCCGACAAATCCCTCCAAGTACAAATTTTGCTGCGGTCCATGCCCATGTACCAATCCAATGAAGCACCAGACAAACTATCTTGAAAACAATGAACTAGTAATTCATCATTATCAATATGGGATGCCATCTTCCTGCAGTACATAGTGATGTGGCTACGCGGGCAGCTCAAGCCTTTATATTTTGGCAAATCAGGTATCTTGAATTTCTGCGGTAGCACAACTTTTGGAACCAGACACAAGTCTTTGGCTTCCATACCAAAAGTAGAGAACCCTTCAATAGCTTTGATACGGTCTTCCAACAACTTGTAGTCAACCGATCTATTTTGATTAGTGGACCTGACAAGAATCTGAGGATTTGGCAGCTGAGAAGCGGCAGAAGCATTCACTTGCGGAGTAGCAAACTGAGAAGGATACACCAAACCCGGATTAACCATCTGACCAGCATTCTGACCCATCGGAACACCATACAGATAATTCGGAGAAGGTACCCCAGCAGCTGAGGAAGATGCCCCAGGGTAGAACATCCCAGGATGAGCATTCAGAACAGTAGTTTGAGCAACTTGAGACGAAACCGGAACATGAATAGGAGGACCTCTATACACATGCTCTTCTTCATCAGGAGTTTTAGTATCAACCAATCCGGCATTTTGATGATTTTGAACCTGAAAATTCTCAGGATCATCATTCACCACTGGAGGCGGGACTGGAGTAGGCATGACCCATGGATAGGCGGCAGCATTCCCATTAGGCATGGGTGCAACAAAAGGCTGATATGGTATGAAGGCACTACCATTATTTGCAATCTGAGGAGTGTAATTCGGAGGCATGCCCCAAGGAAAACCAGCAGGCATCTGGTTCAAACCGGGTTGAACAGCAGGCTGATTCACAGGCTCAACTGGTACTTCAACTCTAGCAGGAGAAGGAACAACAACAACAGGAGTAACTGTAACAACAGGAGGAACAGTCACAGGAGTGACAATAGTTGCATCGGTAGTAGTTGCAACAACAGTGGCAGCAGCAGCAGTATCCCTCTGGGCACGAAGAAGCTCCATAATGACATCCATGTTCGTCTGGAACTGATCCATCCGACCTTGGAATTGAGCCAAAGTTTCCTTATACGCAACATTCTCAGCTTTGAAGTCAGCCATGATTCGGGATTTGCTTGAGCGAGTAAAATACCGATGTCGAGTCGTCGTCTTGCTACAAGGAAGGCGGACAAGGATGAGCAACGGTTTTGGATGAAGGGACGTGCATATGTGTGCAGATGAATGTATGATATGCATGCAAAAATAAAATTTTAAATTCCAGGAATTCTTAAACTTATCTTTGTTGACAATAATCATAAAGCATACAAGTAAAGGCATAAGATAGAGTGAGCAAGAATCTTCATTCATTCATTCAATAAAGGAAAGAAGCACAAGTCGAATACAAGTCAAATATCTGCCTTTTGGGCTACAACAAAATCCGCACGGATCCTATCAAATACCACCCTACACACAGACAAGAAATGGAAAACAGCCCAAGGAAGCTGGTGTGGTAATGCATTAGCATATGCATCCCACAACAACCCAGGTAAATCCTCTAATGCATGCTCAGCAAATCTGGCTAGACGGCCGTGCCTCTCACTCTAGTACTTCGCATCCTTCATGAGGTTATGCAGCAAAGAATGATTAGGTCCCTGAAGCATGTCCTGAAGAAAGGCCTTTTTCTGATCCAGGAGGTTCTGTAGATGACGACTTTGATGCTCCCAGTGAGTGCTCTCTATGTTGAGCTGACTAATCTGCTCTTGACTCTGATGTGCTTGATCTTGCAGCTTCTGAATTTCACCGAAGACTTTGTCTAGCTGGGTTTGACATTGAGAAAAGTCATTTGCTAACTGATTAGCACGGTCTTGTTCACTTTACCACTTTGCCTTGAACTCGGATAACTTCCCTCGAAGATCTTCAAGTTGCTTGTTGTAGCTTAGCTCCTCTTTGTAGGCTTGATAATGAGCATTGACGAATTGTCTCTTCTTTGAAGTAAGTCCCTCATAGGTGCTCTTCAAAGCATCACCCACCTTCCTACACTTGTTTTGTTCAACCTCCACCTCTTTGAGCATACGCTCGCGCTTCTGATGGAGCTCAATCTGTAGGCTATCCTTCTCGGAAGTGACTCTATCAAGGTTGAGACAAAGATCAACATTCTCCTTCTTCAACTTTTCAACAATCAGCTTGAGTTGATCGACTTCAGATGGAGGAACAATGGCAAGTTCAGGAAGCTTGGCATTCATGGAAGGCTCAGGAGAGAATGGCAACAAAATTTCTTTGACGCGCTCTTTGACCAAAAGTGTGTAAGCTTCCTTGGCTACACAATTCTTCTTACCCAAATCAGCTCTACCTTCGAGATGAATCTGAGTCCAAGCGGCACTAAACCTCTTCAGCACACCCATGTCGTCAACCCCTTCATGAAAGATGAACTCTTCCGCTACCTCAGGATCAGGTTTGTCAACCATAGGGTATCCCAACTTTCGGAAATCCATTCTCGGATTGTAGTTAATTCCACCCTTTGTACTCAAGAGAGGCACATTGGAGAGTTTCCCACAATGAAGAATGATCGGAATGTCGTCGAAGACTCGAGAATACCAAGAAATATTGCAACACCCCCAATATATACCCCCAATTAATAAAAAGCGGTAACAAAAATTCAAAATTTCATCAGAGTATTTTTAAAACATTCACGTCATAGACCGATGGGTCACATCAATTTGAAAACAAAATACACATAAACCTGCCCATAAAGATATGCAACAATCAGGTAGCAATTAACAAAGGAACTTAGTTCCTAACACCCACAATTCAGGTACAGAAAAAAAGCAGAAAATCTGCACTGAAATCTCATATATATATATATATATATCAAGAAAAGTTTGTCTGCCAAATACAATCATACATGTACAATCTCAAAAGAAACATATACATATACACACAAATCACCAACGGTCTCCCTAACTACCCGGTGCCACATATCAGAGCCGACCGACAAAAGAATGAAGACCTAAGCTTCACAAAAAGACCTCCAGCAATCTAATCTGCAATGCCTCATAGAGCATCATAAAACAGCAGAAGGGTGAGAAAAACAATCATAATATAATTGCATACAATTATATAATTAGCACAAAATTACACAGTAAAATATCCTCACCGCAACTACCCCATAAGCAAATACAACACCACCCAATACATATCTCATATATTCATCACCAATGCATATCAATCATACACAATACAATTATCCCCAACCCCAATATATATATATATATCAACTCAGCAATTCCAATCACAATTCCACACAAAATCAATCCATTCATGATTTATGCAAATGCACAGAGACCGACACAACGACTCTATGCAATGCATATGCGGTACCATTCATCCATTAATCTCAACACTAGTTCACTCAGGAACTATTGGAACCATCGCTCGTTACTTAATGTAACTCCCCGTCGGGCATAGATGTCCCCCGTCGCTCACACCCCACACGGGCACACGACATTTATGGATCGCTCACACCCCACATGGGCACACGACCCGATCTCTCACACCCCACACGAGCACACGATCGTCTATAATCATCGCTCACACCCCACATGGGCACACGACGTTATAGCGGATTCCCTCTGGAATTGATTCGTCGCTCACACCCACTAGGGCACACGACATCACAGGAATGCATATCATGATGCTTGGCATACAATGACTCATGACATTCAAAATGCACACATATACACATCCATAATCATGCATATATCATCAGATACCACACATTGCATGATACACATCAATTACCCCCAATGATGACGGCAAAAGTCGACAAAGCAACGCATTTCCAAATTCCTGACATAATTAAATAGACCACCAATCTCAAAACCATCATCATAAGAAAGTACATGCTACAAGCTTTCTAATGCATCAAACCACGCCTCAAACCGACTCACGGATCAAAAGTTACAGAGAAAACAAATTGGAATAAACTGTCATGTTCGCAGTGCGAAGCTCCTAGCGAGTCCTTCGCTCCCTCATTCGCAGTACGAATGTCCTAGCGAACAGTGGCAGAAGCAAAATAGCCTAGAAAATTCCCAACATTCGCAGTGCGAACTCCCCGCGAATGCTCGCTACCCCATTCGCAATGCGAATCCTCCAGCGAATAGTGGCAGAATGAAAGATAATACAACGTTCGCAGTGCGAACCTCACGCGAACGCTCGCCACCCATTCGCTGGCCATTCGCAGTGCGAACCTACGATTTCAGCAAAACCCAGCAGCGCACCAGATCATCCCAAAACCATATTTTCTCCACCCAAAACATTTCCAAACCAACATATAGCAATCAAAACATAACCCAAGCATGGTAACAAGTATTCTACCGCATTTACACTGATTTCCAACCGCGAAAACATCGATTCCTCATCATTTTTCCCATTTCCAACCTAGAATCAAAAGCTATGGAAAGACAAGAAAATATGCAAACATACACATACATAATCATACACAAGCATAAGATAATCGAGTTTCACACCCTTACCCGATTTAATCGTGTTTAAAAAGTCGGTTGTATAGTATTCTTCTTTCCCAAGTTTCTCTCTTTTTCTTCTCTTCTTCTTTCTCTCTACTTTTCTTCTTCTCTTTTTCTTTCCTTTCTATTTTTCTCTCTACTATTTCTATTTATGTTTCTAACTTACCCAAAATAAATGAAAATACCAAAATACCCCTACACTCAAATATCTCGCAGACGCTCCCAAAACGCGATAAAATATATTTACGATGAAAAATAATATATTTTCAAATAAAAGTCAGGAATAAAATAAAATAATAATAAAATAATCAAAACAACTCAATTAAATAAAAATAACCAAAACTGGGTCGTTACAACTCTCCCCCACTTAGAAATTTTCGTCCTCGAAAATATTACCTGAGACGAACAACTCTGGATATGACTCCCACATCCGACTCTCCAACTCCCAAGTCAAATTGCCCTCAGCAGCGCCTCCCCACGCTACTTTCACAAGTGCAATTTCCTTGTCTCTTAACCTCTTCAACTCGCGATCCAAAATTCTCACTGGTAATGCCTCAACCGTAAGGTTCTCCTTTACCTCAACCTCGTCCATCGGAACCACATGTGACGGATCCGGAACATACTTCCGAAGCTGTGAAACTTGGAACACATCATGCAAATTTGACAGATTCGGCGGCAACGCCACCCTATAAGCCATAGCACCCACTCTCGCAGATATCTGGTAAGGACCAATAAACCGAGAAGTAAGTTTCTTCGACTTCAACGCCTTTCCAACACCCGTTACCGGCGTAAATCTCAGAAATACATGATCGCCCTCTTGAAATTCAAGATCCTTCCACCTCCGATCATGATAACTCTTCTGTCTACTCTGAAAAGCCTTCATTTTCTCACGAATAAGCTTCACTTTGTCCGTAGTCGGCTGAATCAATTCGGGTCCAACCACCGAACTCTCACCAGATTCATGCCAACACAACGGTGTTCGACATCTTCGTCCATACAGTGCTTCAAAAGGTGCCATTCCAATACTAGAATGGAAACTATTATTATACGTGAATTCCACCAATGCAAGATAACTATCCCACGCACCACCTTGTTCAAGAACACACGCTCGCAACAAATCTTCCAACGACTGAATCGTTCTCTCGGTCTGTCCATCCGTCTGCGGATGATAAGCCAAACTCAATCTCAATTTAGAACCCAACGCCCTCTGTAAACTTTCCCAAAATCTCGAAGTAAACTGCGGATCTCGATCAGAAACAATGCTCAACGGAACACCATGCAACTTCATAATCACACTGATGTAAATCTCAGTCAACCTCTCTAAAGAAAAACTGATGTCAATCGGAATGAAATGCGCCGATTTAGTCAGCCTATCTACAACCACCCAAATAGCATTATGCCCTTGCTGTGTATTCGGCAACCCTGTCACAAAATCCATAGAAATGCTGTCCCACTTCCAGTCAGGAATATCCAACGGTTGCAACAAACCACAAGGCCTCAGATGTTCCACTTTCGACTTTTAGCACGTCAAGCACGCATACACAAACTGAGCCACATCTCTTTTCAATCCAGACCACCAGAAAATCTTCTTCAAATCTTGGTACATCTTGTTAGCTCCTGGATGTATACTCAATTTACTCCGGTGTCCTTCCTCTAAAATCATCCTTTTCAACTCTGAATCATCCGGAATACAAATTCGACCTTGGAACCTCAAAACACCATTAACATCCACTTTAAAATCACTATTCGCATCTTTTTCTCTCACCAACATCAAATCCACAAATTTCACATCCAGCTTCTGTTTCTCACTAACAGTCATCAGAAAATCATTAGTAACCTTTAGCATACCCAGCCTCACCCCGTCGGATGTCACTTCACACACCAAGCTCAAGTCCCTAAAAGCTTCCAAAAGCTCCCACTCCTTAACCATTAAAGCGGACATATGTAACGATTTTTGACTCAACGCATCGGCTACCACATTCGCTTTACCAGGATGGTAATTCAAGCCAAAGTCGTAGTCCTTCAAAAATTCCAACCACCTCCGCTGCCTCATATTCAATTCTTTATGATCAAACAAATATTTCAAAGTTTTATGATCACTAAAGACTTTGAATCTTGCACCATAGAGATAATGCCTCCAAATTTTTAGCACAAAGACCACAACCGCTAATTCGAAATCATAAGTAGGGTAATTTTTCTCATGCACTCTCAACTGCCTCGAAGCATAAGCCACGACCTTACCTTCTTGCATTAGCACCCCACCTAGACCAATCAAAGACGCATCACAATACACTACAAATGGTTAAGTAGGATTCGGCAAAATCAAAATCGGAGCTGTCGTCAATCTTCTCTTCAGCTCATTAAAACTTTCCTCGCACCGAATATCCCAAATGAACGCTTGCCCTTTACAAGTCAACTGGGTCAAAGGAAGTGCTAGCTTAGAAAAACCTTCAATAAACCTTCGATAATATCCAGCTAATCCCAAAAAGCTTCAAATTTCAGTAACGGATCTCGGAGCCTCCCATTGTAGAACTGCATCTACTTTAGATGGATCCACAGCAATACCATTACCTGAAATTACGTGTCCAAGAAAACTCACTTCCGATAACCAGAACTCACACTTGGACAATTTAGCAAAAAGCTTCCTTTCTTTCAAAACCTGCAAAACAATACGCAAATGCTCCGCGTGCTCCTCGCGAGACTTAGAATAATTTAAGATATCATCAATAAACACAACCACAAAATGATCCAAATGCTCGTGGAAAATACGATTCATGTACTCCATAAACACACCTGGCGCATTAGAAACCCCGAACGGTATCGCAGAATATTCATAATGACTGTAATGTGTCCTAAAAGCCGTCTTCTGAATATCTTCCTCTTTCACTCTTATCTGATGATACCCTGACCTCAAGTCAATCTTACTAAACACACAAGCACCTACAACCTGATCCATTAGATCATCAATTCTCGAAAGAGGATATTTATTCTTAATCGTCACCTTATTCAACTGGCGATAATCAATACACCATCGCATACTTCCATCTTTCTTTTTCACCAACAAAACTGGAGCACCGCAAGGCGACACACTTGGTCTCACAAACTTCCTTTCTAGCAATTCATTCAACTGCTTCTTTAACTCAACCAACTCAGATGCCGACATACGATAAGGTGCCATAGAAACAGGTCTAGTACCAGGAACTAGATCTATAGAAAACTCCACCTCTCTCTCTGGTGGCAAGTCCGAAATATCCTTAGGAAACACTTCCGGAAATTCTCACACCACAGGAAACACATCAAGTGAAACTTGACTATCCACAGTCAACGACGCAAACAACCCGAACAACTGAGCTTCATCCGCCAAAAGTTTCTTCAACTCTTTGGTAGATAAGAAACTCGAGTCCTCGTCTTCCTCAAGAGAAGGAAATCTTACTAGCTTATGATAACAGTCAATATGAACCCGATTGAACTGCAACCAATTCATTCCCAAAACCACATCTAAACCCTCCAACGACAAACACACCAAATCCATCTCAAAGTCTTTACCATAAATGGTCAAAGGACAACTTAAACAAACCAAAGAAGTACTTACTGACCCCATTGCTGGAGTATCAATAACCATCTCACCACCCATCGAAGACAACACAAGCTTCAAATGCTTCGCGCACTCAGATGAAATAAATGAATGAGTCGCTCCAGTATCAATAATAGCAACTAAAGAAGTACTATTAATAAAACAAGTACCTCTGATCAGACGATCTGCACTTGAAGTCTGAGTTCCTGCCAAGGCAAAAACCTTCCCACCAGCTGGAGCTTGCTTTGGTTTCGGACACTTTGTACTAATATGACCAGGTTCACCACAGTTGAAATACTTCACCACAGTCTGCCTCTTACAATCAGCTGCAATGTGTCCTAAACCTCCACAATTGGAACATTTTCTCATATCTTTCCTGCATTCAAACTGACGATGTCCTAGGTCACCACACCGATAACATCTCGGAGGATTAGACATTTCTCCCCCACTTGGCCTTCTCTCAAAATTCCCCCTTTGTTTACCCTTATCAGCTGGTGTTACATAAGGACCACTGCGAAACGGTTGCTTCCCTTTCCTTTCGTTCACACTCTTATAGTGAGTAGAACGAGCTTTACTATCCTCCTCAAAAATCCTACAGCAATCCACCAAATCAGAAAACCTTCTAATCCTTTAGTAACCGATTGCCTGCTTTATCTCAGGACGCAATCCGTTCTCAAACTTCACACACTTAGAAAATTCCGCAGTCAGTATAATCAACAACAGATATATTACCTTGTTTTAATTCCAAGAACTCAATTTATTTCTTTCCTCTTACATCTTCGGGAAAATACTTCCTCAGAAACTCAATGCTAAACACAACCCAAGTAATCTCTTCCTCCGCAACTTCCAACACATGCCGAGTACTGACCCACCAATCATCAGCTTCTTCCAGTAACATGTGAGTACCCAGTCTCACCTTCTGATCCTCAGCACAATCCATCACTCGGAAGATCCTTTCAATTTCTTTCAGCCAAATCTGTGCACCATCAGGATCATATCTTCCTTTGAAGACAGGCGGTTTGTTCTTCCTGAACTTGTCATTACCTGCAGCATTAGGTGCGCCCTACACAGCCCGAGCCATAGCTTGCATAGCAGCAGCCAAAGCAGCGTCATTCCTACCAGCCATATTCTGTTCATTTCCAATAACAACAACTATGGTTAACAAACAGCTCACCCCAAACACCAACACCGACACGGACTGACACAAACTGACACGGACTGGCTCTGATACCACTTAATGCAACACCCCCAATATATACCCCCAATTAATAAAAAGCGGTAACAAAAATTCAAAATTTCATCAGAGTATTTTTAAAACATTCACGGCATAGATCGAGGAGTCACATCAATTTGAAAACAAAATACACATAAACCTGCCCATAAAGATATGCAACAATCAGGTAGCAATTAACAAAGGAACTTAGTTCCTAACACCCACAATTCAGGTACAGAATAAAAGCGGAAAATCTGCACTGAAATCTCATATATATATATATATATCATGAAAAGTTTGTCTGCCAAATACAATCATATATGTACAGTCTCAAAAGAAACATATACATATACACACAAATCACCAACAGTCTCCCTAACTACCCGGTGCCACATATCAGAGCCGACCGACAAAAGAATGAAGATCTAAGCTTCACAAAAAGACCTCCAGCAATCTAATCTGCAATGCCTCATAGAGCATCATAAAACAGCAGAAGGGTGAGAAAAACAATCATAATATAATTGCATATAATTATATAATTAGCACAAAATTACACTGGTAAAATATCCTCACCGCAACTACCCCATAACCAAATACAACACCACCCAATACATATCTCATATATTCATCACCAATGCATATCAATCATACACAATACAATTATCCCCAACCCCAATATATATATATATATATATATATATATATCTTAACTCAGCAATTCCAATCACAATTCCACACAAAATCAATCCATTCATGATTTATGCAAATGCACAGAGACCGACACAACGACTCTATGCAATGCATATGCGGTACCATCCATCCATCAATCTCAACACTAGTTCACTCAGGAACTATTGGAACCATCGCTCGTTACTTAATGTAACTCCCCGCCGGGCATACGATGTCCCCCGTCGCTCACACCCCACGCGGGCACACGACGTTTATGGATCGCTCACACCCCACACGGGCACACGACCCGATCGCTCACACCCCACATGGGCACACGATCGTCTATAATCATCGCTCACACCCCACATAGGCACACGACGTTATAGCGGATTCCCTCTAGAATCGATTCATCACTCACACCCACTAGGGCACATGAATCACAGGAATGCATATCATGATGCTTGGCATACAATGACTCATGACATTCAAAATGCACACATATACACATCCATAATCATGCATATATCATCAGATACCACACATTGCATGATACATATCAATTACCCCCAATGATAACGGTAAAAGTCGACAAAGCAACGCATTTCCAAATTCCCAACATAATTAAATCAGCCAACAATCTCAAAACCATCATCATAAGAAAGTACATGCTACAAGCTTTCTAACGCATCAAACCACACCTCAAACCAACTCACGGATATAAAGTTACAGAGAAAACAAATTGGAATAAACTGTCATGTTCGCAGTGCGAAGCTCCTAGCGAGTCCTTCGCTCCCTCATTCGCAGTGCGAATGTCCTAGCGAACAGTGGCAGAAGCAAAATAGCCTAGAAAATTCCCAACGTTCGTAGTGCGAACTTCCAACGAATGTTCGCTACCCCATTCGCAATGCGAATCCTCCAGCGAACAGTGGCAGAATGAAAGATAATACAACGTTCGCAGTGCGAACCTCACGCGAACGCTCGCCACCCATTCGCTGGCCATTCGCAGTGCGAACCTGTGATTTTAGCAAAACCCAGCAGCGCACCAGATCATCCCAAAACCATATTTTCTCCACCCAAAACATTTCCAAACCAACATATAGCAATCAAAACATAACCCAAGCATGGTAACAAATATTCTACCGCATTTACATCGATTTCCAACCGCGAAAACATCGATTCCTCATCATTTTTCCCATTTCCAACCTAGAATCAAAAGCTATGGAAAGACAAGAAAATATGAAAACATACACATACATAATCATACACAAGCATAAGATAATCGAGTTTCACACCCTTACCCGATTTAATCGTGTTTAAAAAGTCGGTTGTATAGTATTCTTCTTTCCCAAGTTTCTCTCTTTTTCTTCTCTTCTTCTTTCTCTCTACTTTTCTTCTTCTCTTTTTCTTTCCTTTCTATTTTTCTCTCTACTATTTCTATTTATGTTTCTAACTTACCCAAAATAAATGAAAAGACCAAAATACCCCTACACTCAAATATCTCGCAGACGCTCCCAAAATGCGATAAAATATATTCACGATGAAAAATAATATATTTTCAAATAAAAGTCAGGAATAAAATAAAATAATAATAAAATAATCAAAACGACTCAATTAAATAAAAATAACCAAAACTGGGTCGTTACAAATATCATCAGCGGTAAGAGACATGATTCGTTGAGACCACTTGAGATCATCCTTATTCTCAACAAAGGGACCCTTCTGTGGAAGGTGAGACATGAACCATCGGTACAACAAAGGAGCACAACAGACAATGGTCCCTTTCTTCTTTTCATTCCTAGAATGAATAAAATGGTAGGTATTAGCAAGAAGCGTCGGAACAGGGTTCTCGGACAAGAAAATGCTTATGGCAGCCTGATCTACGAAATCCTCCATGTTCAGAAACAAGACAATCCCATATACCAACAAAGCGAGAACGGCGTTGAAAACCTTCCAGTTTCCATCCTTAGCAAAAGTAGTGGCCTTGTCAACCAAGAACTTCGAAGCAAACCCTCGAATACCTTTCCCTTTGGTCTTGAGATTATCCTCCACATCTTTCTTACTAATGCAAAGCGCATCAGCAATAAGATGAAATTTCGGACAACCACTAGTGTAAACATAAGGAACCTGCTTCTTGATCTCAACCCCCAGAATATAAGCATACTCCTCAAGTGTAGGTGCTAGCTAATAATCCTGAAATGTGAAGCACCTATATGGCGGGTCGTAGAACTGAACCAGAGTATGAATATCAGTGATGTTGACTTCAGTGTTGAGGATGGTCAACAGATTACCATAAGTACCTATGAAAAACCCTCTGTGATCTCCAACCAACAAAGATGCCAAACCTCTCAGAATACCCAGCTTAGGCTCCACAAACTTGTAACTGAAGATGCCACGACGACCAGTACTCATCTCCATGATAATGTCAACAAAAGATAAGCCCTCGAAAACATGGAAATGCACATGCAAAAATTAATTTACATGATGAAATGATATGCAACACAGCAACAAGAAGCCAACACTGTCCGAATAATCAAATATGAACAATCCGGATATCTGCATATAATCTGTGTCAGTGCAACATAATCTGATGTGTCGGTGAGAAAATCTGGCGTGTGTGAGAACAAGGGTATGAAGTGGCCTATTTTCCTGCAAAAACCTATCCCCCTCACAGGCGTGATCTAGACACAACAAGGTGGTCCCTAGCAAGGTCGCCCAAACCATAGGACTCAGGATGAAAATCCCCCGCCGTAGTGAATTCTCACAGGACGGAGGTATTCTCAAACGAATCACGATCTGGGATGTGGGTCTCGTGATATCCCAACGCGTAAAACGCAGGCCTCACGACTATCCACGTTCTAGCCTATATGTATACTAGGCCCGGTGTTAGGACCTTTCTCTCTAATAATATATACCCATCCCAACAACAGCAGAAAATAGCAGATATCCAGAATATACAGCATATAAATATTCAAAGCAGTAAAGAAATGCGATAAATAAACATAAAGCTAAAGCATAAACATAAGGCAAGTAATGCGCTAAAGATAAACACCCAAGCAAGCAAGAGAGCAAACAAAACTAGGCGAGATCCCTCAAGGGATGGACCAGCAGTAGGTCAATCTGTCCCCAGCAGAGTCGCCAGCTGAAGATGACTGGTTTCTACCTAAGTGAATCGCACACTCAAAGATACAACAGAGTCGCCACTGAACTTTATTTAGTCCCAAAGGACAAGGAAAATATCGATAAAACCCAAGGGGAAGAGAAACGGGAACGGGGGGTCGGTTATGCGAAAGGAAGGTACTAGCACCTAACGCATCCGCCGTACTCGACAGGAACCATTTCATTTGCTTCTAGGCTTGGATGGGTTATCTATCTAAAGGCTTCTAGCTAAAGAAAGAGGAGAGAGAGAAAGGGGAAAAAGAAAGGAAAGAAGGAAAGTGCTCGCGGAGGAACGAAGTCCTCGTGCCTACGTACCCTCATAGTGCAATGAGGAAGTCAGAGCGCCGTAGTTCATGGAACCAGGGGACAAAGAAGAAAGAAAGGAGGAAGACGGAGGAAAGGTGGAAGTGTGCTCGCCAAGACATTGCGTCTCGTGCCTATGTATCATACATTCAAAAGAATGCAGAATCAGAGCTTCTGTAGTTTGGGGAACTGAACGGAAAAACAAAACAAGGAAGAAACAAAGGGATGAAAGAGGTGGTGTCAAAACAAAGAGCAAGAGTGAAAGAAAAAATCTACTGGGAAAGACTCCGCAGTAAGAGTGATTGCACAAGAGACTAGGAAAAGAATGGTGTCGAAACCAAGAATGAAAGAAACTCCACTGGGGATAACAAAGAGAAATGGTGTCGAAACCAAGGAAGCAAGAGAAAGGAGAATAGGAAGGACTCCTCTAGGGATCCGAATAAAGGGATGGTGTCATAACCAAGAGAAAAAGGAGAATTGGCATGTTAACTGGTTGGCAGTGGTTAACCGAAGAAAGAGAGTAAGACCCTGGCGGGGAAAAGAAGCTGGTGTCAACAGACAGACTGTGATAAACCAAGATAGAGAGTGCTGAATCGAGAGAAGGTGTTTGACTCTGAAGGGGCCTCGGTATATTAACTGACTGGCATTCGTTAACCGAGGAAAAAAAGGACTGCAACTCTCTGGGAATAGCGAAGCATTGGTTTTAACAGAGAAAACTGTGATTAACCAGAAGCACGGGTGTAGGACCGAGCAAAGGTCGTGACCCAAAGGGGTTCGGTAAACTGACTGAACAAACAGTACTCAACCGAAGAAAGGGTATTTGAACCAAAGAAAGGTTACTAACCCAAGGGTGCAAGCATTCGAACCAAGAAAGGTTGCCAACTGCAAGGGATTCAGTTTTACAGACGGACTGTGATCAACCGAAGAGAAAAGCGAGTGATTAACCAAGAGAAGGTGATTAACTCGAAAGGGTTCAGTATTTTAATAGACGGATTGTGGTTAACTGAAGAAAAGGGTGATTAACCAAGAATAGGTGATTAACCCAAGAGGTACTCAGTGTTTTAACAGACGGACTGTGATTAACTGAAGAAACGTGTGATTAACCAAGAGAAGGTGATTAACCCAAGAAAGGAGAAGAACCAAGAGAAGGTTGCGAACTCCTGGGGAAAAAAATGGTCGTGACAGGAAAACTGTGTTGGACCAAAGAAAGAGAATTGAGACTCTTCAGGGGAATCAAAAAAAGCAATGATTGACCGCCAGAAGAGAATAGGGTGTTGAAATGAAGAAAGCTTGCTAACCCAATGAACAAAGGATCGTAACCAAGAAGAATGGTGATAGATCAAGAGAGAGATTGAAAGAGACAGGAGTGATCGAGGATCAAAAGAGATCCAAAGAGAGAAGAGTGATCAAGGATCGACTCGACTGGGGAAAGAAAGCACATTACCGCCTGGAGATAGAGATGACTAAGCCAAGTACAGGGTCATTCGTCCCCTACCTGAAGTAGTCAGAATGAGAGTAGGAGTTCTCCCTTCTCATCCTTTCCCTAACACACACAGGGTGTAATGCGGAAGTTGAACCGGACGGCCCAACAACTCCAAGTTGTACAACGCTCATGCGTAGAGAAACGAACAACATAACGGCGTCAATTTGTACAGCGCTCCGATGCAAGGCGCAGCGCAAAACTCCAACTCCGCCGGGGGGGGGGGGGGGGAATGAGAGGAAAAGCTCTAAAGGAGGCCTAAAGAGAGGAAAAGGGAAGATCGATTAATCGAAACAAAGTTTTGATTAATTAATCAAGGGAGAAACATGCTAACAACTTTCCAAAGAGGATGAAAAGTCATTAAAGCAAAAAAGGAGTGAATTATTGATTATACAAGATTAAGTTTATCCATGAAGAATAAACTTAATGCAAATCTGAAATGGAAGGTGCAAAACAGTGCCAAATGATCATCAAAATGCCACACAAAATCATGTATCAGGTGAACAAAGATAGTGCAAGAATTGCTATGTTCATACAATGCTAAGAACACGAAACAAATGAATAATCGAAAATGTGCATCGAAAGTTCATGAATTTGCTTCAACCAGAATTGAGCTGACATTAAAAACATCCATAAAATCAAGCATGACAATCAATGGAAGTTAAAATGAAGAAAGCATGGCAAACACACTTGAAAATGCAAGAAAATGGCCTTCTGGTTCAGTGTTAATCAAATAACATAATTGCACTGCAAAGTGTTAATCGATTAACACTTGAAAAAGTGCAAAAAAACACTGGTTAATCGATTAACACAATTGCACTGCAATGTGTTAATCGATTAGCACTGTACAGGGAGCAGAAAATCAGTTTTGAAAATTGCTTTTGGCCAACTTTTTTATTGTGCAATCACTCCAATGCTAGGGCAAACAATTATGCACGAAAAATCAAGTTTAGAAACAGCAAATGATCAACAATAGAATCAATTAACAATCAAGATCATGGATCAATCAAAAGTATAATTAATTCACATGCAAGGATATCAAAATTACGTCGCGAACGATACGAAAATGATCGAAATGATAAAATGAATGAAATCCACCAACCTACAAGGCTGAGATGTGCCTTGGTAAATGTTGCAATGTGATCTTGGTGCATAAAATTAAAGAAAACCAGAGGATCCTTGAATTGTAGACGAAACGCGTCGAAACCGATCAAAAACGCGAAAATGAGCCGAAAACGAACTTGCACCAAAATAAATGGTGTGAAACCCTTGGATTGAAGTAGAATGAGATGTAATTCCAGAAATCCAACCAAAGGATGCCAAATGATGAAGGTTAAGCTCAAGAATTAATCACTTTCAATGTGAAAAGTGATTATCCTTCAAGAATAAGAGCTTTTGGTGAGGTTTGGTGATAAGAATTGAGATGAAGATGAAGAATGAGTAGAGAAGTCAGAGAAAAAGTGAGAGAACTGAGTGGGAAATGTGAGAAGTTTGGGTGAAAAATGGTAGAGAATGGTTGAGGAATTGAAAAGTGAGTGAAGGTGTGTTTATATAGGCTTTAGGTTTGGAATATGAGATGGTTTGGAATTTGGTTTGGAATTAGCTTTGGGTTTGGAGCTAGGTTAGGAGTTAGTTGGACTTGACTCACCGAGTCAAGGCGGTTAACTCGGTTAGTTAGAACCGACTCGGTAACCATCCCAAGGTGAATTCCAACATCCAAAGATCCACATTACTTGGAGAACAAGGAACATGGTGCACTTGATTTGAAGTGAAGTATCATAGCAAATGCTTTTGGAATGAATTGAGTAGCTTGGAAATGTTTAGAGGTGTCTAGAATATTCCATATGCTGCTAGAATCCAAGACCAAAATATGTGCAAAGGTGCTGTCATGAAAAAGCAGCAAATTGTGCCTATTTTGCCCGTGTTAATCGATTAACACAATTGCACTGCAAATGGTTAATCGATTAACCAGGCCAAAATATGCCCAATTTGCCTAAAAAAGGGTGCTGTGGTCCCGGTTTTGATTTTCCACCTCTTGTATTGATGAATAGACATGGAAACCTTCATTTTGTGCTTGTTTTGACGATGTGATGACCTTGTGAGGATATGATTAATCGGGCTTGGAAAACCTGAATATCCTGCAATCAAAACACCAGAGGAAAAGAATGCAAATGCGTATGCCAGCGATGCGAATGCTTATGCTTATGCAAAAGGCGAAAGAGGGAGGTCAAATTTCGGGTTACGACACAGTGCGATCCCTGTTTTCAAATAAGTCATCTGGGCCTTTCCTTGAGTATAAGCCCCAATCTTTTGTTCAAAAACTTTTTTTTAAACAATGAACAACTTCCATGGGCCTCTCCTTGAGTTGTAAGCCCCATACCACTGTTTTCAAAATCATCTGTCTCTTTTTAACTAGTACTAAGAGGAGCATTATTCCCGGTGAAACTACTCTTAGATCACTTGGGCCTCTCTTTGAGTTATAAGCCCCAAACATTCTTTTCTTTTAAAACAAATTTCTTTTAATTCAAATTCAAATTCAAAGTTTTCTCAAAACTTTCTTCAATTTCTTAAAACCCTAATCATACAGAGGAAATCAATATAATCAATTACCAAACACTTGGGCCTCTTCTCAGAGTATAAGTCCCAATATATTTTTAATTTAATGCATACTTGTTATATACCTGTCAATACACTTATCTGTATATACCTGTGCATATCTATCTAGAGTTTTTCCCCAGCAGTTAGGTTTACACATAGGTCAAACCAGAGGTTACTTTTAACTTAGTCAAAACTAGTTCCCTCATAGGAAATTCCCTCAATACAGTCTGCCTCCTCTTGGGCTTATTCAATATGGAACAGAGAAAGACACTATTCCCGGTGAAACTTTTCTCAAGACTGTCAAAACTTAGAAACATATATATTACAAGAAATTCATTTCCCCAGAGAGGATTAATTCCCGGTGAAACCTATTTTGAATTTCTTCAAACCTTAGAACAATTCAACAAAGAAAAGACTTATTCCCGATGAAACCTTTCTTGAACTTTTCTTAGGCTTTGACCCACAGGCTTCTTAAAAGACCCCCACCCTCCTCTTGGGCTTAGTACAAGGACTAACAGGCTTCTTAGAAGTATCCACAGCCTCCTTTTGGGCTTAGTACAAGAACACAAAGGTTTCCTAAAAGCATAGGATAAAATTTAGTCATCTCTACTATTTCCATCCCCAGGAGAGTCAAATTCCCAGAACATCCAGTCAGTCAGAAGTTGTTCTCCATCCCTTAAACCAACAGCCTCCTCTTGGGCATCATACAAAGACCCCTCTCTACACCAGAGTCTATCCATCCTTAATACGACTTAGACAGTCTCAACAAATCCCTAATAGAATCAGAGCCTCATGGCATCTGATACTTCAACTCTTCCTTGATTCCCAACAAGAGTAAATTCCTTTTGGATTCCCCAATACAATTTGGACCTGCTCCTGGATTTCCATAAATCCTCAGCAAGAGACAGCCTCCTCTTAGGCTTCATATAAGAATTTCCTCAGTCAGCCTCAATCTTGGGCCTTATACAAGACAGATAAAGGACACAAAATCATTTTATTTTAGCTTCAACCTTGGGCTTTGATCAAGGCACACAAAATCAATATCCCCTCAAATGAGACCATTGGGTCCACTCTGCAGGAAGATATATCCACTATACATCACATATCAAAAACAAATAATCAAAACCTTTTTCCCGATAATTGCTGTAAGTGGCACACTTGTTGATTCAAAATCCAAGCTGGAGTCCTTCCTTTATCCTGGCAAAAATTCATCTTTCATCTGATTGTTGTAAGTGGCAAGCCTCTGGATTCCATACATCCAAGCCAATGTCCCTCTCTTAGCATGAAAGATTCATAAAGGAAAAAGTGGCATTGCTCTACACTGAGTTAAAGCTTCTTCCTTCATGACATCTCCATTATAAAGGAAATTATGGCATTGCTGGATTCTACATATCCCAGTTAAAGTAATTTCCCTTATAATCAATTCCTCAATACTTGTGATGAATAGGTGAGATATCTCTTTTTAGAGATGACAAATTCTCTCTCTCATGTCAACCTTTAGCTTCAATCTTGGGCTTTAAACAAGACACAAACTTTTAGCTTCAATCTTGGGCTTTAAACAAGAGACAAATACTGAGCTAGCTTCAATCTTGGGCTTTAAACAAGACACCAAATATCTTTCCTCCCATAGAATAGGAGGAACTACAATTGTTCTGATTTCCCAAATCTCTTTACGGGAATACGTAGGCATAAGATTGCGAAATCTTACGAGCACACAAATAAAAAACTTTAGGTCCAGTACCTTCCCAAAACAACAGAAAACCTGAAAAATAACAAAAACATTCCCTCAACACTCCCAAAGGAGAAACTTTCCCAATCCACAACAGATAAACACAAGAAAACATTTGAATTTAACAGAAATACATGCAAAAGAGGGTTCCTATAGATTACTATAGATACACTGGGTGTTAATAGCTTCCCTTTGTATAACCAGACCCCGATCCCCGATCTCTTAGCATTTGTTAAAGAAAACATTTGCATGCAGGATTAGTTTAAGATATCTTCCCCTTCCTTTCTAGCTTCATAGGATAAATATAGAAATTAAAAAGTAGCACCAATCATGCGGTAAGGTGGTCGCGTCACCAGGAAAAAACCGACGACTACAGAAACATGGCGACTCTGCTGGGGATACTTCAGGATTAGATTTCTTAAGAGGTCTAGGCCTTGCTTTGCTTTTTCTGTTATCTTACTTGCTTTATCATTATATATATATATATCATCTGCTGTCATATTATTTGATACCCTTGTTTAAATTACTGTTATTTGGGAATGAGATTAATACGCATGTGGTGAGTCCGAGAGAACATTAAGATAAGTGGTGGCGTATTCGGGGAGGCTTATAGGGAGTGAATCCCAACCAAGCTAACTTGAGAGTCCACCAAATCAGTGGAGGTGCCCGCGTGGAATTACACTACAAGAAAAATGCCATTTTACGACACTTATGTTGCGACGGTTCATTGAAAACCGTCGTTATTTCAACATTACGGCGGTTATTACGACGGTTTTATGAAACTGTTGTTATTTAAAAAAAAAATTACAAATAACGACGGTTATAATTTTAACCGCCGCAAATATCTCTTCGCAACAGTTATAACCGCCGTAAACTCTCTATTTTGTGAAATTAGTGTGCGGGCTGCAACGGTTGACCCAACCGCCCCCACTTTTGGCCCAAAACAAATAAAATGGATATATGCCTCCAAAACAAATTAGAGAAAAGCGCCCAATATTGATACGGACATAAACCGCCTCCAAAACAAATTAAAAAAAAAACCCAATTAACATATCTAATCTGCAACACCACCGCTCTTCTTTTCTCTTCAACGACCTAAAGCAGCCAACGCCACTGCAACGCCGTTCACGACCACTGCAACACCACCGCTGTCGGAACGCTACTGCAACAACCGTTCACGACCAATCTCAAACCAATTTTAACAGGTCAGTTCAAAAACCAATTATCCATGACCCTGATTCATACTTTCTTTCTCTTGATTTATGAAGTTGTAAACCCTAAATCAGAGTTGCAATGTTAGATTTTATATGTTGTCCATTCTTTTCCTATGTTTTTTCCTATGTTTCATTAAAAAAAACCAACCTCACAAGTAATTCTAAGTGTGTTGGTGAGGAACTAAAAATGGTAAGAGAGTTTCCCATTAAACTTAGGAAAGTAAGATACATTAGTTAGAATCATACTTGAAAATAGTGTTGGTGAGGATGGGTGAAGAAAGTGATAAAGCTGGGTTTTAACTCTATATTTAAAAAATATTCTAATTCTTTTTTCATCCTACCATTTTACGTGAAGAAAGTGATAAAGCTGGGTTTTAAATTTTTTGAATGAATATTTATTTTGATAATGATGAAAGTGATAAATTGCTAGGTATTAAATTTTTGGGTTGATGAAGGTAATGAGGACGATGAATTTGCTAGATTTCAAATTTTTTTATTGATAATGCGGTAAGAAAATAATGGAGGAATGGGTCCTTGAAAACCATTTAGTGAAAAATCCAAAATTCTAAGAAAGTTACTGCAACTCAATGCTGGTGCCGATATTGGTTTCTGTGATCTTGTTTATGCTATGCTCCGGTGGTATTGCTCTGGCATGGAACTGTTATCGTTGAGGAAGGCGTTTTTTGGTGTGCGCCGGTTGTGGCTTGGCTGGACTTATTCAATTACAGACATGGTGACTGCATGGCTCACAAATCATTTGGCATTCAGATACTATGTTAAGGAACTAATTGTTGGGGCTGTTGGCAAAGTTTACTTTGGATCATTAGTCATGTTTATGTTTCCTGGTTATCGTTGCAAAAGCGGATCATCGCAGGGTATTATCTTGTGTGTTGTTTGGTGCTTTGGATCGTTCATTAGTTAATAAGAAGTTTATTTACATTGTAACTGAGAAAAGATAATGAGTTTGAGTTTGTTAGTATCCTGATGTTTTGCATCTACAGTAGGCAGAGATCATTGGTAAATTAAAAACTATCTGTATTAATGAAAATCAATAGGTCATACTGTTATGTAAAAAATGGCTTATCTGCAGAGTTACTATCTGAAGATTTTAAATTTGTTGTGAATAGGTTTTAATTAAAAAGTGTATGTGTAGAGTGCTTTTTAATAGATTTTATAGATGGCTAGTCGTAAATGGTGATACCTAAAAGAACCTGCCTATGTAAATGGTGATACTTAAAAGAACACTGTCAAATAGATTTAGCAGTTTCCATGAAGCTTGGAAACATAGTTTTTGATGATACTTAAAAGAACATGCATATGTAATTTTTCCTTAAGAATTATAATTGTATCAATAAAATTTATAGTAATGAACAGCTGATGTATATACAACTCAGTTTATAAAAAGGTGCAAGTAATATCTCAATTTTCTTCACTTTTTGTTGATCAAGGTAAATGACTAGATCAAGGATATAAATACTGATGCTTTATGAAGGAGTTGAGCAAGTAATATCTCAATTTTCTTCACTTTTTGTTGTGTAAAATTGCTAAGTTTCAACATCTGTAAAATTGGCGACTTTTCCATTTCTGAATCAACGAGCAATTCAATACAGAGCAGTAAAAAATTCAAAATAAGTGTCCATGAGGATTGGGATGAGGATTTAGAGAGCAAGCTTGTGAACTATGATGAGTATTGGCTGTATTTGGCATATTCTGTTTTGGACTATTTTGATAGGTAGTGAGTTTACAAATTAAAGGTATTTAACAACTGATCTGGTCTGGGTCTTTGAGATGTGCTATGTGGGTTGTGGATTATAAATTCATTCCCTTTAGTAGCTTTTCTTAGGTCTATGTGATTAGAGTTTTGGCTTTGCAGTCTATGATGAAAAGTTAAATGTTGGCCAATCAATTTTGCAGCTATCAGGATGCTATTGAAGACATTACCAAAAGAATGGGTGCTGGAATGGCCAAATTTATTTGCAAGGAGGTAAGTTATACATGTATTCTGTTCTGCATATATTCCTTTTATTAATGTTTGTTACATTTGATGTGGTTAACCTCTGTGATTGATGGACTGCTATAATGTTTATTATTCTTTTTGATGACGTGGTTTCTGGTAGTTTGATTTTTAATGATATAAGGGGAGGGAAATATAGTGAAGGTTGTGAGAACTGTGAACAAATAGTTATGCAGACTAGTGTTACTATAAAACTAACATTTTTGTAATACTTTGATACTATACTAATTTGCAGGTAGAGACAATTGATGACTGCGATGAATATTGCCACTATGTGGCAGGACTTGTTGGGCTTGGTTTATCAAAACTTTTCTATGCCTCTGGTACAGAAGATTTGGCTACAGACGACCTTTCAAATTCAATGGGTTTGTTTCTTCAGGTACCATGAAAGTAATATATAGCAAAGCAATATGCTGTTTGACTACCAACTTTGTCTTATATCTTTCTACTGAACCTTAGGAGTTGTACTTTACTGTAAATACTTACAGTTCTCTTTTCAGCTCGTAAAGTTATAACATTCTACTGTAAATATTTACAGTACACTGTTTGACTACCAACTTTGTCTTATATCTTTCTACTGAACCATAGGAGTTGTACTTTACTGTAAATACTTACAGTTCTCTTTTCAGCTCGTAAAGTCATAACATTCTAAATGTTATTCTTCTCAAGCACTTTCATATCCTCTGACATAACTTCCTTCCACTTTGGAACATTTAGAGCTTCCTATACAGAATTTCTATGCAAGACAAATGAGAGTATGTTTGGTGCAGTATCTAACAAATATCCCTATTAGATATGAGAACATCAAGATCAATATACTTAGGATGAGAATCAGAGAGAATTTTATCTCTACTTTTGTTTGCTTTAGGTGGGTTGATTCTCCCTCGATTATGATTATGATTGTGCTGACGAATCAATTCTTCTCCTTTCTGATTAGTGAATTTGGAGAAGGTGACCAAACTTGGAAGGATTGCTTTATGAAAGCAGGAATCGTAATCAGAAAGTAGAAGGATTAGTTTATGAAAGCAGGAATCGTGATCAGAAAGTAGAAGAATTAGTTTATGAAAGCCGGAATCAGTGATCACGATTCCTGCCTTCATAAACCAATCCTTGCTAAGTTTGGTCACCTTCTCCAAAATTTTGTCTTGTTTCATTATATGGGCGTAACAGTGGTTCAATGAGATTCTAACTTGGTTCTTCAAGTACAATGGGTCAACCCTTACTGTTTCTGAAAAACCCTAACAAGACTGAGAAAATACTAAACCACAAATATAAACGCGAATTCAAACAAATTGATTTGGATTAATTAAGAAATTACTCTTGACCTTATTATTTATAACAAATTATTTACATCAAATCTCTTGTTTATGGGAATAAGAACCAATAAACCTTATCATAGAGATATTCTTGTTTAACATAATATGATTCAAATTATATACATATCTTAGCAGTTTCCTTGTTATTGTTTTTATCAAGCTTGGTTTCCCTATTCAACTATGATTAAGAGTTTTGTATCCCAGTAAGTATGGCTCCATGCTTAATTTTTTTTTGCAACATCAAATCATCAAATCATATTTATATTTTAATCTTTATTCTTCCTCTTTTCTCTATCTAAAACCCACTATTGTTTATTCATCTCTTTATCTAAAATTCACTACTTAAACATGTACGTATATAGTCATCAAACAAGCAATTTGAGATAAGCAAGTTGTGGTGATTTACTCGTAATGTTATTATTTTTATTATTATTATTTTTTTAGGGTTATGAAGTTACTGATGCATTTGTTTGCAGATTACGAGCAGTTCTCTTGGAGCATTTTTATCGAAACAACTATCTCTTGATTCAAAGTTGTTATGAGGATATATTAAAGAAGGATCCAACCTGTTGTGATTCTTTAGCAAAACTTATGACGATGCACCAAGAAGGTATCTTCATTCATAGCAAATTCTTTTAAATAAATTGAATAATTTTTCTACCTCTAATTAATACTAATTAACTAAAAACTCTTAACTAATAGACCCATCACAATATTTTATATGCTCAAGCTCAACTATACACACTACACACCGTGCCTAAGTCATTAATTGATTTCTTCTGATATTTTGCAGGAGATTATAGTCTTGAATCTCTTCTGGAAATGATTGCTTTACATTTGGATGCTGCTACAGATGCAGAGTACAATACATGGATGATGCTAGCTATATGTTTTTCTAAATTGTCTCTCCATGATGAAGACATCTTGTCTACATGCTCCATTCAAAATGATAAAGTACAGGGCCTGCAATATTCCTCCTCTCGCAAAACGCCAAAAATATTTACAGAGGGTATATCAGCAAAATCTTGGAATCTTCGATGTCGGTGGTGGCTAACAAAATATTTCAGCAATAACAAGTTTGAGTCAAATATTAAAACTCGTGATTTACAGTTACTCACATACAAAGCAGCATGAAGATTGTTTTCACTTTGTTTCCGTCATTCGTTCTTTTGAATAGGAAATGTATGCAAATTGAATTTGATTGTCATTTGTAGATTGATTTATGAGTCTTTTTGTCATGAATAAGGTGCCATTTCCTTGTAATTGTTATTGTAGTTCAACTGTTACTATAATAACAAAAAAATTGAGTGCAGATTTTTTTTAAAAAATATTTGCAACTTGCGGCGGTTCAAACCGCCACAATATACCCTAGATTTTTTTTAATATTTGCAACTTGTGGCGGTTCAAACCGCCACAATATACCTTCGCAAATAACTATCCGTCACAAATTCGAGATTACGTCAGTTAACTATCCGTCATGAAAATAACGACGGTTTGCACGACAGTTTTCACAACTGTCGCAATATGGCCTCGCGACGCATGTTTCCGCGACAGTTCTAAAACCGTCGTAACTTGCAAATTGCAACGGTTCTAACCGTCGTAATATGCCAAAATGAACCGTCGCAATTTGCCAATTTTCTTGTAGTGTTACCAATGTTGAACGAGCATGTCGTGAAAGCATTGTTTTTTCCTATTGGGGTACCCTTGAAGCTGAGGCTTAGTAGACTCTTAACCATTTGACCATTAGGTAGTGTGGTGACTATCAGGAATAGTTGATACGCGATACTACACTCAAAGGAGATTCATCTTGGAATATTACAGCTCTCATGAGTCAATCGGTTTGTTGTTAATATCCTTAAGAGGGGTCAATAATTTTGGGAACCTTTGTTAGAACCTGTTCTACAGGTACAAAATTTAACCTTTAGTACACACCTTGGGAATGGGGAGATCCATGGCTCCATACTCGTGACGATGAACCCTTAAACCCATGTTTTCAAATGTTTTTGTTTGTTGCATTCATGCATCCATGCATTCATTAAAAACCTTTTTTTTAAACAAGAAAAAATCTTTTTCTAAAAAGACTGAAATAATAATTGCAAATATCAGAGGTTGCGTTATGGATTTCGGAAGAAGAAAAATGCACAAGTACACCTTCAAGGTTCCAAAACTAGAAGGCCTAAGGAAATTAGGAAGAATAATTACTAATCCCGAGGCTTTCAGAGCTAAGCACGGAGGACTGTTGTCAATTTTGAGGGCCAACATGGTTGAAGGGATCCTATCTACATTGGTTCAATTCTATGATCTAGTTTACCACTGCTTCACTTTCCCAGATTATCAGCCCACACCAACACTAGAAGAGTACTTTCACCTGATTGATTTACCTATCACTGATCAAGATCTATTTTCCAGACTGGAAGAAATTCCAAAAGATCAAGCCATTTCAAGAGCAATCTCTTTGGAAGAGTCAGAAATCAGAACTCACGTGACCACCAAGGGAGGAATCTAGGGTTTATCGGCTAAATTCCTGATGGAGAAAGCTTTATACTTTTCTAGTATAGGAAATATAACCGCTTTCGAAGATGTCATTGTTCTGCTCACATATGGGTTATTCCTCTTTCTCAACATTGAAAACTTCGTCGACACCAATGCTGTTAAGATATTCTTAATTGGGAACCCAGTCCCACCCTTGCTCGCAGATGCTTATCATTTTGTACACTTAAGGAATTTGTATAGTGGAGGGATGATCACCTGCTGTGTACCATTACTCTACAAATGGTTTATTTCCCACTTGCCCAAGTCTGCTGCTTTTTGGGATCACAAGAGTAGTATGCGATGGTCACAGAAGATTATGTCCCTTACCAATTCTGACATAGATTGGTACAATCGGATCTATGATGGAGTAAAAATCATCGACAAATGTGGAAATTTCCCTAATTTACCCCTCATTGGTACTAAAGGAGGGATCAACTATCATCCAATTCTAGCTCGCCGTCAACTTGGATACCCGATGAAGAATATCCCACATAATGCTCATCTGGAAGGTCTTTTCTTAAAGGAAGGAGAAAATGACAGGGCGCTAAAGAAAGAAATAGTGCATGCTTGGCAACATATTCACAGGATGGGGAGAGAGTCCTTGGGGAGGCCAAACTGCATCTCTGCAGAGCCTTATCTCCACTGGGTACAAACTAGAGTCATCAAACTGAGGATTCCTTACCCTCGTCAAGAAGTTTTTCCCTTAAAGGAATCTGTCCTTTATTTCATGCCTGGTGCGGAAAAACTCCAGGTCGCTCTCAACAAAGTCCAACGTGAGAAGAACTCTTGGAAGAACAAGTACCAGATTCTTAATTTGGAATGTACCAAGATTCAGGAACTGCTAAAGGAAAAGGATGCTCTGATTGAGATATTAGAGCAGCATGCCATAGAAAGTCAGGAGGAACGAAGAAATTTGCTCACTCCTTTCACTTGGCAAAGGATCATCGACCCGATAACGGCTGAAGGGACCCGATCGAAGAAAAGAAAAATTCAGGAACCAGCATCTGAGCTCTCCTTAGAGAGAACTCAGGATCCATAGGCCTAATTTTCCTTCTCGTACTTTGTAAAATACTGTACTTTTCCCTGTAAAATACTGCAATCTTTCGAGTTCAATAAAAGGGTCTCCCCCGCTGTGTGATATTTGCAATATATTTGTTAAAAGTTCTTTTGAAAACAAAAACTAAAAAATATCATTCTCTGCATATCATTCATCATTCTCACATAATACATCTTTGTCTTTGAGTCACACATATGTGTCGCACTCTAGAGTCAAACTGTCTCATGCATACAATACTTGGGCCAATCGACAAAAGAAAATGGACGATCTCGAGGAAGAGAATAGAGAGCTGAGAGGAGAAATCAATGCTCTAAAGAAGAGTTTGGAAAAACTCCACAACACCATGGAATCCCTGGCAGTAGCCCAGGAACAACAACATCAAAGGACTGTGATCTCGGAGATTACATCCACACCAGTACTTGAGACACCTGGCAGTCATCCTCAGTACAACATGCCTAAAGGTTTCCCCTGGGGCCTGCCTCTCAACTATATACCTGAAGGATATATCCCACCGGTCAATGAAGACCCGAAAGCCATAGCAGGAACCACCAGACTTAAAGGCTACAAACTTCAGGTAAATGAAGATGCAAGGGTTACAACAGAAACTCCTGAAGGTTACAAACTTCAGGTCACTGAAGCGTCAAAAGTTACTCCTGTAATGTCTATACCACAACCGGTGGTACACACTATTCCAGAGGAGCAGACTCTGCAGGCCACTTCTGGAAGAAATGAAGAAGTATACGAAAGGATGAATGAATTCTAGGAACAATTCTTGGAAATGCAGAAGGAACTGCATGCCATTCGCGGACAGGACTTGTTTGGTAGAGACACCGCCGATCTCTGTTTGGTTCCTAATGTAAAAATACCGCACAAATTCAAGGTTCCCGACTTTGAAAAATACAAAGGCAACTCTTGCCCTCAAAGTCATTTGGTAATGTACACTCGGAAAATGTCTACCCAGACAGAAAATCAATAGCTACTGATCCATTACTTCCAAGACAGTTTAACTGGTGCCGCACTCAAATGGTACATGGGTTTAAACTGCACCAAGATCAGTACTTTCAGAGATCTTGGGGCAGCCTTCGTTTAGCAGTATAAATATAACTTGGACATGGCACCAGATAGGGACCAACTCAGAGCAATGTCACAAAATGATAAAGAAACCTTCAAGGAATATGCTCAGAGATGGCGTGAAATCGCCGCCCAGATCTGCCCTCCTCACGAGGAAAAGGAATTGACAAAGATCTTCTTGAAAACATTAAGCTCGTTTTATTATGACCGAATGGTTGCCAGTGCACCTAGTGACTTCACTGAAATGGTGAACATGAGAGTACACCTTGAAGAAGCAGTCCGAGAAGGATGATTAGTCAAAGATGCAGAGCCATCCAACAGTACTAAAAGATACAGTAATGCTTTCCAAAAGAAGAAAGAGCAAGATATCAGTAATATCTCTCCGGGAAAGCAAAAGCGAAGGTATCAACCGGTATCAGCAGTAACTCCCGCTATCAACCCAGCGCCAGCTTCGACATATCAACCTCAGGTTGCTCAGAGCCAACCAAGTCAACAACAGTATCAGCAAAGGCCGCAATGGCGTCTTCAGCAGGCTTGCCCGCAGTACAATAATAAAAACCGTACTACATGACCATTAGGGTTCGACCCTATACCGATGTTGTATGCAGAGTTATTTCCACTTCTACTAGCCAAGGGGCACATTCAAACCAGGACTCCTCTTGCAGTACCAAAAAATCCACCGTTTTGGTTCAAAGCAGGTCAAACTTTCCCTTACCATCAAGGAGGATCGGGACATAACATTGAGAATTGCCTCAGTTTCAAGTCTGATGTATAGAAGCTCGTCAGAAATGGGGTTTTATCTTTCAAAGATACTAATCCGAATGTTCAGACGAACCCATTACTGCAACATGAGAAGACTACGGTGAATTTGATAGAAGGAGAACCTGTCGGCAGTTATCAAATTCACAATGTATGCTTACTGGGAACCAATCTGGTGAAAATGCATTGCAAACAAAGTGGGTACGACCATGTACCATCTCACAACTATCATCAGTGTGATATATGTTCCAAGGACGATCAAGGATGTGCCATAGTACAAGCAGCTCTTCAAGAACAAATGGATTTGGGCTGGATTCAGGATCACAGGATTCGTGAAGTAAACATGGCCCATGCACATCCAAACATTGTTCAAAACCATGACATTCGTGCAATGAACGTCAATCTAGTGGCAATGCATTCAAGACAAATTTAGTATTACAATTTTTTGCGGCACGATTACATCACTTGCCCGATTTTCTCAAAAGACGATCAGGGATGCTCTTTTGTACAAGAGTCCCTCCAATGTTAAATGGATCTCAGATGGATCCAAGACTACCATGAAAGGAATGATCATCAGGTTAAGATGGTTCAGATCTTTGACATCCGCTTAATGAATACCAGTCTAGTGGAATTGCATGCCAAGCAGGTCAGACTTGGTTTTCTGGCCTTACATGATTATCAAGACTGCAAAGAATGCTAAGAAAATGACCAAGGGTGTGAGCTTGTACAAAGGACTCTTCAGCATCTATTGGACCACTGATGGCTTCCGATCTACCAAGATGAAGACACGCAACAAGTTAGCATAACTAATGGGAATCCTGATAGACACCAAAGCTGTGATATCCATTTACTAGAAACAGATCTGGTAAGGATGCACTGCATACAAAGTGGATACGGTCGGGTACCTGTGAGTGCAAGAGTTGTCTCTACAAGTCAATCTATGTTTTGATGATAACAACACATATTTGTGAAAGAACCAATTTATGTTCTAACGTGTGTTGTGTGCAGATCATAATTATAGAAAATATCAGATCCAATAAGCACCAGCCAGATGAGCGAAATTGATAATATGCGAAGTTACTATGTGTGACACAAGTCGCAAGAAGCAAGAACGCTTCTGTATCTGATCGTGATCAGTCAGATCCAAGGATGCCGATATTGCTGATGCAATGCTCTTGTGGATGCTCTCTGAAAGTGGTCAAGATTCTGAAGATTACGAAGCTTCTGAAGAAGAGAACCGAAGTGCTAAAGATTCTCATGCTTTAAGTTCTGAAGGCGGAAGGCTCTGAAGACCAAGTGTAGAAAGACTCTGAAGACTTATGTGTCCTGAAGATTAAGGTTCTGAAGATCAAGTATTGAAGACTCTGAAGACAGATTCCTAATGGACAAGTTCTGAAGTTTCGGAAGACTTGAAGAAGTAAAGGATAACGTGCTTAAAGACAAGTGCTGAAGTTCTGAGGACTGATTCCTAATGGACTTCTTCAAATAACTGAAGACTTGACATATCAGATATCCTGCTAAGAAGACTTTACTCATCCTTCATCAATTTACCATCAGAAGCCTCTGAAATTCAGAAGTCACATGTTACCATTGTGAGTAACTGTACACAACGCCTAAGAAAGATATATCCCGTCACTTCTCCCACAGCAAAAAGGAGACGTGTAAGTACAGTTAACTATTACACAACGTCTCTTTTCCAACAACCAACAATATTTCAAATGGCTATATTTCTACTGGGCTATTTAAAGGAAAGAGTTCTCGCTTCTGAAGGCATCGATTTATTCCATCAAAGGTGAATTGATCAAGTCACTGTGTGAAGATAGCAACAACGATGAGTTCTCGTTGTAACACTTAGAATATCCAACGCTATCACCATTTACACATGGCCATTGTTGTTGAAGCTCAAGATCATCATTCAACACAACAATAATGAATTGGTACAGAAGTTGTTGATGAAGAAGACAACATTGAAGATCAGTCAAGTCATCAACCCACCTCCTTGTCAGCGCTACATTGAAGATCGGAAGCAAGGAGTTGTTGCTCAAAGCTTGCTCACCCAAGAAGACGAAGAAGAAGAAGATCTACAAGATGTCAACAGCTGTCAAATCATTATACATCTTTGTAGGTTCTTAGGATAGCAAGGAGTTGTTGCTCACATCTTGCTTGAACACTTATGTGTTCTTTGTTCTTAAACTTAGGAGTAATCTGCTTGTTAAGAAGCATCTTTGTAATCTCCTATAAAACTAATTCTTGGTGAGTTAGGATTCCTTGAGTGGTCAGTGTGACCGGAGACTCGAGAAGACAATGGCGAGATGTCATTGTGGGAAAAGCCTGAAATAGGGTCAGTAGCATTATATTCATTGCGATGAATCCCTGAACGTCTAGCTGTGAAAGCCTAGCAGTAGATCTTGCAAGATTGGAACCTGCAGGTCAATGTTCGTTAGATTTATTTAGTTGAATCCCTGAATGGTTCATTGCATGTTAGTCACAGTGCGGCTGTGCAAGTGGTTAGTCACCGGCTATTGCCCGTGCATCTGTAATCGATATTAATTATAGTGGATTAAGACCTTGTGTTCAAGGCAAAATCACCTGAGGATGGTGGACTGGATTAACCTTTGTGGTGAACCAGGATATATCGTGTGTCCTTTACTCTTATGCTTAATGTTCTTATTTATGTTTCTATATTGAGTATCAGAACCTTACATAAGCAAGTCAAAACCTTGTAGCTTAACTCTAATAAGCTTTCGCACTGCAAGTTCTGAGAAATGTAGTTTATGTTCAGACTCTTGTTGGTTCTCATGCTTCACGCATAGCAAGTCTGAAAGTAACTTTGCCAGTCAGAGTCTCTCAACGAACTCTAATGCTCTCCTAAGTGCTTTAACGACAAGAAGCGAAAAGTTGACAAGAGAGTAAATACACAATTCAAACCCCCCTTTCTTGTGTCTTTCTCGCACCTTCAATTGGTATCAGAGCTCCGGTTCTGTTATTGATGGATATCAAACACTTAACAGTGTCAGAAAAAGATCTAGATGAGGTATGTAGAAATACTCTGGGTGAGATTGTAATCCACTTACAATTTCTATAACAGTTCAGAAGATGACTGTGTACAAAATTGTAATCAATCTGAGTACTTGAGCAAATCACTGATTCTGGAAGTTTTTACAGTTGTCAAAAAACTAAATCTTCCTCACTTAAGTTTTATTGAAGATTGAAGAATCAACTGATAAGATAGATTCATAAGATAAGAAGTAGTATCTGTTGAATGCTATTCTTGGAAGATACGTATGAATGAACCACATATTTGCTCAAAGTTAAATCATCAGAAAACAAGAAGTCTTGTTTGCTGAAGATCAATTCTTTATGAGTTTTTGAGATGTTTTTAAGAAACGGATTAGGTCCACCCTTGACTTTCTCGTATAAAAACTCATTCAGAACTTCTTCATGTAAAGAAGAAAGATTGTTGTTTTATGATTTTAAACTTCAGAGTGAAGTCTGTTGAAGTCAGAAAATCTGAAGAATTCAAACTCTTAAGAAATGATTCAACATTTGAATCTTGAATGATCTAGAAGTTAAAAGATTCAATGAAGAACTGAATATTGTTTTCATGGAAAGCTATGCAGAAAACTGAAAGAATATTCAGTAAGAAGACGTTTATAGATCCATCAAGTACTTGATCATTAATGATCTCTTAAGTATGGATTGAATCAGTATAACCAAGTCCTGATGACTTGAGACCTTCTTACAAGTTGAACCAAACATTAGTGATCAGATCAATATCTGATAAGTGTCTCAGAACCTCTTATTCTTTGAAATCAGAAGTGGGTGAATAAAGTTGAACAGGAAAAGAAGTCAAAATGCAAGTGAATCTTAAAGAATCCAAGAACCCTCAACAGTTCACTCAGAAAAGGAAAAATCAGAGTCAGACTGAAAAGCACTTAGAATAGTCGTAAAAAGATTTCAGAACCTCTAAGGTATGTCTGTCTTCGTTCATCCCCATTATTGAAATTTGAAATAGTAGCAATAATATGAACTTAGTCATATTAGGATTATTGAAACCATAATAATATTCTCACACATTTATGATTAGACATTTTTCAAGAATAAAATAAACAATCATGATTACGTTGTGTCAGCTACTACATCCCTACTCATAGGTATACGACAATTTAAGTCTATAATGTGTCCCTTCAACTGACCGCCACAACTATTCATAGCTTGTCTAGGAAATGATGACCACGCATGCTCCAAGCTTGATAAATAGCTATCATTCCAAAGTTCTTTCACAACACTACTCCCCTTCTAGAAAGAATCTCTATCCAAAAGCTTAGAACCTTCTTCCTCAACTAACCTGCTCAAAATGTCTTCACACAATATCAGAGGAGAAACTACTGACCTCGAACTCTTAAAGGAATACACTCTAAACGTGAACCATCTACCTCTTCTCCACTAACTAAGCATTTTATCTAGAATTAAATTTCAGAACTGGGAAAACTATTTCTCCATGCTTGATGGACCTATCTTCCCTGCACTTGTAACTGAGTTCAGGGCAAACGCTCTATCACTAGAATATGATTTTGGCAAGAATGTCATTTTATCTGTGGTTGCTGGCTGTCCTGTCATAATCAACCCTACCATCATTGCAAAAGCCATTGATTGTATTAAGGATGGTTTGACTGTGGAGGATAACATTAACAATATTTGTCTTGACAAACATTTGCATATGATCTTTGAGACTAAGGGCCATCCCACTCTACCTTGTACCCTCAATCCTGTAGCTAAAGACAGGTACAAGCTAATGGTAACTAATCTAAGACCAAGAGAAAGAGGAGGAGGATGGCGTTATGACAAAGAAAGATTATTTATTTTCTTCCTAGTTTGTAGAGTCAAAGTAAACTTACCCCAAACCATGTATAATCATCTGAAGGAAGAAATACTTTTGTCTAGGAAAGACACAGTTTATCAAGTTCCCTACTGCAGGGCTATCTCCCACATTCTTGATCTTCAAGGAGTTGTTGGTCATTGCAGAAGAAATGGAATGACTGAGAAGATCCTTCATGAGTTTTGTCAACCTATGACGTTCTTAGTTTAAGATAGGAAGTTAGTCATTTTTTAATTAAAAGTTATACTTGACTAACTTATGTAAAATCTTAATATTTATATTTCTTAAGTATGTTTTATGTGTTTTTGATTGAATGGTTCTTATGATCACGATTATCTAATTAATAATAAAACGATGAGTGCTGCTTAAAATTCACACGAAAAGGCTTAGGATTGTCTAGAGACCATAAATCCCCCATAGGTCATGATTAAGTAACGGTTCCATTACCACTTATTAAGATTATGTCACGATTCTTGATTAAAGAAATTAATCATTAACCTACCTTTCCACGATATTTAGTGCTTCTAGGAAAATCAAACGTTGCGGTTTCAAACTCTCCACATAAATAACCTTACTTCTTAATCTATAAAAGCATCAAACCCTAAGACACCAACACACTCTTACTCATCTGAATCCTCTGCCTAATCACTCTCTAAAAATGGATTTCATCTCACAAAATGCTTCAATTTCCACAACCACATAAATTCCAGTTGACAGTCTCATAGTCTTGTCTGAAACTGTTGTAAACTTCAACAATCTAAAGTCAAATGGATGTAATGTTACTCCCTCAATGGAAGCACAAGGATGGAGTAATTACTTCAAGAGGTTGGAAGGACCAACCTATGGATGTTTGGTTAACGAGTTCTGGATTCATGCTAATGCATGCTCGACTCTCATTAGTTCTTCGATCTTTAGAAGAAGAGTCTACATATCTGAAAAGACTATTGCAGATCTCTTGGAGCATGAGAATAATGGATTCAAAATTACCAAGGATCTACTTAGTAAGGAGAGAGAAGCCAAAGTCACAACCTTTATTTTCAAAGAAGGGACAGCAATTGAGAACCAAGTATTCTTAAACCTGAAATAACCACTACAAGTTTGGTTCAGAATCGTGCAGGGAAGCATTTTTCATCTTCTTCCTGCAAATTAACTCAACGACACTCAGAAGTGTGTCTTATTCCTTCTCCTTAAAGGAATTAAGATCAATCTCCCTTCCGTTCTCTTCAAACTTCTGAAGGAAGCCATAAGAAACTCCAGAAGTGGTTCTAATCCAGAGATCAAACTTATTCCGTACGGAAGACTCATCTCTGATATTTTTGTTGAATCTGGAGTAGTTGATGACATTCTAATCGATGAAGTTGAATCAAGAAAGCTGCTTAAAAGTGCTGGGAAAATTCTCAAGTTTGAGGATTTTATGAAAGAAGACATCACACTGGACAATACATTCTTTAGGGAATTAACTCTGACTCCCAGGATTCCAGTTAAAGGTTTCCCAAAATTCGCTACTTATAATCAGGCAGAAGTCAGAAACTATCTGAGTAGATTTAAGGATGAAGATATCAGTGTTTGGATCAACATGAAGAATATTACTGATGTACTTCAAGAACTCACAAATTGGAAAGAAGGAAGTAAGAAGCAGAAAATGGTTGATGATGAGGAACCCTCATCTAAGAGATCAAAAACCGTGAATGATGTATTAAAATCCTTTAAGGACAATGCAATCACAAAAATCCAAAGCTTAGTAGAAGCTTCCAGTTCCTATGTGGACTCCATGGAAATAAGAAATATCTGGACTGAGTTCCATGAATGGATCTCAGTAGAAATTGTGAAAATCAAGAGGCTGGCAATTACTCAAGTAGAAGAAAAGTTACAAGTCTCAAGAAATGATGACTCTGAAAGCCTTTTCTCATCTTCATCATCATCTTTAGGCTCACTCTAGTCTAACTCAATAGGTCCTATGAAAACCCAGCTTTATTAGGACTACGATTACTTAAAATATTAGGAATCGGTGTTTAAATTATCTAGAATTTTTCAAGATTAAGCTCAACCTATGCTCTGCATTTTAAAATTACTCTATGTTGATGCTTCTAGCTGATTGTTCATGAATGAAGTGCTATAATTAATCTCTTCAGATGATCTAAAACCTTTAATTGATAATAAGATAATTCCATCTAATTGTCCTTAAAATGAATATGCTATGGTTATAGATGGTTATCACTAAATGACTCAGATTGCTCTTAACTGCTTAAATGTTGGCTCTATGGATCTATGTTGTTTATCATAGGCATTACATGCTTAAATGCTCATATGCTCTAGCACTTTTTGATGATGTCAAAAAGGGGGAGAAATATAATGATTTTGATTGAGAAGAGGAAATCTGAAAGAAGAAGAAAGAATGCAACACAAACAAGTAATCATCATATAAAATGCGTTACTACTAACGTTTGTTATTTGATGTTATCCGAGGAACTCTAAACAAGTTCAGTAGGCATTCTAAGAACAGGAACAGGTCAAGATAAAAGAACTCTATTATGAAGTTGTCTAGGAATCAGAAGAAGAAGGAAAACTCTGAAAGCAGTCAAGACAAAGTATACATTTCAAGATGCTTACTCAGAAGAACTGTGCAAATCAGAAGTCAAAGAACTGTCTGAAGATTTGGATTGAAGATCCAAGAACAAGTAGTTTTGATGTCTACCAGGAGGCAATTAAAATGAAAATGATTTGGTATCAGACTAAATCAACAATTGGTAATCAGACCCAGTACACAAAGATTAGTATCAGACTCATCAATCAGAGTAAAGCCGTGAATTATTATCAAAATACCTTCATTGGTATCATATTCAGCACACTAAGGAAATACCTCTCAAGTGGCATGAGAAGAAGTTCTTCACTTGGTATCAAACTCAACATACTCTGGTAAAAGAGTCAGCACATCACAGAATCAAATCATGAGTACCAGATTCAGAATCAAGCGTTGATTGATCACTATAATTAAACATTCAATTGGTATCTGATCAAAAATCAAGCTTTGATGAACCACTGAGTTGTGACAGTAACAAGGTTCTGAGATGAAGACCTGTGTTCAAAAGTCAAACTCTGAAAAAGTCATGATCTACATTGGTGATTAAAATCTTACCATCCTGAATTATGATTCTAAAGATCCCAATATCTGACTTATGGAACTTAGGGGGAGACTGCCCAGAAGATTCAAATGATAAATCTTATAATCTTCACAAAGTCTGAAACTCAGGGGGAGTTTCTTAAAAAGACGGTGTCTGTCTCTGATGAATAACGAGGCTATGTTATTAGAATAGAACTGATCTTCTTATGCTTAATTGAATCTGCTGAAAGGTAGAAATGCTCAGAAGTCTCTGAAGATTACAAGCTCTGATACGACTACAAAGGAACTGAGTTCTGAAGATCTGAAGATGGAAGTTCTGATGAACTAGTCCAAATGCTAAAGATTCTCTGTTCTTTTAAAGACAAGATAGAGAAGAAGTCCTTTTCTACTCTTCGTTCTGGCAACTCAAGTTGTTATTCTGTATATCTTTGGATCATATAAGATTCTAGATGGTCACAGATAAAACTTTGAGGATAACACATTCAGGGGGAGCTGCTGTTACAGACTCTGAATATGTTTGTTTTGGTGATTACCTTGTATAAAATGTTCAATCAAAATACTTGGTTTTGTCATCATAAAAAAGGGGGAGATTGTGAGAGCAAGAGTTGTCTCTACAAGTCAATCTATGTTTTGATGATAACAACACGTATTTGTGAAAGAACCATTTTATGTTCTAACGTGTGTTGTGTGCAGATCATAATTATAGAAAATATCAGATCCAACAAGCACCAGCCAGATGAGCGAAATTGATAATATGTGAAATTACTATGTGTGACACAAGTCGCAAGAAGCAAGAACGTTTCTGTATCTGATCGTGATCAGTTAAATCCAAGGATGCCGATATTGCTGATGCAATGCTCTTGTGGATGCTCTCTGAAAGTGGTCGAGATTCTGAAGATTGCGAAGCTTCTGAAGAAGAGAACCGAAGTGCTAAAGACTCTCATGACTTGAAGTTCTGAAGGCGGAAGGCTCTCAAGACCAAGTGCAGAAAGACTCTGAAGACTTATGTGTTCTGAAGATTAAGGTTCTGAAGATCAAGTATTGAAGACTCTGAAGACAGATTCATAATGGACAAGTTCTGAAGTTTCAGAAGACTTGAAGAAGTAAAGGATAACGTGCTTAAAGACAAGTGCTGAAGTTCTGAAGACTGATTCCTAATGGACTTCTTCAAATAACTGAAGACTTGACTATCAGATATCCTGCTAAGAAGACTCTACTCATGCTTCATCAATTTTCCATCAGAAGCCTCTGAAGTTCAGAAGTCACATGTTACCATTGTGAGTAACTGTACACAGCGCCCAAGAAAGATATATCCCGTCACTTCTCCCACAACAAAAAGGAGATGTGTCAATACAGCTAATTATTACACAACGTCTCTTTTCCAACAACCAACAATATTTCAAATGGCTATATTTCTACTGGGCTATTTAAAGGAAAAAGTTCTCGCTTCTGAAGGCATCGATTCATTCCATCAAAGGTGAATTGATCAAGTCACTATGTGAAGATAGCAACAACGATGAGTTCTCGTTGTAACACTTAGAATATCCAACGCTATCACCATTTACACATGGCCATTGTTGTTGAAGCTCAAGATCATCATTCAACACAACAACAATGAATTGGTACAGAAGCTGTTGATGAAGATGACAACATTGAAGATTAGTCAAATCATTAACCCACCTTCTCGTCAGCGCTACATTGAAGATTGGAAGCAAGGAGTTGTTGCTCAAAGCTTGCTCACCCAAGAAGACGAAGAAGAAGAAGATCTACAAGATGTTAACAACTATCAAATCATTATACATCTTTATAGGTTCTTAGGATAGCAAGGAGCTGTTGCTCACATCTTGCTTGAACACTTATGTGTTCTTTGTACTTAAACTTAGGAGTAATCTGCTTGTTAAGAAGCATCTTTGTAATCTCCTGTAAAACTAATTCTTGGTGAATTAGGATTCCTTGAGTGGTCAGTGTGACCGGAGACTCAAGAAGACAATGGCGAGATGTCATTGTGGGAAAAACCTGAAATAGGGTCAATAGCGTTATATTCATTGCGATGAATCCCTGATCGTCTAGCTGTGAAAGCCTAGCAGTAGATCTTGCGAGATTGGAACCTGCAGGTCAATGTTCGTTATATTCATTAAGTTGAATCTCTGAACGGTTCATTGCATGTTAGTCACAATGCGGATGTAAAAGTGGTTAGTCACCGGCTATTGCCTGTGCATCTGTAATCGATATTGATTATATTGGATTAAGACCTTGTGTTCAAGGCGAAATCACCTGAGAAGAGTGGACTGGATTAGCCTTTGTGGTGAACCAGGATATATCGTGTGTCCTTTACTCTTATGCTTAATGTTCTTATTTATGTTTCTATATTGAATATCAGAACTTTACATAAGCAAGTCAGAACCTTACAGCTTAACTCTAATAAGCTTCCGCACTGCAAGTTCTGAGAAATGTAGTTTATGTTCAGACTCTTATTGGTTCTCATGCTTCACGCATAGCAAGTCTGAAAGTAACTTTGCCAGTCAGAGTCTCTCAATGAACTCTGATGTTGTGCTAAGTGCTTTAACGACAAGAAGCGAAAAGTTGACAAGAGAGTAAATACACAATTCAAACCCCCCTTTCTTGTGTCTTTCTCGCACCTTCAATTGGTATCAGAGCTCCAGTTCTATTATTGATGGATATCAAACACTTAACAGTGTCAGAAAAAGATCTAGATGAGGTGTGCAGAAATACTCTGGGTGAGATTGAAATCCACTTACAATTTCTGTAACAGTTCAGAAGATGACTGTGTACAAAATTGTAATCAATCTGAGTACTTGAGCAAATCACTGATTCTGGAAGTTTTTACAGTTGTCAAAAAACTAAATCTTCCCCACTTAAGTTTTATTGAAGATTGAAGAATCAGCTGATAAGATAGATTCATCAGATAAGAAGTAGTATCTGTTGAATGCTATTCTTGGAAGATACGTATGAATGAACCACATATTTGCTCAAAGTTAAATCATCAGAAAACAAGAAGTCTTGTTTGCTGAAGATCAATTATTTATGAGTTTTTGAGATGTTTTTAAGAAACAGATTAGGTCCACCCTTGACTTTCTCGTATAAAAACTCATTTAGAGCTTCTTCATGTAAAGAAGAAAGATTATTGTTCTATGATTTTGAACTTCAGAGTGAAGTCTGTTGAAGTCATAAAATCTAAAGAATTCAAACTCTTAAGAAATGATTCAACATTTGAATCTTGAATGATCTAGAAGTTAAAAGATTCAATGAAGAACTGAATATTGTTTTCATGGAAAGCTATGCAGAAAACTAAAAGAATATTCAGGAAGAAGACTTTCATAGATCCATCAAGTACTTGATCATTAATGATCTCTTAAGTATGGATTGAATCAGTATAACCAAGTCCTGATGACTTGAGACCTTCTTACAAGTTGAACCAAACATTAGTGATCAGATCAATATCTGATAAGTGTCTCACAACCTCTTATTCATTGAAATCAGAAGTGGGTGAATAAGGTTGAACAGGAAAAGAAGTCAAAATGCAAGTGAATCTTAAAGAATCCAAGAACCCTCAACAATTCACTCAGAAAAGGAAAAATTAGAGTCAGACTAAAAAGCACTCAGAATAGTCGTAAAAAGATTTCAGAACCTCTAAGGTATGTCTGTCTTCGTTCATCCCCATTATTGAAATTTGAAATAGTAGTAATAATATGAACTTAGTCATATTAGGATTATTGAAATCATAATAATATTCTCACACATTTATGATTAGACATTTTTCAAGAATTAAATAAACAATCATGATTACGTTGTGTCAGCTACTACATCCCTACTCATAGGTATACGGCGATTTAAGTCTATCATGTGTCCCTTCAACTGACCGCCACAGCTATTCATAGCTTGTTTAGGAAATGATGACCACGCATGCTCCAAGCTTGATAAATAACTATCATTCCAAAGTTCTTTCACAACACTACTCCCCTTCTAGAAAGAATCTCTATCCAGAAGCTTATAACCTTCTTCCTCAACTAACCTGCTCAAAATGTCTTCACACAATATCAGAGGAGAAACTACTGACCTCGAACTCTTAAAGGAATACACTCTAAACGTGAACCATCTACCTCTTCTCCACAAACTAAGTGTTTTCTCTGGAATTAAATTTCAGAACTGGGAAAACTATTTCTCCATGCTTGATGGACCTATCTTCCCTGCACTTGTAACTGAGTTCTGGGCAAACGCTCGATTACTAGAATATGATTTTGGCAAGAATGTCATTTTATCTATGGTCGCTGGCTGTCCTGTCATAATCAACCCTACCATCATTGCAAAAGCCATTGATTGTATTGAGGATGGTTTGACTGTGGAGGATAACATTAACAATGTTTGTCTTGACAAACATTTGCATATGATCTTTGAGACTAAGGGTCATCCCACTCTACCTTGTACCCTCAATCCTGTAGCTAAAGACAGGTACAAGCTAATGGTAACTAATCTAAGACCAAGAGAAAGAGGAGGAGGATGGCTTTATGACAAAGAAAGATTATTTATTTTCTTCCTAGTTTGTAGAGTCAAAATAAACCTACCCCAAACCATGTATAATCATCTGAAGGAGGAAATCCTTTTGTCTAGGAAAGACACAGTTTATCAAGTTCCCTACTGCAGGGTTATCTCCCACATTCTTGATCTTTAAGGAGTTGTTGGTCATTGCAGAAGAAATGGAATGACTGAGAAGATCCTTCCTGAGTTTTGTCAACCTATGACGTTCTTAGTTTAAGATAGGAAGTTAGTCATTTTTTAATTAAAAGTTATACTTGACTAAATTTATGTAAAATCTTGATATTTATATTTCTTAAGTATGTTTTATGTGTTTTTGATTGAATGGTTCTTATGATCACGATTATCTAATTAATAATAAAACGATGAGTGCTGCTTAAAATTCACACGAAAAGGCTTAGGATTGTCTAGAGACCATAAATCCCCCATAGGTCATGATTAAGTAACGGTTCCATTACCACTTATTAAGATTATGTCACGATTCTTGATTAAAGAAATTAATCATTAACCTACCTTTCCACGATACTTAGTGCTTATAGGAAAATCAAACGTTGCGGTTTCAAACTCTCCACAGAAATAACCTTACTTCTTAATCTATAAAAGCATCAAACCCTAAGACACCAACACACTCTTACTCATCTGAATCCTCAGCCTAATCACTCTCTAAAAATAGATTTCGTCTCACAAAATGCTTCAATTTCCACAACCACATAAATTCCAGTTGACAGTCTCATAGTCTTGTCTGAAACTGTTGTAAACTTCAACAATCTAAAGTCAAATGGATGTAATGTTACTCCCTCAATGGAAGCACAAGGATGGAGTAATTACTTCAAGAGGTTGGAAGGACCAACCTATGGATGTTTGGTTAAAGAGTTCGGGATTCATGCTAATGCAGGCTCGACTCTCATTAGTTCTTCGATCTTTAGAAGAAGAGTCTACATATCTGAAAAGACTATTGCAGATCTCTTGGAGCATGAGAATAATGGATTCAGAATTACCAAGGATCTACTTAGTAAGGAGAGAGAAGCCAAAGTCGCAACCTTTATTTTCAAAGAAGGAACAGCAGTTGAGAACCAAGTATTCTTAAACCTGAAAGAACCACTACAAGTTTGGTTCAGAATCGTGCAGGGAAGCATTTTTCATCATCTTCCTGCAAATCAACTCAACAACACTCAGAAGTGTGTCTTGTTCCTTCTCCTTAAAGGAATTAAGATCAATCTCCATTCCGTTCTTTTCAAACTTCTGAAGGAAGCCATAAGAAACTCCAGAAGTGGTTCTAATCCGGAGATCAAACGTATTCTGTACGGAAGACTCATCTCTGATATTTTAGTTGAATCTGGAGTAGTTGATGACATTCTAATCGATGAAGGTGAATCAAGAAAGCTGCTTAAAAGCGCTGGGAAGATTCTCAAGTTTGAGGATCTTATGAAAGAAGACATCGCTCTGGACAATACATTCTTTAGGGAATTAAATCTGACTCCCAGGATTCCAGTTAAAGGTTTCCCAAAATTCGCTACTTATAATCAGGCAGAAGTCAGAAATTATCTGAGTAGATTTAAGGATGAAGATATCAATGTTTGGATCAACATGAAGAATATTACTGATGTACTTCATGAACTCACAAATTGGAAAGAAGGAAGTAAGAAGCAGAAAATGGTTGATGATGAGGAACCCTCATCTAAGAGATCAAAAACCGTGAATGATGTATTAAAATCCTTTAAGGACAATGCAATCACAAAAATCCAAAGCTTAGTAGAAGCTTCCAGTTCCTGTGTGGACTCCATGGAAATAAGAAATATCTGGACTGAGTTCCATGAATGAATCTCAGTAGAAATTGTGAAAAGCAAGAGGCTGGCAATTACTCAAGTAGAAGAAAAGTTGCATGTCTCAAGAAATGACGACTCTGAAAACCTTTTCTCATTTTCTTCATCATCTTTAGGCTCGCTCTAGTCTAACCCAATAGGACCCATGAAAACCCAGCTTTATTAGGACTACGATTACTTAAAATATTAGGAATCAGTGTTTAAATTATCTATGTTTTAATTATCTAGAATTTTTCAAGATTAAGCTCAACCTATGCTCTGCATTTTAAAATTACTCTACGTTGATGCTTCTATCTGATTGTTCATGAATGAAGTGCTATAATTAATCTCTACAGATGATCTAAAACCTTCAATTGATAATCAGATAATTCCATCTAATTGTCCTTAAAATGAATATGCTATGGTTATAGATGGTTATCACTAAATGACTCAGATTGTTCTTAACTGCTCAAATGTTGGCTCTATGGATCTATGTTGTTTATCATAGGCATTACATGCTTAAATGCTCATATGCTCTAGCACTTTTTGATGATGTAAAAATGGGGGAGAAATATAATGATTTCGATTGAGAAGAGGAAATCTGAAAGAAGAAGAAAGAATGCAACACAAACAAGTAATCATCATATAAAATGCGTTACTACTAACGTTTGTTGTTTGATGTTATCCGAGGAACTCTAAACAAGTTCACTAGGCATTCTAAGAACAGGAACAGGTCAGGATAAAAGAACTCTATTATGAAGTTGTCTAGGAATCAAAGAAGTAGGAAAACTCTGAAAGCAGTCAAGACAAAGTATACATTTCAAGATGCTTACTCAGAAGAAATTTGCAAATCAGAAGTCAAAGAACTGTCTGAAGATCCGGATTGAAGATCCAAGAACAAGTAGTTTTGATGTCTACCAGGAGCCAATTAAAGTGAAAATGATTTGGTATCGGACTAAATCAACAATTGGTAATCAGACTCAGTACACAGAGATTAGTATCAGACTCATCAATCAGAGCAAAGCTGTTAATTATTATCAAAATACCTTCATTGGTATCATATTCAGCACACTAAGGAAATACCTCTCAAGTGGCATGAGAAGAAGTTCTTCACTTGGTATCAAACTCAACATGCTCTAGTAAAAGAGTAAGCACATCACAGAATCAAATCATGAGTACCAGATTCAGAATCAAGTATTGATTGATCACTATAATTAAACCTTCAATTGGTATCTGATCAAAAATCAAGCTTTGATGAACCACTGAGTTGTGACAGTAACAAGGTTCTGAGATGAAGACCTGTGTTCAAAAAGTCAAACTCTGAAAAAGTCATGATCTACATTGGTGATTAAAATCTTACCATCCTGAATTATGATTCTGAAGATCCCAATATCTGACTTATGGAACTTAAGGGGAGACAACACAGAAGAGTCAAATGATAAATCTTATAATCTTCACAAAGTCTGAAACTCAGGGGGAGTTTCTTAAAAAGACGGTGTCTGTCTCTGATGAATAACGAGGCTATGTTATTAGAATAGAACTGATCTTCTTATGCTTAATTGAATCTGCTGAAAGGTAGAAATGCTTCAGAAGTCTCTGAAGATTACAAGCTCTGATACGACTACAAAGGAACTGAGTTCTGAAGATCTGAAGATGGAAGTTCTGATGAACTAGTCCAGATGCTAAAGATTCTATGTTCTTTTAAAGACAAGATAGAGAAGAAGTCCTTTTCTACTCTTCGTTCTGGCAACTCAAGTTGTTATTCTGTATATCTTTGGATCATATAAGATTCTAGATGGTCACAGATAAAACTTTGAGGATAACACATTCAAGGGGAGCTGCTGTTCCAGACTCTGAATATGTTTGTTTTGGTGATTACCTTGTATAAAATGTTCAATCAAAATACTTGGTTTTGTCATCATCAAAAAGGGGGAGATTGTGAGAGCAAGAGTTGTCTCTACAAGTCAATCTATGTTTTGATGATAACAACACGTATTTGTGAAAGAACCATTTTATGTTCTAACGTGTGTTGTGTGCAGATCATAATTATTGAAAATATCTGATCCAACAAGCACCAACCAGATGAGTGAAATTGATAATATGCGAAGTTACTATGTGTGACACAAGTCGCAAAAAGCAAGAATGCTTCTGTATCTGATCGTGATCAGTCAGATCCAAGGATGCCGATATTGTTGATGCAATGCTCTTGTGGATGCTCTCTGAAAGTGGTCGAGATTCTGAAGATTACGAAGCTTCTGAAGAAGATAACCGAAGTGTTAAAGACTCTCATGACTTGAAGTTCTGAAGGCGGAAGGCTCTGAAGACCAAGTGCAGAAAGACTCTGAAGACTTATGTGTTCTGAAGATTAAGGTTCTGAAGATCAAGTATTGAAGACTCTGAAGACAGATTCCTAATGGACAAGTTCTGAAGTGTCAGAAGACTTGAAGAAGTAAATGATAACGTGCTTAAAGACAAGTGCTGAAGTTCTGAAGACTGATTCCTAATGGACTTCAAATAACTGAAGACTTGACGTATCAGATATCCTGCTAAGAAGACTCTACTTATGCTTCATCAATTTACCATCAGAAGCCTCTGAAGTTCAGAAGTCACATGTTACCGTTGTGAGTAACTGTACACAGCGCCCAAGAAAGATATATCCCATCAATTCTCCCACAGCAAAAAGGAGATGTGTAAGTACAGCTAATTATTATACAACGTCTTTTTTCCAACAGCCAACAGTATTTCAAACGACTATATTTCTACTGGGCTATTTAAAGGAAAGAGTTCTCGCTTCTAAAGGCATCGATTCATTCCATCAAAGGTGAATTGATCAAGTCACTGTGTGAAGATAGCAACAACGATGAGTTCTCGTTGTAACACTTAGAATATCCAACGCTATCACCATTTACACATGGCCATTGTTGTTGAAGCTCAAGATCATCATTCAACACAACAACAATGAATTGGTACAGAAGCTGTTGATGAAGAAGACAACATTGAAGATCAGTCAAGTCATCAACCCACCTTCTCGTCAGCGCTATATTGAAGATCTGAAGTAAGGAGTTGTTGCTCAAAGCTTGCTCACCCAAGAAGACGAAGAAGAAGATCTACAAGATGTCAACAACTGTCAAATCATTATACATCTTTGTAGGTTCTTAGGATAGCAAGGAGCTATTGCTCACATCTTGCTTGAACACTTATGTGTTCTTTGTACTTAAACTTAGGAGTAATCTGCTTGTTAAGAAGCATCTTTGTAATCTCCTGTAAAACTAATTCTTGGTGAATTAGGATTCCTTGAGTGGTCAGTGTGACTGGAGACTCGAGAAGACAATGGCGAGATGTCATTGTGGGAAAAGCCTGAAATAGGGTCAGTAGCGTTATATTCATTGCGATGAATCCCTGAACGGCTAGCTGTGAAAGCCTAGTAGTAGATCTTGCGAGATTGGAACCTGCAGGTCAATGTTCGTTATATTCATTAAGTTGAATACCTGAACGGTTCATTGCATGTTAGTCACAGTGCGGTTGTGCAAGTGGTTAGTCACCGACTATTGCCCGTGCATCTATAATCGATATTGATTATAGTGGATTAAGACCTTGTGTTCAAGGCGAAATCACCAGAGGAGGGTGGACTGGATTAGCCTTTGTGGTGAACCAGGATATATCGTGTGTCTTTTACTCTTATGCATAATGTTCTTATTTATGTTTCTATATTGAGTATCAGAACCTTACATAAGCAAGTCAGAACCTTGCAGCTTAACTCTAATAAGCTTCCGCACTGCAAGTTCTAAGAAATGTAGTTTATGTTCAGACTCTTGTTGGTTCTCATGCTTCACGCATAGCAAGTCTGAAAGTAACTTTGCCAGTCAGAGTCTCTCAACGAACTCTGATGTTCTCCTAAGTGCTTTAACGACAAGAAGCGAAAAGTTGACAAGAGAGTAAATACACAATTCAAAACCCCTTTTCTTGTGTCTTTCTCGCATCTTCAGTACCACCTCATAATTATGAGCACTGTGGAATATGCTCGGAAAATAACCAAGGATGCTATCTCGTACGAGCAGCTCTCCAACATCAGTTAGACCGAAAGGAAATTCAACCACGCTTGAATTCTCAATCAATCAACATGATACAAGATTGCCTCCTTGTTCAAAACAAGGACCAATGACTACTAGACAAAAGCATTGTCATAGTCTCCAATCATGGAATAACCAATGATGTTTGCGCCATAATTCCTCTGCTCGATGAGTCAAAAATCTCTCTTAACAATAGGAAAATTCCAAACTTAGAGCTGATCGAGGTTGCCTACGACGGTCAAAAGGCCCAAAAAGCCTTTGTGGTCGTCTACTTGCCAAGTCCAATGCCATACAAGTCAGGAAAGGCTATCCCATACAAGTACGGTGCAACAACCATAGAAAATGGAAAAGAAACTCCATTACCATCCGTTGTGAACATTGCTGACATCAGTCGAGTTACCCGGAATGGTCGAATCTTCAACAGAGGAGTTGGAGAACCTGCCGAAGACAAGGAACCTCAAGTCGAAGTTCCTCATCAAAAAGTTGGTCAATCCAGTAATGCGGAACCTATAAAGAACAACGATGAAATGCTAAAGCTCATCCAGAAAAGCGAGTACAACATTGTGGATTAATTGTTGCAAACTCCGTCTCGAATCTCTATACTATCTCTCCTGCTTAGTTCAGAAGCTCACAAAGAAGCTCTGCAGAAGGTTTTAGAACAAGCCTTTGTAGAATAAGATGTGACTGTGGGTCAGTTTGACAGCAATATCTCCAACATCACTTCCTGCAACAATTTGGGATCAGTGATGAAGAACTGTCGGAGGAAGGCAAAAAACATAACATGGCACTCAATATCACAGTTAATTGCCAAGACGATGCTTTAGCCAGTGTACTGGTGGACACAGGTTCATCCTTGAACGTCATGCCAAGGTTAACTTTGTTATGGCTGTCTTTTCAAGGTACTCCCATGAGAGGTAGTGAGATCATTGTCAAAGCCTTTGACGGATCCAAAAAAATAGTTATCGGCGAAGTCGATCTTCCAATAACCATTGGTCCTAACACTTTCCAAGTCACTTTCCAGGTCATGGACATCTGAGCGGCATATAGCTGTTTATTAGGAAGACCTTGGATACACGAAGCTGGGCAGTCACTTCGACACTTCACCAGAAGCTGAAGTTCTTCAAAAATGACAAATTAGTCACAGTATGTGGAGACGAGCCTTAATCATAAGCAACTTATCATTATTCTCTTATGTAGAACCAGAAGAGGTCGTTGGAACTCAGTTTCAAGCACACTCGGTGAGCAATGAGAATCAACAAGAAAGAGGGACGTCGATTTCCTCATACAAAGACGCTCTCAAAATAATAGGGAGTGGTGACGTAAAAGGATAGGGACAAATTGTAATTTCTACTGATAACAAGACAAGAAAAGGTCTTGGTTTCTCTCCAACCTGTACCCAGACTACCAAGAAGGATGAAAGTTTTCGTCCCATTCAGGATTTCTTCCACAGCGGAGGCTTCCTCAACCCAGTATCTTAAGAAGTCCACACCATCGATAGGAATGACTCCTCTGACACAGATAAGGAGTGGAAGTCTTATCTCAACGATGACGATTATATATCTCAGGGAGAAACGCACATGCCATTCTGTTTTCCAAAACAGAGCCCAAGATATATGCCAATATCAGACGTCAAGATGATCTATGGAGATTGTGATCCCGAAGGATGTCGTGCTCCACCCAACTCATTAGAGGAAGACAATTTGATAAAGGACAACTTTGACTATGATTATTATGATCCCTTGGATGACTTGCCTATCTGGAAGCCTTACATGGAAGACTCGGGACAAAAGATTCAGGCGGACAATTAGCTGAGTAGTCTTGAAAGGAATACACCTGCTCCCCTAGAGTCATGGAATCCTTACTAAGAATATTCCGAAAATGTCCAACACCATGGTGATGAATTTGCAAAGACTGCAGGATAAGAGTTCATCAACTATGCATTTCTTGAGGTTAACATCATTGAGGAAGATGACTCATCTGTGCCCACAGAAACCTGGGATACCTTGGGACAGCCAAGCGGCAAGTACGGCTTTCTAGTCAAATACACCGCTCCTAAAAGATTTCGTGTCAGATACGAGGACATCCAGCGAATTGGATGGGGAGATCCTCTTGAGAGTGAAAACACTATGGAAGATGCGACAGAAGAGTCCTCTTATGATAACTCTGCATGGGAAGAAGACTCCAATGATCCTACTCCACCAGAAATCAGCGTCATTTTCTGAAGACAAACCAAGAAGGGAAGTATTAGACTTTGTGATGCACAGAGGAGTTCGTCACCATTGGGGTGCAGTCGATGTCCCGAAAGTCATCCATAAGTCGAACTAATTACCATCTTTGTTTTAACCGTTCACCTTGCCCGGGTGAAATGGATGTTTTATAGGGCTCACTTTTCTGTAAATGTCCCTCTTCGCTTCGCCCAAAGAGACAAAGTTTTGTTTTATAGGGTTGCGTTTCAAGAATCGACAAATCATGAATAAATAATGTCATTCTGTATTCCCGCATTTATTGTTGTTTTCACTTTTCGTTTTTTCAGAAAATGGTAATCCTAAAAACAACCCAAAATAAAAACAAGCATTTTTTAGAAAATACACTGCACACACTCTTGCATTCTCTCTGTCTTTTCTAAAAAGGAATCATCACGTCATACAGATTGCTTATTTTAAACCCCATTGAAACGTACGATCCAATTCCTTGTCCCAACTTTGAATTCCTGGTATTCGAAGCTGAAGAAGAAGAGGACGAAGAAATTCCAGAAGTGATCTCCCGACTACTCAGGCAAGAGAAAAGGTCCATTGAGCCTCACAAAGAGTAGTTGGAAATGGTCAATTTGGTTTCAGAAGAAGAAAAGAAAGAAGTTAAGATTGGGGCACTACTCAGTCCAACTGTCAGAGAAGGCTTGATAAAACTTCTCAAAGAGTTTCCAGATGTATTTGCTTGGTCCTATCGGGACATGCCAGGGTTGGATACCAACATCGTGGAACATCACTTACCACTGAAAACAGAATGTCCTCAGGTAAAACAAAGACTGAGAAGGACTCATCCAAATATGGCCATCAAAATTAAGGAAGAAGTGCAGAAGCAGATCGACGCAGGTTTCCTCGCCACCTCAGAATATCCTCAATGGTTAGCCAACATAACGCCAGTTCCGAAAAAGGACGGAAAAGTCAGAATGTGTGTAGACTACAGGGATCTGAATAGAGCAAGTCCAAAGGATGACTTCCCCTTGCCACACATTGACATGCTGGTAGACAATACAACAAAATTCAAAGTCTTCTCCTTCATGGATGGGTTCTCGGGCTATAATAAAATCAAAATGGCGCCGGAAGACATGGAGAAAACATCATTCATCACCCCATGGGGCACCTTTTATTACAAGGTAATGTCGTTCAGTCTGAAGAATACAGGGGCAACTTATCAAAGGGCCATGACAACTCTGTTTCATGACATGATGCACAAAGAGATCGAAGTGTACGTCGATGATATGATTGCCAAATCTAAAATAAGAAGAAGAGCATGTGACACACCTGTCAAAGCTATTCAAGTGTCTGAGAAAATATAAACTCCGCTTGAATCCCAATAAGTGCACATTTGGTGTCCGCTCAGGAAAACTCTTGGGATTTATCGTCAGCCAAAAAGGAATTGAGGTCGATCCTGACAAGGTCAAGGCCATTCAAGAAATGCCTTCACAAAAGACTGAAAAACAAGTTAGAGGATTTTTGGGACGTCTGAATTACATCTCAAGATTTGTATCCCTCATGACCACGACATGCACGTCGATCTTCAAACTACTCAGAAAGAACCAAAGCTGTGTATGGATAGAAGACTGCCAAAAGACTTTCGACGGCATCAAAGAATATCTGCTAAATCCACCGATTCTGTCTCCTCCAGTGGAAGGAAGATCACTGATCATCTACCTAATAGTCTTGGAAGACTCCATGGGTTGTGTACTTGGCCAACAAGACGAGACGAAAAGAAAAGAATATGCCGTTTACTACTTAAGCAAGAAGTTCACGGACTATGAAACTCGATACACTATGCTCAAGAAAACTTGTTGCGCTCTGGCTTGGGCAACCAAACGTCTTCCCCAGTACATGATTCGTCATACTACTTGGTTAATCTCCAAAATGGATCCGATCAACTACGTCTTTGAAAAGCCTGCTCTCACAGGAAAGATTGCCCATTGGTAGATGTTGTTATCAGAATACGACATCGAGTACCATGCTCAGAAAGCCGTCAAAGGAAGTATTTTAGCCGATCATTTGGCTCATCAACCAATTGACAATCAGGAATTAGTCGAGTTTGACTTCCCAGACGAAGATGTCATGTACTTGAAAATGAAAGATTGCGATGAACCGCTACCCAACGAAGGGCCAGAACCTGGTTCCCAATGGGGACTAATATTCGACGAAGCTATCAACACTTATGGAAATGGAATTGGGGAAATCATTGTAACACCTCAGGGTACCCATATTCCTTTCCCTGCCAGATTAACGTTCAAATGTACAAACAATGAGGTCGAATACGAAGCTTGTATCATGCGTCTCGAATAAGCTATTGACCTAAGGATAAAGAACTTGGATGTGTATGGAGACTCAACCCTGGTTATAAATCAGATCAAAGGAGAGTAGAACACGTACCAATCAGGATTGATTCCTTACAAAGACCACACGAGAAGGTTGTTACCATTTTTCAACAGAATTGAGTTTCATCATATCCCTCGTGAAGAAAACCACATGGTTGATGCATTAGCCACCCTATCCTCCATGATTAGTGTAGGTCAATGGAACGACGTACCTAAGATTGACATAATGCGCCTTGAGAGGCCCATTTACATCTTCATAATTGAAGCAGTCATAGATGACAAACCCTAGTATCATGATATCAAGTGCTTCCTTTAAAAACAAGAATACCCACCTGGGGCATCAATAAAAGATAGGAAGACTCTCAGAAGACTGCCACGCAACTTCTTCCTGAACGGTGATACACTCTATAAGAGAAACTTCGACATGGTTTTGCTCAGATGCATAGACAAACAAGAAGCAAACATGCTGATGGAAGAAATCCACGAAGGATCCTTTGGCACTCATGCCAATGGACATAAAATGGCAAGAAAAATTCTGAGAGCAGGATATTATTGGCTGACAATGGAATCTAATTGCTACAAGTACATGAGGAGATGCCACGAGTGTCAGATCTACGCTGATAAAATCCATGTACCGCCAACGCATCTCAAAGTTCTTTCTTCTCCATGGGCTTTTTCCATATGGGGAATCGACATGATTTGCATGATTGAACCCAAAGCTTCAAACGGACATCAGTTCATCCTGGTAGCCATTGACTACTTCACTAAGTGGGTCGAAGCAGTATCATACACCAATGTAACCCAACAAGTGGTGGTCCGATGAGAGGCAGTGAGATCATCGTCAAAGCCTTTGACGGATCCAGAAAAATAGTTATCGGCGAAGTCGATCTTCCCATAACCATCGGTCCTCACACTTTCCAAGTCATTTTCCAGGTCATGGACATCCGAGCAGCATACAATTGTTTATTATGAAGACCTTGGATACATGAAGCCGGGGCAGTCCCTTCGACACTTCACCAGAAGCTGAAGTTCGTCAAGAACGATAAATTAGTCACGGTGTGCGGAGAGCAAGCTTTAATCGTGAGCAACTTATCATCATTCTCTTGCGTAGAACCAGAGGAGGTCGTTGGAACTCAATTTCAAGCACTCTCGGTGAGCAATAAGAATCACCAAGAAAAAGGAACCTCAATTTCCTCATACAAAGACACTCTCAAAGTAATTGGAAGTGGTGACATAAAAGGATGGGGACAAATTGTAATTCCTGCTGATAACAAGATAAGAAAAGGTCTTGGTTTCTCTCCGACATGTACCCAGACTACAAAGAAGGATGAAAGTTTTCGTCCCATTCAGGATTTCTTCCACAGCGGAGGCTTCCTCCACCTAGTATCTCAAGAAGTCCACACCATCGATGGGAACAACTCTTCTGATACAGATGAAGAGTGGAAATCTTATCTCAACGATGAAGGTTATATATCTCAGGGAGAAACATACATACCATTCTACTCTCCAAAGCAAATTCCCAGATATATACCGAGATCAGATGTCAGAATGATCTACGGAGATTGTGATCCCAAATAATATCGTGCTCTACCTAACTCATTAGAGGAAGATACTCTGATGAAAGACAACTTTGACTACGACTATTATGATCCCCTGGATGATTTGCCTATCTAGAAGCCATACACAGAAGACTCAGGGCAAAAGAGTCAGCCGGATAATGCCTATCAGCTGAATAATCTCGAAAAGAACACGACTGCTCTCCCAGAGTCATGGAATCCTTACCCAGAACACTCCAGGAATATCCAACACCATGTTGATGAATTTGCAAAAATTGCGGGACAAGAAATCATTAACTATTCATTTCCTGAGGTCAACGTCATTGAAGAAGATGACTCATCTATTCCCACAGAAACCTGGGATACCTTGGGGCAGCCAAGCGGCAAATACAACTTTCTAGTCAAATACACTGCTCCTGAAAGCTCTCGCATCAGATACGAGGACATCTATCCAACTGGATGGGGAGATCCTCTTGAGGGTGAAAACACTACGGAAGATACGACAGAAGAGTCCTCTTATGATAACTCTGCATGGGAAGAAGACTCCAGTGATCCCACTCCGCCAGAAATCAGTGTCATTTCTGAAGACAAACCAAGAAGGAAAGTACCGGCCTTTGTGATCCATAGAGGAGTTCTTCGCCAGTGGGTTACGGTCGATGTCCTGAAAGTCGTTCATAAATCGAAGTAATTGCCATATCTTTATTTTAACCTTTCACCTTGCCCGGGTTAAATGGATGTTTTATAGGGCTTACTTTTCAGTAAATGTCCCTCTTCGCTTCGCCCAAAGCGATAGAGTTTTGTTTTATAGGGATGTGTTTCAAGAATCGACAAATCATGAATAAATAATGTCATTCTGAATTCCCGCATTTATTGCTATTTTCACTTTTCATTTTTCAGAAAATGGTAATCCTAAAAAACAACCCAAAATAAAAACAAGCATTTTCAGAAAATACACTGCACACACTTTTGCATTCTCTCTGTCTTTTCTAAAAAAGAAATCATCACGTCATGCAGATTACTTGTTTTAAACCCCATTGAAACATACGATCCAATGCCTTCTCCCAACTTTGAATTCCCGCTATTTGAAGCTAAATAAGAAGAGGACGAAGAAATTCCAGAAGAGATCTCCCGACTACTCAGACAAGAGGGAAGGTCCATTGAACCTTACAAAGAGCCATTGGAAACGGTCAATTTAAGTTTAGAAGAAAAAAAGAAAGAAGTTAAGATTGGAGCACTGCTCAGTCCAACTGTCAGAGAAGGTTTGATAAAACTTCTCAAAGAATTTCCAGATTTGTTTGCTTGGTCCTACCAAGACATGCCAGGGTTAGATACCAGCATCGTGGAACATCACTTACCGCTGAAAACAAAATGTCCTCTAGTAAAATAAAGACTGAGAAGGACTCATCCAGATATGGCCATCAAAATTAATGAGGAAGTGCAGAAGCAGATCGACGCCGATTTCCTCACCACCTTAGAATATCCTCAATGGCTAGCCAACATAGTAGTAGTTCAAAAAAAGGACGGGAAAGTCAGAATGTTTGTAGACTATAGGGATTTGAACAAAGCAAGTCCAAAGGATGACTTCCCCTACCACACATTGACATGCTAGTTGACAGCACATCAAAATTTAAAGTCTTCTCCTTCATGGATGGATTCTCGGGCTATAATCAAATCAGAATGGCACTGGAAGACATGGAGAAAACTTCATTCATCACCCCATGGGGCACCTTTTGTTACAAGGTAATGCCGTTCGGTCTGAAGAACGCAGGGGCAACTTAACAAAGGACCATGACAACTCTGTTTCATGACATGATGCACAAAGAGATTGAGGTGTATGTCGATGACGTGATCGCCAAATCTAAAACAGAAGAAGAACATGTGGAACACCTATCAAAGTTATTCGGGCGTCTGAGAAAGTACAAACTCCGTTTGAATCCTAATAAGTGCACGTTCGGTGTTCGCTCAAGAAAACTCTTAGGATTCATCGTCAGCCAGAAAGGAATTGAGGTTGATCCTGACAAAGTCAAGGCCATTCAAGAAATGCCTTCTCCAAAGACTACAAAACAGGTAAGAGGATTTTTGAGACGTCTGAATTACATCTCAAGATTCATATCCCTTATGACCGCGACATGCACGCCGATCTTCAGACTACTCATAAAGAAACAAAGTTGTGTATGGACAGAAGATTACCAAAAAGCTTTCGACAACATCAAAGAATATCTGCTGAATCCACCGATTCTGTCTCCTCCAGTGGAAGGAAGGCCATTGATCATCTACTTAACAGTCTTGGAAGACTCTATGGGCTGTGTACTTGGTCAACAAGACGAGACAAAAAGAAAAGAGTATGCTATTTATTACTTAAGCAAGAAATTCACGGCCTGTGAAACTCGATACACTATGCTTTAGAAAACTTGCTGCGCTCTGGCTTGGGCAGCCAAACGTCTTTGCCAGTACATGATTTGTCACACTACTTAGTTAATCTCCGAAATGGATCCAATCAAGTACGTCTTTGAAAATCCTGGGAAGGATTGCCCGTTGGCAAATGTTGTTATCGGAATACGAAATCGAGTACCATGCTCAGAAAGCCGTCAAAGGAAGTATTTTAGCCGATCATTTGGCTCATCAACCGATTGACGATCAGGAATCCGTCAAATTTGACTTCCCAGATGAAGATGTGATGTACTTAAAGATGAAAGATTGCGATGAACCACTACCAAGCGAAGGGCTAGAACCAGGTTCCCAATGGGGACTAATATTCGACAGAGCTGTCAATACTTATGGAAATGGAATTGGGGCAATTATTGTAATAACTCAGGGTACCCATATTCCTTTCACTACCAGATTGACATTCAAATTCACAAATAATGAAGCCGAATATGAAGCTTGTATCATGGGTCTCGAAGAAGCTATTGACCTAGGGATAAAGAACTTAGATGTGTATGGAGACTTAGCCCTGGTTGTAAATAATATCAAAGGAGAGTGGAACACATATCAATCATAACTGATTCTTTACGAAGAATACGCGAGAAGGTTGTTACCCTTCTTCAACAAAATTAAGTTTCATCACATTCCTCGTGAAGAAAACTACCTGGATGATGCATTGGCTACTCTATCCTCCATGATTAGTGTGAGTTGATGGAACGATGTACCCAAGATCGACATAATGCGCCTTGATAGGCCCGCTTACATCTTCGCGATTAAAGCAATCATAGATAACAAACCATGGTATCATGATATTAAGTGTTTCCTTCAAAGACAAGAATACCCGCCTGAGGCATCAAGAAAAGATAGGAAGACTCTCAGAAGACTAGCTAGCAACTTCTTCCTAAATAGTGATACACTCTATAAGAGAAACTTTGACATGGACTTGCTTAGATGCGTAGACAAACAAGAAGCAAACATGTTAATGAAAGAGATTCATGAAGGCTCATTTGGCACTCATGCCAATGGACACACAATGGCAAGAAAAATTATGAGAGCAGGATATTATTGGCTGACAATGGAATCCAATTGCTACAAGTACATGAGGAGGTGTCACAAGTGTCAGATATATGTCGACAAAATTTATGTACCACCAACGCATCTCAAAGTTCTTTCTTCTCCATGGCCTTTTTCCATACGGGGGATCGACATGATTGGCATGATTAAACCCAAAGCCTCAAATGGACATCGTCTTATCCTGGTAGCCATTGACTACTTCACCAAGTGGGTCGAAGCAGTATCATACACCAATGTGACCTGACAAGTGGTGGTCTGATTTATCAAGAATAATCTCATCTGCCGTTATGGTGTTCCAAGCCAGATCATTATTGATAACATATCCAACTTGAACAACAAGATGATGAAAGAATTGTGTGTTGAGTTCAAGATCGAACACTATAACTAATTTCCCTATCGGCCTAAGATGAATGGAGTGGTAGAAGCAGCTAACAAAAATATCAAGAAGATCGTTCAGAAGATGTTTGTAACCTACAAAGATTGGCATGAGATGCTACCCTTCGCTCTTCACGGTTATTGCACATCCGTCCGCACTTTAACAGGGGCAACCCCTTTCTCTCTAATGTATGGCATGGAAGAAGTGCTCCCCATAGAAGTAAAAATCTCATCAATGAGAGTATTGATGGAAGCCAAACTAACAGAAGCTAAATGGTGTCAAAGCCGACACGATGAACTGAATCTGATCGAAGAAAAGAGAATGATGGCTTTATGCCATGGTCAGTTATATCAGCAAAGAATGAAGAAGGAGTTTGATAAAAAAAAGTCCGACCCCGTGTCTTCAGGGAAGGAGACCTGGTGCTCATGAAGATACAATCATTTTTCACCGATTCTAGGGGAAAATGGACTCCGAATTACGATGGCCCTTACATTGTTAAGAAAACCTTCTTAGGCGGTGCCTTGAGACTCGCAACCATGGATGGAGAAGAGTTTACCTACCCCACAAATGTTGATATAGTCAAGAAATACTTTGCCTAAATAAATAAATAAAAAACATCTCGTTGGATTGAAAACCCGAAAGGGCGGTCCAGGCAAAAATTAGAGACATATACAACGACTATCCCGATGGATTGAAAACCTGAAAGGGCAATTTAGGCAAAAGTTATGGATTTGTGGCAAGTAACTATATCCGACAGGATTGGAACCTGTCATACCCCAAATTTTGACCACTAAGATTGCCCATCATCGTGCAAATCATCATCACCATATGGATGAACCATTAGTCTCCCCAAAGATGGGTGAGCATCCACTACAATCAAAACTTAGGGTTTCAAGCCCTCTCAGAGCTCTTAGACAAAGGATCAATCAAGAAATGACATGATTTTCAACTTGTCTAACCTCTCAAACATCCACAAAGTATCAAGAGGACACCCACTTCAAGAATCAAGCACAAGGCTGCAACATTCCAAGTGGATTTAGCCTCAAGATCGCCAGTGTCACCAAACTAGGGTTTTGGTCGACCAGGGCCTCCAGTTGGAAATTTTCCTCTGGGCATGAGCCAATGCTTCAAAGCATAACCTATGATGCTCTAAGGGACATCATAAACCTAATCATCAAGTCAATTTAGCCTCAGGGGATGCATTCACCAAAGATCAGGAATTAAGGTTTCTTGACCTAATTCACCCCTAAGTTGACTTTTGGGGAAAAGCATAAGCCAAGACCTCAAGACATGATTTGAGGGTCTCTAATACACCACATTGATCCATTTGCAACAATGGATTGATCCAAGAAGCTTGATCAACAAGTTTCAATTTCATCTGAACCACATTTAGGGTTTCGCGAGAAAAGTCAACTGTATCTTTGACTTTTGACCAGGACATGCTCCCAAACCCTAAGACATGATTTAATACACCCCATAACACCTATGAAATCAATCCATCAAGTTTGATTTAGGTCAAGTACTTGATTTCATAGAGGATCGCACAGTTTGGAATTCATCTAACAAAAAGTCAACTGTGCACAAAAGTCAACTTTGACTTTTTGAGATTTTTCACAATTATGGTTTTTTAACCCTAAAATGATGTTAATGTGTGATTTGAATCATCATTCATCAAGAAAAATCAAGAAAAGTGGGATAACTTGTAAAAGGGGTAACCATAAAAACTTAAAAAATTTCTAAGTTATGGAACAAAGTGGCTAGGGTACCAACTTTGGAGGACCATAACTCCTAAACCACAAGGCCATGTTTCCCCATCCAAAGCTGGATTTGTAGCTCTCATTACCCTCTACAAAAGCTTCAACTACACCTCATTCTAATTCATTATGGATTTTGAGTTATGGAATGATCAAAGTGGCAGAAAATATGAAATGCCACTTTTTCCAACACTTAGTGAGATTTTCACTAAGTCAGAATCTGCCTTCACTTTTTTCCAAATGTAGGGGCATTTTTCACTTAGATCCAAAAAGTATCAAAACCAATTATGTTCAAACAGTTATTGTATCATATGAGGGCTTTCCAAAATGGCCAAGAACTCCATCAAATTCCACTTGAGCCATGAGATATGACAATGGCAATATGCCTTGCTGAAAACTGCCAAAGCAAGGCAGATTTTGGAGTTTTGCTCGATTTGCCCAAATTTTGCAAAGGGCAAGCAACTCTATCCATCTGAACACCTCAAGGGGGGACCAAGGAGGAACCAACTCTGATCCCAAGCCTCCAAAGTCTTTGGAACAAAAAGTAGCATGCCAAACCTAAAAATCCCTAAAAGAGGGACAAGACTCCAATTTTGGATTGAAGCATTTAATGGATGTACCAAGGTGGCATGGACTGATCCATTTGCAACTGAATTCAGTCAAGAATGATCCAACAACTAAGGAACCACAGCTCTGCGCTCTAACCTCTAGTCAATGGCTAGAGGAGACTTGGATTCTCATTTGCCAACATTGACCAAACCTCTGCAGTAGTTGCCATTCACTATTGCTTGCAAAATAAACTTGCTTACTATAAATAGAGCTCATTTGTGCTCAGTTTGAGTACACCAAAGCCATCAAACAAATGATTTCCTCAAAATCACCTTCTCACTTCCAATTTTGCCTTCTAAGGCAAGTCACCATCAGGTTTTGAGTTTGAGAGCAATTCCAACCAAACCAATCACACACACACACACACCTCATAAAAATCATATAGAAGTGACCCAAACACTCACATAACATCTGGAACACCAAAATCACAAAATAACCAGTCAATTGCTCAAACCTTTGACAGATTTGCAGTTGGGGTACCATCTCAAGTTCCAGATCATTTCAATCCATTCTAAGCATCCAGACACACTCTATGGCACCTAGGGAAGCTATCCAGATCATTGGAACCTAGCTGTAACACCTCTAACCCAAAACACGATCACCAGCTGCAAGAGGTGAGCATGAGCTCTTCTAACTCTATGATCCATGCATTTTTTGCTGCACAATAATTTGGCCATATGTTTATAATCATGCATAGAGTGTTTACCCTCAATCAATTGCTTTGTATGAATCGTGTGTGGAATTTCTGAACCTTCATGCAGAATTTAGGGTTCTTGAGGTTTCTCTTTGATTTCTTATTCCATGCTTAAAATAAATGAAATTAAAGACCATAGACATGACTGTGAGGTTGAAACGAGTAGATTGATATGTAGATTGCATGATATAATCAAGTATTCAGTGAGATTGGATAGAAAACGCAAATATGCAGAAACAGAGGGTGGCGCGTGTTCTTGCCCTTGTTCTTGGCGCCCTTTTTGAAAATTCAAATATTTGAATTTTGTGATTTTATTTAATTGATTCAAAAATTAATTTGTCTCTGAGTTTTAATGATTTTGAGTTGATTCTTTTTTTAATAATTCAAAAAAATGTTAAAATATTTTATTTTACCAAAAAATCCCAAAAATATTATTTATTTCATAGAATTGATATTTTTGCCAAGAATTAATATTTTAATTGTTTTTGACATTTAAAATATTTTTTCTTTCTTGATTTTGCAAATTTTTATAATTTCTAATCATTTTGTAGGTCAAAACATGATTTTTGAAACATTAATCTAAGATCACAATTTGTTTTCCACATGTTAAACAATTTTGATCATTTTAATTGAATAGAGTGTAAGATCCAATCCCTCTTTGAAACCAAAATAGTTTGGGCCTCAGTCGTTGTATAAGACCCATGGTGTTTTTAAAACCTCGGCGCGATCGTCGCCCTTTACAAAATTAACCATTGGGCTTCTCCTTGAGCTATAAGACCCGTCTTTGTTCACTTTTAATCATTTTGGGCCTCTTAATAGAGTGTAAGACCCATCCCCTTGTACAGAAAACCTTTCTTGGGCCTCAGTCACTTGTATAAGTCCCTGTACAAAACGACAGTATGATCACTGATAAAACCCTGGGCCTCTCCTTGAGCTGTAAGCCCCAAATTTCCTTTCAAAAGCACTTTCTCCTTTGATTTTGAATATAATATTGTTATCAAAGCTTTCTTTGTTGAACAAACTAACCAAACAGCATGGAAGCTCTACAACCGAGTAAGTGTTTACCCGCTTTCATTTACCGCTTTCATATGTATATAACTGTACTGTGGGGCTGTTTCACTGTAAGTCTTCTTTCATAAACTCATATCGACTGTGTAATACTAGTATAGATATTTAGAGTTTCCCGCAACTACGTCTAGAACTAAGACAAAACCTCTTCTCCTTACATCCGACGTTTTCCCGGATATTTCAACATAACCTAAACCATGAGAATTTTCTTTTACAACAATTTTAGATAACTAGATTTAAGAAATTTACCCCTTGAACAGTTCATTTACAGAAGGCCAATGTTCCAAGTGAAACCCCTTCTGGAACTGTTCATCAGCCTCCTCTTGGGCTTAGTACAAGGACCCACATGCTTCCTAAAAGCATCCCCGCCTCCTATTGGGCGTTGTACAAGGACCCGTCGGCTTCGTAGAAGTTTTCACAGCCTCCTCTTAGGCTTCGTATAATGATTATTCCTCAGGGAAGATAGCCTCCTCTTGGGCTTCGTACAAATTGTCCCTTCGGCTTCTTAAAAGTTTTTATCGCCTCCTCTTGGGCTTCGTACAAATTGTCCCGACGACCTCTTAAAGGTATAGGAACCGAAATTAGTCATCTTAATAGAACAGTCTTTCAAAGAGTCTAGATCTTTCTACGGAAAACGTACTGTCTGTAGCGAGCGATTTTGGACGCAGTTCTTAAGCGCTGGTCGCTCTCTGCGGTTTAAGCTTTAAACTACAGGTCGATTCATTTTTTATCCTATTGTGAGCTGAATAAGGAAGGGAAATATATGTCTCCAATTAACCCTGCTTGCATACTGAGTTTAAACAGCGGTCTGTTAGGTTACGAATGCTATCAATGTGGGGGGGCCTTGTACTGGTTATTTGTATTTTCGCCAATACGATTTTCTTTCTTTCTAGGACTTTCTAGCGGGGAACAAGGATTAGGATGTTAGGACTGATGCTTTTGAATTACTGCTTTTGATTAATGGAGATACGGGATTTGGATTTTTTGTTGATTGCGCTCGCTAAGATCTTTTCTTTCGATCTTATGCCTACGTATTCCCGTTTACCGAAACAGGGAAATCAGAGCGTTCGTAGTTCCTCCTATTCTATGGGAGGAAATGGGTGTTTTGGTGTCTTGTTCAAAGCCCAAGACGTGAAGCGAAAGGTGATTTGTATCTTGTTCAAAGCCCAAGATGTGAAGCTGAAAAACCTCGACTTTAGAGAGAATTTGTCATCTCTAAAGAAGGGAGAAGGAGAATTACTTTAACTGGGATACGCGGATCCGAGCAATGCCATAATTTCCGAAGAAAGGGTTTTAACCTGAAGGAGAAGACTTTAACTCAGTGTAGAGCAATGCTATCTTTCCTTAGGAATTTCTCATGCTAAAAGAGGGACAGTGGCATGGATGTAGATGATCCAGAGGCTTGCCGCTTACAGCGATTAGATGAAGGGAAAGGAGTTGTTGATGTTTGTGTACTGTGAACGAGGCACAACTTTGATGCTAAAAGGTTAATTGGATCAACCAGTGGTTTTCTTATACAAAGCCTAAGAGGAGGCTAATATCCGCTAGGAAAATCATTATACAAAGCCTAAGAGGAGGCTATTTTGTGTCCCGTACAAAGCCCGAGAGGGAGGCTAAAAGATTTTGACCCGACGATGGAGTCTTTGTGTCTCGTACGAAGCCCGAGATGGAGGCTATTGTTTGTTTGACTCAACGAGGGAGTCTTTATGTGTCTCGTATGAAGCCCGAGAGAGAGGCTAAAACGTTGTTTGACTCTGCTGGGGAGAATCATTGTACAAAGCCCAAGAGAAAGGCTAACTTCACTGGAGAAGGATCATTATACAAAGCCTAAGAGGAGGCTATGGTTACTGTTTCAGTTATGTGACAGGTCCAGTAGACTGATTTTGAAAGAGAAAATCAGTTCTTATATGAGCAACACTGTACTCAAGGATTTGATTCAGGGATCGGGGTTGTTTCCTTTTCTTTGGGGAAACTGGAAATCTAAAGGGTATTGAGACTGTCCGAGTCTGCGGGTTTCCTTCCTATTTAACGAAGGGGTCGCTTGAGAATGTCTTTGAGACTCAAGGAAGTTAGACTGTCCGTGTCTAGAGTTTTATCTTTTGTACTATGCTTTGGGAAACAGTAGTAGACTCTATGAAAGGACTGTTCTATGAGGATGAATAGGTTCTGTTCCTATACCTCTAGGAGGTCGTCGGGACAATTTGTACGAAGCCCAAGAGGAGGCTGGAAACTTTTAAGGAGCCGACGGGTCCTTGTACGAAGCCCAAGAGGAGGCTATCATTCCCGGAGGAAGATATCATTATACGAAGCCAAAGAGGAGGCTGTGAATACTTCTAAGAAGCCGTAGGGTCCTTGTACGAAGCCCAAGAGGAGGCGGGGTTGCTTTTAGGAAGCCTGTGGGTCCTTGAACAATGCCCAAGAGGAGGCCGATGCTTTTAAGAAGCCCGTGGGTCTATCATCTCCTTTCCATTAGGAGAGATAACTCTTTTAAAGATAAAAACCACTGGTAAACGTGCGAGGTTTACTATCCAGCGACTTTTAGCTTTTAAAGAGGGTTCCTTAGTTAAGGTCCAAGATTATGACCGTAGTGGGTACCTAAACCCCGAGACATTCAAGGCAAGCTATCCACAAGGAATAGATCAAGTCAGGAAAGTTCGAGAATTTGGAAGAAACTCAAAGATGCCATTCACGGAGAATACATTCATCTTGGGGAGTAGAGCTTCTTGACGATTCCTAAGGAGGACAACCGAAGAGAAGACTGTATCTGGTGCTCCTATTGGGGATCTAGGCATCTATTTCTACGAATAAATGAAACGGCGTCACCTAGTTCTAGACGTAGTTGCCGGGGAAACTCGAAATATCTATACTATTATTACACAGTAGATATGAGTTTATGAAAGGAGACTTACAGTGAGCAGCCCCACAATACAGTTTATAATATGAAAACAGTAAACGAAAGCGATAACCACTTACTCGGTTGGAGTGCTTCCATGCTGTTTGGTTAGTTGTTCAACAAAGAAAGATTGAAAACAACAGTATATTCAAAATCAAAGGAGAAAGTGCTTTGAAAAAGAAAGATTTGGGGCTTACAGCTCAAGGAGAGGCCCAAGGTTTTATCAGTGAGCGCACTGTTTGACTTTGTACAGAGGGACTGATACAAGTGACTGGGGCCCAAAATGGTTTTCTGTACAAAGGGATGGGTCTTACACTCTCTCAAGAGGCCCAAAAAGGTTTAAAGGAAAAAGAGTGGGGCTTATAACACGAGGGTAGGCCCAAATGATTTTTCGTTTAAAAATGGCGATCGCGCCGAGGTTTTCTTTTAACGCGGAGGGACTTATACAATAAGTGAGGCCCAAGATTTTGGTTAAAAGGGGATTGGGTCTTACACTCTAATAGAGGCCCAAAGTGTTTTGAACGGGTCTTATAGCTCAAGGAGAGGCCCAAGGGTTATTTTGAAAAGGCGACGATCGCGCCGTTTACTTGTACGGAGGGACTTATACAATGAATGAGGCCCAAAAAGTTTTTGTACAAGGGGGTATGGGTCTTACACTCTCTCAAGAGGCCCAAGGTGTTTTGAAAATGATTTATGAGGGTTGAATTAATCCAAAACCCTAATTTGTTTTCAAAATGTATTTAATTGAATAAAAATTTATTTAAAATGATAAAAAATTGTTTAACACATGGAAAACAAATTGTGATCTTGGATTAATGCTTCAAAAATTAAGTATTAACCTACAAAATAATTAGAAAGCATTAAAAGTTGCAAAATCAATGTAGAAAAAATATTTAAAATGCCAAAAACAATCAAAATATTAATTCTTTACAAAAATATCAATTATATGAAATAAATAATATTTTTGGGATTTTTTGATAAAATAAAATATTTTAACATTTTTGTGAATTATTAAAAAAATAATCAACTCAAAATCATTAAAACTCAGAGAGAAATTAATTTTTGAATCAATTAAACAAAAATCACAAAATTCAAATATTTGAATTTCTAAAAATGGCGCCAAGAACAAGCTGAAGAACACGCGCGTGTTCTTGGTTTCTCAGATTTGCATTTTCTATCCAATCTCCATGAATACGTAATCATATCATGCAATCCACATATCATTATGCTCGTCTCAACCTCACGATCATGTCTATGCACTTTAATTTCATTTAAATTAAACATACAACAAGAAATCACGAAGAGACCTCAAGAACCCTAATTTCTGCATGAAGGCTAGGATTTTTGATACACGATTCAAACAATGCAATTAATTGAGGGAAAACATTCCATGCATGATTATGAACATATGGCCAAATTATTGTGCGAGGAAATATGCATAGATTGAGAGATGACCAAGCATGTGCTTACCTCTAGGCCGTGACAGCAAGTTCAAAGTGATTTTTGATCTAGAGGTGTTACAGATGAGTTGTGATGATCTGAACAGCTTCCCTACACCCTATGGATTGTGTTTGCATGGTTGGACTTGATTGAAATTGGCTGGATCATTTTGTGGTACCTCAACTGCACTTTGGTTAAAACCTTGAGCAACCAGCTGGTGATTTTGTGAAATTGATGTTTCAGAAGTAATCTAAGTGTTTGATCAGCTCATATGTGATGTATGTGAGGTGTGTGAGTGATTGGTTTGATTGGAATTGCTCTCAAACTCAAAACCCGATAGTGACTTGCCTTAGAAGGCAAAATTGGAGTGAAAGAAGAGATTTTGAGGAAAGCATCTGTTAGATGGCTTTGGTGTACTCAAACTGACCACAATTGAGCTCTATTTATAGTAGAGCAAGTTTGTTTTGCAAGGAATAGTGCATGGCAGCTGGTAAGTAGGTTTGGCCAATGTTGTCCAATGAAAATCCAAGTCTTCTCTAGCCATTGACTAGAGGTTAGGGCACAGAGCTTTGGTTCCCTTGGTCTTGGATAAGTCTTGACTGATTTCAGATGAGAATGGCTCAGTCCATGCCACCTTGATGGTTCCATTGAATGCCTCATTCCAAATTTGAAGTCTTGTCCCTATTTTGGCCATTCTAGGTTCAACATGCTATTTCTTGTTCCATGGACTTTGGAGGCTTGGCTCAGTGATTGTCCCTTTTAGATTCAATCCTCTGAGGTGTCCAAGTGGATAGGAGCAATTGAATTTGGCTGATTTTGGAAAATCGACCAAAGTTGCAAATTCTGCCTTGCCTTGACAGATTTTAGCAAGGCAACTTGCCAATGTCATATCTCATGGTGTAAGTTGAATTTGGCAATGTTCTTGGCCATTTTGGAAAGCTCTTACATGATACAACAACTGTTTGAACAAGTTTGGTTTTGATCTCTTTTGATTCCAAGTGAAAAATCCCCCTACATTTGGCAAAAAGTGAGGCAGAATCTGACTTAGTGAAAATTTCACTAAGTGTTGGAAAAAGTGACATTTTCACTTTTCAGCCACTTTGATCACTCCATAACTCAAAATCCTTAATGAATTGGAATAACTTGTAGTTGAAGTTTTTGTAGGTGATAATAAGGGCTACAAATCCATCTTTGGATGAGAAAAAATGGCCTTGTGGTTTAGGAGTTATGGTCCTTCAAAGTTGGTACCCTTGCCACTTTATTTTTTAACTTAGAAAAATTTCTAAGTTTTATGGTTACCCCTTTTACAAGTTATCTCACTTTTCTTGATTTTTCTTGATGAATGATGATTCAAATCATACATTAACATCATTTTAGGGTTAAAAATCCATTTTGGTGAAAAATCTCAAAAAGTCAAAGTTGACTTTTGTGCACAGTTGACTTTTTATCAGATGAATTCCAAACTGTGCAATTCTTCAGGAAATCATGTCCTTGACCTAAATAAAACTTGATGGACATGTTCCATGGGTGTCATAGGGTATATTCAATCATGTATTAGGGTTTGGGAGCATGTCTTGGTCAAAAGTCAAAGTTACAGTTGACTTTTCCCTTAAAACCCTAATTGTGGTGCAAATGAAATTGAGACTTGTTGCTCAAGCTTCTTGGATTAATCCATTGTTCCAAATGGATCAATATAGTTCATTAGAGACCCTCAAACCCTCTCTTGAGGTCTTGGCTCATGATTTGTCCCAAAAGTCAACTTAGGGGTGAATTAGGTCAAGAAACCCTAATTCCTGATTTTTGATGAATGCATCCCTTGAGACAAAATTGACTTGATGTATGGGTTCATGAGGTTCCATGAAGTATATTAGGTTATGTTTTGGATCAATGGCTTGTGCCCAGATGAAACTTTTCATCTGGAGGCCCTGGGTGATCAAAACCCTAATTTGGTGACACTGGCGATCTTGAGGCTTGATCCACCTAGAAGGGAGCAACCTTGTGCTTAATCCTTGAAGTGGGAGTCCTTTTGATCCTTTGAGGATGTTTGAGAGATTAGACAAGTTTAAAATCAAGTCATTTCTTGATTGAGCCTTTGTCTAAAGCTCAGAGAGGGCTTGAAACCCTAATTTTGATTGCAGTCAATGCTCACCCATCTTTGGGGAGACTGATGAAGCATAAAGGCACCTCCATATTGTGGTGATGATTTGCACAATGATGGGAAACTTTAGTGGTCAAAATTTGGGGTATTACAGATGCCCCTATTTAATCTTCTTGGACCCGAAGGTGTGAATGACGAAGGGATTCGGGCATTCGGGGTGCAAGAGGATTAAATATCGGAATATCCAAAATTTTTGATGGTGGTTATGAATGGTAGCTTACGCATTCATCTTCTTTAGCTAAGCGATGATGCTTAGAAAAGGTAAACTTCCCCTCGATCCTGGTCTTCAGCCAAGGAGCTGGTCTTAGTTTTCTTTTGTCAACTTCCCCTCGTTCTTGGTTTCCTACCAAGGAACTGGTCTTAGTTTCTGATTTAAACTTCCCCTCGATCCTGGTTTCCTACCAAGGAACTGGTCTTAGTTTCTGATTTAAACTTCCCCTCGATCCTGGTTTCCTACCAAGGAACTGGTCTTAGTTTCTTTTGTCAATAAACTTTACTGACAAGGGACGCTATGCGTAGCGATTTTCCTCAAACTTCTCGCCGAATTTTCCTGGAGAGATGCCATTTGAGTGGAAAAAGTTTTGATGTCAGACTTGCTGGGGAACCCATTCGTCTGAATTGTAGAGGTACACAAACTTCTCTGTTTTGGAGACGCCATTTGTCGATTCTACTGGGGAAAGTGAGTCTCTTGAGAGACTGTTTTCGTTTGGGGTTACATCATACTTTTCTCGGGATCTTCTCGGAGAAATGCCATATGATGGGATCCAATTTTGAGGTGCCAATGACCTTCTCATCAGTGGTTTTTCGGAGCAAAACTGGCGTGCTGCCGAATCTCTGATCACAAGGCTTTCTCTGTGGATTTTCCTTAATCCGGGAAAACAAGGATATCATCTTCAATGGCGAAGAGTGATGTTTATTGAAAGTTTTCTCTGGCTTTTCAGAGGTTCAAGTTATCAAAGTGGTCAAGGACCAACTTCTTTCCGGAATTAAACTGGAAGCGAGGTTGTTCAGACACAGTATTTCCTGACGAGGCAAGAACTGACAACTCGATTGAGAGGACTTCTACCACTAGGGGACAAGACCGACTAGAGTGATAGTGATGCAATATGAAATGTGAATGCAAATAAAAAATGCATGATGTATGTATATATATACTGACAAAACAGACGCGACATACAGACTAATGGATGAACACAATTGGATACTCGGCCATCGCGGGGGGAAGAAGTACCGTTGATTCAAAATAGCAATTCCACCTTGCCTAGGAGAGATAGTCCCGTTGGGAGCTATGTTGATCCGGCTTAGGAGATGAGAACACGGCCGAGGATGTCAGACGAAACATGGTCTCTGACATTATTGATCCTTCATTCAGGAGTACTGGTCTAGAAGGAGTACCTTGATTCTGCACTTTGAAGTTCGCTTACTTCGGGAGAAGCGATCGATGTTCTTCTGATGTTCAACAGTCAAAAGAAATGCCATCTTTAATTTAAAAGCAGAAAAAGTTTTACAAGTAAATTTATTTTTTTGTTTTATTTCAAGAATCGCTGATTAAGTTTAAACAACGTCGTTCTGTAAAGCTAAAATAAGTAAAGAATTACAAACACAAGCACAAGGGCTCAAATTTTATTGATAAGATGGAGATCAGCCAAACGCGTGATTCCAAAGAGTATATACAAAGTTAAAAAATGGTAATTTACAGGGAAAACGGCTACGTTGAAACATAACGACCACTATCCTTTTACCAACTTTGAGTTCGGGACATCCTGAGCTTCTGTCAAAGATGACCTTTGACTGGAGATTTCCTCCGATGGATGATGCAACTGTTGTTGCTGCTGAGGGACTTGCCTCTGTTGAACATAGTTACTTGCCATTATCCCTAACTTTTGCCTGGATTTTACTATGAGATTTCCAATCCATCGGGATGATTTTTTTCATGTCTCTAACTTTTGCCTGGACCGCCCTTTCGGGTTTTCAATCCACCGAGACGTTTTTTTTTTTAGTTTTAGGCGAAGTATTTCTTGACTACATCAGCATTCGTGGGGTAGGCAAATTCCTCTCCGTCCATGGTTGCAAGTCTCAAGGCGCCGCCTGAGAAAGCTTTCGTGACCACATAGGGGCCATCATAATTTGGGGTCCATTTGCCCCGAGAATCAGTGAGAAATGATTGTATCTTCTTGAGCACGAGGTCTCCTTTTCTGAAGGCACGAGGTCGGACCTTTTTGTCAAACGCCCTTTTCATTCTCTGTTGGTACAACTGACCATGGCATAGTGTCGTGACTCGCTTCTCTTCGATCAGGTTCAGTTCGTCGTGTCGATTTTGACACCATTCAGCTTCGGTAAGCTTAGCTTCCATCAATACCCGGATTGATGGGATCTCTACTTCTATGGGGAGCACTGCTTCCATGCCATATACTAGAGAGAAAGGGGTTGCCCCTGTTGAAGTACAGACAGATGTTCGATAACCGTGAAGAGCAAAGGGTAGCATTTCGTGCCAATTGTTACAACCATCTTTTGAACAATCTTCTTGATGTTCTTGTTAGCCGCTTCTACCGCTCTGTTCATCTTGGGTCGGTAGGGAGATGAGTTATGGTGTTCGATCTTGAACTCTGCACACAACTCTTTCATCATCTTATTGTTCAAGTTAGATCCATTATCAGTAATGATCTCACTTGGAACACCATAACGGCAGATGATATTGTTTTTGATAAATCGGACCACCACTTGTCGGGTTACATTGGCGAATGACGCTGCTTCGACCCACTTGGTGAAATAGTCAATGGCTACAAGGATGAACCGATGTCCGTTTGAAGCCTTGGGCTCAATCATGCCAATCATGTCGATTCCCCATATGGAAAAAGGCCACGGGGAAGAAAGAACTTTGAGATGTGATGGAGGTACATGAATTTTGTCGGAGTATATCTGACACTTGTGACACCTCCTCATGTACTTGTAGCAGTCGGATTCCATGGTCAACCAATAGTACCCTGCTCTTAGGATTTTTCTCGCCACTGTGTGTCCATTGGCATGAGTGCCAAAGGATCCTTCATGAATTTCTTTCATGAGCATGTCTGCTTCTGGTCTGTCGACACATCGGAGCAGAACCATGTCAAAATTTCTCTTATAAAGAGTGTCACCGCTCAGGAAGAAGTTTCCAGCCAATCTTTTGAGGGTTTTCCTGTCTTTTCTGAGTGCCCCAGATGGGTACTCTTGTTTCTGAAGGAAGCATTTGATATCGTGATACCAAGGTCTGTCGTCTATGACTGCTTCAATTGTGAAGATGTAAGCGAACCGTTCAAGGCGCATGATGTCGATCTTAAGTATGTCATTCCATCGACCTACAGTAATCATGGAAGAGAGAGTGGCTAATGCGTCAGCCATGTGATTCTCATCACGAGGGATGTGATGAAAGTCGACTCTGTTGAAGAAGGGTAACAACCTTCTTGCATAGTCTTTGTAAGGAATCAATCCTGATTGGTATGTGTTCCAATCTCCTTTTATCTGGTTAATAACCAAGGCTGAGTCGCCGTATACGTCCAAGTTTTTTATCCTTAAATCAATCGCTTCTTCGAGACCCATGATACATGCTTCGTATTCGGCCTCGTTGTTCGTACATTTGAACGTAAGTCTGGCAGTGAAAGGAATGTGGGAACCCTGAGGGGTAACAATGATTGCCCTAATTCCGTTTCCATAATGATTGACTGCTCCGTCAAAGATAAGTCCCCGCTGGGAACCTGGTTCTGGCCCTTCACTGGGTAGCGGTTCATCGCAATCTTTCATCTTTAGATACATGACATCTTCGTCTGGGAAGTCAAACCCGATTGATTCTTGATTGTCAATCAGTTGATGAGCCAAATGATCGGCTACAATACTTCCTTTAACGGCTTTCTAAGCGTGGTACTCTATGTCATATTCTGATAGTAACATCTGCCAACGGGCAATCCTTCCCGTGAGAGCAGGTTTTTCGAAAACGTACTTGATTGGATCCATTTCGGAGACCAACCAAGTAGTATGATGAATCATGTACTGGCGAAGACGTTTGGCTGCCCAAGCCAAAGCGCAACAAGTTTTCTCAAGCATTGTGTACCGAGTCTCGCAGTCGGTGAATTTCTTGCTTAGATAGTAAATGGCAGACTCTTTCCATTTAGTTTCGTCTTGTTGGCCAAGTATACATCCCATTGAGTCCTCTAGGACTGTGAGGTAAATGATCAGTGGTCTTCCTTCCACTGGAGGTGATAGAATCGGAGGATTCAACAGATATTCCTTGATACTGTCGAAGGCAGTTTGGCAATCATCTGATCAAACGCAATCCTGATTCTTTTTGAGTAATTTGAAAATCGGCGAACACGTCGCGGTCATAAGGAATATGAATCTGGAGATGTAGTTCAAACGTCCCAGGAATCCTCTGACTTGTTTTTCAGTTTTCGGAGAAGGCATTTCTTGAATGGCCTTGACCTTGTCAGGATCAACTTCAATCCCTTTCTGGATGACGATGAACCCTAGTAGTTTCCCTGAACGGACACCGAAGGTGCACTTGTTAGGATTCAAGCGGAGCTTGAATTTTCTTAGACGTTCGAACAATTTTGACAGATGTTCAACGTGCTCATCCTCTATTCTTGACTTTGCAATCATATCATCGACATACACTTCGATTTCCTTGTGTATCATGTCATGAAACAGAGTAGTCATGGCCCTTTGATAGGTTGCCCCGGTGTTCTTCAAACCGAACGACATTACCTTGTAACAAAAGGTACCCCATGGGGTAATGAACGAAGTTTTCTCCATGTCTTTTGGCGCCATTTTGATCTGGTTATAGCCCGAGAATCCATCCATGAAGGAGAATACTTTGAGCTTTGCTGTGCTGTCAACCAACATGTCAATGTGTGGTAAAGGAAAGTCGTCCTTTAGACTTGCCCTATTCAGATCTCTGTAATCGACACACATTCTAACCTTTCCATCCTTTTTGGGAACGGGTACGATGTTGGCTAACCATTGAGGATATTCAGATGTAGCAAGGAAACCCGCGTCAATCTGTTTCTGTACCTCCTCTTTGATTTTGATGGCCATGTCCGGGTGAGTTCGTCTCAACCTTTGCTTTACTGGCGGACATTCCGATCTTAACGGTAAGTGATGTTCCACGATGCTGGTATCCAACCCTGGCATATCCTGATAGGACGAAGCGAACACATCGGGGAATTCTTTAAGAAGCTTTATCAGACCCTCTCTGGCAGTTGGACTGAGCAGTGCCCCAATCCTGATTTCTTTTCTCTCTTGCTCTGAACCCAAGTTTACCGTTTCCAACGGTTCTTTATGAGGTTCAATGGACCTTTCCTCTTGTCTGAGTAGTCGGGAGATCTCTTCTGGAATTTCGTTGTCATTTTCTTCTTTAGCCTCGAATACCGGGAACTCAAAGTTGGGAGAAGGCATCGGATCGTATGTTTCAACTGGGTTTAAAACAAGCAATCTGCATGACGTGATGATTCGTGTTTAGAAGAGATAGAGAAAATGCAAGTGTGTGCAGTGTTTTGATTTTACTGCTTGTTTTTATTTTTGAATTTTTTTTTTTAGGATTACCATTTTCTGAAAAAGCAAGAAGAGAAAACAGCAATTAATGCGGAAATTACAGAACGACGTTATTTTATTAATGAACAAGTCGACTCTTGAAACTATAGCCCTATAAAACAAAACTCTGTCGCTTTGGGCAAAGCGAAGAGGGAAATTTACAGAAAGCGAGCCCTATCAAAACATCCATTTCACCTGGGCAGGGTGAAAGGTTAAAGATGGCAATTACTTTGACTGGCGAATGACCTTCGGAACATCGATAGCAACCCATTGGCGGCGAACTCCTCGGTGAATCACAAAGTCTGGCACCTTCCTTGATTTGTCTTCAGAAATGACGCTGATTTCTGGTGGAGCAGGATCATTGGAATCTGTTTCCCAGGCAGAATTGTCGTAGGAGGATTCCTCTGTTGCATTTTGCATAGCATTGGTGCTCTCAGCTGTATCTCCCCATCCAGTTGGCTGGATATCTTCGAGCTTGATACGAGAGCTTTCGGGAGCAGTGTACTTGACCATAAAGTCGTATTTTCCACTTGGTTGTCCCAGAGTGTCCCAAACTTCTTTGGAACTGGAGAAGTCATCCCTCTCGATGACGTTGACCTCGGGAAAAGCATAATTGATGAATTCTAGTCCTGCAAACGTTGCGAATTCATCGTCATGTTGAGTAATTTCCGAATGACCCGAGTGTTGATCCCATGACATGGTGGGGACATAGGTATTATGTTCAATGATGCTCAGCTGAGTTTCATTGTTCGGCTGACTCTCTTGCCCCAAGTTTCCTGGGTAAGGCTGCCACATTGGCAGGCCATCCATCGGGCCATAGTAATTGTGGTCAAAGTTGTCTTTCATCAGAGTGTCCTCCTCAAATGAATTTGGCGGAGCACGGCATCCTTCCGGATCACAATCTTCGTAGATCATTTCGAAATCTGATCTTGGTATAAATCTCGGACTTTCTGTAGGAAAGCAAAAAGGCGTAGGCACCTCTTCCTGAGACGTATAACCGTCCTTGTTAAGATAGGACTTCCATTCTTCATCCGTGTCAGAGGGATCTTCCTCATTGATAGCATGAACTGTCTGAGACACTGGGTGAAGAAAACCTCCACTGTGGAAGAAGTTTTGAAGGGGATGAAGACTTTCATCGTTGGCAGCTGTCCGGGTATAGGTTGCAAAAAAACCAAGACCCTTCTTTGTTTTATTGTCAATAGGAATGACAAGCCGTCCCCATCCTGTTGTATCGATACTCTCGACTGCTTTGATAGCATCGTTGTATGAAGAAATTGAAGTTCCTTCTTTGAACTGATTATCCTTGCTCACCGATAGTGCTTGGAACTGAGTTCCAATAACCTCTTCGGGTTCCACACAAGTAGATGATGATAGGTTACTCACAAGCAAGGCTTGTTCCCCACAAACCGTGACAAGTTGATCGTTCTTGACGAACTTTAACTTTTGGTGGAGGGTCGAAGTAACCGCTCCAGCCTGATGTATCCAAGGTCTTCCTATTAAACAACTGTATGTTGCCCGGATGTCCATGACCTGGAAAGTGATTTGGAAAGTGTGAGGACCAATAGTTATGGGAAGATCAACTTCGCCGATAACTGTTTTTCTGGATCCATCGAATGCTTTGACGACGACCTCGCTGACTCTCATCGGAGGGCCCTTGAATGATAATTGCATCAAAGTGGACTTCGGCATAACATTCAGGGCTGACCCTGTGTCTACCAGTACGTTGGCTAAAGCATCGCCCTGGCAGTTAACTGTAATGTTGAGCGCCATGTTATGACGGCGACCCTCTTCAGGTAATTCTTCATCACTAAATCCCAAATTATTGCAGGAAGTGATGTTAGAGACAATGCTATCGAATTGTCTGATTGTTACATCCTGTTCCACAAAGGCTTGCTCCAAGACTTTCTGTAGAGCCTCTCTGTGTGCTTCTGAACTGAGTAACAGTGATAATACCGAGATCTTTGAAGGAGTCTGTAACAGTTGATCAACAATGTTATATTCACTCCTTTGGATGAGCTTCAGCATCTCATCGTTGTCTTTTGAAAAGTCGGGATTACTAGATTGACCGACTGGCGGATCAGGAATTTCTGCCTGAAGTTCCTTTTCTTTGTTGGATTCTCCAACCCCTCGGTTGAAGATTCGACCGCTCCGTGTTACACGACTGATGTCTGCAATATTCATGACGGAGGGTAATGGAATTTCCTTTCCATTCTCGATTATTGTTGCACCGTATTTGTAAGGGATTGCCTTAGCTGACTCATACGGTAGTGGCCTCGGTAGATAGATGACTATGGGAACCTTCTGATTTTTCTGACCATCATAAGTAATCTCGATCCGTTCCTGGTTGGGAACTTTAGATTCGTCAAGTAGAGGAATGATGGCAAAAACATCCTCAATTTGATCGGCAAGGTAGTTTGGCGTCCAGTTGATGGGTCCAGAACCTGGATATGGACGAATTTCTCCATGATCGACCTGACCCTGAAGAGCTGCTCTCACAAGGTAACACCCTTGGTTACTTTCCGAACAGATGCTACAACTGTCATTGTTGTGTGGAGGCACCTGGCCACGCCCACTTTGAATACAATGTAACCTCACTAGGTTACCTTCCATTGATCGGACATCCTGACTTTGACGACGAGTAGGATTCCTGTTATTGACACTAATCTACTGAGTATCTTCATCCATGTAGATTGGCATCCACCAGTGATTTAACAAGTGCTGAAGTGCCTCCTGGACAAGGGTACAACCTCGATCGTTTTCGCAACCCGCTTTACAATTTTGATAGTCATGTGATATTAAGAATCCAAGTCGGACCTGCTCAGCATGTAACTCTACCAGGTTGGTATTCATTACGTGGATATCGAAGATCTGAACCATGTTGATTTGATAGGAGTTCCTATCATGGTAGTCTTGGATCCATCCAAGATCCATCTGACGCTGGAGGGCCTCTTGTATGAAAGAGCATCCCTGTTTATTTACCGAGCAAATCAGACAGGAACTGTAATCGTGCCGCGGCAGATTATGATACTAGCTTTGCCTTGAGTGCATCGCCACCAAGCTGACATTCATCGCACAGATGTCGTGGTTTTGAATGACGTTGGAGTTCGTATAGACCATGTTAACTCCACGAACTCGATGCTCTTGGATCCATCCGAGATCCATCTGTTCCTGTAGAGCTGATTGCACTACCGAACATCCTTGGTTATCTTTAGAGCAGATATCACACTGGTGATAGTTATGAGGTGGCACATGGCCATATCCACTCTGTCTACAATGCATCTTGACCAGATTGGTTTTCAACAAGAGTACATCGTGAATTTGATAGACATTGTTAGTCTCTTTCTCAATCAGATTGACTGCAGCTTTCTCATGTTGAGGCAGCGGGTTCGTAAGAACATTAGGATTCGTATCTTTGAAAGATAAGAGCCCACTCCTAACAAGCTTTTGCACGTCGGATTTGAAATTGAGACAAGTCTCAATGTTATGCCCTGAACCTCCTTGATGATAAGGGCATGTTTGATCCGCCTTAAACCAAAAAGGCGGATTTTCCGGAACTGTAAGAGGAGACTTAGTCTGAATGTGCCCCTTGGCTAGCAGTAACGGAAACAATTCAGCGTACGATACGGGTATAGGATCAAATCCTGGTGGCCGTGTTGTACGGTTGTTGTTATATGGAGGACGAGCCTGCTGAAGAGGCTGTTGTGTCCTTTGTTGGTCAAGTTGGCTCTGCGCAACCTGAGGTTGATACATAGGAACTGGCGCGGGGTCGATAGCAGGAGTTACAGCTGCTACTGGCCGATAACGTCGCCTTTGCTTTCCGAGAGAGATATTCCCAATATCTTGCTCTTTTTTCTTAGGGAGAGCACTACCGTATTTTTTAGTACCGCTCGTTGATCCAGTGTCTTTTACCAAACGTCCTTCTCGGACGGCTTCCTCAAGACGTACACCCATGCCGACCATTTCGGTGAAATCACTGGGCGCACTGGCAACCATTCGGTCATAGTAAAATGAGCTTAAGGTCTTTAAGAAGATTTTTGTCATCTCTTTTTCCTCAAGAGGTGGACAAATTTGAGCGGCAATTTCACACCACCTTTGAGCATACTCCTTAAAGGTTTCTTTGTCCTTTTGCGACATTGATCTGTCGGGTGCCATGTCCAAATTGTACTTGTATTGTTGGACGAAGGCAGTACCAAGATCTCTGAATGTACTGATCGTAGTACGGTTTAAACCCATGTACCATTTGAGTGCGGCACCGGTTAAACTATCCTGGAAGTAGTGAATCAGCAGGTCCTGATTCTCCGTCTGAGCTGACATCCGCCGAGCGTACATCACCAGATGGCTCTGAGGGCAAGAGTTACCCTTGTATTTTTCAAAGTCGGGCACTTGGAACTTGTGCGGGACTTTCACATTTGGGACCAAGCAGAGGTCTGCGGCGTCCTTTCCAAATAGATCCTGACCGCGAATGGCTTGCAGCTCTTTCTGTATTTCCAAGAACCGCTCCTGGAATTCATCCATTCTGTCAAACATAGTTTCCTTCTTACCAGAAGGTGTCTGTGGAATCTGTCCTTCCGGGACAGTGTGCACCACAGGGGGTGGTACCGTGACTACGGCAGTAAGTCTTGGCGCCTCCCGAAGTTCGTAACCTTCAGGAGTCTTGAGTATGCCCCTGGCATCTTCGCTTTCCCGAAGTTTGTAACCTTCAGGCCCAGCGGCTTCTATTGTGATTCCCTAATCTTTAGTGATCGGCGGAACATATCCTTCCGGGATATAGTTAACAGGCATGCCCCACGGAAGATCTTTCGGCATCTGATACCTAGGATCATACTTTTCTATGATGGGCGTTGAGGTGATCTCTGAGATCACAGTTCTTTGTAGCTGAGCTTCTGCCATGGCTTGCATGTCGTTATGAAGCTTTCTCATATCCTCTCTCAGAGCGTCGATCTCTTCTTTCAACTCTCTGTTTTCTTCCTCAAGATCATCCATCTTTTTCTGACGATTGGCCCAAGTATTGTATGAATGAGACAGTTTGACTCTAGAACCGAGACACAAACGTGAGATTCGTAAGGAAGAAGAATACGCGATGTGAGAATGATGAATGCAATGATTATATTAATTGTTGTTTTTTTGGTTTAATCAAAATAAACTTCGACAATTAGATTGCAAATATCAAATGGTGGAGAAACCCCTTTTTATTGAATTCAAAGGATTACAGAAATGGAAATACAGTAGATTACAAAGTGCAGAAACAGAAACCTAAACTAATGGGTCCCGAGTCCTCTTCTTTGACCGGGGCGCTTGGGCCGTTGTCGGGTTGTCATTCCTTTGCCAGGTGAAAGGAGCGAGCAAATTCCTTTGGTCATCTTGATTCTCTACAGCATGCTGCTCCAAAATTTCAATCAGAGCATCTTTCTCTTTTAGTAGTTGCTGTATTTGGATACACTCTACGTCGAGGGTGCGGTACTTGTTCTTCCAAGATCTTCTTTCCTTTTGAACTTTGTTGAGAGTAACCTGAAGCTTTTCAGTTTCCGTCATGAAGTACATGACAGTTTCCCTCGGTGGAAGAATTTCGTAACGAGGATAAGGCATCTTTAGCTTGAGAGCTCTAGTTTGTACCCAATGGAGATAAGGCTCCACCGAGACACAGTCCGGTTTTCCCAGAGACTCTCGTCCTTTCTTATGAACATGTTTCCAAGCTTGCACTATTTCCATCTTTAGTGCTCTGTCATTTTCTCCTTATTTGAAGAAAAGACCTTCCAGATGAACACCCAGTGGGATGTGTCTCATCGGGTATCCAAATTGACGAAGAACTAATGTCGGATGATAGTTGATTCCTCTTTTAGTTCCTATGAGGGGTATGCTGGGGAAGTTTCCACAACGGTCAATGATTCTGATTCCCTCATAAATCCTATTACACTAATCTATATCGGAATTGGTGAGAGACATGATCTTCTGCGACCAACGTAAGACACTCTTGCAATCCCAAAAAGCAGTAGACTTGGGCAAGTGAGAGATAAACCATTTGTAGAGCAAAGGTACACAGCATGTGATCTCCCCTCCGCTGTACAAATTTCCCAAGTGTACAGAATGATACGCATCTGCGAGCAAAGTCGGCACAGGGTTTCCAATGAGAAAAACCTTAATAGCGTTGATATCGACGAAGTTATTGATGTTAGGAAACAAAAATAACCCGTAGGTGAGCAAGACAAAGATGCTTTCAAAAGCAGTCATGTTCCCTATACTAGCGAAGTACAGGGCTTTCTTTGTCAAGAACTGGGCTGGCAAACCTTGGATGCCACCCTTAGTGGTCATGTGAGTCTTGACCTCAGACTCGTCCAAATGAATTGCTATTGCAATAGTCTGATTCTTTGGAATTTCTTCCAGTCCAGAAAATGGAGCTCGATCAGTGATATGTAAATCAGTCAGATGAGAATACTCCTCCAGCGTTGGTGATAGCTGGTAATCCGGGAATGTGAAACAATGATAAACCGGATCGTAGAACTGAATGAGTGCGTCCATGATCCCCTTAATCACATGTACTCTTAACAGTGGTAGCAAACCACCGTGCTTGGCTCTGAAAGCCTCTGGGTTAACGATCATCCTCGCTAACTTTCTCAAATCCTCTAGCTTTGGAACCTTGAAGGTATACTGGTGAGTTCTCCTTTTACCGAAATCCATTAATGCAATCTTTTTCTCTGATATTTGCAATCACAGTCTTAGTTTAATTTGAAAAACAGAGAGACTAGAAGAGAAGTTTTTTGAATGTTTTAATGTTTTATTAAATGGATGCATGAATGCAGCACACAAAAACATAGAAAAAACATGGGGTCAAAGGGTCGTTGTCATGAAGTCAAGGCTCTACCCATCCCCAAAGGTTTATACTAGGGTGATTTTTTGTACCTATACTCATTATCATCAGCTCCTCCCAGGAAAGCAAGACAACAAGCGGATCGCCAGCGAGTTGTAAAGCAATCTTAGAGTAAGTGCCATTCACCGAGAATAGATCACCAGCCTCAAATGAGGGTAGTATCGCGTAACAACTATTTCCGATAGTTTCCGCACTACGAAAGGGTTTGGCTCCTCAGCTTCTCAGACTTAACAACTGGCCCATTGGCTAGAAGAGTGAATGGGTTGCGTTGGTCAGCCTCCACTGAGGTTGATGGTCGACCCCGTCGCCATCACTTATCTTAAGTGTATACTCATTCTCACCATATGCGGCATCACACGCATTCCCAGTAGTAGAAAAAATAAACACGTATAGCAATTAGGAAAAGCAGTATATATATTTGTCCTAATCATCCTAGACTTATAAAGCTATGATTCCTAAGTTCCTGACAGAAATGGGTCCCCGGCGGAAGCCCCAATCTGTGGTATTCACATAAGTGAAGAGAAAAAAGGTTTGTCCAAGGTTTTCACCTTACATGTTTAAGAAAGAATTTTTGGAGTCCCATGGTGGGCGCCATTTTTTCTGTAGCGAGCGATTTTGGACGCGGTTCTTAAGCGCTGGTCGCTCTCTGCGGTTTGAGCTTTAAACTACAGGTCGATTCATTTTTTATCCTATTGTGAGCTGAATAAGGAAGGGAAATAGATGTCTCCAATTAACCCTGCTTGCATACTGAGTTTAAACAGCGGTCTGTTAGGTTACGAATGCTATCAATGTGGGGGGGCCTTGTACTGGTTATTTGTATTTTCGCCAATACGGTTTTCTTTCTTTCTAGAACTCTCTAGCGGGGAACAAGGATTAGGATGTTAGGACTGATGCTTTTGAATTACTGCTTTTGATTGATGGAGATACGGGATTTGGAATTTTTGTTGATTGCGCTCGCTAAGATCTTTTCTTTCGATCTTATGCCTACGTATTCCCGTTTACCGAAACAGGGAAATCAGAGCGTTCGTAGTTCCTCCTATTCTATGGGAGGAAATGGGTGTTTTGGTGTCTTGTTCAAAGCCCAAGACGTGAAGCGAAAGGTGATTTGTATCTTGTTCAAAGCCCAAGATGTGAAGCTGAAAAACCTCGACTTTAGAGAGAATTTGTCATCTCTAAAGAGGGGAGAAGGAGAATTATTTTAACTGGGATACGCGGATCCGAGCAATGCCATAATTTCCGAAGAAAGGGTTTTAACCTGAAGGAGAAGACTTTAACTCAGTGTAGAGCAATGCTATCTTTCCTTAGGAATTTCTCATGCTAAAAGAGGGACAATGGCATGGATGTAGATGATCCAGAGGCTTGCCGCTTACAGCGATTAGATGAAGGGAAAGGAGTTGTTGATGTTTGTGTACTGTGAACGAGGCACAGCTTTGATGCTAAAAGGTTAATTGGATCAACCAGTGGTTTTCTTATACAAAGCCTAAGAGGAGGCTAATATCCGCTAGGAAAATCATTATACAAAGCCTAAGAGGAGGCTATTTTGTGTCCCGTACAAAGCCCGAGAGGGAGGCTAAAAGATTTTGACCCGACGATGGAGTCTTTGTGTCTCGTACGAAGCCCGAGATGGAGGCTATTGTTTGTTTGACTCAACGAGGGAGTCTTTATGTGTCTCGTACGAAGCCCGAGAGAGAGGCTAAAACGTTGTTTGACTCTGCTGGGGAGAATCATTGTACAAAGCCCAAGAGAAAGGCTAACTTCACTGGAGAAGGATCATTATACAAAGCCTAAGAGGAGGCTATGGTTACTGTTTCAGTTAAGTGACAGGTCCAGTAGACTGATTTTGAACGAGAAAATCAGTTCTTATATGAGCAACACTGTACTCAAGGATTTGATTCAGGGATCGGGGTTGTTTCCTTTTCTTTGGGGAAACTGGAAATCCAAAGGGTATTGAGACTGTCCGAGTCTGCGGGTTTCCTTCCTATTTAATGAAGGGGTCGCTTGAGAATGTCTTTGAGACTCAAGGAAGTTAGACTGTCCGTGTCTAGAGTTTTATCTTTTGTACTATGCTTTGGGAAACAGTAGTAGACTCTATGAAATGACTGTTCTATGAGGATGACTAGGTTCTATTCCTATACCTCTAGGAGGTCGTCGGGACAATTTGTACGAAGCCCAAGAGGAGGCTGGAAACTTTTAAGGAGCCGACGGGTCCTTGTATGAAGCCCAAGAGGAGGCTATCATTCCCAGAGGAAGATATCATTATACGAAGCCTAAGAGGAGGCTGTGAATACTTCTAAGAAGCCGTAGGGTCCTTGTACGAAGCCCAAGAGGAGGCGGGGTTGCTTTTAGGAAGCCTGTGGGTCCTTGAACAATGCCCAAGAGGAGGCCGATGCTTTTAAGAAGCCCGTGGGTCTATCATCTCCTTTCCATTAGGAGAGATAACTCTTTTAAAGATAAAAACCACTGGTAAACATGCGAGGTTTACTATCCAACGACTTTTAGCTTTTAAAGAGGGTTCCTTAGTTAAGGTCCAAGATTATGACCGTAGTGGGTACCCAAACCCCGAGACATTCAAGGCAAGCTATCCACAAGGAATAGATCAAGTCAGGAAAGTTTGAGAATTTGGAAGAAACTCAAAGATGCCATTCACGGAGAATACATTCATCTTGGGGAGTAGAGCTTCTTGACGATTCCTAAGGAGGACAGTCGAAGAGAAGACTGTATCTGGTGCTCCTATTGGGGATCTAGGCGTCTATTTCTACGAATAAATGAAACGGCGTCACCTAGTTCTAGACGTAGTTGCCGGGGAAACTCGAAATATCTATACTATTATTACACAGTAGATATGAGTTTATGAAAGGATACTTACAGTGAGCAGCCCCACAATACAGTTTATAATATGAAAACAGTAAACGAAAGCGATAACCACTTACTCGGTTGGAGTGCTTCCATGCTGTTTGGTTAGTTGTTCAACAAAGAAAGATTGAAAACAACAGTATATTCAAAATCAAAGGAGAAAGTGCTTTGAAAAAGAAAGATTTGGGGCTTACAGCTCAAGGAGAGGCCCAGGGTTTTATCAGTGAGCGCACTGTTTGACTTTGTACAGAGGGACTTATACAAGTGACTGGGGCCCAAAATGGTTTTCTGTACAAAGGGATGGGTCTTACACTATCTCAAGAGGCCCAAAAAGGTTTAAAGGAAAAAGAGTGGGGCTTATAACACGAGGGTAGGCCCAAATGATTTTTCGTTTAAAAATGGCGATCGCACCGAGGTTTTCTTTTAACGCGGAGGGACTTATACAATAAGTGAGGCCCAAGATTTTGGTTAAAAGGGGATTGGGTCTTACACTCTAATAGAGGCCCAAAGTGTTTTGAACGGGTCTTATAGCTCAAGGAGAGGCCCAAGGGTTATTTTGAAAAGGCGACGATCGCGCCGTTTACTTGTACGGAGGGACTTATACAATGAATGAGGCCCAAAAAGTTTTTGTACAAGGGGGGATGGGTCTTACACTCTCTCAAGAGGCCCAAGGTGTTTTGAAAATGATTTATGAGGGTTGAATTAATCCAAAACCCTAATTTGTTTTCAAAATGTATTTAATTGAATAAAAATTCAATTAAAATGATAAAAAATTGTTTAACACATGGAAAACAAATTGTGATCTTGGATTAATGCTTCAAAAATTAAGTATTAACCTACAAAATAATTAGAAAGCATTAAAAGTTGCAAAATCAATGTAGAAAAAATATTTAAAATGCCAAAAACAATCAAAATATTAATTCTTTACAAAAATATCAATTATATGAAATAAATAATATTTTTGGGATTTTTTGATAAAATAAAATATTTTAACATTTTTGTGAATTATTAAAAAAAGAATCAACTCAAAATCATTAAAACTCAGAGAGAAATTAATTTTTGAATCAATTAAACAAAAATCACAATATTCAAATATTTGAATTTCTAAAAATGGCGCCAAGAACAAGCTGAAGAACACGCGCGTGTTCTTGGTTTCTCAGATTTGCATTTTCTATCCAATCTCCATGAATACGTAATCATATCATGCAATCGACATATCATGATGCTCGTCTCAACCTCACGATCATGTCTATGCACTTTAATTTCATTTAAATTAAACATACAATAAGAAATCACGAAGAGACCTCAAGAACCCTAATTTCTGCATGAAGGCTAGGATGTTTGATACACGATTCAAACAATGCAATTAATTGAGGGAAAACATTCCATGCATGATTATGAACATATGGCCAAATTATTGTGCGAGGAAATATGCATAGATTGAGAGATGACCAAGCATGTGCTTACCTCTAGGCCGTGACAGCAAGTTCAAAGTGATTTTTGATCTGGAGGTGTTACAGATGAGTTGTGATGATCTGAACAGCTTCCCTACACCCTATGGATTGTGTTTGGATGGTTGGACTTGATTGAAATTGGCTGGATCATTTTGTGGTACCTCAGCTGCACTTTGGTTAAAACCTTGAGCAACCAGCTGGTGATTTTGTGAAATTGATGTTTCAGAAGTAATCTAAGTGTTTGATCAGCTCATATGTGATGTATGTGAGGTGTGTGAGTGATTGGTTTGATTGGAATTGCTCTCAAACTCAAAACCCGATAGTGACTTGCCTTAGAAGGCAAAATTGGAGTGAAAGAAGAGATTTTGAGGAAAGCATCTGTTAGATGGCTTTGGTGTACTCAAACTGACCACAATTAAGCTCTATTTATAGTAGAGCAAGTTTGTTTTGCAAGGAATAGTGCATGGCAGCTGGTAAGTAGGTTTGGCCAATGTTGTCCAATGAAAATCCAAGTCTTCTCTAGCCATTGACTAGAGGTTAGGGCACAGAGCTTTGGTTCCCTTGGTCTTGGATAAGTCTTGACTGATTTCAGATGAGAATGGCTCAGTCCATGCCACCTTGATGGTTCCATTGAATGCCTCATTCCAAATTTGAAGTCTTGTCCCTATTTTGGCCATTCTAGGTTCAACATGCTATTTCTTGTTCCATGGACTTTGGAGGCTTGGCTCAGTGATTGTCCCCTTTAGATTCAATCCTCTGAGGTGTCCAAGTGGATAGGAGCAATTGAATTTGGATGATTTTGGTAAATCGACTAAAGTTGCAAATTCTGCCTTGCCTTGACAGATTTTAGCAAGGCAACTTGCCAATGTCACATCTCATGGTGTAAGTTGAATTTGGCAATGTTCTTGGCCATTTTGGAAAGCTCTTACATGATACAACAACTGTTTGAACAAGTTTGGTTTTGATCTCTTTTGATTCCAAGTGAAAAATCCCCCTACATTTGGCAAAAAGTGAGGCAGAATCTGACTTAGTGAAAATTTCACTAAGTGTTGGAAAAAGTGACATTTTCACTTTTCAGCCACTTTGATCACTCCATAACTCAAAATCCTTAATGAATTGGAATGACTTGTAGTTGAAGTTTTTGTAGGTGATAATGAGGGCTACAAATCCATCTTTGGATGAGAAAAAATGGCCTTGTGGTTTAGGAGTTATGGTCCTTCAAAGTTGGTACCCTTGCCACTTTATTTTTTAACTTAGAAAAATTTCTCAAGTTTTATGGTTACCCCTTTTACAAGTTATCTCACTTTTCTTGATTTTTCTTGATGAATGATGATTCAAATCATACATTAACATCATTTTAGGGTTAAAAATCCATTTTGGTGAAAAATCTCAAAAAGTCAAAGTTGACTTTTGTGCACAGTTGACTTTTTATCAGATGAATTCCAAACTGTGCAATTCTTCAGGAAATCATGTCCTTGACCTAAATCAAACTTGATGGACATGTTCCATGGGTGTCATAGGGTATATTCAATCATGTATTAGGGTTTGGGAGCATGTCTTGGTCAAAAGTCAAAGTTACAATTGACTTTTCCCTTAAAACCCTAATTGTGGTGCAAATGAAATTGAGACTTGTTGCTCAAGCTTCTTGGATTAATCCATTGTTCCAAATGCATCAATATAGTTCATTAGAGACCCTCAAACCCTCTCTTGAGGTCTTGGCTCATGATTTGTCCCAAAAGTCAACTTAGGGGTGAATTAGGTCAAGAAACCCTAATTCCTGATTTTTGATGAATGCATCCCTTGAGACAAAATTGACTTGATGCATGGGTTCATGAGGTTCCATGAAGTATATTAGGTTATGTTTTGGATCAATGGCTTGTGCCCAGATGAAACTTTTCATCTGGAGGCCCTGGGTGATCAAAACCCTAATTTGGTGACACTGGCGATCTTGAGGCTTGATCCACCTAGAAGGGAGCAACCTTGTGCTTAATCCTTGAAGTGGGAGTCCTTTTGATCCTTTGAGGATGTTTGAGAGATTAGACAAGTTGAAAATCAAGTCATTTCTTGATTGAGCCTTTGTCTAAAGCTCAGAGAGGGCTTGAAACCCTAATTTTGATTGCAGTCAATGCTCACCCATCTTTGGGGAGACTGATGATGCATAAAGGCACCTCCATATTGTGGTGATGATTTGCACAATGATGGGAAACTTTAGTGGTCAAAATTTGGGGTATTACACTGTCTCTTGATCTCTCTTAAGCATAATACAAAAGATAAAACTCTAGACTTGGACAGTATAATCTCCTTGAGTATAATCTCCATCTCGGGCTTCGTACGAGATACAAAATCACTGTCTTGTTGAGTATAAAAGACTCTCTTGTTGATTCCAACACTTTTTGCCTCCATCTCGGGCTTTGTACGAGATACAAAACACTCTCTTGTTGAGTATAAAAGACTCTCTTGTTGAGTCAAACATTTGCAACCTCCATCTCGGGCTTCGTATGAGATACAAAATCACTCTCTTGTTGAGTATAAAAGACTCTCTTGTTGAGTCGAACATTTTTTTAGCCTTCATCTCGGGCTTTGTACGAGATATAAAAACACTCTATTGTTGAGTATAAAAGACTCTCTTGTTGAGCCAATCGTCCTTTAGCCTCTATCTCGGGCTTCGTACGAGATACAAATCACTCTCTTGGTGAGTATAAAATACTCTCTTGTTGAGTCAAACCCTTTTAGCCTCCGTCTTGGGCTTCGTACAAGACACATATAAAAACACTCTCTTGTTGAGTCAACCCTTTTAGCCTCTATCTCGGGCTTCGTACGAGACACAAAAGCATCCTCTTGTTGGGTCAATAGCCTCCTCTTAGGCTTTGTATAAAGAAATCCCCGTTTGATTCAATCAACCTTTTATCATCACATCATGCTTCGGTCACAGCATACAAACATCAACAACTCCTTTTCCCTCGTCTAATTGTTGTAAGCGGCAAGCCTCTAGATTATTTACATCCATGCCACTGTCCCTTTTTTAGCATGAGAAATTCCTAAGGAAACATGGCATTGCTCTAAACTGAGTTAAAGTTTTCTCCTTCAGGTTAAAATTCCCTTATAAAGGTAATTATGGCATTGCTGGATTCGCATATCCCAGTTAAAGTAATTCTCCTTTATAAGCAGTCACCTAACAGTTGTGACAAACAGACCCCCTTTAGAGATGACAAATTCTCTCTAAAGTCAACACCCTTTTAGCTTCACATCTTGGGCTTCGAACAAGATACAAATAGACCCTTCAGCTTCACATCTTGGGCTTTGAACAAGATATAAACCACCTTAGCTTCATGTCATGGGCTTTGAACAAGACACCGAAACACCATTTCCTCCCATATAATAGGAGGAACTACGATCACTCTGATTTCCCTATCCCGGGAATACGTAGACATAAGATTGAAAAAGAATCTTAGCGAGCACACTAATAAAAAAACCCCAAAGTCCCCTACATCCGGCCAATCTAGCGCAGTATTCCAACAAATTCCTCATGAACAGTCCCGGTATTTCGTTCTGAACAAAATAAGCAGAGAGAGGCCCAAGAACTAAAACCGCATCTGTAAACTAACAGTTTCGACTGTTTAACCTCAGTTTGCAAGCAGGGTTAGTTGGAGACATCTATTTCCCTTCCTTCATCAGCTTAAATAGGATAAAAATGAATCGACCTGTAGTACCCCAGAGCGACAGTGCTTAAGAACCACGTCCAAAAATCACTCGCTACAGAAAAATGGCGCCCACCGTGGGGTTCTTCTTTCTTTCTTACAATTTAGGGTGAAAACCTTGGACAAGTCATTTTCATGGCGGTGGCCGCCACAGAAAAATGGCGCCCACCGTGGGGCCAAACAAAGGAATCTTGTCTCTCTTATCTCTCTGGTTGAAACCTTCTCTTGGGACGAGTCCTTGGGTTCACAAGGTATCACCAAATGACGGTTCCATCGGGGAATGACATTATTGCTAGAATCGGCCCTCACTAGGATCTTAGGTCAAAAAACCTTTAAGTTGGGAAGGTATCACAGAATGGCGCCTCCGCCGGGGAGCCATTTTCTGTTAGGATCATAGGATTCATAGCTCTTAAAAAGTCTAGGACATTAGGACAAATATATATACTGCTTTTCCTAATTGATATCTGTGTTTATTTTTCTGCTAATGGGAATGCGTGTGATGCCGCATGTGGAAAGATTGAGTATACACCTAGGAAAAACCTCTTTCAGTAGTGCGGAAGCTATCGGAAATAGTTGTCACGCGATACTACCCTCTTCTGAGATTCTTCGAAATACATCACCTAGCACGGTTCCCGACCCGCTGATGTTATCTTGACAAGAATCAATGATTTTGAGAGACAGGTACAAAAATCACTAGTATAAACCTTTGGGATGGGTAGAGCCTTGACTTCATGACACCGACCCTTTGACCCCATGTTTTTTCTATGTTTTTGTGTGCTGCATTCATGCATTCATTTTAAAAACATTAAGCAAAGAAAAACTTTCTATTCTAGTCTCTCTTTTTCAAATTAAACTAAAACAATGATTGCAAATGTCAAAGAGAAAAGGATTGCGCTAATGAATTTCGGTAGAAGAAAAACTCGTAAGTATACATTCAAGGTTCCAAAACTAGGGGATTTGAGAGGATTAGCAAGGATGATCACTAACCCTGACGCTTTCAGAGCCAAGTACGGAGGTCTGCTACCTCTGTTAAGGGTCCATGTAATTGAGGGAATCCTGGAGGCACTCATTCAGTTTTACGATCCGGTCTATCACTGTTTCACATTCCTGGATTACCAGCTCACACCAATGCTGGAGGAGTATTCTCATCTGATTGATCTACCCATTACTGATCAAGCTCCCTTTTCTGGACTGGAAGAAATTCCAAAGGATCAAATCATTGCAAGAGCAATCTATTTGGATGAGTCAGAAGGCAAGACTCACATGACCACCAAGGGAGGAATCCCAGGTTTACCAGCCAAGTTTCTGGTAAAGAAGGCTCTATACTTTGCTAGTATAGGGAACGTGACTGCTTTTGAAAGCATCTTTGTTTTACTCACCTACGGGTTATTTCTGTTTCCCAACATTGATAACTTTGTCGATATCAACGCCATTAAGGTTTTTCTCATTGGAAATGCCGTACCAACCTTATTCGCAGATACGTATCATTCTGTACACTTAAGGAATTTATACAGTGGAGGAGTGATCACCTGTTATGTACCCCTGCTGTACAAATGGTTCACTTCTCACTTGCCCAAGTCTGCCGCTTTTTGGGATCATAAGAGTGCCTTACGTTGGTCACAGAAAATCATGTCTCTTACCAACTCTGACATCGAGTGGTACAATCGAATCTATGACGGGATCAGGATCATTGACTGTTGTGGAAACTTCCCCAACGTGCCCCTCATAGGAACTAAGGGAGGAATCAATTACCATCCAGTTTTAGTTCGTCGTCAATTTGGATACCCGATGAGGCATGTCCCGCGTAATGCTCATCTGGAAGGTCTTTTCTTCAAGGAAGGAGAAAATGACAGGGCACTGAAGATAGAAATAGTGCACGCTTGGAAACATGTTCATAAGAAAGGACGGGAGTCTCTAGGAAAACCGGACTGTGTCTCGGTGGAGCCTTTTCTCCACTGGGTACAAACTAGAGCTCTCAAGCTAAAGACGCCTTATCCTCGTCACAGAGTTCTTCCGCCAAGGGAATCTGACATGTACTTCATGACTGAAACAGAAAAACTTCAGGTTACTCTCAACAAAGTTCAACGGGAGAGGAGGTCTTGGAAGAACAAGTACTGCATTCTCAATGTGGAGTGTACCAAAATACAACAACTGCTGAAAGATAAGGATGCTCTAATTGAGATTTTGGAGCAACATGCTGTAGAAAATCAGGATGACCAAAGGAATTTTCTCGCTCCTTTCACTTGGCAAAGGAATGACAACCCGACCACGGCCCAAGAGCCCCGGTCCAAGAAAAGGAAAGTACCAAAATCAGCACCCGAGTTCTCCTCAGAGAGGACTCGGGACCCATTAGCTTATGTTTCTTTTTCCGCACCTTGTAATTTACCATATTTCCATTTCCGCAATCCTTTGAATTCAATAAAACGGGGGTGTCCCCCCACTATTTGATATTTGCAATCTAATTGTCGAAGTTTATTTTGATTAAACAAAAAAAACAATTAATATAATCATTGCATTCATCATTCTCACGTCACGTATTCTTCTTACCTACGAATCTCACGTTTGTATCTCGGTTCTAGAGTCAAACTGTCTCATTCGTACAATACCCGGGCCAATCGTCAGAAAAAGATGGATGATATCGAGGAAGAGAATAGAGAGTTGAAAGAAGAGATCGATGCTCTGAGAGAGGATATGAGAAAGCTTCGTAACGACATGCAAGCCATGGTAGAAGCTCAGCTACAAAGAACTGTGATCTCAGAGATCACCACAACGCCCATAGTGGAGAAGTATGATCCTAGGTATCAAATGCCGAAAGATCGTCCCTGGGGCATGCCTGTTAACTATATCCCGGAAGGATATGTTTCGTCGATCACTAAAGATCAAGGAATCATAGCAGAAGCCGCTGGGCCTGAAGGTTACAAACTTCGGGAAAGCGAGGATGCCAGAGGCATGATGAGGACTTCTGAAGGTTACAAACTTCGGGAAGCGCCAAGATTCACTGTCGTAGTATCGGTACCACTCCCTGTGGTGCACACTGTCCCGGAAGGATAGATTCCACAGATACCTTCTGGTGGAAAGGAAAGTATGTTCAATAGAATGAATGAATTCCCGGAGCAGTTCCTGGAAATGCAGAAAGAACTGCAGGCTATTCGCGGTCAGGATTTATTTGGAAAGGATGCCGCAGACCTTTGTTTGGTCCCTAATGTGAAAGTCCCGCACAAATTCCAAGTACCCGATTTTGAAAAGTACAAGGGTAACTCTTGCCCTCAAAGCCATTTGGTGATGTACGCTCGGCGAATGTAAGCTTAGACAGAGAACCAGGATCTACTGATTCACTACTTTTAGGATAGTTTAACCGGTGCCGCATTAAAATGGTACATGGGTTTAAACCGCACTACGATTAGCACTTTCAGAGATCTTGGCACTGCCTTCGTTCAAAAATATAAATACAATTTGGACATGGCACCAGACAGAGACCAACTCAGATCAATGTCGCAAAAGGACAAGGAAACCTTTAAGGAATACGCTCAGAGATGGCGTGAAATTGCCGCTCAAATTTGTCCACCTCTTGAGGAAAAAGAGATGACAAAGATTTTCTTAAAAACCTTGAGCTCATTTTACTACGATAGAATGGTTGCCAGTGCGTCCAACGACTTCACCAAAATGGTCGGTATGGGAGTGCGTCTCGAGGAAGTCGTTCAAGAAGGACGTCTAGTCAAAGACACTGGGTCAACAAGCGGTACTAAAAAATACGATAGTGCTCTCCCTAAGAAAAAAGAGTAGGATATTGGGAATATCTCTCTCGGAAAGCAAAGGCGACGGTACCAACCAGTAGCAGCTGTAATTCTTGCTATCAGCCCTGCGCCTATTTCTACGTATCAACCTTAGGTTGCTCAAAGCCAACCGCAGTCGCAACAATTTCAGCAAAGGACATAACAGCCTCTTCAGCAGGCTCATCCTTAATACAACAACAACCGTACAACGCGGCCACCAGGATTTGATCCTATACCCGTATCGTACGCAGAATTATTTCCGTTACTACTGGCCAAGGGGCAAGTCCAGACTAAGCCTCCTCTTACAGTACCGGAAAATCTGCCTTTTTGGTTTAAGGTGGATCAGACTTGCCCTTGTCATCAAGGAGGACCAGGGCATAATATAGAAAACTGTATCAGTTTCAAATTCGACGTGCAAAAGCTTGTTAGGAGCGGGGTCTTATCTTTCAAAGATACGAATCCGAATGTTCTCACAAACCCGCTGCCTCAACACGAGAAGGTTACAGTCAATTTGATAGAGGGAGAGTCTAACAACACCTATCAAATTCACGATGTACTCTTATTGAGGACCAACTTGGTCAAGATGCATTGTAGACAAAGTGGATATGGCCATGTGCCACCTCGTAATTATCACCAGTGTGATATCTGCTCTAAAAACAATCAGGGATGTTTTGTGGTGCAATCAGCTCTACAGGAACAATGGGATCTCGGATGGATCCAAGAGCACCGAGTTCGTGGAGTTAACATGGTTTATACGAATTCCAACATCATTCAAAACCACGATATCCGTGAGATGAATGTCAACTTGGTGGCAATGCACTCAAGGCAAAGCCAGTATCATAATCTGCCGCGTCACGATTATAATTCCTGTCTGACTTGCTCGGTAAACAAACAGGGATGCTTTTTTGTACAAGAGGCCCTCCAGCGTCAGATGGATCTTTGATGGATTCAAGAATACCATGATAGGAATCATTATCAAATCAACATGATTCAAATTTTCGATATTCGCTTGATGAATACCAGCCAGGTGGAGTTACATGCTAAATAGGTCCAGCTCGGGTTCCTGGTATCACATGATTATCAGGGCTGTAAAGCGGGATGCGAAGACGATCAGGGTTGTGCCCTTGTCTAGGAAACACTTCAGCACTTGTTGAACCACTGGTGGCTTCCAATCTATATGGATGAAGACACCCAGCAAATTAGTATCACTAACGGGAATCCTACTAGATATCAAAGTCAGGATGTTCGGTCGATGGAAACAGATCTAGTAAGGTTACATTGTATTCAAAGCGGACGTGGCCAGGTGCCACTACACAACTATGAGCGGTGTGGAGTTTGCTCAGTGGATTATCAAGGATGCTACCTCGTGCGAGCAGCCCTTCAAAATCAGTTGGACCGCAAAGAGATTCAACCATGGTCAAGTTTTGAATCAGTCAACTACTTCGCTGATCAAATCGAGGACGTTGTCGTAATCTCTGAGCATCAGAGGACTAGGGATGTTTGTACCATTATCCCTCTACTTGACAAATCAAGAGTTTCCAACCGGGAACGGATCGAAATTACTTACGATGGTCGGAAAAATCAGAAGGCTTCTGTAGTTATCTATATGCCGGGACCGCTGCCGTATGAATCAACTAAAGCTATCCCTTACAAATACGGTACAAAAACAATTGAGAATGGAAAGGAAATTTCGTTACCCTCCGTCGTGAATATTGCAGACATCAGTCGAGTAACACAGAGTGGTAGAATCTTCAACATAGGAGTTGGAGAACCCAGCAAAGAAAAGGAACCTCAGACAGAAGTTCCCAATCCACCAGTCGGTCAATCAAGTAATCCCGACCTTTCGAAAAACAATGATGAGATGCTGAAGCTCATCCAAAAGAGTGAATACAACATTGTTGATCAGCTGTTACAAACTCCTTCAAAGATCTCGGTATTATCACTGTTACTTAGTTCAGAAGCGCACAGGGAGGCTCTACAGAAAGTCTTGGAGCAAGCCTTTGTAGAATAAGATGTAATAATCAGACAGTTCGATAGCATTGTCTCTAACATCACTTACTGCAATAACTTGGGATTTAGTGATGAGGAATTACCTGAAGAAGGTTGTCGTCATAACATGGCGCTCAACATTACAGTCAACTGCCAGGATGATGCTTTAGCCAGCGTACTGGTAGACACAGGGTCGGCCCTAAATGTTATGCCGAAGTCCACTTTGATGCAATTATCATTCAAAGGACCTCCGATGAGAACCAGTGAGGTCGTCGTCAAAGCATTTGACGGATCCAGAAAAATGGTTATCGGCGAAGTCGACCTTCCCATAACTATTGGTCCTCACACTTTCCAAGTCACTTTCCAGGTCATGGATATTTGGGCAACATACAGTTGTTTATTATGAAGACCTTGGATACATTAGGCTGGGGCGGTCACTTCAACCCTCCACCAAAAGCTAAAGTTCATCGAGAACGACCGACTCTTCACAGTCTGTGGAGAACGGGCCTTGCTCTTAAGTAATTTATGATCATCTACTTGTGTAGAACCCGAAGAGGTTGTTGGGACTCAGTTCCAAGCGCTGTCGGCGAGCAATGAGAATCAATCGGAGAAAGGAACCTCAATTTCCTCATACAGAGATGCTCTCGAAGTGATCGAGAATAACAATGCAAAAGGATGGGGACAGCTTGTCATTCCTACGGATAACAAGACAAAGAAAGGTCTTGGCTTTTCTGCAACCTGTACTCAGACAGCTGCTAACGATGAAAGTCTTCATCCCATTCAGAACTTCTTCCATAGTGGAGGTTTCCTTCAACCAGTGACTCAAGACGTGCATACCATCAATAAAGATGATTCCTCCAATATGGAGGAAGAATGGAAGTCCTATCTCAACGAGGACGGTTATACGTCTCAGGGGGAAACGCAGACTCCCTTTTGCTATCTCGCACAAAGTCCGAGATTTATACCGAGGTCAGATGTCAAAATGATATACGGAGATTGTGATCTTGAAGGATGCCGTGCTCTGCCAAATTCATTAGAGGAAAACACTCCGATGAAATACAAATTTAACCACGACTATTATGGCCCAATGGATGGCTTGCCTATCTGGCAGCCGTATCACGGAGACTTGGGGCAAGAAAATCAGTCGAACAATGAAAATCAGCTGAGCATCATTGAAAAGAATACCTGTGTCCCCGCCATGTCATGGGATCAACACTCAGGTCATTCCGAACTTATCCAGTACGATGATGAATTGACAAAGCTTGCCGGACTAGAATTCATCAACTATGCTTTTCCCGAGGTCAACGTCATCGAGAGAGATGACCCCTCCAGTTACAAAGAAGTGTGGGATACTCTGGGACAACCAAGTGGAAAATTTGACTTCATGGTCAAGTACACCACTCCTGAAAGCTCTAATATCAGACTCGAAGACATCCAGCCAACTGGATGGGGAGATACAGCTGAGAGTACAAATACTACGCGAAATACAACTGAGGAATCCTCCTACGACAACTCAGCCTGGGAGACAGATTCCAATGATCCTGCTCCGCCAGAAATCAGCATCATTTCTGAAGACAAATCAAGGAAGGTACTGGACTTTGTGATTCACCGAGGAGTTCGCCGCAAATGGGTCGTTGTCGATGTTCCGAAGATTGTTCATAAGTCAAAGTAATTGTCGTCTTTAACCTTTCACCATGCCCAGGTGAAACAGATGTTTTGATAAGGCTCGCTTTCTGTAAATTTCCCTCTTCGTTTTGCCCAAAGCGACATAGTTTTGTTTTATAGGGCTGTAGTTTCAAGAATCGACTTGTTCATTAATAAAATAACGTCGTTCTATAATTTTCGCATTAATTGCTATTTTCTCTTTTCGTTTTCAGAAAATGGTAATCCTAAAAAAACAACTCAATAATAAAAACAAGCAGTAAAAGAAAAATACACTGCACACACTCTTGCATTCTCTCTATCTCTTCTAAACACAAATCATCCCGTCATGCAGATTGCTTGTTTTAAACCCCGTTGAAACATATGATCCAATGCCTTCTCCCAACTTTGAGTTCCCGGTATTTGGGGCTGAAGAAGAAGTTGACAACGAAATTCCAGAGGAGATCTCCCGATTACTCAGACAAGAGGAAAGGTCCATTGAACCTCACAAAGAGCCGTTGGAAACGATCAACTTGGGTTCAGAAGAAGAGAGAAAAGAAGTCAAGATTGGGGCACTACTCAGTCCGACTATCAAAGAAAGTTTGACAAAACTTCTCAGAGAATTTCCCGTTGTGTTTGCTTGGTCCTATCAGGACATGCCAGGGTTGGATACAAGCATCATGGAACATCATCTACCATTAAGATCGGAATGTCTGCCAGTAAAACAGAGGTTGAGACGGACTCACCCGGACATGGCCATCAAAATCAAAGAGGAGGTACTGAAACAGATTGACGCGGGCTTCCTCGCCACGTCTGAATATCCTCAATGGTTAGCCAACATCGTACCCATTCCAAAAAAGGACGGAAAGGTCAGAATGTGTGTAGACTACAGAGATCTAAATAAGGCTAGTCCAAAGGATGACTTTCCTTTACCACACATTGACATGCTGGTAGACAGTACAGCATAGTTCAAATTTTTTTTCCTTCATGGGTGGATTCTCGGGCTATAATCAGATCAAAATGGCGCTGAAAGACATGGAGAAGACCTCTTTCATTACCCCGTGGGGGACCTTTTGATACAAGGTAAAGCCGTTCGATTTGAAGAACGTCGGGGCAACCTATCAGAGGGCCATGACTACTCTGTTTCATGACATGATACATAAAGAAATCGAAGTATATGTCGATGATATGATTGCAAAATCTAAAACAGAGGAGGAGCATGTGACCCACCTGTAAAAACTATTCGAGCATTTGTGAAAGTACAAACTCCGCTTGAATCCCAACAAGTGCACGTTCGGTGTCCGTTCAGGGAAACTCTTAGGATTCATCATCAGCCAGAAGGGAATTGAGGTTGATCCTGACAAGGTCAAGACCATTCAAGAAATGCCTTCTCCGAAAACTGAAAAACAAGTCAGAGGATTCCTGGGACGTTTGAACTATATTTCCAGATTCATATTCCTCATGACCGCGACATGTGCGCCGATTTTCAAATTACTCAAAAGGAATCAGGACTGCGTTTGGACAGAAGACTACCAAACCGCCTTCGACAGTATCAAGGAATACCTGTCGAACCCGCCGATTCTATCACCTCCAGTGGAAGGAAGACCACTGATGATATACTTAACAGTCTTGGAAGACTCAATGGGTTGTGTGCTTGGTCAACAAGACGAAACGAAAAGAAAAGAGTCTGCCATCTACTATTTGAGCAAGAAGTTTACAGACTGTGAGATTCGGTACACTATGCTCGAGAAAACTTGCTGCGCCTTGGCTTGGGCAGCCAAACGTCTTCGCCAATACATGATTCGTCACACCACTTGGTTAATCTCTGAAATGGATCCAATCAAGTATGTCTTTGAAAAGCCTGCTCTCACGGGAAGGATTGCTCGTTGGCAGATGTTGTTAACAGAATATGACATAGAGTACCACGCTCAGAAAGCCGTTAAAGGAAGTTTTTTAGCCGATCATTTGGCTCATCAACCGATTGACGATAAGGAATCAGTCGGATTTGACTTCCCAGACGAAGATGTCATGTATCTAAAAATGAAAGACTGCGATGAACCGCTACCCAGTGAAGGGCCAGAACCAGATTCCCAATGGGGACTTACTTTTGACGGAGCTGTCAATCATTACGGAAACAGAATTGGAGCAATCATCATAACACCTCAGGGTACCCACATTCCTTTCACCGCTAGACTTACAGTCAAGTGCACAAATAATGAGGCCGAATACGACGCTTGTATCACGGGTCTCGAGGAAGCGATTGATTTGAGGATCAAGAACTTGGATGTATATGGCGACTCATCTTTGGTCGTCAATCAGATCAAAGGAGATTAGAACACATACCAATACGGATTGATTCCTTACAAAGACTATGCGAGAAGGTTGTTACCATTCTTCAACAGAATCGAGTTTCATCATATCCCTCGTGAAGAGAATCACATGGCTGATGCCTTAGCCACCCTCTCTTCCATGATTAGCGTAGGTAAATTGAACGACATACCTAAGATCGACATCATGCGCCTTGAACGGCCCGCTTACATCTTCGCGATCGAAGCAGTCATAGACGACAAACCTTGGTATCACGATATTAAATGCTTCCTTCAAAAACAAGAGTACCCACCCGGGGCATCCAAGAAAGATAGAAAAACCCTCAGAAGGCTAGGAGGCAGTTTCTTCCTGAGCGGTGATGCAGTCTATAAGAGGAATTTTGACATGGTCTTGCTCCGATGCATAGACAGACCAGAAGCAGACAAGCTGATAAAAGAAATTCACGAAGGATCCTTTGGCACTCATGCCAACGGACATACAATGGCGAGAAAAATTCTAAGAGCAGGGTACTATTGGTTGACAACGGAGTCTGACTGCTACAAGTACATGAGGAGATGTCACAAGTGTCAGATATACTCAGACAAAATCCATGTGCCGCCAACGCATCTCACAGTTCTCTCTTCCCCGTGGCCTTTTTCCATATGGGGAATCGACATGATTGGCTTGATTGAACCTAAGGCCTTAAACGGACATCGGTTCATCATGGTAGCCATTGATTACTTCACCAAGTGGGTCGAAGCAGCGTCATACGCCAGTGTAACCCGTCAAGTGGTGGTCCAATTTATCAAAAACAATATCATCTGCCGTTATGGTGTTCCGAGCCAGATCATTACAGATAATGGATCTAACTTGAACAATAAGATGATGAAAGAGTTGTGCGCAGAGTTCAAAATCGAACACCATAACTCATCTCCCTACCGACTCAAGATGAACGGAGCGGTGGAAGCGGCTAACAAGAACATCAAAAGGATCGTTCAAAAGATGGTTGTAACCTACAAAGATTGGCACGAGATGCTACCCTTTGCTCTTCATGGTTATCGCACATCTGTCCGCACTTCAATAGGGGCAACCCCTTTCTCTCTAGTGTATGGCATGGAAGCAGTGCTCCCCATAGAAGTAGAGATCCCATCAATCAGGGTATTAATGGAAGCAAAGCTTACAGAAGCTGAATGGTGTCAAAATCGACACGACGAACTCAACCTAATCGAAGAGAAACGAATAACGGCTCTATGCCACAGTCAGTTGTATCAGCAAAGGATGAAGAAGGCGTTTGACAAAAGGGTCCGACCTCGCGTCTTCAGGAAAGGAGACCTTGTGCTCAAAAAGATACAATCATTTCTCACTAATTCCAGGGGAAAGTGGACCCCAAATTATGACGGCCCCTATGTGGTCAAGAAAGCTTTCTCAGGCGGCGCCTTGAGACTCACAACCATGGACGGAGAGGAATTTTCCTACCCCAAAAATGTTGACGTAGTCAAGAAATACTTCGCCTAAATAAAAAAAAAGTCTCGGTGGATTGAAAACCCGAAAGGGCGGTCCAGGCAAAAATTAGAGATATGATCAAAAATCATTCCGGTGGATTGGAAACATCACAGTATAATACAGGCAAAAAGTAGGGATAATGGCAAGTAACTACGTTCGACAAAGGGGCAAGTCCCTCGGCAGCAGTTACACCATCCATCAGAAAACTTCAGTCAAAGTCATCTTCGATGGAAGCTCAGGATGTCCAGAATTCAAAGTTAGTAGAAGGATAGTGGTCGTTATGTTTCAATGAAGCCCTTTTCCCTTAAATTACCATTTTCTAACTTTGTAAATACTCTATGGAATCACGCGTTTGGCTGATTTCCATCCTATCAATAAAATTTGAGCCCTCGTGCTTTTGTTTGCAATTCTTATTTGTTTTAGCTTTACAGAATGACATTTTAACATGATCAACGAGTCTTGAAATAAAACAAAAATGAATTTACTTGGCAAACTTTTTCTGCTTTTAAAATAAAGATGGCAATTTCTTTTTACTGTTGAACATTGAAAGAATATCGATCGCTTCGTCAAAAGTAATCGAGCTTCAAAGTGCAGAATCAAAGTACTCCTTCTAAGCTAGTGCGCCTGAATGAAGAATCAGCTATATCAGATGCGACTTTCTCATCTGATACCCCCGACAGAGTTCTTATCTCCTAAGTCCGACCAACATATCTCCCGACAGGGACTATCTCTCCTAAGTAAGGCAGAATTACTATCATGAACCAGTGATACTTTTCATCCCCCACTGTGGCCGAGAATCCAGTCGTGTTCATCTATTAGTCTGTGTGTTGCGTCAGTTTTGTCAGCATAAACATACATACATCATGCATTATTTATTTGCATTTGCATTTATATTGCATCACTATCACTGTAGTCGGTCTTATACCCTAGTGATAATAGTCTTCTCAATCGAGTTGTCAGTTCTTTCCTCGTCAGGAAATGTCGTGGCTGAACAATCTCTCCTTTGGTTTATTTCTGGATTAGAGATGGCCCGTGACCACTTTGATAACTTGAACCTCTGAAAGGCCAGAGAACCTTCAGCCAACGTCACTCTTCGCCATTGAAGATGATGTCTTCGCTTTCCCGGATTAAGGAAAATCCCTAGAGAAAGCCTCTCAACTAAAGACTTTCAGCCACACATTGGTCCTTCTCTCCAGAATGTCAATGTCAACAAAGTCATCAGCACCTCAAAATTGGATCACTTCATATGGCATTTCTCCGAGAAGATCTCCGAGAAAAGTATGATGAAATACCCCAAGCAAGAAACAGTCTCTCAAAGAGACTCGTTTTCCCCAGTAGAGTCGACAAATGGTGTCTCCAAACAGAGAAGTTTGTACACCTCTACAATTCAGACAGATGGGTTCCCCAGCAAGTTTGACATCAAAACTTTTTTCATCAAATGGCATCTCCCTAGGAAAATTCGGCGAGAAGTTTGAGGAGAACCGCTACAAATAGCGTCCCTTGTCAATAAAGGTTATTGACAAAAGAAACCAAGACCAGTTCCTTGGTAGGAAACCAGGATCGAGGGGAAGTTTACAAAAGAAACTTAGACCAGTTCCTTGGTAGGAAACCAGGATCGAGGGGAAGTTTATTTCAGAAACTGAGACCAGTTCCTTGGTAGGAAACCAGGATTGAGGGGAAGTTTATTTCAGAAATTGAGACCAGATCCTTGGTAGGAAACCAGGATCGAGGGGAAGTTTACCTTTTTCTAAGCATCATTGCTTAGCAAAAGAGGAAGGATGCGCGAACTTCCGTTCATAACCACCATCAAAATTTCGGGTATTCCGATATTTAATCCTCTTGCTCCCCGAATGCCCGAATACCTTCGCCATTCACACTTTCGGGTCCAAGAAGATTAAATAGGGGCATCTATCATACCCCAAATTTTGACCACTAAGATTGCCCATCATTGTGCAAATCATCATCACCATATGGATGAACCATTAGTCTCCCCAAAGATGGGTGAGCATCCACTACAATCAAAACTTAGGGTTTCAAGCCCTCTCAGAGCTCTTAGACAAAGGATCAATCAAGAAATGACATGATTTTCAACTTTTATAACCTCTCAAACATCCACAAAGGATCAAGAGGACTCCCACTTCAAGAATCAAGCACAAGGCTGCAGCATTCCAAGTGGATTAAGCCTCAAGATCGCCAGTGTCACCAAACTAGGGTTTTGGTCGACCAGGGCCTCCAGTTGGAAATTTTCCTCTGGGCATGAGCCAATGCTTCAAAGCATAACCTATGATGCTCTAAGGGACATCATAAACCCAATCATCAAGTCAATTTAGCCTCAGGGGATGCATTCACCAAAGATCAGGAATTAGGGTTTCTTGACCTAATAAGTTGACTTTTGGGGCAAAGCATGAGCCAAGACCTCAAGACATGATTTGAGGGTCTCTAATACACTACATTTATCCATTTGCAACAATGGATTGATCCAAGAAGCTTGATCAATAAGTTTCAATTTCATCTGAACCACATTTAGGGTTTCGCGAGAAAAGTCAACTGTATCTTTGACTTTTGATCAGGACATGCTCCCAAACCCTAAGACATGATTCAATACACCCTATAACACCTATGAAATCAATCCATCAAGTTTGATTTAGGTCAAGGACTTGATTTCATAGAGGATCGCACAGTTTGGAATTCATCTGACAAAAAGTCAACTGTGCACAAAAGTCAACTTTGACTTTTTGAGATTTTTCACAATTATGGTTTTTTAACCCTAAAATGATGTTAATGTGTGATTTGAATCATCATTCATCAATAAAAATCAAGAAAAGTGGGATAACTTGTAAAAGGGGTAACCATAAAAACTTAGAAAATTTTCTAAGTTATGGAACAAAGTGACTAGGGTACCAACTTTGGAGGACCATAACTCCTAAACCACAAGGCCATTTTTCCCCATCCAAAGCTGGATTTGTAGCTCTCATTACCCTCTACAAAAGCTTCAACTACACCTCATTCCAATTCATTATGGATTTTGAGTTATAGAATGATCAAAGTGGCTGAAAACATGAAATGCCACTTTTTCCAACACTTAGTGAAATTTTGACTAAGTCAGAATCTGCCTTCACTTTTTTCCAAATGTTGGGGCATTTTTCACTTAGATCCAAAAAGTATCAAAACCAATTATGATTAAACAGTTATTGTATCATATGAGGGCTTTCCAAAATGGCCAAGAACTCCATCAAATTCCACTTGAGCCATGAGATATGACAATGGCAATATGCCTTGCTGAAAACTGCCAAAGCAAGGCAGATTTTGGAGTTTTACTCGATTTGCCCAAATTTTGCAAAGGGAAAGCAACTCTATCCATTTGAACACCTCAAGGGGGGACCAAGGAGGGACTAACTCTAATCCCAAGCCTCCAAAGTCATTGGAACAAAAAGTATCATGCCAAACCTAGAAATCCCTAGAAGAGGGAAAAGACTCCAATTTTGGATTGAAGCATTTAATGGATGCACCAAGGGGGCATGGATTGAGCCATTTGCAACTGAATTCAGTCAAGAATGATCCAACAACTAGGGAACCACAGCTCTGTGCTCTAACCTCTAGTCAATGGCTAGAGGAGACTTGGATTCTCATTTGCCAACATTGGCCAAACCTCTGCAGCAATTGCCATTCACTATTGCTTGCAAAACAAACTTGCTCTACTATAAATAAAGCTCATTTGTGCTCAGTTTGAGTACACCAAAACCATCAAACAGATGCTTTCCTCAAAATCACCTTCTCACTTCCAATTTTGCCTTCTAAGGCAAGTCACCATCGGGTTTTGAGTTTGAGAGAAATTCCAACCCAACCAATCACACACACACCTCATAAACATCATATAGAAGTGATCCAAACATCACATAACATTTGGAACACCAAAATCACAAAATCACCAGCCAATTGCTCAAACCTTTGACAGATTTGCTGTTGGGGTACCATCTCAAGTTCCAAATCATTTCAATCCATTCCAAGCATCCAGACACACTCCATGGCACCTAGGGAAGCTATCCAGATCATTGGAACCTAGCTGTAACACCTCTGACCCAAAACACGATCATCAGCTGCAAGAGGTGAGCATGAGCTCTTCTAACTCTATGATCCATGCATTTTTTGCTGCACAATAATTTGGCCATATGTTTATAATCATGCATAGAGTGTTTACCTTCAATCAATTGCTTTGTATGAATCGTGTATGGAATTTCTGAACCTTCATGCAGAATTTAGGGTTCTTGAGGTTTCTCTTTGATTTCTTATTCCATGCTTAAAATAAATGAAATTAAAGACCATAGACATGATCGTGAGGTTGAAATGAGTAGATTGATATGTAGATTGCATGATATAATTAAGTATTCAATGAGATTGGATAGAAAACGCAAATTTGCAGAAACAGAGGGTGGCGCGTGTTCTTGCCCTTGTTCTTGGCGCCTTTTTTGAAAATTCAAATATTTGAATTTTGTGATTTTATTTAATTGATTCAAAAATTAATTTCTCTCTGAGTTTTAATGATTTTGAGTTGATTCTTTTTTTAATAATTCACAAAAATGTTAAAATATTTTATTTTACCAAAAAATCCCAAAAATATTATTTATTTCATATAATTGATATTTTTGCCAAGAATTAATATTTTAATTGTTTTTGACATTTAAAATATTTTTTCCTTCTTGATTTTGCAAATTTTTATAATTTCTAATTATTTTGTAGGTCAAAACATGATTTTTGAAACATTAATCTAAGATCACAATTTGTTTTCCACATGTTAAACAATTTTGATCATTTTAATTGAATTTTTTATTCAATTAAAATACATTTTGGAAGCAAATTAGGGTTTTGATTAATCCAACCCTCATCAAACCTTTTAAAAACATTTTGGGCCTCTAATAGAGTGTAAGACCCAATCCTTTGTAAATACAAACCGATTTTGGGCCTCAATTGTTGTATAAGTCCCGTTGTATTTCAAAAGTTCGGCGCGATCATCGCCCGTTTAAAACAAACCATATGGGCCTCTCCTCGAGCTATAAGACCCATTCAAAACCATTTTGGGCCTCTAATATAGTGTAAGACCCAATCCCTCTTTGAAACCAAAATAGTTTGGGCCTCAGTCGTTGTATAAGACCCACGGTGTTTTCAAAACCTCGGCGCGATCGTCGCCCTTTTCAAAATTAACCACTGGGCTTCTCCTTGAGCTATAAAACCCATATTTGTTCACTTTCAATCATTTTGGGCCTCTTAATAGAGTGTAAGACCCATCCCTTTGTACAGAAAACCTTTCTTGGGCCTCAGTCACTTGTATAAGTCCCTATACAAAACGACAGTGAGATCACTGATAAAACCCTGGGCCTCTCCTTGAGCTGTAAGCCCCAATTTTCCTTTCAAAAGCACTTTCTCCTTTGATTTTGAATATAATATTGTTATCAAAGCTTTCTTTGTTGAACAAACTAACCAAACAGCATGGAAGCTCTACAACCGAGTAAGTGTTTACCCGCTTTCATTTACCGCTTTCATATGTATATAACTGTACTGTGGGGCTGTTTCACTATAAGTCTTCTTTCATAAACTTATATCGACTGTGTAATACTAGTATAGATATTTAGAGTTTCCCCGGAAACTACGTCTAGAACTAAGACAAAACCTCGTCTCCTTACATCCAACGTTCTCCCGGATATTTCAACATAACCTAAACCATGAGAATTTTCTTTTACAACAATTTTAGATAACTAGAATTAAGAAATTTCCCCCTGGAACAGTTCATATACAGAAGGCCAATGTTCCAAGTGGAGCCCCTTCTGGAACTGTTCATCAGCCTCCTATTGGGCTTAGTGCAAGGACCCACAGGCTTCCTAAAAGCATCCCCGCCTCCTCTTGGGCGTTGTACAAGGACCCGTCGGCTTCTTAGAAGTTTTCACAACCTCCTCTTAGGCTTCGTATAATGATTCTTCCTCCGGGAAGATAGCCTCCTCTTGGGCTTCGTACAAATTGTCCCTTCGGCTTCTTAAAAGTTTTTCTCGCCTCCTCTTGGGCTTCATACAAATTGTCCCGACGACCTCTTAAAGGTATAGGAACAAAGATTAGTTATCTTGATAGAACAATCTTTCAAAGAGTCTAGATCTTCCTACGGCGAACATATTGTCTCTTGATCTCTCTTAAGCATAGTATAAAAGATAAAACTCTAGACTTGGATAGTCTAATCTCCTTGAGTCTCGAAGACATTCTTAAGTTCCTTTCAAAAATAGGAAAAAACACCCGTAGACTTGGGCAGTCTCAATACCCTTCGGATTCCCCATTTCCTTAAAGAACAGGAAATAATCCCGGTCCTCAGATCAAATCCATGTGTACAGCATTACCCATATAAGAACTGATTTTCTCTTTTAACCAACATACTGGACCTGTCACTCAACTGAATCAGTAACCCTAGCCTCCTCTTGGTCTTTGTACAATGATTCTCCCCAGCAGAGTTAACCTTTGCAGCCTCCATCTCGGGCTTCGTACGAGATACAAAATCATTCTCTTGTTGAGTATAAAAGACTCTCTTGTTGAGTCCAACACTTTTAGCCTCCATCTCGGGCTTTGTACGAGATATAAAACACTATCTTATTGAGTATAAAAGACTCTCTTGTTGAGTCAAACATTTGCAGCCTCCATCTCGGGCTTCGTACGAGATACAAAATCACTCTCTTGTTGAGTATAAAAGACTCTCTTGTTGAGTCGAACATTTTTTTAGCCTTCATCTCGGGCTTTGTACGAGATATAAAAACACTCTCTTGTTGACTATAAAAGACTCTCTTGTTGAGTAAATCCTCCTTTAGCCTTTATCTCGGGCTTCGTACGAGATACAAATCACTCTCTTGGTGAGTATAAAAGACTCTCTTGTTGAGTCAAACCCTTTTAGCCTCCGTCTTGGGCTTCATACAAGACACATATAAAAACACTCTCTTGTTGAGTCAACCCTTTTAGCCTCTATCTTGGGCCTCGTACGAGACACAAAAGCATCCTCTTGTTGGGTCAATAGCCTCCTCTTAGGCTTTGTATAAAGAAATCCCCGTTTGATTCAATCAACCTTTTAGCATCAAATCATGCTTCGGTCACATCATACAAACATCAACAACTCCTTTTCCCTCGTCTAATTGTTGTAAGCGGCAAGCCTCTGGATTATTTACATGCACGCCACTGTCCCTCTTTTAGCATGAGAAATTCCTAAGGAAAGATGGCATTGCTCTAAACTGAGTTAAAGTCTTCTCCTTCAGGTTAAAATTCCCCTATAAAGGAAATTATGGCATTGCTGGATTCACATATCCCAGTTAAATTAATTCTCCTTTATAAGCAGTCACCCAACAATTATGACAAACAGACCCCCTTTAGAGATGACAAATTCTCTCTAAAGTCAACACCCTTTTAGTTCACATATTGGGCTTCGAACAAGATACAAATAGACCCTTCAGCTTCACATCTTGGGCTTTGAACAAGATATAAACCACTTTTAGCTTCATGTCTTGGGCTTTGAACAAGACACCAAAACACCATTTCCTCCCATAGAATAGGAGGAACAACGATCGCTCTGATTTCCTTATCCCGGGAATACGTAGGCATAAGATTGAAAAAGAATCTTAGCGAGCACACTAATCAAAAAACCCCAAAGTCCCCTACATCCGGCCAATCTAGCGCAGTATTCCAACAAATTCCCCATGAACAGTCCCGATATTTCGTTCTGAACAAAATAAGCAGAGAGAGGCCTACGAACTAAAACTGCATCTGTAAACCAATAGTTTTAACTATTTAACCTCGGTTTGCAAGCAGGGTTAGTTAGAGACATCTATTTCCCTTCCTTCATCAGCTTCAATAGTATAAAAAATGAATCGACCTGTAGTACCCCAGAGCGACAGTGCTTAAGAACCACGTCCAAAAATAACTCGCTACAGAACCACAGCGGTAACGTCATCTGTCAAAAAAGCTTTAGTCACAAGGTCACCTTTGACAGAAGCTCAGAATGTCCAGAATTTAAAGTTGGTGGAAGGATAGCGGTCGTTATGTTTCAATATATCCCCTTTCCCTTTAAATTTACATTTTCTAAACTTTGTAATGCTCCATGGGATCACGCGCTTGGCTGATTACCATTCTATCAATAAAATTTGAGCCTTTGTGCCTTTTGTTTGCAATTCTCATTCATTCTACTGTGCAAAATGACATGTTTATTTGATTAACATTCTTGAAATAAAATCAAATGAATTTTACTTGTCAAATTTACTTCCTCTTTTAAAATAAAGGTGGCAATTTCCTTTTGATTGATGAACACGAGAAGGAATATCGACGGCTTCTCCGAAAGTGATCAAACTTCAAAATGCAGAATCAAAACACTCCATTTGATCAGTACCCCTTGAATAAAGGATTAATTTCTTCGGATGGAAGATCCCATCTATCATCCCCGGTAGAGTTTTTACCTCTGAGAACTGATGTTTGGTTTTTCACCCCCAGTGGGGTCTACCCTTGAAAAACAATAATGGATTTTTATCCCTAGCAGGTTTGTATCTCCGTGAACTAGAACAAACGCAGGAATTCCCATTCCTAAACATAAGTACTACCTTCAAAATCTCCAAAGGTACCCCCATCTCCCGGAGTGGCCGAGTATCCATTTGAACTCATCGTCAGTCTATATGTCGTCTCTGTTTTGTCAACATCAGCATCTCATACATCATGCATAATTGATTCATGTTCATATTCATGTTGCATTAATATCACTTTGGTCATACTCATCCCCAAGTGATAAGCGTCTTCTCTCCAATAGAGTTGTCAGTCTTCCTTACCACGTTCGATAGGACAAAATTCCGGTCTAAGTTCTTTCCTCGTCAGAAAAATGTATCGACCACTTGGATAACTTAAACCTCTGAAAGACAAGAAGTTGTTTGGTTATACACCTTTGGAACTTCACTCTTCACCAATAAAGATCATATTTTGCTTTCCCGGATTAAGAAAAAATCCCCAGAGAAAGCCTCTCTACAAAAGACTCTTGGCAATACGGCAGTTTCTCCCCGAAATTTTGCTTTCAATAAAGTCATCAGCACCTCAAAATTGAATTACATCGCACGGCGTCTCACCGAAAAAGTCTCGAGGGGAAGTATGATGTAATCTCTCCAGCAAATGGCATCTCTAACAGAGAAGTTTGTACACACTCGACAGTTCAGACGAATGGTTATCCCCAGCAAGTCTGACATCAAATCGCTTTTCCATCAAATAGCATCTCTCCAGCGAGAAGTTTGGTAAAAACCATCACAGATAACATTCCTTGTCAAAAAACGGATTTGACAAAAAGAAACTAAGACCAGTTCCGTGGCTGAAGACCAAGATCGAGGGGAAGTTTATTTCAAAAGAAACTGAGACCAGTTCCGTGGCTGAAGACCAGGATCGAGGGGAAGTTTATCTACCATATAATAACTTTCTATGCTCTGGAAAAAACATTTTTTCCCTTCCTTCTTATTCTGCCACCTCATCAAAATAGGGGTAATTTTGGTCCAAAAAATACATTTTCCAACCAAACAAACATACTTAACCAATTTAAATGATAAAGTTACTATTTTGTTTCTCTTTACATACTTTTTAAATGGTTTGTTTTCAATTGGTTAAATTCTAACTAAATATGTCAACATTTTTAACTTTTTTTCTTTTCCCAATGTGCCAACTATCATCTGATTCTTCTTTCTCTCACTATCCTTTCTCTCTCTCTCTCTCTCTCTCTCTCTCTCACTGTCCTTTCTCTCTCACGTCATCTTTTCTTCCTCACTTCTTCTTTGTTTCACTCATTCTTTCTCTCTCTCACCGTCATTTATGTCTGTATTCTTTTTCCTTCTTCGTCATCTTCTTCCTTCTTCCTCTTTTACCTATAGAAATCAAACAGAAACAACTAATGATTTGTTTCTATATTTGTGGTAATGTTTCATATGATGAGATGTTTGAATGTTGTTGATTTGTGTTGTATATGTTTGTGTTGTCAGGATGTTGCTACTAAAGTTGTTGCTGAGGGGTTGTTGCCTGATGAGACGGCGAATCCCGTTTTTGTTACGTCGGATACACTCGCCATTGATGCTCTTCAGAAGATGATCCAGGGTTAGTTTGTTAGATTAGTTTGGACTTTTTTCCTCAAATTAGTATTTAAATCTTTAGTTTTCTATTTTACCGTGCTTTGTTTGAGCTTATAAGCGGTTTTGTAGTATTTAAATCTTTATTTTTCTATTTTATCGTGCTTTGTTTGAGCTTATAAGCAGTTTTGGACATACATTTCAGTAGTGTTGCTGCTGTGTCAGAATATTGAAATTGGATACAAATTATGATGTTAAAGAGGTTAGATTTTCAAACCCTAATAATGTATGATCTGTTTATAATTTATATATATATATATAGATTCTATGTTATGTTATTCCTATATGTGTGATTATTAGTATAGCAACAATTGATTTAGAGTTCTTACATATTTTTCAGGATGGTCCTCTTCGGCACAAGCCGAAAAAGAACAATGCACTTTAGGCTTCTGAAAGGTATGTTGTTAGGTCTGCTGTGTTGAGCACGCGTGACCAGAACAATTTGTATTTTTCTTGCTATTCTTATGTTGGATTATTGTTGTCATGTTGTAGATATATGTTAGATGGGATCCAACCAAAACATGTCGGCCAATAATAGACGAAGCACCTGTGTTTCATCTGACTATTGAAGTACTCTTTTTATAGCGATCTTCATATTGTTTGTATGGTAGTACTATTGTGCTTTGTTTACTATAGTAGTACTATTGGTTTATCTAAAGGGAACTCGTGATTGATCTGTTGTTTGCCTTTGCAAAATTTGTAGAATCATTCGGATCAGATGATGCTTCATTGGTACGTTTTGGTTTCCGCGTCATTTCTAATATTTGCAAAATTTTAACTGACAATGCATGCCCCTTTAACTATGTATAATTTTAACTAACAAGTTGTTATTGGCAGGGTATTCAGAAATATAGGCTTTACAACCTCCTACGGTAAGTTTTATTTTCTGGTATCTATCTCCATGCCATCTCTATTAGCCGATGTTTTGTTACGTTATAATTGTTCTGCAATTGAGTAAAAGTTTGTTCTTTTAGTGTCTTGTGGTTTCAAACACTTTATTCAAATTCAATCTTCTATTTCCCCCTTACATTGAAATGGGTGTGTTATTGAAGCTTTAGAAGAAGAAATTGCACTAATCTTACTCTTACAGCGGTTTCGAGGTCTTACGGAGGTGTGTGAGTATATAACTTTCTTTTTTCATTTATTCACCGTGTTGCTCATCTATTTTCCATTCATTTTGATTTTTTATGTTGTTTTGGTTTCGGCTTTCGGCTTTCAGGTTTTAATGTAAAATATTAATTTTAATTCCAAATTATATAAAACTATGGAAGTGAATTTAATTAATAACTTTAATTAAATATATTACAAACTGGTGATACTTCAAATCACAGTTCTGTTGTGTTTTGGATTAGGTTGAGTAAATAAACTGCTCTTTTTGTTTTGTGTTTTTGAGAATGATAAGGTTTTTCTATTTTCACCCTCTGCTTTTATTCTTAGTGTTTATTTATGGTAATTTTATAGTGAATTGTGTGTGTGTGTGTGTGTGTGTGTGATTTGATGTAGGTAAAATTAGTTCGTGAAGTTATGACTCAAATGCTGGAAGGGTGGAAGCATATTCCTAATACTTCTCATGAATTTTCACCACCTTCGAAATCACAATCTTCTTCTAAAGGTAGTATTAAATTTTGGTATATAGTGTTTGATTGATTTTGCACTTGATATCTTACATTTGCAAATAAGCATGGTTATCCAAACATGTCTTAAATCATTTATACTGTACATGTTTTACTATTACTATTCAATAATAGTGTTCTCTTTTTATATTTATTACATGAACTGCTATTGTACAGTTATTTCTATTGAGTTTTGATGTATTTGTAGCTTTTGCATGAACTGGCATTTTTAAAACATACTTATGCAAGTAAAAAATTTCATATACATCAAGTGTAACTTTTGTATGAATACTTTGAGCAATGTTTGATATAGAGTTAAAACATGAAGTTGTGGAACTTAAGTGGTTTTCTGTGGTAGATCATCCATGGATTATCGATGATAACATTGCACCAGACAAAGCTCTTGATTCTGCTGTTTTATCTCGCTTGAATCAGTTCTCTGCAATGAATAAACTTAAAAATATAGCTTTACGTGTAAGGCTTCCGTGAACCTTTTTCTGTTTTATGAGCAAGATATGAAGTTTGTCTAACATTATGTTTTGCTTTTCTCGACATGATCAATTTGTTGACCATCATGAATAAGAGTGCCAATTTTTGCTTTTATAATGATGTCTTAGTTTGTGAATACTGGAATTTTTAAAGTTTTAAAGCATAGCCTTCATTGGTTATGTTTGGATCTCTCTATCAGGGCTACATTGTCATGACTGAGAAGTTAAAAGGTATTCATTTAACAGTCATATATTTGTATGTGAACTCCTGGTATGGTGTGTTCTGTTTTGTATTCTTATTCCTAGGTTATTGCAGAGAGGCTGTCCAAGGAAGAAATTGGTGGTTTGAAAGAGTTATTTAGGATGCTTGATGCTGACAGTAGTGGAACCATAACATTTGATGAGCTAAAAGAAGGCTTAAAGCGAGTAGGATTTCAACTTATGGAATCTGAAATCAAGGATCGTATAAATGCAGTGAGATAAATCATGAGTTCATAATTTGTGATGTGTTTCCCTAATTCTAAACTTAATAATCTGGAAAGTATTGTAATTTTGCATGTGACAGGCAGATATTGATAATAATGACACACTCGACTATGGTGAATTCATTGCTGCTAATGTCCAATTAAACAAGCTGGAGAGAGAGAGGGAAATCTCTTGTCAGCATTCTCATACTTTGACAAAGATGGAAGTGGTTACATAACCATTGACGATATTCAAGTAGCTTGTAAGGAGTTCGGTTTGGATGATATCCATATTGATGAAATGCTCAAGGAAATCGATCAAGATAATGTCATTTTTCTTCTTCTATGTCTTTCAAGATTATATAGTACACCAAAATTAACTTTGTTTTATCTTTCATTCAAGAACTACAAGTCCATCAGTTGGCAGCTTGGTTGTTGAGTTTGATGAAAAATTTGTACTACAGGATGGACAAATAGATTATGGAGAATTTGCGGCCATGATGAGAAAGGGCAATGGCGGGATGGGAAGGCGAACCATGACAAGCAGACTCAATTTCAGAAATGCTTTTGAAAACATATGCAATGAGTCCAAATAAATTATTGTACCTTAAATAACTATTTGGTGATAAATCTTTGTCGGCTGTTTATTTGTCTTATGTTGTTCACCGCTTGATAGTTTATGTTATATTGCTGCTACATATTTTACTATTCTTACCGATTTGAAGAATGTTAATGCTATGGTCACAACGATGGTTGTCGTAAGAAATTGAAGAGGGAAGTAGATCTGAACTTCACTATCACAACCTTGGTCGTTAGGTGCGACATAAGACATTGTTTTCATGATGTTTTCATCTATGCAGGATTATCAATCAAAAAGAGACTATATTGTCAAGTTGCTTAAGGGGGTAGGTTTTAAAATACATTTTATACCTCAAGTCACCTTCTTCTTATTTGCCGAGCTTCCTGAGAATTGTCCCCTTTCTGATGTATGTGCACTCTTTAACTCTCTTCTTCATCTTGTGTAGGTAATTTTAAGAACTTTTTTAATTGTCACGGTACATTGGAGGAGAGATTTATCCATTATTCTGCTGCTAATCTATAGCGATAAACATTTTTTGATTTGCAGGTAGAATTTGTTAAAAGGTTAATATTAGAAGCTGGGGTGGTGGTTCTTCTGGGAGAAGGATTTTTTCATACCAACAACCTATCATCAAATAAAGCTTCTAATGCAGATTGTAATTACCAGAAGAGATACATCAGATTTGCATTCTGCAAGAGCATGGCAACTTTGGTTGCGGTTTCAAAAAGACTTGGAAAGCATTTGGATGTTGCAGGGCATCTTGCACTACATTGAATTAGTAGAAAGAATGATGAGTGATCAAGTTGTTGAGAAGAAGCTTTTATAAATTAAGAGGTTAATATTTGGTTTATATTAGACTATAGTTAATAAATATAATGAATTTTTATGTTAAAAGCATGTGCCAATGTAAGGATTACACACAGGAGAACATGTCTCATATGCAATCATCAATTTTTTTGTTGCAAAAATTGTTAACTTTATCATTGAAGTGAAATGCTCTTATCTCTAGTATGTCAAGGTAGAACTCACCTATTTAAAATTTTTAATCTCTTTAGAAATGAATATGCTCTATTATGGCGATCATTTCCATGGTCTCACGAAGAAAAAAACTAAGAGATGCATTATTTATTATCCATTCTTTTCATTACAGTATTAATTTTAAAATATTAATTAAAAAATAATATACCTACCAGATGGAACATTTTCTCTTTATAAGACCATCCATATTATAGATTATGATATGGTAAGCAATTTTTGTTACAAATATAAAAGACTATTATATTCGCACATTATGTTTTATTTAATGTTCAATATTTAACTTAGTGATGTAGGTGGTGGGAAGGTTTTTTTTTTTTTTTTTTGTCTTAATTGTAGATGTCAAAAGTTTGAAATGGAACACTCAAAGATAGTGAATCTAATTTTTGCATTTTTATGTGGGCACCTGTGCACATGTTCAAATTTATGCAGGTGACAATGATCTTACTGATTTACATTTTTATTACATTTTAAAATTATTATATTGTTGATTAACATATTGAAACCAATTTATTATCTTTTTTAAAAATAATCAACTATTTTGATTAGGCAATTTTGTTTTTTTTTCATTTCATTTTCCTTATATTTTTATTATATTTTGAAAATAAAAGCGTGCGTACCAAACCAGTACCCGTGCAGACGCACGGGTATCCCACTAGTTTCAAAGAAAACTGAGACCAGTTTCGTGGCTGAAGACCAGGATCAATGGGTAGTTTATTTCAAAGAAACTAAGACTAGTTCCGTGGCTGAAGACCATGATCGAGGGGAAGTTTATTTTAAAGAAACTAAGACCAGTTCCATGGCTGAAGACCAGGATCGAGGGGAGGTTTATGTCAAAGAAAACTAAGACCAGTTCTGTGGCTGAAGACCAGGATCGAGGGGAAGGTTTACCCTTTTCTAAGTAGCCTTGCTTAGCAAAAGAAGATGGATGAGAAAATAATTGCCATTCACAACCACAATCAAAATTTCGGGTATTCCGATATTTAATCCTCTTTTACCTTGAATATCCGAACGTCTTCGCCATTCACAACTTCAGGTCCAAGAAGATTAAATAGGGGCATCTGTCATACCCTAAATTTTGACCACGATATTTCCCATCATTGTGAAAAACATCACCACAATATGGATGTACCTTCATGCCTTATCAATCCTCTCAAAGATTGTTGAGCATTCACCTCAACCAAGAATTAGAGTTTTGGACTCTCTTAGAGTACTCAGACAAAGGATCAATCAAGAATGGACATGATCTTCAATTTGTCAAAACTCTCAAACATCCATGAAGGATCAAGAGGTTTCCCACATTAAGAGTCAAGCATGAGAATGCAACAATTCAAGCTAATCAAGCCTCAAGAGCACCAGTGTCACCAAATTAAGGTTTTGGTCGACCAAGGCGTCCAGAGGAAAATTTTCATCTGTGCATGAGCCATTACTTCAAAACATGATTCAATAAGCTCAAAGGGACCTAATGAATCCAATCATAAGTTCAAAATAGCCTCAGGGGATGCATTCATCAAAAATCAGGAATTAGGGTTTCTTGACCTAATTCACCCCTAAGTTGACTTTTGACACAAGGCATGAGCCAAGACTTCAAGAAATGTTGTGAAGACCTCAAATATCTTATATTGATCCTCTTACAAGTTTAATTGACACAAAGAACTTGGTTCATGAGCAATATAAGGATTCAAATTCATCTGGACCACAAACTAGGGTTTCTGAGAAAAAGTCAACCATACCTTTGACTTTTGACCAAGACATGATCTCAAACCTTGGGACATGATTCAAGACACTCTAAAACACCTATGGAATCATCCATTAGGTTTGAATTAGGTCAAGAACTTGATTTCATAAAGAATCACAAAGTTTGAAATTCATCTGACAAAAAGTCAACTGTGCCCAAAAACCAAGTTTGACTTTTGAGATTTCTTGACAAACATGGCTCCCTTAAGTAAAAAAACAACGTTAACTCATGGTTTGGATCATCATCCATCAAGAAAAATCAAGAAAATTGAGGTTACTTGCAAAATGGGTAATCTTAAGAAACTTTAAATTTCTCTAAGTTATGAAAAAAGGGTGATTTTTCCCAACTTTGCAAGGTCATAACTCCTAAACCACAAAGTCATTTTCTTCCATCCAAAGCTCAAATGAAAGCTCTCATTACATACTACAAAAGTGTCACAGTTCTCCATGAGCCAAAAAACTTGGATTTTGAGTTATAGGGCCATGAAGTTAGGGTTTCAAAACTTTTGAAATTGGACACTTAGTGAAATTTTGAGACAGAATCTGTTTCATTTTTTTCAAACTTTGAGGCCATTTTTCATTATGATCCAAGATGAACCAAGACTAAAGTTAAACATCAAAGTTGAAGTATGATATAGGGGTTTCTAAAAAGTACAAGAGCCTCCCATGATTCAACTTGAGCAAGAAGTTATAAGCTCCCCAAAATGGTATTTTTCACCTTGCCTACACAACAACATTGGTACATGACTTATATCCCACGATTTCTTGAGCCAATTTTGGACACTTGCATCATTGTATTTCTATCCAATATCAACAAAAATGATGAAGAATCTGAGCATAAGGCCACCAAGTCAAAAATCATATCCCTTAGGCATGTGGCATTCAAGATTTATTTCCAAAAACTTCAACTTTGTCATGAAGCATTGAATGGATGCATAGAGCTGGCATGTATCAGTTTATAACATTACAAATAGTCAAGATTAGTCCCAGAATCAGAAGACCATAGGCCTGCAAGATTGACTCAAGTCAATGGCTAGAGGAGACTTTGGCTACATGACAATTCCTTTGGATAATAGGGTGATCCAGCCCCGATTCACTATTCCTTGCAAAAAAAACTTCCTCTACTATAAATAGAGGTCATGTGTGACTATTCAAACCACCCCAAAGCATCAGAATTCATGTTTTCCTCCAAATCACCTTTTAAAACCAGAATTTCCTTCTTTGGCAAGTAACATGCGAATTTTCAAATAGAGAAGGATTCCACCACAACCAATGATCCTAACACCACACATACATCATATAGAAACTATCCAAACACTTCTCCATCTTCTGTAAGCTCAGAATCACAAAGCTCAAAATCCAACTTAGGCCTATTTGCAGTTGAGGTACCGCAACAAGTTCCAGGTGTTTCCAATCAATTACAAGCATCTCAACACACTAATTGAGGTCAAAGAAAGCTATCTAGATCATTAAAACATTTATGTAACACCTACAACTGTGGATTCGATTTCCTCTTACAGAGGTAAGCCTGACACTCTCAAACTCTCTGATCCCTGCATCATAAATGTGTTTTCAAGTTACAAACAAGTTTCTATACTTATATAGAGTGTTTCCCCTCAATCAATTGCTTTGTAGCTATCGTGTATAGGATTTCATAGTGTTCTTGCAGAAATTAGGGTTCATGTGTTTATCACTTGATTTCTCACTCCACACTTAAGATAAATGCAATTAATTGGTACCATTGGAATCCTTGTTCAAAAACGAGCAACTTTCATGTTTACAAAAGTCAAAACTAATGAGTAATCAGATAGGTATGAGAGGTTTTGCAAATCTGGCCAAAGAGGTTCGCGCGAGGAAGAAGAAGGTTGCCTTGGCGCCTATTTTGAATTTTTGAATATTTGAATTTTTATCTTTTTAATTGATTTCAAAAATTAATTTCTCTTTGATTTTTAATCATTTTTTATTGATTCTTTTTTTTAAAATTCACAAAAATGTAAAAATATTTTATTCTACAAAAAAAATCAAAATTATATTATTTATTTAATATATTTTGAATTTTTGTAAAAAATTTCATTTTAATTGTTTTTAAACATTTTTAATGAAATTTTCTTCTTGATTTTTCAAATTCAAATGAATTTCACACCTTCATATAAACAAAACATGATTTTTCAACACATTTTTCAAAGTTCACAACTTGTTTTTAAATATATTTGATATTTTGTATCACATTTTATTTAATTTTCTTTGAAAAATTGTATTTTAATTAAAATTAGGGTTTTCCCTTGATTTTAATTTTTTTCAAATTCCATTTGAAACACTTTTGGGCCTCTTTGTAGAGTGTAAGACCCATCCCTTTTGTAAATAAATATTTTGGGCCACAGTCATTGTATAAGTCCCTCTGTGGTTTTTCAAAACCGCGACGCGATCGTCGCTCTTTTCAAATAAATCATCTGGGCCTCTCCCTGAGTAGAAGCCCCATTTTTCTTTCTTCATAAACACTTTTGGGCCTCTTTGTAGAGTGTAATACCCATCCCTTTTATACATAAATAAATTTTGGGCATCTGCTGTAGTATAAGTCCCACAACGTCTTTCGGTATCGCAATGTGATCCCTGTTTTCAAATAAGTCATTTGGGTCTCTCCTTGAGTATAAGCCCCAATCTTTTGTTCAAAAACTTTATTTTAAACAATGAAAAAGTTTCATGGGCCTCTCCTTGAGTTGTAAGCCCCATACCACTGTTTTCAAAATCACCTGTATGTTTTTAACTAGTACTAAAAGGAGCATTATTCCCGGTGAAACTGCTCCTAGATCACTTGGGCCTCTCTTTGAGTTATAAGCCCCAAACATTCTTTTCTTTTAAAACAACTTTCTTTTAATTCAAATTAAAATTCAAAGTTTTCTCAAAACTTTCTTCAATTTCTTAAAACCCTAATCATACAGAGGAAATCAATACAATTAATCACCATACACTTGGGCCTCTTCTCAGAGTATAAGTCCTAACATCTTTTTAATTTAATGCATATTTGTTATATACCTGTCAATACACTTATCTATATATACCTGTGCATATCTGTTTAGAGGTTTTCCCCAGCAGTTAGGTTTACACATAGGTCAAACTAGAGGTTACATTTAACTTAGTCAAAACTAGTTCCCTCATAGGAAATTCCCTCAACACAGTCTTCCTCCTCTTGGGCTTATTCAATATGGAACAGAGAAAGGCATTATTCCCTGTGAAACTTTTCTCAAGACTTTCAAAACTTAGAAACATATATATTACAAGAAATTCATTTCCTCATAGAGGATTAATTCCCGGTGAAACCTCTTTTGAATTTCTTCAAACCTTAGAACAGTTCAACAAAGAAAGGACTTATTCCTGGTGAAACCTTTCTTGAACTTTTCTTAGGATTGGACCCACAGGCTTCTTAAAAGACCCCCAGCCTCCTCTTGGGCTTAGTACAAGGACCAACATGCTTCTTAGAAGTATCCCCAGCCTCCTCTTGGGCTTAGTACAAAGACCCAAAGGCTTCCTAAAAGCATAGGATAAAATTTAGTCATCTCTACTATTTGCATCCCCCGGAGAGTCAATTCCCCATAACATCCAGTCAGTCAGAAGTTGTTCTCCATCCCTTAAACCAACAGCCTCCTCTTGGGCATCATGCAAGGACCCCTTTCTACACGAGAGTCTATCCCTCCTTAATAAGACTTGGACAGTCTCAGCCTCCTCTTGGGCTTCATTTAAATAGACTTGGAAAGTCTCACTTATCATAGTCTCCCTTTGGACCTCACATAGAGACCCTCAAGTTTCCTAAAGGCATAGGAAAACCCTGATCATTTTATCAATACACCAGTCTCCAACAGAGTTAAGAACCTTCAAGGTCTTCAAACTCACCTTTAAACTTCTCTGACTTCCACCAAGGCTTAACTTTCACCTTAAAAATCCCAGCCAAGGTCAAATTGACCTCAACAAATCCCTAATAGAATCAGAGCCTCATGGCATCTGATACTTCAACTCTTCCCTGATTCCCATCAAGAGTAAATTCCTTTCGGATTCCCCAATACAATTTGGACCTACTCCTGGATTTCCATAAATCCTCACCAAGAGACAGCCTCCTCTTAGGCTTCATATAAGAATTTCCTCAGTCAGCCTCAATCTTGGGCTTTGTACAAGACAGATAAAACCCTCCCGAGTGGAGTCATTTTCTTTTAGCTTTAACCTTGGGCTTTGATCAAGGCACACAAAATCAATATCCCCTCAAATGAGACCATTGGGTCCACTCTGCAGGAAGATATATCCTCTGTACATGACATATCAAAAACAAACAATCAAAACCTTTTTCTAGATAATTGTTGTAAGTGACATACTTGTTAATTCAAAATCCAAGCTGGATCCTTCCTTTATCCTGGCAAAAATTCATCTTTCATTTGATTGCTGTAAGTGGCAAACCTCTGGATTCCATACATCCAAGCCAATGTCCCTCTCTTAGCATGAAAGATTCATAAAGGAAAAAGTGGCACTGCTCTACACTGAGTTAAAGCTTCTTCCTTCATGACATCTCCATTATAAAGGAAATTATGGCATTGTTGGATTCTACATATCCCAGTTAAAGTAATTTCCCTTATAATTAATTCCTCAATACTTGTGATGAATAGGTGAGATATCTCCTTTTAGAGATGACAAATTCTCTCATGTCAACCTTTAGCTTCAATCTTGGGCTTTAAACAAGACACAAACTTTTAGCTTCAATCTTGGGCTTTAAACAAGACACAAATACTGAGCTAGCTTCAATCTTGGGCTTTAAACAAAACACCAAATATCTTTCCTCCTGTAGAAAAGGAGGAACTATGATTGCTCTGATTTCCCAAATCTCTTTACGGGAATACGTAGGCATAAGATTGTGAAATCTTAGCGAGCACACAAATCAAAAACTTTAGGTCCAGTACCTTCCCAAAACAACAGAAAACCTGAAAACAACAAAAACATTCTCTCAACACTCCCAAAGGAGAAAATTTTCCAATCCACAGTAGATAAACACAAGAAAGCATTTCAAGTTAACAGAAATACATGCAAAAGAAGGTTCCTATAGATTACTATAGATACACTGGGTGTTAATATCTTCCCTTTGTATAACCAGACCCCGATCCCCGATCTCTTAGTATTTGTTAAAGAAAACATTTGTGTGCAGGGTTAGTTTAAGATATCTTCCCCTTCCTTTCTAACTTCATAGGATTAATATAGAAATCAGAAAGTAGCAACAATCATGCGGTAAGGTGGTCGCGTCACCAGGAAAAAACCGACGTCTACACATACTACAAGATTGTCAACTACACCATATTGCAAATATTCATGGATTTTGAGTTATGGATTGATCAAAATCACAAAAAATAAGAAATAGACATTTTTTTCAAACACTTAGAAAAATTTGAGGCAGAATCTGTCTCATGTTTTGTCTAACTTTGGAGGCATTTTTCACCATGATCCAAGATGAATCAAGACCAAAGTTAAACATCAAAGTTAAAGTATGATATATGGGCTTTCCAAAAAGTAAAAGAACTCATTCTAATTCAACTTGAACAAGAAGTTACAAGCCTTGCAACATGACCTAAAAATTTGGTTTTTCAAGACAGCATGAATGCATGACTTGTGCCACACGATTTTCTCATTCAAGTTTTGTCACTTTGCCAACTTTGTCATCTTCCAAAAACACAAAACTTCTGATGACTCATTTGTTACTTGATCAAGGAGTCAAGAATTCCACTTAGCGTGTGCAAAACCATCATGACATGAACTTTGAAGTTCAATTTTGGCAAGGTTACATTAATGTAATGCATTGAGGTGTCATGAACCAAGCCATACCAATCCAAACCAGTCAAGATTCAATCCAAGCTCTGAGTGTTCAAACCTGCAGAAATTGAATTGAGTCAAGCTAGATAGCTACATGTTGGTGAAGTGTGAGGAGGATGTTTTGGCTCGTGTGCTTGCCGATACAGGTTCTTCATTGAATGTTCTACCTAAAAGAACCCTTGCTAAACTTGCTTATAAAGGGGTGGAGATGAAGGCCACTTCATTGATTGTCAAGGCCTTTGACGGTTCTCGTAGGACGGTGATTAGAGCTACCGATTTTAATTTGTCCGCATGTCTTTGATGTCACATTTCAAGTAATGGACATCAACCCAGCTTACAATTGTTTGTTGGGGAGACCGTGGATTCATGTTGCTGGCACAGTGACCTCTACGTTACACTAGAAAATGAAGTTCGTCGTTGATGACAAGCTGGTAATTATTCACAGTGAAGAGGATTTGATGGTAAGCAATCTGTCCTCGTTCAAGTACATAGAAGCTGATGAGGATATGCTGGAAACTTCTTTCCAGGCGCTGGAAATTGCTAATGTTGTACTATTGGACATTGAGGAACTAGTGGTCAAGAGTGGTCCATCATTTTCTTCTGTTCAGAGCATAAAAGCAACTATGGAAGAAGGTACTCCCTTAGGTTGGGGAGAGGTCATTGAAGTGAAGAAGAAGCTGAATCGTCACGAGTTGGGTTACAAACCAACTCGTGGTAGAGAATCAAACTCTGCAATAGGACGTCTAAAGACAATCTAGGAGGTATTTATCAGTAAGGGCTTTCAGGTCAATGTTGTGATTGAAGACCAAGAGGATGAAGATATCAGCCATTTGGTATATCAGTGCAGTGTCACCTTGAATAATTGGGAAACAGTGGAAATCCCTCTGTTGATCCCTTCGCCAGAGTAATTTGTTTGTCTTTTTTTTGTTGTTTTCAAAGTCCATAGTTGTGCCCAAAGCTATCGGATTATTTTGTATGGCCCACCACACTTTTGAATTGTTATAATCAATGAAGATGTTTTGTTAAATTCTCATTGTTTCATTTACTGTTTTTTGCTTTCACTTTTAAAAGAAAATGGCAATCTTTTGAAAACCACCAAAAACATTTTTCTCTCTTTGCATTTGTCTTCGAATTTTTAATAAAATAAATCATTCCAAACGTGCAGAACTATCCAGAAACCTGTTGAATCCGATGACCCTACTTTCACTTTTGACTTCGATTCTCCCAACTACCAAGCTGAAGATGGGGATGGAGAAGAATATGAGGTTCCCGACGAGCTGGAAAAGGTGTGCGAGTATGAGTACACGGAACTTCAGCCACATGAAGAGCATGTTGATACCCTTAATCTTTGCACTGACAAAGAAAAAAAGAGGTAAAGATTGGGGCTACACTTGGGGAAGAGGTCAGAAAGAGATTGGTAAAGCTTCTGGAAGAGTACATTGATGTATTCGCTTGGTCGTATAGGGATATGCGTGGTTTGGATACAGATATAGTTGTTCAAAAGCTACCGCTCAAACCCGAGTGCCCACCGGTAAAGCAAAAGCTTCAAAGAAGTAGACCTGATATGGCTCTGAAGATCAGGGACGAGGTTAAAAGATAACTTGATGCAGGTTTTCTGGAAGTTTCAAAGTATCCTGAATGGGTAGCCAATATCGTGCCTGTGCTAAAAAAGAATGGTATGATTAGAATGTGTGTAGATTATAGGGATCTGAACAAAGCAAGTTCGAAGAATAATTTCCCTTTACCACATATTGATGCACTTGTGGACAACACTGCTCGTTTCGCAGTCTTCTCATTTATATATGGTTTCTCTGGTTATAATCAGATCAGAATGGACCCTGCCGACATGGACAAGACCACATTCATTATGCCTTGGGGGACCTATTGTTATAAGGTCATGCCCTTTAATGCAGGGGCAACATATCAAAGAGCGATGGTCACTTTTTTTCACAATATGATGCACAAGGAAATTGAGGTGTACGTCGATGATATGTTGAAGCTGTCCAAACGACTCCGAAAGTATCAGTTGAGGCTGAACCCTGCCAAGTGTACCTTTGGTGTAAGGTCTGGAAAACTCATTGGTTTCATCGTTAGTCAACGAGGAATTGAGGTGGACCCCGATAAGGTTCGAGATATCCAAGAGATGCCCATCCCACAAACCGAAACACAAGTTACGTGTTTTATTGGACGCCTGAACTACATCTCCAGATTCATATCCAATATGACCCCCACTTATGAGCCAATCTTCATGTTGCTCCGAAAGGGTCGGACTATTGAGTGGAATGCAGACTATCAGTAAGCCTTCGACAAGATCAAAGGTTATCTACAAGAGCCTCCTATCTTAGTCTCACCTGTTCCAAGGAAGACCGCTCTTTATGTATTTTGACTGTACTAGAAAGATCTATGGGTTGCGTGTTGGGCCAACACGATGGAACTAGACGCAAGGAGCACACCATCTATTACTTGAGCAAGAAATTCACTAATTTTGAAAGTCGTTATTCACTCTTAGAGAAAACTTGTTGTGGTTTGGCATGGGACACCAGACGTCTGAGGCAATACGTGATATGTCATACTACTTTATTGATCTCGAAAATGGATCCAATAAAGTATATCTTTGAGAAGCCTGCTCTGACAGGGAGACTTGCCCGTTGGTATATGCTGTTGTCCGAATATGACATCCAATACGTGACCCAGGAATCTATTAAAGGGAGTGTCTTGTCAGATTATCTCTTCGATCAGCCTGTGGAAGATTATGAACCTCTTAAGTTTGAATTTCCGAACAAAGATATTATGTTAGTGAAGAAAGACTGTGAGGAACCTGGACCTGATGAAGGTCCTGAACCAGGTTCTCGTTGGAAAATGATGTTTGATGGCTCATCTAACTATAGTGGACATGTTGTAGGTGTTGTGTTGATGAATCCCGATGGTGGTTACACTCCTTTTACAACAAGACTCTGCTTTGAATGTACGAACAACATCGCTGAATATTAAGCGTGGATTCTAGGCCTTGAAGCAGCTATTGACCTCAGAATCAAGATCTTAGAGGTCAGTGGGGGTTCAACTTTGGTTATCTATTAAGCTAAGGGAGAATAGGAAACTCGAGATGAAAAGTTGATTCCATATCGTGCCTATATTGTGGAAATGATCCAGTACTTTGACGAGATCACTTTCTGTCATGTTCCAAGGTCGGAAAACCATATTGCTGATGCATTGGCCATGTTAGCCTCAATGTGGAAAGTCAGGTTTGTTAATGAAGCACCACTCATTCGAATTGAGTGCAAGACCGAGCCTGCTTACTGCTAGTTGGTTGAAGAAGAAGTAGATGGGAAGCCGTGGTTTCACGATATCAGGAATTATCTGAAGAATCAGGAATATCCAGCTAACACTACATCTCTTGATAAGAAGACTCTGAGGAGATTGGCATCCAAATTCTTTCTCAAAAATGATGTGCTTTACAAGAGGAATCACGACATGGTCTTGCTTAGATGTGTTGATAGACAAGAGGCCGACATGTTGATTCAAGATATTCATGAAGGATCATTCGGCACTCACACCAATGGACATACCATGTCCAAAAAGATATTGAGGGCTGGATATTACTGGTTGACCATGGAGACCGATTGCATCCAATACGCCATAAAATGCCACAAGTTCCAAATTTATGCTGACAAGGTGCATGTACCTCCAACATTGTTTAATGTGTTATCATCGCCTTGGCCTTTTTCTATGTGGGGCATCGACATGATTGGGGCAATTGAGCCAAAAGCTTTCAATGGTCATCGTTTCATTTTGGTGGCTAGTGATTATTTCACAAAGTGGGTTCAAACCGCATCTTACACCAACGTAACCAAACAAGTGGTTGCCTGTTTCATCAAGAAAGAGATTATCTGTCGTTATGGAATTCCAAGTAGAATCATAATAGATAATGGGACGAACTTGAACAACAAGACGATGAAAGAGTTGTGTGAAAGTTTCAAGATTGAACACCACAATTCTTCTCCTTACCGTCCTAAGATGAACGGAGCCATCGAAGCTGCAAATAAAAACATCAAGAAGATTCTACAGAAAATGGTGAAGACTTATAAGGATTGTCATGAGATGCTGCCATTTGCCTTACATGGATACAGAACTTCTGTTCGAACTTCAACAGGGGCAACCCCTTTCTCTTTGGTGTATGGGATGGATGCCATTCTTCCCATTGAAGTTGAAATACCATCTCTGAGGGTTCTGATGGAAACCAAGCTTGATGAAACGGAGTGGGTTCAAGAAATACTTGATCAACTAAACCTTATTGATGAGAAGTGCATGACTGCGATGTGTCACGGTCAGTTGTATCAAAGGAGGATCAAAAGGGCATTTGACAAGAAGGTCTGTATTCGTGAATTCTGAGAAGGAGAACTTGTACTCAAGAAAATCTTGTCTGCTCAGAAGGATATGCGCGGAAAATGGATGCCTAACTACGAAGGCCCATTTGTGGTGAAAACAGTTTTCTCAGGAGGCTCACTTATTCTCACAACGATGGATGGTGAACAACTCATACACCCTGTGAACTCTGATGCAGTAAGAAAAAATTATGCCAAAAGAACCCGCTAAGTCGAAAACCTAGAAAGGCGACTTAGGAAAAAAATGGGTATCCCGGTGGAACATAACCTATGAAGGAGATCCAGGAAAAAGTTAGGGATAAAAATAAAAATAATAAGAGCTCGCTAAGTTAAAAACTCGAAAAGGGCGACTTAGGCAAAAAAGAGCGTCCCGGTGGATCAAAAACCCGAAAGGGCGATCCAGGAAAAATTTAGGGGCAAAAGGCATCTCACTGCATCAGATGGGTTGTCACCAATGCAGAAGAATTCAAGAAGAAGTTCAAGTTCACCGCTCTCGTCAGAAGCAAGGTCTTAGGGAAGTTCTAGTTATTAGAGCTAGTAGTGGTCATTGGCTTTAATGTAACCTTTCCCTGTTGCCATTTTAAAATTGTAATGTTCCATGGAGCTCCGCCATTGGCAAGCTACCATTTTTTAATAAAATCAAATTTTGGGTCATTCGATTTTTGTTATTCATTACTTCTTTACTTTTCCTTGTTATGCAAAATATCATTTATTTGTTAATAATGATTTTGAAAGCGAAAGTTTTGAAATAAAAATGATTTGTTTGAAAACAAAATTAAGGCACAATTTTCTTTGGCATGTGGAATGATTTAGTGAAATCCCACGCTCCCCCAAGAGGTCTTGTTGTGGCAGAAGCACTGTTAGACCATTTGCATGAATTCCCCACTAAAGCATGATTTAATTAACAATACCTCTTTGGATTGACCCTTTTGATGATGTGTTTATCAAGATTGAAGAGTATCTCCCCAGTATCCTCCATGCGATACATATTGGAATATTGAAGATTTTTATCTCCCCAGCAAGCTACCATAGCTTCTTATCTCTCCAAGTAAAGAGGGTGTATTTCTCAGTGAACCCCTGAACATTTTTATGTCCTGGATTCAGTGTAACTCTTTGTTTCCCCAGTAGAGTGGACATGTCCATCCATTTTTTTTCTAGAGTCTCTGTCTCCTTACCTCTCTTTAGGGTTGGTTCTTGCATATCATTAAGCATTTGCATCATGTCACGTCATGAGCATTTTGCATCTCTACAGGCCTTTATTGTTGGATGTAGCCCTTTGATCCTAACACCAGTTGAACGGGAACCCCTCTTTGAAATTATTGGTCGTCACTAATTTCCTGTTTAAACCTGGTCGTCACCGGCACTTTATTGAACTTCTGGTCGTTACCTATTTCCTTTTGAAGTCTAGTCGTCACTAGCACCTCTTCTTTGGATCCAATCGTCATTGGTACCGTTGAACCTTGGTCGTAACCATATGTTTGAAGTCTAGTTGTTACTAGCAATCCCCGGTGAAAGTCCAATTGTTATTGGCAACCGTTGCAAATCCAATCGTTATTGGCATTGTTTGTTTGGTCACCACCAATTCCTTCTTTGAAGTCTAGTTGTTACTAGCTCCCTATTGATTTTGCTTGTTTGGTCGTCACCAGCTCCTCCTATGAATTCTAGTCGTTACTAGGCTCTGTTTGATATTTGTTTGTCTGGTTGTTACCAGTAATCCTGTGAGGTGTAGTTGTTACTAGCACTACTGTTTACAAGTCCAACCGTCATTGGCATCTTTAAGTTTGTTGTTATCAGATTCTGTTCATCTGGTTGTTACCAATATCCCTTTAAAGTCCAGTAGTTACTGGCATTACTTGAAATCCAATTGTTATTGGTATCCAAAGTCCAGTAGTTACTGGCATTGCTTAAAATCCAATTGTTATTGGTATCCAAAGTCCAATAGTTACTGGCATTATTCAAAATCCAATTGTTATTGGTATTGTTAGGCTGGTCATCACCGATTCCTTTGTAAGTCTAGTAGTTACTGGCATTGTTCAAAATCCAATTGTTATTGGTGTCCAAAGTCCAGTAGTTACTAGCATTGTTTAAAATCCAATTGTTATTGGTGTCCAAAGTCCAGTAGTTACTGGCATGGTTTAAAATCCAATTGCTATTGGTATCTGAAGTCCAGTCGTTACTAGTATTTGCCTAAAAATCCAATTGTTATTGGTATTGGAGTCTCCGGTCGTTACCAGTCCTCCTTTAAAGTTCAGTAGTTACTGGCATTGTTAAAATCCAATTGTTATTGGTATCCAAAGTCCAGTAGTTACTGACATTGTTAAAATCCAATTGTTATTGGTATCTGAAGTCCAATAGTTACTGGCATTGTTTAAAAATCCAATTTTTATTGGTATCTGAAGTCCAGTAGTTACTGGCATTGTTTAAAAATCCAATTGTTATTGGTATCCAAAGTCCAGTAGTTACTGGCATTGTTCAAAATCCAATTGTTATTGGTATTGTTAATCTGGTAGTCACCAATTCCTTTTCAAAGTCTAGTAGTTACTGGCATTGTTTAAAATCCAATTGTTATTGGTATCCAAAGTCTAGTAGTTACTGGCATTATCCAAAATCCAATTGTTATTGGCACCTAAAAGTCTAATTGTTATTGGCGCTGTCTAAAATTCAATTGTTATTGGTACCTAAAAGTCCAGTGGTTACTGGCGTTGCTTAAAATCCAATTGTTATTAGTACCCGAAGTTCAGTAGCTACTGGCATCGTCAAAATCCAATTGTTATTGGTATTGTTAATCTGGTCATCACCGATTCCTTTGTAAGTCCAGTAGTTACTAGCATTGTTCAAAATCCAATTATTATTGGTTTTGTTAATCTGATCGTCACCAACTCGTTTTCAAAGTACAATGGTTATTAGCGCAGTCTAAAATCCAATTGTTATTGGCATCCTTGTAAGATCTAGCTATCATTGATATTGTTTCAAAGTCCAATTGTTATTGGCGGAGTCTAAAATCCAATTGTTATTGGTATCCTTGTAAGATGTAGCTGTCATTGATATTGTTTCAAAGTCCAATTGTTATTGGCGCAGTCTAAAATCCAATTGTTATTGGTATCCTTGTAAGATCTAGCTATCATTGATATTGTTTCAGAGTCCAATTGTTATTGGTGCTTAGATTCCAATTGTTATTGGTGGCTAAAGTCCAATTGTTATTGGTGCTCTTATCCAACTTTGCTTGATATCAGAAGTTAGGTTGTCACCAACGTCCCCTTGAAAGTCCAATAGTTACTGGCATCGACCTGTCAGAAGCCGGTTGTTACCCTTACTTGCGGTCTAAGTTCAATTTATTTGGCATGTACAGAGTTTATTATTTTCCCGTCTTTTCTGGTGCTTCTTGAAAATCCCGTTTGAACTCTTCATTTTAAGAAATTTCCAGAAAGTCTTTTTGTTTCCAAGTGTTTGCCTGATCTCTTGTCAGAGAATCATTTCTCAGTTTCTTTGATCTCTTGTCAGGAGATCATTTTTCATTTTTTTGATTTTCTTGTCAGAGATTCAACCCTTTGTTTAACTTGATTCCCAGTGGAGATCATACTTCTTTCTGGTTTTATCCCCCAGTAAAGTGCTAGTCTACGCATGTCATCCAGTCATGTCTGAACCTGTTAATTGCTTTGGATATTCCCCAGTAGAAACCATCTGTCTTGGTTCTATCTCCATTGAGGATCTTTTCTTCTAAAGTATCATAGATCATGTCTGAACCGGTTACTTGATCACTTTAGCTCTCCCAGTTTGTCTCTGTTCCCCAGTGTTTTCCCTGGTCGTCCCCAGTGAGTTGTTACCCTTTGGTTGTTGACCTCTATCCTTTTTTTTCCTATTTTTGTTTACACCGTGCATCATCATAGCATCATATCATCATGCTAGAGTTCATGGCATGTCAGCATTTGCATAGTTTCTGTCGTCCTTAGCATATCATTGCATCTAAGGGCAAAATTTTTGGTTTGCTATATTTAAATATTTTCACCTTGATTTTTAAGGATAGTCATCACTCATGTCATCCGGTGAAGATATTTAAATAGGGGCAACTGTCATACCTCAAATTTTACCCTTAGATTCTTTGACTTTTTGCATGTCATTTTAGGTCAATCCATGCATAACTAAACAATTTATCAAGTTTTGTTTGTTTTGTTTTTCACTGGTGAATCAGGGTTTGTTTCAAAAAGCTTCAATGGAGTAATTAATCAAGTTTTGGCTAGGTCCTTAACCGAGCAAGTCCTCGTACTTCTAAGAGACCTCCTTTCCTTAATAGTCCAGTGCAAAATGGTTTCATCACAAGTTTTTGTGAGACTAAATCAAGGATCAGACAAGGTTATCAGATCAAGGGTGTGTGTGCGGTGTGGTTTGAAATTCAGTGAAAGTGTGACCTAATCTTGGTCAAAGAAATGGTTTGCCTCCGTATCAAGTTATCAGGTTTTGGCAAAGGCAGATTGTTGTAAGGTGGATAATCACCAGGGCCAGTTGAATCTCAATTAGGGATTTGGTAAAGTGGCAGTGCAGTTAGTATCTCAAGTCATCTGTGTCATTGGTTATTTTGAGGACAAGTGTGAATTGAATTCAAATACTTGTGTTTGGGGATCAAGATCAGGGTTTTGTGAAAAATCAAAGTTTATCTGATTGAAGTCAAGCTGCAGAGCTTTTAAAAGTCAAGGCATTTGGTCTAAATATCAAGGCATTCGTAAACCCTGATTATGTGGTTCATGTTTCTTTTCATAGGAGAATTCAAGCTTCTTGTTCATTTCAAAACCATTCAAGTTTCTATTCCATTTCAATTCAATTCAAGTTACACGTCAAGTTTCAATTTCAAGTTCATGTTCAAGATTATTTTCAATCCAATTCAAGTTTATTTCCAATCTCATTTTAAGTGTATTTCCAAGTTTCAATTCACAATCAATTTTGAGTTCATGATCCAAGTTACAAAGATTCAAACTCATGTCAATATTTTCAATTTAATCTATGTCTCAACCTCATTTTTAACTCATATTCGAGTTCCAATCTTTTCCAAGGTCATCCCAAATTTTTTTTTAGTCATGACCAAAGTTCAAGTTATAATTTTCATGTCTAAGTCATAAAATTCAAATCCAAAATTCTTTCATTTGACCAAGTGTTCAAAGGGTCCATGTCATAAATAAAGTCTAAGGTTCATTTCCATCCCATTTACACCACACATTGCAAACACAAATAATAAAGTAGAAGAAGAAACAAGCTCACACAGTCCAATTTGTAAGGCTCAAACAATACACTTCTTATAGTTCAAATTACAAGTTGGATATAATATAAACTACAAGGCTACAAGGTTTATGGAAAGGAAAATATAGCAGTACAAACCCAAAATACAAATACACATAAGCTGAAACTACTACCACTACTACATGCCCCACCTTAAGCCTCACAAAAAGCCAAAAAAATCTAAACCTCCAACCGTACATCCTACATGCCAAAACCTGTTGTACTCTCTGCACAAAAAAAAAAGAAGAAACTACCAAAAACATGCCGTGTTTACACATTTGACCATGCTACTTTCACAACCGTACCACCCTTAATAACCAAAATCCTCCGCATTACACATTAGACCTGCAACTTAACCAAAACATAAAACTGTCAAAAACATAACCTGCTATGCAATCCTCATTTCATGCTGCAAGAACTGCTTTGGGTATGCTTTTCCTCTTTATTTTCTTTTAAGCCTTGATTTGTGTTCACCATGCGTTGTTGATTTGAACTACATCATCAGTTATTTGCGGACGCCTTGAATTTGCGGATCTAGGGTTTCATTTAGAGTGTGTATTTGAGTGTTAGGGTGAGGGGTTTGTGAAATCTGAGTTTAGATTCAAACTCAGAGGTGTTGATTTTGTGGGCTTAGGGTATTGAGGGTTGTGACCGAAGAGGAGGGGCGGCACCGCCGCCAACCACCTCCTTCTCCGGTGGATTTTTAGGTCTCCGGCGAGAAAGGTGAACTCTAGTGGGAGGTCGTTGCAGACAAGAGAGTTAGAGAGAGAGTGATCGATTGAGGGGAGAAACGAAAATGTGAGGTTGGTTTTCAAAGTTTTTTTTAGCTTTTTATTTACATTTGTTTTCCTTTGTTTTTTTGTTGGCAGCGAAAGAAGGTGACAAGTGTTTCACCTTGAAACTTGTCACTAGAACTGGTCTCCCGTGATCTTGTGCACGCCCTTACTGTGTGCCTGCACATTGATGGCTGTTTGATGTGTTGAACAGGTCTGATCTCAGGATCTGACGGTCACGAATTAGGCACACACGATAGACTCTTTACTCCACTCGCACTGGATCATTCGCCTCCCTCCTTTTGGACTGGGCCTTAGCAGACTCTGCTATCCGCACCCCTCCCTTGTGATTTTTTTATTATTTAAAAAAATAGAATTAGTTTTGACATTTATTTAGTTGTAGTTTTAGTTTTAATTTTAGGTTTTATTTCTTTTTTTTAATTGCTAATCTAAAAGAGAAATAATCAAGAAAGTTAGTTTCTTTTTTATTTAAAAAAAAAAAACCCCTTGATTGATGTTACAATTAGTTTTTTTTAGGATTAGTTAATTTTGTTTTTCTATTAAACTAAAAAATAACCAAAAATGAGTAAATATCAAAACTTCAAAAAAAAAACATTTTCTTGTTAGATTAATCCTTATTTTTAAAATCATGCTTAGAAACATAAATATGTAGGATTTATTGTGGATTTTAATCTTCACTAATTTTCTTGACTGTATTTATTTGAGTTTTCGAGCTCGATTCTTGTTCTGACTGTCTATTGCTCTCTTATGCTTAAAACTTCATCTTTGCTCCTTGTTGTTGCTTCCCTAATTCCAAAGGAAGATTTCCCCATTGACTTGTAAGTCATACATTTAGGATAGTTAATGTTGCTTTCCTACCCACTTTGTAACCTTATTAGGATCGTTTCCTTGGCCTTGTTAGAGCCATTTTGTTTTACAACTTAGAACTAAGTTTAGAGTTTGTAAACTCTACGTGGGTACCATTGTGATGTGTACTCATTTTTCCTTTTGACTTTGATAAAAGTCATTCCTTTAGTTAGTCTTTCAACTTAAACTTAGAGAGTTTGTTAACTCTATGTGAGTACCATAGTTATGAGTACTCATTCCCCTTTGGAACCTTGACCATTATCAAGAGTTCCTCAACCCTAGTTAGGTGAACTACGAATGCTCTGATTCCATCCTAGTCAGGATACATAGGCACGAGATGCGACTTCTTGGCGAGCATACTTAGTGTATATACCCTAGGTCTTTACCTTAGCACATTTCCCTTAGCAAGCAAACTTTAGCATAACACAAATACTAACAAGAGGTTCCTGTAGAGTACTACAGATACTTAGGATGCTAACACCTTCGCTAGGTATAACCAACCCCCGAACCTTAGATCTCTAGCTTTGTTGTTACATAGCGCACTTAGGGCTTTCTTTCGATCTTTACCCTTTCCTTTGGATAAATCAAAGCTCGGTGGTGAACTTCATGATTTGTGATTCAAGTTAATTAATAGTTTGATATCCGATTCTCACAGTAACAGACGTCCATATATAAACATGGAACACCTACATGAAGTCAGAGAGGAAGATGCTGCCGTTTGGACTGCATGCGTCCCGATCATCCGATTCACAACTGTGGAGATGCACAATAGTTACCGTGTCAAACTACAATTTGGAATGCATCAAAACATCCCAGATCCTCCTGTTGACATAAGTAAATGGCATCTAAAAAGAGTTAATGATCAATGGGACTTTCCCGACTGGAAGGATTTCCTGACTGGAATGATCAATGGGATTTTACAAAATGCACCCTGTCTCCAGATGAATTGGCGACAGGGCTTTAAGTTTTCAACCAAGTCGCCAATTGGATTGGAGACTGCATGAGGTGTCTCCAATTCAATTGGCGGCACCCTTTAGGCCTTAACAAAGGGTCGCCAATTGGGATGGCGCCCTTATGTTTTCAGAAACCTTAACTGGGGTACTTTGGGAATTTTTTTGAAAAGTGGGGTATTTTGGGTTTTTTTTTTTAAAAAGTGGGTTATTTGGGTAAAAAATTCTTATTATCTCTCAAGGAGGCCTCCACTGATTTCCCATGAACGGTCTCAAGAATCATAATCTCTCTATGGGATTACTCTGTCATCTGCATGAGATACGAAAGACAATATATCTCCCAAGAAAACCTCGTATGAATGTGGATTTCGTATCAACTACACGTATCAAGCGCTACTCAAGTCAAAATGACTATCCACTCTAGTCCTATGTTTATTGTAACACCCCATTTTAATTTATTTAATCATCGTGTGTTATTTCATTTGTTTGGCATTGTTTAGGGTGTGTGTAGTTGAGTGCGTTGGTGTAGGGTCCTTAACGGAACGGGGAAAATAGAGATGTTGGAATAATAATAAGTAGTAATGAATAATGTGGGGCATATCCAATAATGTTAGTATGTAACATATTATTATTATTTTTATTATTATTATTATTATTATTATTATTATCATTATTATTATGACTATGATTATTATTATTACTATTAATATTGTTATTATTAACAAAAATCAGATTTTGAGTAATAATAGAGTTAGTGTTAGGAAAATAAGAAAAGAGGAGGATTAGGAAATTGAATCATAATCACATTTCCACCAAGAGAAAGTTGGAAAGGAAGAAGCTAAGCTTGGCATCATCAATTTTCACAGGAATTTAATCAAGAATTCGAGGTAAGGGGGAGAATGGATTTCAACGTGGGTGTTGATAACATGAGAGGGTAGTGAGGATTCTTTCCCTCATAGGAATTGTATGTATAATTTGTTGTTGTGGATTTGTTGTTGAATGATTGAAATTGTGATGGAAAGTGTGTAAATCGATCCATTTTGTCATTTGGGAAATTGGGGTGTTACAATTGGTATCAGAGCAGGTCGGTCCGTCCGGCCTAAGGTTATAGTAGAGTCTGTCCTTAGAATAGGAGTAGACTTGTGTGTTCTTCTAACCGTGTTGTGATTGTTGAACAGTATGGCAGGGAGGAATGATACTGCTCTTGCTGCGGCGCTGCAAGCTATGGCACAGGCAGTGTAGAACAACAATCAGATTGCTGGGGAGGCACAGTTCCGTAACTTAGAAAGGTTTCAGAGCAATAAGCCGCCTACATTTGAGGGTGGTATTCTTGATCCTGAAGCGGCACAAAAGTGGCTGAAGGCTATTGAAAATATCTTCAGGACCATGGGATGTAATGAAGCTCAGAAAGTGCAGTTTGACACTCATATGCTGGAAGGCGAAACTGAAGCTTGGTGGGATAATAGTCGTCAGAGGTTGGAAGCTGCGGGTACTCTTGTTACATGGGCAGTGTTTCAGGGTGAGTTTCTGGAAAAGTATTTCCCGGAAGATATTCACAGTGCAAGGGAGATTGAGTTCCTGGAACTGAAACAGGTAGCATGACTGTTGTTGAGTATGCTGCTCGGTTTGAGGAGTTGGTACAATATTGTGCTCACTACAATACCGATGAGGCTATGACTTCAAAATGCTTGAAGTTTGAGAACGGGCTACGTACTGAGATCAAACAGGGCATTGCTTGTCAGAAGATAAGGAGTTATCCATAACTGGTAAGCAGAAGCCGGATCTATGATAATGATAACAGGGCCCAGATTGATCATTACAAAGCCTTGAATGACCGGAAGGGTAAGCAGAGGTATTGGGGTACGCCTTATAGTGCTCCAGCTGACAAAGGTAAACAGAAAACCGCTGTGGGAAAGAAATTAAGTGGGGGAGAAAAGGCTCATAATCCTACCAAGTGTTTCAATTGTGGTGGAACGAGTCATCGTGCTAATGATTGTCAGAATGAGGAGAAGAAGTGCTTCAAGTGTGGACGACCAGGTCATGTTGTGACAAATTGTAGAACCACTATACCTACCTGTTATAACTGTGGAGAACAGGGTCATATCAGCCTACCGGTGATGAGCGTTCCATCAAAGGTACTTGTTTTATTAATGACATTCCTTTGATTGCTATCATTGACACGGGTCCAAACCACTCGTTCATTTCTGTTGATTGTGTGAAGAAATTAGGAATTGTACCGTCTACTTTAGATTGAAGGATGACTATTGAAACTCCATCTATTGGTTCTGTGGTTACTTCTTTAGCATGCTTGAATTGTCCGTTGACTATTTTTGGTAGAGAATTCGGCGTGGACTTGATTTGTTTACCACTCAGTAATCTGGATATCATTTTTGGAATGAACTGGTTAGAATTCAACCGAGTTTATATTGATTGCTTTAGGAAGAGGCTGTTGTTCCTTACTCCTAAAGAGGAAGTGTTGGCTAATTATTTGTCTACTAAGGAATTGAGAACCATGTTAGAAGACGAAGCTAAGATGTTTGTAGTGGTTTCCTGGTTATCAGTTGAAAGTAATACATCAGTTAATGAGTTACCGGCGGTAAGGGAATTTCCTGAAGTGTTTCCGGATGATATTACCGAATTGCCTCCAACGAGAGAAATTGAATTTACTATTGATCTTGTTCCTGGTACCAGACCTATATCTATGGCACCATACAGGATGTCTGCATCAGAATTGGCGGAGTTGAAATTTCAAATCGGAGAATTGCTTGATAAAAAGTTTATTAGGCCAAGTGTGTCGCCGTGGGGAGCTCCAGTGTTGTTGGTGAAAAAGAAGGATGGTAGTATACGTCTGTTCATCGATTACCGTCAGTTGAAAAAGGTGACCATTAAGAATAAATATCCACTTCCAAGGATTGATGACTTGATTGATCGGCTTGTGGGGGCTCGTATTTTCAGTAAAATTGATTTGAGGTCGGGTTACCATCAGATTAGAGTGAAGGAAGGTGATATTCAGAAGACTACGTTTAGAACTCGATATGGACATTAAGAATATGCAGTAATGCCTTTCGGAGTGTCTAATGCGCCGGGTGTGTTTATGGAATATATGAACCGTATCTTTCATTCTTATCTGGATCAGTTTATTGTGGTGTTCATTGATGATATATTGGTTTACTCCAAGTCTGAAGAGGATCATACAAAACACTTGAGGATTGCATTGCAGGTGTTGAAGGATAATAAATTATTTGCAAAGTTCTCAAAATGTAAATTTTGGTTGAAGACTGTGAGTTTCGTGGGTCATGTTATTTCGGGTGATGGCATAGCAGTGGATCCATCTAAAGTAAGTGCAGTGCTTCAGTGGGAACCTCCGAAGACTGTGACAGAAATTAGAAGCTTCTTGGGTTTGGCAGGTTATTACCGAAGATTTATCGAAGGATTTTCTAATTTGGCGTTATAGTTGACTCAGTTAACTAGAAAGAGTCAAGCTTTTGATTGGAATACGGCGTGTGAAGAAAGTTTCGAAGAATTGAAAAAGAAATTGACTACAGCACCAGTATTGATTCTACCAAATCCAAATGAACCTTTTGTAGTGTATTGTGATGCGTCTAAGATGGGATTAGGCGGGGTGTTAATGCAAGATGGAAAGGTAGTGGCATATCCTTCACTGCAATTGAGAGTGCATGAGAGGAATTATCCTACTCATGATCTTGAATTAGTTGCGGTGGTTTTTGTATTGAAAATTTGGAGACATTATTTGTATGGATCGAGATTTTAAGTATTTAGTGACCATAAGAGTCTGAAGTATTTGTTTGATCAGTAGGAATTGAATATGAGGCAGAGGAGATGGTTAGAGTTTTTGAAGGACTATGAGTTTAATTTGAGTTACCATCCGGGGAAAGCTAATGTTGTAGCGGATGCCCTAATTCGTAAGACAATTCATATGTCGGCATTAATGATAAAAGAAATGGAAATAATTGAACAGTTCAGATACTTGAGTATGGTTTGTGAAACTACACCGGAAAGTGTTAGATTGGGTATGCTTAAAGTGAACAATGACTTTTTAGATGAAATTAAGGAAAATCAGAGGCTTGATGTGAAGCTTGTGGACATGATGCCTATAGGAGGAAATGATCCTGATAATGATTTTAAGGTGGATAAGGGTGGTGTACTGAGATTTTGGGGCAGGATTTGCGTGCCGAATAATATAGAATTGAGAAAAGCAATCTTAGAGGAAAGTCACCGGAGTAGCTTGAGTATTCATCCGGGAGCCACAAAAATGTATCAAGACTTGAAGAAGTTATTTTGGTGGTCCGGTATGAAGAGAGATGTAGCTCAGTTCATTTATGCTTGTTTGACATGTCAAAAGTCAAAAGTGGAGCATCAGAAACCTTCGGGGTTGATGCAACCGTTGGAGATTCTAGAATGGAAGTGGGATAGTATTACTATGGATTTTGTTACTGGTTTGCCAAATACGGCAGGAGGCTTTGATGCTATTTGGTTAGTGGTGGATCGACTTACAAAATCCGCACATCTTATACCAATTAATATCAGTTTCCCATTGTCAAAGTTGGCGGAGATTTATATCAGAATAATTGTGAAACTGCATGGTGTTCCGTCGAGTATAGTGTCAGATAGAGATCCGAGGTTTACTTCAGAATTCTGGAAGGGTTGCTGGAAGCTTTAGGTTCTAAACTGAAGTTGAGTTCGGCTTATCATCCACAGACCGATGGTCAGTCGGAGAGGACTATTCGGTCGTTAGAAGATTTGTTGAGAACCTGTGTGTTGGAGAAAGGTGGTGCGTGGGATACTCATTTGCCATTGATTGAGTTTACGTATAAAAATAGTCACCATTCTAGTATTGGTATGACACCTTTCGAAGCTTTGTATGGTAGGAGGTGTAGAACGCCTCTGTGTTGGTATGAAACTGGTGAGAATATTGTGCTTGGGCCTGAAATTATGCAACAAACTACTGAGACAATTCGAATGATCCGTGAAAAGATGAAAGCGTCTCAGAGTAGACAGAAAAGTTATCATGATAATCAGAAGAAAGATTTGGAATTCAGCGAAGGTGACCATTTATTCCTGAGAGTCAACCCTGTGACGGGTGTTGGACATGCATTGAAATTGAAGAAGTTGGATCCTAAATTCATTGGACCGTATCAGATCTTGAAAAGAGTGGGTACAGTTGCTTACCGGGTGGCGTTGCCGCCGGAGCTTTCGAACTTGCATGACGTATTTCACGTATCGCAATTTCGGAAGTATGTGTCGGATCCATCTCATGTTATCCAGAGGGATGAAGTGCAGATTCGAGATAATCTTACTGTGGAAGCGATGCCGATCAGGATCGAGGATCGCAAGATGAAGCAACTTAGAGGGAAAGAGATTCCTCTAGTGAGGGTAGCTTGGGGAGGAGCTGCAGGAGGAAGTGTGGCCTGGGAATTGGAAAGCAAGATGCGAGAGTCGTATCCAGAATTGTTTCCATCAGGTACATTTTCGAGGACGAAAATATTTTAAGTGGGGGAGAGTTGAATACTCCATTTTAATTTATTTAATCGTCGTGTGTTATTTCATTTGTTTGGCCTTGTTTAGGGTGTGTGTAGTTGAGTGCGTTGGTGTAGGGTCCTTAACGGAACGGGGAAAATAGAGATGTTGGAATAATAATAAGTAGTAATGAATAATGTGGGGCATATCCAATAATGTTAGTATGTAACATATTATTATTATTATTATTATTATTATTATTATTATTATCATTATTATTATGACTATGATTATTATTATTACTATTAATATTGTTATTATTAACAAAAATAAGATTTTGAGTAATAATAGAGTTAGTGTTAGGAAAATAAGAAAAGAGGAGGATTAGGAAATTGAATTATAATCACATTTCCACCAAGAGAAAGTTGGAAAGGGAGAAGCTAAGCTTGGCATCATCAATTTTCACATGAATTTAATTGAGAATTCGAGGTAAGGGGGAGAATGGATTTCAATGTGGGTGTTGATAACATGAGAGGGTAGTGAGGATTCTTTCCCTCATAGGAATTGTATGTATAATTTTGTTGTTGTGGATATGTTGTTGAATGATTGAAATTGTGATGGAAAGTGTGTAAATCGATCCATTTTGTCATTTGGGAAATTGGGGTGTTACATTTATCCTCAAGCCTGGGTAGTGGGCTTATCTCTCAGCAACACCCCATCCCAACAGTACAACAGTATCCAAGATAACAAATGAATGGTAAAGATAAAATACAAGAAATGAATAAAGTAAATAGAGAATAAAAATAAAACACCCTAAGAAAGAGAAAAAAAAACAAGAGCTAGGAGTGACTCACATAGGGATAGTCCCCAGCAGATTCGCCACCTGTCGCTGCGCGAAAAACAACCAACAAAAACACAGAGTTTCCATCAAACTTTATTTATCCCAACAGGGAAAGGAAAACATCGAGAAAACCTTAGAAGGGAAAGAACATGCTTTCACAACCAAATTCAGGGTTCAGGGGTCGATTACGCAAGAGGAAGGTGTTAGCACCCCTTGCGTCCATTGTACTCAACGAGATCCACTCTTGTTGTTCTAATCAAAGGGTGTGTATATTTAAAGCTTACTTGCTAAGGGAATTCATGAATGAAAAGGGAAAACAAAAGGGAGAAAAAACAAAAGGGGGCTCACCAGGATCTCACAATCTTGTGCCTACGTATTCCCTTGTGCAATGGGAAAGTTAGAGCAATCGTAGTTCGAAGGACTACGGTGAAAAAGGGAAGGCTGAAAAAAGAAAAAGTGGCTCGCCAAGGATTGGGGCCCTTGTGCCTGCGTATTCTCAATAGGAATGAAAAATCAGAGCGTCCGTAGTTCGTGGGTCTACGGTTTGTTGGTGTTTTTTTTGGACGATGCTAACGTTCCATTCTAGCAGTTAGGTGTATTACCACTCGCTCGTGGAGTCTTATACGTTACCTGTATTGCAGTAGAACAGAAATAACATGCCTATTCTAAAAATGGTTGAGAGAATGTTTTTGTAGTTTTCGGGTTTTCTGTTGTTTTTAGGAAGGTACTGAACCTAAAGTTTTTAATTTGTGTGCTCGCTAAGATTTCACAATCTAATGCCTACGTATTCCCGTAAAGAGATTTGGGAAATTAGAGCAATCGTAGTTGCTCCTATTCTATGGGAGGAAAGATATGTGGTGTCTTGTTTAAAGCCCAAGATTGAAGCTAGTTGAGTATTTGTGTCTTGTTTAAAGCCCAAGATTGAAGCTAAATTTTGATTTGAGAGATAATTAGTCATCTCTAAAGGGGGATATCTCACATATTCATCACAAATGTTAGGTAAATGGTTATAAGGGAAATTACTTTAACTCGGACATATAGAATCCAACAATGCCATAATTTCCTTTATAAGGGTGATGTCATGATGGACGAAAGCTTTAACTCTGTGTAGAGCAATGCCACTTTTTCCTTATGAATCTTTCATGCTAAGAGAGGGACATTGGCTTGGATGTTAGGGATCCAGAGGCTTGCCACTTACAACTGTTAGATGAAAGATGAAATTTAGCCAGGATAAGAGAAGGACTCCAGCTTGGATTTTGAATCAACAAGTGTGCCACTTACAGCAATTATCTGGAAAGGTTTTTATTATTTGTTTTGATATGTGATGTATAGAGGAAATGTCCTCCTGCAGAGAGGACCCATGGTCTCATCTGAGGGGATGCTGATTTTTGTGTGCCTTGATCAAAGCCCAAGGTTGAAGCTAAAAGAAAGTGAATCCTATGGGGACGGTTTTATCTGTCTTGTACAAAGCCCAAGATTGAGGCTGACTGAGGAAATTCTTATATGAAGCCTAAGAGGAGGCTATCTGTTGCTGATGATTTATGGAAATCCAGGAGCAGGTCCAGATGGTATTGGGGAATCCAAAGGGTTTACTCTTGCTGAGAATTAGGGAAGAGTTGAAGTATTAGTGGCCATGAGGCTCTGATTCTACTGGGGATTAGTTGATGGTAAATTGACCCTGGATGGGGATTTTTAAGGTGAATGCTAAGCCTTGTTGGGGGTCAGAGGGGATTTAAAGATGAGTTTGAAAACATTAGAGGTTTTCAACTCTGCTGGAGACTGGTGTATTGCTAGAATGATCAGGGTTTTTCCTATGCTTTTAGGAAACTTGAGGGTCTCTGTGTGAGATCCCAGAGGAGATGAGACTTTCCAAGTCTACTTGAAAGAAGCCCAAGAGGAGGCTGAGACTGTCCAAGTCTCCCAAGAAGTGGTAGGCTCTGGTGTAGAGAGTGGTCTTTGTATGATGCCCAATAGGAGGCTTTTGGTTTAAGGGATGAAGATCAACCTTATAATGGTCTGATGTTCTGGAAATTTG